>CM076576.1:58657662-59857662 GCA_034641835.2 Pinus albicaulis
TCTCTTAGGGCATGTTTCTTTCTACATTTGGGGCAAAAGATTGCCAAAGCATCAGATTCAGCCTTTTGCTTGTTTTGTATCTTAAGGGTGTCTATTTTTTCACTAAGACTCCCTAAGATATCAGATTTAAAATCATCAAGCATGTGTCCTATTTCTGATCTACTTACTGTCCCAGAAGCAGATTTACTTGCCCTTGCAAGAGCAGGATCTCTTGGACCTTTGACAGTTTTGGATTTCCCTCTGGAAAGGTTGATACATAACTCGGATATTTCAGGTAATGTGAGTTGTGATATATCCCCTTTTCCCATCATGTTAAGGATATCCAACCATTCATCCCTAATGGTTTTCAACAAAAGAGCTTTTAAAGAGTCTTGATCTAGGTTTTCCATTTGTGCCCTTTTTATGTTGTATTTAAATCTTTCCAACAAATCTTCTAAGTTTTCATCTTCTTTTTGTAACGTCTTGAACACTTCTTCCTTATGATTAACCGGCATACAATAATCCAAGTATCTCTCTAGAAATGCTTGTTTCATGTCTTCCCATGTTCTAATAGAACTACTGTTTAAACTCATAAACCACTTCAATGTTGCTCCCTTCAAAGTTGAAGGAAATAATTTCAGTTTTTGAGCATCTTGTAAGTAGTCATAAGTTCTACACAGCACTTCAAATTCGAATAAGAAAGTTTCAGGATCTTCAGTTTTAAGTCCATAGAAGTTTGGAAGGACAGAGGGTGAAATGTTTTTCATGGTTGTATTGGTTTCTTCATCAATTATAGGGAACCCAAAAGAACTTCCTATTCTACCTCTTCCTCCATTTGCACCTCTACCTCCTTCTCCTCTACCTCTACCTCTACCTCCAAATAGTGTGTTTTCTCCATTAAAAACTCCTCCTCCTCCTTCTTCTGCCATGGTTGACTCTCTTGTGGAAGTGGAAAGATTTGTATCCCTGCTAGGAGTCTTTAGATTTTCTTCTATGGCAGGTTCAGTGGATGAAGTGGAAGGTTTCTCTAATGGAATAGTTGACCTTAGATCTTCTAGAAGTCCAGGATCAAGGGAGGATGGAAGATGGGTTGCTAAGAAACAAAGGTTACCTAGTTTTCACTTCCCCGGCAACGGCGCCAAAATGTTTGGTCTCAATCTAGTCTCCTAAACTGAGCTCATTTAATTGTCAACCAGGATTTGTAAACTGCTGAAGTGAAGTGTACTGTATGTACCTAGGTTTTTGTTTCCTAATGCGTTGTGTGTAGTGTTTTGTGATGTTTTTGGTCTTTTGGTGGTTTTATGTTTACAAGGAAAAATGCCTAGAAAGCTAATGGAAAGGAGTTTGTGCTTAAAAACAGAGTTAAGCCTAATTGATGGATAACAACGGAAAAATGCAATTGGAAACACTGAAGCAGAATCAAATCTAAACTATGACAAAGTAAAAGAAAAGCTTGATAATGACTTTTAAGTAAATGATTCAAAACACAAACTAAACTTGAGAAATGATCACTAAGTATGCAAATCCTCTAACTAAATAGTTAAACAACTAATCTTACAATGATGCAACATTTTGTCCTTAATTAGAGATTTGAAACAGATTTGGAGGAAAAACATTGATACCATCCTAATATCTTCTATTCTAAAACTAATTCCTAACTCTATTCTGCAATTTCATTGAATGTCACAAAACCTTTACTCAAGAGTTATTGATTTCTTTTCAAAGTAGTCTTTTGAGGGAGGACTCTGTTTATGAAATGATAAGGAAATTGCAGAGATACTTCAGGCCTTATAGTGATGTTGTCTTCTGTTCATATGGTTATGGATCATTTGTAGATTTTAGAACAAGAAGATGTTTGTGAATAATGAAGGCTGTCTTGTTAATCCTAACAACTGAAGTAATCTATTGTGCAATGGATGGTAATCTGAATGGGAAGTGCAAGTGCAATGAGTTAATCTAAAAATAAACTTAAGATGCCACTAATCTAGAACAATGTTGAACAAAAATTCATCATCAAACTCAAAACAAAGTAACTGAACATGAGTTAAGTGCAATTAAACTCCGGAGTATCCTAACTATGCTATCATTCATTATTCTATGAAGTTACACAATCTGTTTGTCCATCATTAGTGATATTTTGGAAGAGGTATTAGAACAATTCTGACTGTGTAATTGAATGCAAATGCAAGCAAAATAATGAAAGCAATGAAAAACTAAGATATCATATCCATATCCTACTCGTCATTATGATGTTTTGGACAAGCGTTTAAGAGCAAGAACAGAGATGATACTTAGTGCAAACACACAACTAAATTATTCATTATCACGGTCATGTCTTGAACTTCTTAAGAATTTCTTGGAAGAGTTTCTTCTTGTGGAAGAGTGATTAGAACAAGTGTAACTGTGATAGTGAACAAAAAAAATTACAACTAAATCCTACAGTACTATAGCCATTTCCCATTCATCATTATAATCTTTTGGAAGAGCTTTCTTCTTGTGGAAGAGTTAGAATGAGTACAACTACAGTAGCTAATTAAAAACAACTATGAATTCAAATTCTAATCCTACAATACTATAGTCATTTCCCATTCATCATTATAGTCTTTTGGAAGAGCTTCTTCTTGTGGAAGAGTTAGAATGAGTACAACTACAGTAGCTAGTTAAAACAACTATTAATTCAAATTCAAAACGTAAAGGCAGCTAGAAGACTTATCTAATTTACGCAAAATAAATCCGTGCAAGAGGCAGGGGCCCTCTACCACTTGACGGAATTCAACTCCAAATTAAATCAACGCCTTCACAACAACACTGTCTGCTTCATTAAAGATGAAAGAACTTGAACATAACACTTTGCGTCTTCAGAAATGTAGCACAGAGTCTAAACAAAATCTAGCATAAAATATAACATCAAATCTAACATAGCTCTCGGTTTTCCAAGTGTTTATAAAGCAAATGCACATAACAAGACTTGCAACAATTTAGGAACACTGTCTTTCCTTATCGGAATCACATTAGGACTCTTGAAGTGGCTGCGTGAAGAGGAAAAAGACATCTGGACTGAGACAGTCCTAATAGAAGTCTGTTTTCCTAAATGTGTTCCCACGTTCCAAAACCGTACCCAGAATTCGTTTCTTCCTCCATGATGAGCAACGAACCATGTAGACATGACGTGGATTATGCCCATATGTGGTTTTCCTTGAGAGGCCACCTGGAACATACTCAAACGTGAAGGCAGCTGCAGAATCACCGGTTAGCTACGGAATGTCTGCATTCTGCAGCTAGTTCCGGTCAAAATGCTTTATAATGGCAAAAATCACAAAACTTAGCAAGTCAGTCATGTAAATCATTCTAGAAGTAATTTTAACTATATTCATTGATCAATTGGGTCTAGGATAGCAATGGACAAGGGAAAATGAGGTAAAATGAGGTGAAAGAAAGCACAATTTTGAGGCTCAACAATAACTAGGCCTGATGTATGGTTCATAATGCACTTTGTCCACCTACTATCTCTTGTTCCACTCTTCACCTACATTCGGTATTCATGTTGCTTGAGAAATGGCTTCCGGTGTCAAGGTTAAATTTACACCAGCAAGAGTTACTTGACCATCATGCAAATGTAAAACAAATAACCGAGCCAACTCCTGATGATGCTGAATCCTAGCAATCATCTCACAGTACTGATAGCATGAATTCTCTAAAAAACATGCCATGGCAAGTGGACAAGCCTTCAATTGGGTCAATAAGGTGGGCTCTTCTCTCACATGTTTTCCACCCTTACGAGGCCTTCTCGGTGCATGTAGCTCAGTGGTAGAATCACTGTCTTGCTCATATGATGTTTCAGTGTCTGTCTCCATGGTGTTGCAAGGTCTATGTTTGGTTTGTTGAAAATGAGAATTTGGTACCTTTTGTTTCAATGCCAAATATGTGTCAAGTAGGAAGGGACTGTGGGAAATAGTACAGTGGGAAAAATGTGGTTCAGTCAAGTTCAATTTGAAGTGTGAGGAAAGTCACTTGACTGTTTGGGGAACTTGAGATTTTGGGAATTTTTATAAGTGATATGAGAGAGGGAGAGTAATAGGGAATGGTAGGGTTTGGGGATAGGGGTAATAGGACTTGGGATTGAATGACCTTGGGATGTAAGAGGATGGTTTATTTAGGAGATAACAGAAAATGGGATATGTGGCACAAACTTATTTTAAAACACCAATTTCAAACCCTAAGAGAGAAAATTTTTTTTAACAAAAGGATAGCGTTTAAATCATTACAAATTCTCAAACCAATATTTGAAACCACACCAAACACTGATCAATGGAAAATTGTGAGATGACTTGACTTACTTGGAGCAGAGGGGCCAAGAAATTTGGAATTTTGTTGGAGGCAATGAGAAAATTGGATTGTCAGCCTTGTGCGCCACGTGCACAACCCAGTGCGCCGCGACCCTCCTGTGCATCGTGCACGTTCAAATTAACAAAGTACTGAGCGGATCTATACGCCGCAACTGCTATGTTCACCATTACCTTCTCCCAACACGCTGTGACTTTGAACTTCACCACAATTTGCCTTCCAAGACTAGCTTTTGCTTCCTCCACGATTTTCTCTTGGGTCTTTGATAACTCTTGGTATGCAAATGATTTATGAAGACACAAAATATATTTTATGGCATGGGCTTTGTTTTTTGATTTGGAATAACCCACTTTCTAATGTTTGAACTTTGGCACTTTGCACTTTTTAATATAAACTCTGTTTTTGTTTCCACTTTGATTTTTTGAACTGATGATGAATCTCTTGTCTATTTTTTCACAGGGATAGCTGGCATGTAATTTGGCAAAGGTGACCAGGGCTACACCCAGAGAATTTCAAAACTGAAGAAACTTTGAAAATTACATTATGTTTTTTACAAAAGATAAAATGGACCATTTTTCTTCAAAACAGAGTTTTGAAGAAGAATCATGATCAAGCAATATGATGATGAAATTTTTGCAATGAAACTTTATTCAAACCTTCCTCATGTGCTTGTTGACATTATTGGACATTCTGAAGACTAAATTTTTGAAACCCTAGACCTAATGAGACCAAAAAACCCTAAAAGGACTCTTTTCTAACCAAGAGACCAAACATGACTGTGAATGACTGTAAATGATTTTGATGAACTTTGATGAACAAATACGGACCAGCAGGTACATGACATGAGGGATATGAGAGAAAAGACCCTTCCGTCAGATGATCCATGCTCCTAATGGAATTCAGTTGAATAAATTGAATGAGACACCTAAAATGAAATGCAACAAAAGAGATTTTGATCTCTGACGGAGGGATGAAGAGACCGACTCTAACATATCCCACACTTCACTAAAAAAGAGTCTACCACAGCCCAACACCATGTAGATATGATGGAAGATTCTTTTGACTACATGGAAATAGATGATGATACAGTCAAAATGAGAATCTTTTCCCAGAGCTTAGCAGGTGATGTGAAGAAGTGGTTCAAAGGCCTACCTCCTAATAGTATCCAAGATCTTCCTGCTTTGTATCAGACCTTCATAAAAAAATGGGAAGTTAAGGCCAATCCTCTCCAAATCCTAGCAGAATACAAGAACCTAAAAAGAAATGTAGGAGGGAGTGTCCAGGCCTACTCTACAATGTTTAACAACGTTTATAATGCTCTTCCTCCACACATGAAACCTCCCCTAGGTATGGTCCTAGTGAAATACCCTGAAGGCTTAGATGCTGACATGGCCTACCAGCTTAGGGAGAGGGAGTACAACACATTGGAAGACATGCAAAAGGGAGCAGTGAGTGTAGAAGCAAATCTACTTGAGAAAAAAGAAAGATTGAGAGCTGAGAAAAGGGTAACATATAGAGATGAAAATGTAGCTTCCACATCTGATCCAAGTTATGGTCGTTTATCCAAAAATGTGAAAATGCTACAAAAAATGATGGAAAAAATGGTTGTCACAGTTAGTAACCAAAACAGAAACCAAAACCATAACTAGAACCAAAACTTTATAAGAAACAACACCACTCCCAATAGACAAAGAGAATCAGATCAGCAAGTTATTCCTCCATTCCAAGAGAACTTTCTCGATGAAGAAGAGGGAATCGTAGAAGAGTCTGAGGGAGACACAATAAACTTGCTTGAAACAGAAGATTCGATCCATAACTATTACACAAAAGAAGATCAGCCCTTACCCTCATATTGGGATGAGGAATGGTTAGAATCTGAAGATTACAGGTTAGGATTTGAAAATGTCATGATGCAGGTCAGAGAAAAATATGAACTTAGAAGCAAAAAGAGCCAAGAAACTGCCAAACCAAAAGCTTATGAGGTCACCATCAAGAAAATACCTGAGAAAACTTCTAAAGAGACTGCTGAAAGTAACAAATCAACAGCTGAGAGTTCTGGGAAGAACAAAGAAAAAAACAACCAAAACACTGAGAAACAAGGTCAACCAACAAGCAGTACTAACACAGCAGTTAGTACTCTTGATAAAACAGTTTCTAACACTGTACATAACGAGAATTATCACACTGATTCAGCCACTAAGGCAGTGGCTAACAAAATAAAGTTGAAAATTCCCAAGAGTCATTCCAATTTCAATTTGGAGAGTGAGATTGCAAAAATTAAAATCTCTGTCCCACTCTCTGAGCTGGCGACTCAGGATGTATATAAAGGCCAAATTTTGAAATCATTAAATTTAGGTGAGAATAGTGACATTGTAAATCTGAGTGATGATCAACCTGCCCTTCTGTTTGGTCCAAATATAGAAGGAAAGTTTCAGGAAGGGGTAGTGCCACCTTTCTATATCAGTCTCAATATCCATGATAAGATTCTCCACAATGCAATGCATGATTCTGGGGCATCACACAACCTGATGCCTAAAGTAGTGATGGAAATATTATGCCTAGAGATAACCTGTCCCTATAAAGACCTATATTCATTTGAATCTAGCAGAGTAAAGTGTCTTGGCCTGATCAAATATTTATGTGTGAGCCTCACCCAGATTCCAGCAAAATGTATGGTCATGGATGTTGTTGTGGCAGATGTGCCACCCAAGTATGGAATGTTATTATCAATATCACGGGGAGCCAAGCTGCAAGGAACTATGCAGATGGATGGGGATTATGCCATAATCCCCATCTTTGGCCAACTTAGAAGACTATACAGAGAGGCCCAAATGAAATTCCTGGTTAGTAGCCCCGAAAAGCCTGAAAATTCACCTTTATACTCTGTACATACAGACCTTGATTCCTTCATCCTCTGTAATGATGAATCCTAAGAAGGGTCAGAGTCCAAAAATAGAGATACACACAAGGAAATAGAACCCATGGAATTTAACATAATGGCTACTCTAGGCTCGGAGGAGAATGATGTAGAAAACTCACAATATTGCACTGAAACAAAAACTCAAAGTGAACCAGAAACAAAATCCAACCATCCAACTAGTCACCCCTTTGATTTCAACACACATGAAGAAAAACAAAATGACCCACAGCCTAGTGTAGCTCCTATAATGCTACATGATGGCGAACCCAGCTGTAGGGAAGGAAGTGATGATAAAACAAAAAATGAACCCTTGTGGGAGATGAATTTTGATGGGTCATGCACCAATAGAACTACTGGGGCAGGAGTGTGGATACATAACCCAGAGAGTGATTATGCAGAGAGCCATGCCTGCAACCTGCACTTCAAATGTACAAACAATATTGCAGAATATGAGGCTCTTATCCTAGGCTTGAATCTGTTGAAAAAACTGGGGGTCGGTAGGATAACTGTGCATGGGGACTCTGAGCTGATTATAAAATAGGTGAATGGTGAATACATAGCGAAACATCCTAGACTGAGAGCCTACAGGAATGATACTATGGATTTATTGAAAACATTTCTTGAATACGAATTAGTGTTTTTTCCTAGGAGTCAAAATGTCATTGCAAACAGATTAGCTTGCTTAGCTAGTTCATACCCTAAGACTCCGAGCGACCAACAGATCATCATTCAGACCAAATTCAAACCTGCAGTACCGGACAATGAAAAATATTGGCAGGTCTTTGAGGGCGATAAACAAATTGAAGATTTCCTGCTAGGCAGAAATGAGTTCAAATTTTCTGATTCAGACTCCAAATCTGACAGTAGCTGCCTACGTGAAGAGTCCTCACATGAGGAAGAGACACCATGTAACATAGAAATAAACACTTTAAACGAACAAATTTGAAATCCAAACGAAAAATGTGAAAACGTAGATAGTGAAGAAGTAGAGATGTTGCAGAGCAAATATAAGAACATACCTCAAGGTCTGGCACCTTTAGAAGACCTTTTTGACTTTGATGATGTAGCAAAAAAGCCCACTATAGAGCATGCAGACTCTGATGTCGAGGAATTCAACATAGGCACTGAAGATAGACCCAAGATGATCAAATTGGCTAAGTCCCTGCCTGCAAACATGAAAAATAAATACATTGACCTATTCAAGGAATTCATTGATGTGTTTGCTTGGAGTTATGAAGATTTGAGGGCCTATGACACAAAAATCATAGATCATAAAATACCCTTGAAAGAAAATCAGAAGCCCTTTAGACAAAAAATCCGTAGAATAAACCCAAAACAATTGCCTGCAGTGGAAAAAGAGATTAAGAAGATGTATGAGGCAGGTATAATTGTGCCTGTGAGGTTCTTTGATTGGGTATCAAACCTAGTGGCTGTGAGAAAGAAAACAGGGGAGATCATATTGTGCATAGATTTCAGGAATCTTAATAGAGCCTCACTAAAAGACAATTACCCTTTGCCAAAAATGGAACATATTCTTTAGAGGGTAGTAGGCTCTAAAAGGATCTCCCTGCTAGACAGTTTCTCAGGTTACAACCAAGTCTTAGTAATCCCAGAAAATCAACTCAAGACAGCCTTTACCACTCCATGGGGTACCTTTATGTATGTGAAGATTCCCTTTGGACTGATGAACGCTGGTGCAACCTTCCAAAGAGCAATGGACATAGATTTTTTAGATGAAATAGGACACTTTATTGTCATCTATCTGGATGAAATAACAGTCTACTCCAAGACCAAAGAAGAACACCTAAAACATCTGAGGAAAGTGTTTGAAAAATGTAGGAGGTTTGGTAGTCATTAAATCCCAAAAAGACTATATTTGGACTACAGGAAGGTAAACTTCTTGGCCACATTATATCTGAGAAGGGAATTAGGATAGACCCACAAATAGTTGAGGGAATACTACAAATCACACACCCAAGAAACATCAAAGAGTTACAGTCCTTCATTGGGAAAATCAACTTCCTAAGAAGATTTATTCCCAACTTAGCTGAACACCTTAGAAATATGACTAACATGCTGAAGAAAGGTGTAGGAGTTAAGTGGACTGTTGAAGCTAAGAAATATTTTGAATCAGTAAAACTTGCACTCACCCAGACTCCTATCCTAATCAGCCCATATTTCTCAAAATATTTCCTGATTTTTTCATTTGCCTCCAAGAACACCATAGCTGCAGTCCTACTGCAGAAGAATCTAGAGGGAATGGAACAACCCATTTCTTTCTTCAGCAAAGCGCTCAGAGATGCACCTTTGAAATACAACATTATGGAAAAACAGGCCTATGCTATGATTAAGGCCTTGAAAGACTTCAGGGTGTACATACTGCATTCCCACACCATAGCTTATGTGCCAAATATAGTGGTAAAAGATATTTTGTCCCAAGACCCAGATGGGAAGAGGGGAAAATGGATTGTTGTGATCTTAGAGTATGATCTTGAGAGAAAACCCACCAAACTGATCAAAGGTTAGGGCTTAGCTCAACTAATGGCTGAATCTAATTTTCGAGCCCTAGACATTAACATGGTAGATGCCTTGGATGAGCAGCAGGGATTTCTTGATCCCACAGTTGAGGAAAATTTTTAGAGCTCTCCTTGGTATTCTGACATTTTGTATGTGCTTACACACCTCAATGCCCCTCTTAAACTATCAAAGACCAGGGCCAAATTCTTAAAGCTAAAAGCCAGGAGCTATTGCATATTGAATAACTGCTTATACTGGAAGAATCCAAATGGCCTATTGCTTAAATTTTTGCCTGAAAATGAGGAAGAGAGGATTAAACAAGAATTCCATGCAGGAGAGTGCGGAGGCCACCCGAGCTGGAAAGCCACTGCAAAAAAATAAATAATCAGAGCTGGCTACTATTGGCCTACACTCTTCAATGATATCCATAATATGATAATTTCCTGCCACAAATGCCAGATCTTTGAAGGAAAAAAAAAAACTCCTCCCCTTACCCCTACAACCCATCACTGTTGAAGGTCCCTTTCTGCAATGGGGCCTAGATTTCATAGGGGAAATTCACCCTGCCTCTTCTGCACAACACAAATGGATCCTAACAGCCACAGACTACTTCACTAAGTGGATAGAGGCCATACCTACTAGGAATGCCACAGATTCCGTCATCATTAGTTTCCTAGAAGGTTATATCCTCTCTCGGTTTAGCTGCCCAAGGAAAATAGTCACTCATAATGCTGTTGATTTTGGATCCAAGAAAATGGTTGATTTTTGTCACAGGTATCAAATAGCACTCAGTCATTCAACTGCCTATTACCCTCAAGGTAATGGATTAGCTGAATCTTCAAACAAAATCCTAGTGACCATCATCAAAAAGTTGTTGGAAGAGAACAAAAAGTCATGGCATAACAAGTTAGTTCATGCTTTGTGGGCTGACAGGTTTACAACAAAGAAATCCATTGGCATGTCACCATACCAGCTTTTCTATGGAACAGAAGCAGTGTTTCCCACCAGCCTTGGAATACCAGTGATTAAACTTGTTCAAGAGATACAAACAGAAGAAGATAGCATGGTGAGGAGAATAAACCAAACAATTCATCTCCAACAAAAAAGGGAAGAGGTCTATAACAGAGCTATCAAGGTTCAGGAAAATATCAAGAAGTTATTTGAAAAAAGAACTAAAGCCTCTGATTTCAAAATTGGAGATAAAGTTCTGAAGTGGGACTCAAGGAGAGAGGACAAAGGAAAGCACAACAAGTTTGACAGTTTGTGGCAAGTTCCCTACATCATCCAGGCCACTCTGGGTCCAAATGCCTTTTTTCTACAGGAATTAGATGGTATAGAGTTGTTTGGGGGGCCTTTCAATGGCAGGATGCTCAAACACTACTTCTGCTGATTTCCAATTTCCAGTTTCCATTTTCATTGTACATACCATTGAAGTGTTTGTTTTCAAGAAAAAGAGAAAATGATTTAATATATATATATATATATATATAGCTGGTTAAAGCATGCCCAAAACCTGGACTAGAAAATAAGAAAGAATAATTAACTCTAACAAGCCCAAAATCAGAGCTGAAACCAAGAAAAGAAAGTGACTCTAACAAGCTCAAAACTTGAGTCACAAAGAAGGAAGGATGCTACAAAACTTTAGATTTCAAGCCTTCGAGTTTTTTTTCTTCAGTTTTCTGCAAAGTTTTGTCCATGTGTAACTGTCTTTATGCCTTGGATCCACAACAAACTAGACTGTCTAATCCTAGTTTGACTGTTTTTAAATTTCTGTTGTAGAATATAGAGGAGAAATCTGCCGGACAGTTTAATCCCAGCAGATATTAGAGTAGGTAGAGAAACATGTGAGACCAACAGTTTAATCTGGTCTCATGGAGTAATAAGAGTAGAAATAGAATAGGTTTATTTTATTGTTTGTAAAAATAAAAAGATCTAAAGGGTCTGCTAGCTCAAATGCATCCTAGAAGAAAAAATATTGGGCTTGTAGAATGGGTAGGTAGAATGATTGGGAAAGTTTTCTGCTGAATTGATGTCTTCACAATTGTGGCAGCTGAAAATCAAAGAAGAAATGTGGCTCAAGTAGCAGGCATCTGACCTACACCAAAGATCATTTTCTGAATTCTTGACTCCTTCAAGAAGAAGCCATCCCCATGTGGAGCCACTGTTAGCCCCCTATAAAATTTTTGACAAGAAAAGTAAGGGGCTAAGTTGTTTTTGAAGCCTTCAAGGAATGCATCTCCCCTGAAGACACATCATCCTTCAAGTCTCCTGTGCCTTTGCCTTTGATAAATTCCCCTCTGTTGACTCCCTTTGGAAGGTCTCATTGATTACAAAAAATTTATGCCCCAAAGGCCTTCATTTTCCCCTGGTACCCCTGCAGAATTGTCCATTTCATCCTTTTTTTTTTCCCTTTTCAAAGTTACCCTCTTACCCCAAATTCCCTCCCCTGACCATTCTAAACCTTCCCAAAATTCCCCCTAAACCATACGCACACCCCTGGTGTAGTTTTATCTCCCCTTATTTCCCCTATCGTTACCCTTTGTTGGCCTGAAAATGCACTTAAAATGGGCCACAAATCCATTTTCTACCCTATAACGGTCTTAGCCCCCTTCGGATAGCCCCTAAAATTGTTTCCCCTCATGTGATCTGGGCGCCAGAACCACCTGCCAGCTCGAAAAGCGCTTATTTAAAATCTATAACCGGAGCATTTAAAACCGTCGATCTGTACAGATCGAACGGTCATCGCAGCCCCCTCAACGTCCACTATTCAACCCATTCATCGCCCAATTGAATATCAGCCGTCCGTTTAGCCATTGATCCAATGATTCAAAATGCATCTGCCCTGGTGGTCCCCACCCGCACACTACTCAGAAACTGCCAGTTTTCATCGCACCACTTTTGAAGGGCGGGCGGTTTTTCCCCATTTCACATCGATTCCTCTCATCAAACAACGCGTGGCAGCGACACTATTTCAAAACCGCCCGCTCATCGTGCGTTATCGTTTGGCACAAGACACGGAGCGATATACATATCAGCCATACGATTTGCGATCATCCATCTAACGGTTGTCATTCCATGAAGTTGTACAGGGTTTAATCATAGGCATCCCTACCCCTAGCCCACTGTCCATCACCCTCCGACGTGTTTTCCACTATCGATCTCCGCCCGAGATCGGACGGTCTGAATTCAACCACATGCCCGCCGTTGACCCCGTACCACCACGTTATCCTTCCACGTGTTTCCATCGTATATTAGCCCGTCCCTTCATATGTATTCCATTCCAAGGTTGATTTTAAGGTTTTTCATTAGATTTGCCATCCGCGCCACCTTCCAACTGTATTTCCCACTGTTTCCACCTCACTGCAATTCCTCCACAGCATTTTTCGCCATTTCACTAGTCTGCATAGTCAGTCTTTCCATCCCCGTTGCATCCACCACCTCCATACGTGTTTTTCTTAACAGGTTTTCGTGTTTTGCAGGGTTATAGGCAGGCAGAAAATCGCCATGACACATATGCGCTGTTGTAATGACACAATGCACATAAGAAGTTGAATACAGAGCCTGAAGATGTCTGGAAAGGTGTTTGCAACATAAATTTCATCAAAGGATAGATTTCAAACTCTGCAAACCCTCTCCCGTGCCATTAAAGCTCAGATTGCTTAAACAAAGACGGTACGGGAGCAACAGAGAGCTCGAGGCAAGAAATAGAAGATTTTCTGAGCTTTGTCAGGGATTTTGGAAGGCAAAGGTACCGGTTCAAAGACATCATGGATTGCATGAAAGGTCCAGTGTGCAGAAAACAATGCTATCAGGTTTTCAAATCAGCAGAATGTTTCTTCCTGGGCCAGGACGCGGTACACTTTATTGTTTCAGTCTGCATTGTGTCCAAGTAAAGTTTTCCCCCTACAGTATTCCTAGGCTATCAGAAGCATTTGTTACACAGTATGGCAGATCTTAGCATCTTGATTCTATGTTTTTGTTTAATTCACCAGAAGTACTACAGAGTACTGCAGCCAAAGTACATCAGAGACATACCGGAGTAAATGGAAGCATGGAGAAGACCACTCTTTCACCCAAAGAGAGCCATGAATAAATGCACAGAATCTAAATATAATGGGCCTCCGCCTTCTTCCTCTTTTGAGATTTTAATGCTGCATTTAGTTTTTCACCTACTTTTTCCGCTCCTCTGGAGCTATAAATTCACGAAGAAACTCATTGTAAAGGTTGTTGATCAATTATCAGAGAATTGCAAGTAATTTCTTTTGATACATAGTCTCTGTGTAAAGTTGTAAGATAGGCTGAGGAAGATGTTTTCAGATTGAGTATTCAGCTATTGGCAATGTTGTACTTGACTGGTATTGCTATTTAATATCACAAGCGCATTTCTTTGGATCCCGATCTAAAGCAACGGTGATGTTTTCCTATCTCTGTGTTTTAATTCATTTCATTTCGTTTCTACTGGCTTGCATCAGAATATTGGCATAGGATTTACCCTTGTTAGGTACCCTATGTTTCTGCTCTCCTTGCATTTGATGTTTTCTACTGAATGTGTTATCTAATAATTGATTTCAGGTAATTTAACCAGTGTAGTGGATGTTGTTGCCTGCTCTCGGATGTATGAATTAAATGAATCTGTTCTTAGATGTTCTTGTTAGGATTTAGCTGCAAGATTTGGGAACACTATGGATTAGAGTTAGCCCTATCCACTAGGATCCTTGTGCGACCAGCTGGTCTTCAACTTTGTGTTCTAATTTGTGTTGTTTCATCCTCCCTTACCATTCCATACCACATGATCATCTTTAAGATCCAACGTTTTAGATGACTACCCCAATTGAAAGCCTGCATATTGATTAGCAAGAAAATCCTTTCCTGACTCCATTGCCCAATGGTCTTGAATGCTCCTTGGAATACTTCAACTCTGCCTTATTCCTCTGTGCTCATCCTTGTCTTACATTGAACCCTTCTTTCCTGATAACCAACAACCAAACAAACAATCAAGCAAACAAACCTTGTGCCTATAGCTAGCCTAATATCTTAAATCTTTGAACTTCAAAGACATAAAACCTTTGCTTATATAGAGAGATCCCTCTCTAGACCTAGGAGGGCTAGATCCTGAGGTCTGAAAGTGGTTTTGATGTTGTCTCATCTTTTGGTATTTCCAACCTTGCCAAAACATGGGAACCCCAACACCCTTAAATGAAAGAGTATGGTTAGGCCTCTTACTTGCAACTGATGGATCTCAGTTCCAATGGTCAGTTTGTCCACTGTGATCGCCGCAAGATTTATGGCCTTCTTTCCTCTCTACATTCACCACATCTACATTTGCAAATGAGTGAATTTGGAGGGAAAATGCCTTATTAAAAGAGAAACCCTTGATTTTTCTTTTGCTTGTTGTGGCGAACCTGTACCTTAGTTTGACAAACCGTATGTACCATTGGAAAGCTCTCACTGAACCCTCAAATGGGTATCTATTAGTTTTTCATGATTTGATACTTCACCAGGACACATTTTGTCCCCGAAGTGTCACTTCACCACTCCTCAAAATTGAATTTCTTCACTTGCAACATTTATACTTGGGGCGCCACTTTGCCTCCATACTTTTCCATGCTCGTGTCATTTTTCGTCGTGAGTAACCATCTTGTAATCATGTCTTTATGGTCCCCATTGGACCTTTTCTATGTGGCAGAATCATCGAGTCGCCCTTGTTTAGTGCATATGAGCTTAGTCACCATCATATTCATTGATTTTATCTCGAGTCCATTTGTATCCCACTATAGTCCTCAATATTTCATTGCTTGGTCCCTCTCTCGTGTCTCACATTATGGACTTTAGTCCTGTTGTCCCCTATCCCCTTTGATATTGTTTCATTCACTGTGAGGTGATTCATTCCCTTTACGCTCTAACAAGGGAAGTCATACGTCCGCTACTTAGTACCCCCCATTTCATTATCATCCCTGGTGTCAGTCTGTTATTCGCTCTACTATTTTCTCTCGTGCCTTAGTTGAGGATCCCTTATTGCGTCATCTATGGTGGACCTCCTTGTCGATGTTAGCTTATTCATTCCAGAAAATAGGTCTAGAGAGAAGTGTACCTTGGTTCTAGCTTACACTCTTGTTTGGTGGTTCAGATCAGGAAAAGGTACTCCTTATAGCACTTTGACTTGATTTTTTCTCAGCTCTAGCTCCCTACAACATGATCAAGATCCATATACTTGATGGTTCAGTGATGTAGCAGATTAGACCGGTGATTCCTGGGTGTGTGTGAGATGTTTCAGACCTCATGAGAGGGTGGCCCTTCGGGTAGCCCCCTACATGCCCGAATGACCTCTTCATTATAGCCTTTGATACAGCTCCATTGATTTGATGATGTCGGCCTCAGCCGCTTGCAATGCCTTTTCCTTTGCATGTATCAGTCATATTTTCAGAGCCCTTTCCTGTTTAGAAGGGCGCTTTTGTTGTATTTATATCTCATGTACTCAAATATTATTGTATAAGTCCTAGATGTTATCCCAGACACAGTATGTATGTGGGATTCATTATCATGTTTTTATCTGGCTCATGTTTATGCCAGCATGTACAATATATTTCAGTCCCTTGTTTACTGGATGCATTATTCTTTTTACTTTGTCTCAGCAGGCATAGGTATGCCTCCCCCGCCGCCCATAGCACAGGGACTCACTCATAAAAGGGACTTGTCGCACCTGTAAGTCTCGTCTCCTTAGGGTACAATCCTCTGGCACTTTGTTCTACCTTATATTTCTCTCTCTCTAACTTCCCCTTCGGTGTCCAGTGATTGAGTTCTTACAACATACTTCGGTCATACGATTAGCTCATAACGCTCGCACGCTAGGGGGAAATATGTTACACCATTTTTTGGTCATTTAACCTGTTACTATTAGATGTACCACAGTACACCATGTAAGACCAATTTCACCCTAATTAAAATTTATTTCACTATGAAAAATAATCTAGTAAACCACATTTATTAAGCTGTTTATGGTATAAACAGGAAACCCCATGAGGAAATATTAAATATATCCACATTTGTTTGATTTTCCTCAAGGAATAATTAGTTAAAAAGCAGTTTAATTAATATTCCTTGTCGTATTTAACCCAAAACAGGAAAATTAACTAGATAAATAATTATTTATCTTATTATTTTCTAGGAATAATTAATTAAACATTATTTAAATAATATTCTTTGTTAAATTTGACTAAAACATTTATAAATAAATGAATAAATCATTATTTATTTAATTATTACTCAACCACATCCTTAAAATAATAAATAAATCATTTATTTATTTATTATTTACAAATAAAGGGATTTGACCAAATTCAAATCCCTTTTCCCTCCAACAAATATAATAAAATATTCCATAAAAGTTGGATCTAGAATTGGTTAATAATATTTTAACTATGCACCAATATCTAGAATAACTCAATATTTTGTTATAAATAGAAGGGTTTTTCCATTCATTCAATACCTTTTGTTGCCTAAATATCACTCTGCATCTATACTTTTGGTCTGAATTTGATCCTCGATCATTGTCATATTTTGTTACCATTTTTTCTTGTGAGCTCCCTTTGAGTTTCATTTTTTGACTGGTTTTTCTACACCATCAAGAGAGAGATATTTTAGATTTGAAGTGCCAAGGACTTACAAAAACCGATCCCATTGAAGGGGACTGGTAACATCTTTCTATGCTCCCTTCCTAGGTGTCAAAAAATACAAAACGTTCTTTAAAACAAACTTGTTTTTTCTATTGGCTGCATGGAGAAACTCTTGATTTTATTTACTTTTTAATGTATTTTAATGCATAGATCTATATTTTGCAGCATTTATCTTGGTCAACTAATTTCAGATCTAAAGATATTGGCAACCATCTTTGCTGTTAGGGATGTTTGTTATGCACGGGTAAAGTGAGCCTTTTTCATATGCTTGCGATTAAGATTCATACTTACAACAATAATAACAATATGGGATCTAAATGGGAAGAAAAATAACAATAAGGGGGCTACACTAAGAAGAACGATAAGGGGATACACTAGTATTATAGGGACCTAACATGCCCCTCTCATTAAAAAAATTGGTTTCCTCAATGCTTGAGTAGTTTTGGATGCTTTTGTATAAAATTCTCATCCTCCCATGTGGAATCTTCAGCGAGTAAGTTTTTCCACTTGATGAGATACTCTAAAATTGATTGATTTCAAAGTTTTCTAATTCTTTTTTCCATGGCTGCTTTTAGTTCCAATATTATTTTTCCTTCCTCATCAAGTTCTATCAAAATTTTTTGAACTGGGATCTTGTCACCTATAACTTTCTTTAAGCATGAGATATGGAAAACTGGGTGCACTCGGGAAGATGCGTGAAGCTCCAATTTGTATGACATAGTAGCAATATTCTGTAACATCTAGTAAAGATAATAATAC
This sequence comes from Pinus albicaulis, assembly GCA_034641835.2. Lineage (NCBI taxonomy): Eukaryota > Viridiplantae > Streptophyta > Pinopsida > Pinales > Pinaceae > Pinus > Pinus albicaulis. The sequence continues at coordinate 58,675,855 of CM076576.1, forward strand.
TTGGGTGATAATTTATTATCCTTCTTAGCTTTCGTAAGGTACATTTGTTTGTATGGTTGTAGTCGTAAAAATACCCAGTCGCCTAAATCAAAACTTATTTCGCTACAATGTTGACTTTCTTGTTGTTTCATTTGATTCTGTCCCAAATTGAGGTTATCCTTTAGGATTTGGAGAACTTGTTGTTGATGCTCGATGTGATATTCCACTACTTCAACCTTACAATTTTCTCTTAAATATTATGTGATGGATGGTGGATGATATCCATAAAGTGCCATAAATGGGGTCATCCTTGTTGTAGTATGGAAGGAATTGTTATACCACCATTGAGCCAGAGGTAACCACTTGACCCATTATATTTGTTTAAAATATACAAAGAAACAAAGATATCCTTCCAAAAATTTGTTCAATATCTTAGTTTTCCCATCAGATCGAGGATGATAAGATGAGCTATGAGCTAATTGAGTACCCAGAAAAGAAATTAATTCCGTCCAAAATTTTCTAATTATAATGGGATATTTGTCTCTTATAATAATATTTTTGTTTCCATAAATGCAGTAGCAACTGTGTTGACTTGAAATGGACGCGATAATGGAAAAAAATGTGCATATTTGGTAAGTGTGTCAACTACCACCTTGATGACACTCTTGCCTTTGAACATGGGAAAAAATGTGATAAAATCCATTGAAACCTCCTCTAAGCATTGATTTGGAATGGATAAACATTGTAAAAACCTCAAGGCCTTAATTGTCTCAACTTTGTTTTGTTGGAAAACCAAACATTCTGCCACAAACTTTTGAATATCATATTTAAGGCCATCCCAAAAAAATTTCTTCTTAACCTTGTGGTAAGTTTTTAAAAATTATGAGTGCCCTCATAAGGGAAAGGTGTGTAATTCCAAAAGAATCTTTTGTTTGAGTTGGGAATTCTTACAAATATATAAATGATCTTTGTACCCTAATGAATCATTTTTCCAGCTAAATGTATCATATGTACTTGGATGTCACTACAAATTTTGAATGAGTATCCACACTTCTTCATCATTCTTCCATTCATCCCTTGATTTGGTTATAAAATCTGGTTCGATAATATAAATGGCACAAATAAATGATTCTACGTCCTCATCCTTTCTTAAGAGTGAATCTGCAACAAAAAATTTCTTCATTTTTTTTGTAGATGATTTCAAAGTCATAACCCAAAATCTTTGGTGACCCATTTTTGTAGGTCTTCTAAAGATAATATTTGTTATAAAAATTATTTAAGACTATCATGATCCTTTTTTACCTTTAAGTGTATTCCCATTAGGTAAGGTCACCATCTCTTAAGTGCATGTAGTATTTCCAAAATTTCCTTCTCATAAATAGTTTTGGTAAATAATTTCCTTTGATTGCAGGACTTTCAAAAGAAATGTGTCTTCATTATTTAATTAAAAAAAATGCCATTTCCCAAGGCATCAAATTCCACAATGAAGGTTTTTGGGAGGTCTGGTGTAGTTAAGACTAGTGCTTGGCACATTGCCTATTTTGTTGGGTATGTGTTCTATTATTTCCACGATTAGTTCCACCCATCGTTTTGTGCATGGGTTTGCACATGGTTTTGGGAGATGATGGTTTTTTGGCCCCTGGTATTTTGTAGTTCTGGTCAAGGGAACTACGTTTATGTTCTAACCTGGGGTTAATGGATTGGGGTTCATGAATACTTCGGCATGTAAAAAGAATATAATGAAAAATCAAGTTGGTAGTCTCGATTTGGGATACAAGGGAAAATATCTGTGTATATATTTTTTATGTTTTATGCTCTTGATATTGTTTCTTTTCTATCTTTAAGATTCATTTGTAGATAATTTATGTACAGGGTTAAAACCTACATATTTAAGATCTTCAATGGCCTTAGTTTCTTCTCGAGTCCAAGAAAATGTATCTTGCTTCAGCAATGTTGTTATAGGTGCTCCTATTCTCCCATAATTCTTAACAAACTTATGATAATACCCTCTCAACCCGAGAAATCCTCGCATATGATTTATGGTTGTGGGTATTTTCCATTCCTTAATGGCTTTAATTTTGTTATGGTCTCCCTTAAAATCCTCATGAGATACAATATGACCCAAATATTTCAACACTTGTTATCCAAAGAAACATTTGGAGGTTTTTGCATGTAATTGTTTCTTCTCCGATAATTTGAGCACCCTATCAACATCTTGAACATGATCCTTACAAGACTTGTTGTAGATTAATATATCATCAAAATATAATAAAACAAACTATGTATGGAAGGGTTTGAAAATGGAACTCATCAAACCTTGAAATGTATAAGGTGCATTGATAAGGATAAGATACATGACAAAAAAATCATAATGATCCTCATAAGTTCTAAATTTTGTTTTTAGAATGTCTTCATTCTTCACTCTTATGTGATGATATTGTGAATGAAAATCCAACTTGGTGAAGTAAATTGCTCCATGTAATTCATCCAATAATATATCAATAACAGGAATCAGAAATTTATCTTCAATAGTGACCTTTTTTAACTCCTTAAAATCCGGGCACATGCACCATGATCCATCCTTATTGTGCACCAATACTGCTGGAGTAGAGACAAAAATTTGAGTAGGTTTAATTATACCGAGCTCTAGCATTTCTGCAACCATATGTTCAATATCACTCTTTTGGGCATAAGGATATATGTAAGGCCCGATGTTTGGAGGAACACTTCCTAGAATCAAATGAATAGCATGATCATGATCACGAATAGGTGGGAGTCCTTTGAGAGTCTCAAACACCTTGGAATGATTCTCCAAGACTTTTTGGAGATCTGGAGAAATAAATGATTTCAATGTTTGAACCTCTAGAGAGCATAGTTGTGGAATTATATTAGGTCCCTATATTACTACTATAGTCCCTTATTGTTGTTAGTGTAACCCCCTTATTGTTATTATTGTACCCCTATAACTTCCATAGTTTTATTATTGTGCCCTTAAATTATTATTGTTAGGTCGGCTAGGACTACATTGTGGCCCCATGGACTCCTATATATAGAAAGGAGGTTTTGTAATTTGTATCATCCAAGAATTGTTCATTAATGTAATGTATTGGATGTTTCCCCCTTGAAGCGGCTTATTTATAAGGCGTTCATATCTCTTTTCTTCTATTTTTGGAGCTGGCTTCACAACATTTGGTATCAAAGGCTTTGGATTCTAGGGTTTCGCTGCTCCAAACAGGTCATCGTGGAATTTTTGCTATAACATTTTTTTCTACAAAGTTTCAAAAGCTGAAATTTTTAGGGTGTGAAGCCGAAATCCTGAGGAACATCGTCGCAAAATTTCAGATCTTGGTTCACAATAGTTTCGGAGATATGATCTGTGGAAGTTAGGTATTTTTACAGGCTCCTCAATTTAATCTAAACAGGTCATCGTGGCATTTGCATTATAAATTTTTTTCTACAAAGGTTCAAAATCTGAAATTTTTAGGGTGTGAAGCTGAAATCCTAAGGTAATTATTTGCAAAATTTCAGATCTTGGTTTGTAATATTTTCATAGATATGATCTGTGGAAGGTGGTGCTTCTTCACGCTCCTGAATTTCATCTCAAATAGGTGATCGTGGGAAAATATTCATAACTCTCTCTCTAAGCATCGGATTGGAGTGCCATAAAATGCGGTCGCAGTTAAATGGAATTTAGTTTCTTTTCTATCAATTTCAGAGCTAAAAGACTAAACAGTGACACGTGGAAAGTCGTACAAATTTTCTCTACTGAACCAGTCCATAATTAGGTCATTGTAGGAGATTGGACATAAATTTTCCTTGGAGAATCCAAATCAAGTAAGACATATGGAATTTGAAAGATAATTGAGAGGGCTAACTTAGTGCCAAATTTCAGATATTTAGGAGCTGCAATCAAAGAGATAATCCAATTTCAATATCGAGCTCCTCAAAAGAAAGAAAAAGGTGTGTTTATTTTTATTTTTTTTATTTTTATTTTTATTTATTTATTTATTTATTTTTTCTAAATTGCATATGTCTTGTTTGAAGAGTCAATTTGAATTGATTCCAAGGGCATATTGTAGAATATATATCAATATTGGTTTATAAAAAATTCCCCGTAAAAATAATTCAACACCCATTAAGCCTTCAAAAGGCTCTACTATAGCTCATGAAGATGAAGAATTGCAACATGATCTATTAAAATTACAAGAGAAAATGCACCAAATTTCGCTCTCGCAAAGAGAAACAAAAAACGAAATGGAATTTTTGAAGAAAGGCATGGAAACAAAGATGGATGGTTTGAAGCATAATATGGATGGTTTGAAGAAAGGCATGGAAACGAAGATGGATGGTTTGAAGCATAATATGGATGGTTTGAAGAAAGGCGTGGAATCTAATATAGATGGCATGGAAGCTGGCATGGAATCTAAGATGGATGACATGGAAGCTAAGATCGATGAAAAGATGAAAGACAACATGGAAAACATGAAAAATGATCTGAAAGTAGACATGGAAGGTTTGACAAAGTTGATACAAGAAATGTTTCCTAATGGTGAAAAGATAGTAGAGGAACTCATGATGAGAACAAAATAAATGTTAATCGTGACTTCATAAACTCTAATGTGGGTGGGAAGAACCACCATATTCCAAAAATGGATATGAGGAATTTTGATGGAAAGGATCTTGTAACATGGATACTACAAATGGAGCAATATTTTGATCTCCATAATGTGCAAAACACACAAAAGGTACGCATTGCAACTTTACATTTAGAACAAAATACATTTGTATGGTATCAATGGCTTTGCTCCCGTAAAAAAATTGTCACTTGGTCAACTTTTACGGAGGAAATGATAGCAAATTATGAGGATAAAAATAGCAACACCTTCTTTAGCCAATTGATTAACCTCAAAAAAAAGGGTTTAATGGGGGAGCACATTGAGGACTTCCAAAAACTGAATATAAGGGTAACTGATATTCCAGAGGAACACAGGATTGATCTCTTCATAGGTACTTTAAAGGATAACATCCAACATGAAGTTCACATTTTGGAACCTGATTCATTGGAGAAGGAATTCAAGTTGGCAAGAAAAATAGAATGTAAAATTATGGCGACAAGGAAACCTACCACTCACTTCTATAAAGAAGGAAGTGTTGCTACACCTAGATTTTCACAACCTACAAGGTTGACACCACAAAAATTGGAAGAAAAAAGAGCAAAAGGGCTTTGCTACAATTGTGATAGAAAGTACACTAAAGGTCATAAATTTGCTGAGAAGAAATTATTTTACATAGATTGCGAAGAGGAAGAAGAAAATGAAAAAGAAGAGGATATACACCAGGAGCCAGCCCTAGAAGAGGAAGAAATGAGTTCAACCATATCTTGTAATGCATTGGTAGGAATTACCACTCCTCAAACTCTCAAGATAGAAGTAAATACCAATAAGAAAAAGCTAATACTGTTGATTGATTCAGGTAGCACCCATAATTTTATTCATTGTAAGGTAGCCAAGGAATTGAATTGTTTCCTATACCCAACACCAGAATGTCAAGTGATGGCTGCAAATGGAGGAACTATAAATTTATCTGTAAAATTCCATAATATCAAGATAACCATGGGGGAATATGTATTGAATAGTCCAATGCTTTCCATTCCTGTGGGAGGTGTTGATGTTGTACTAGGAGTACAATGGTTACAATCTTTGGGGACGGTAGCTTTTAATTTTCAAGAACTTTTCTTGAAATTTTTTTCAGAAGGAAAGGAAGTCAAATTACGGGGTATTGCAGGGAAGCCAGGAAAGAGACTAATCTCTAATGTCATGAAAAAACTTCTAAATAAAGAACAATGTGGTGTAATTACATAATTATGCTCACTATAAGTTCCAACATCAAAATCATCTATTTCTGCAAATCTCCAACAAGTCTTGGACAATCATTCCAAGGTGTTTGAAACTCCCAATGGACTCCCACCTATTCGTGATCATGATCATGCTATTTATTTGATTCCAGGAAGTGTTCCTCCAAACATCAGGCCTTATATATATCCTTATGTCCAAAAGAGTGAAATTAAACGTATGATTGCAGAAATGTTAAAGGTGGGTATAATTCAACCTAGTCAAAGTTATTTCTCTGCTCCTGTAGTATTGGTACACAAGAAGGATGGATCATGGCTCATGTGTCTAGATTATAGGGAGCTCAATAACCTCACCATTAAATATAAATTTCCCATTTATATGATTGATGAATTATTGGATGAATTATATGGATCAATTTATTTTACCAAGTTGGATCTTCTTTCAAGATATCATCAAATTAGAATGAAGACTGAGGATATTCCAAAAATAGCATTTTGAAGTCATGAGGGTCATTATTAATTTTTGGTCATGCCTTTTGGCCTTACCAATGCACCTTCTACATTTCAAGGGTTGATGAATTCCATTTTCAAACACTTCCTTAGAAAATTTGTGCTAGTATCTTTTGATGATATACTAATCTATAGTAGGTCTTGGAAGGATCATGTTGAACATGTTGATAGGGTTCTCAAACTATTGCAGGAGAAATAATTATATGAAAAAACATCTAAATGTTTCTTTGGAGTACAAGAGGTGGAATATCTGGGTCATATTGTATTTCACGAGGGTGTTAAGGTAGACCCTAAAAAAATTAAATCCATTAAGGAATGGAAAGTCCCCACAACCATAAAGAATCTGCGGGGATTTCTCGATTTGACAGGGTATTATCGCAAGTTTGTTAAGAATTATGGGAGAATAGAAGCACCTCTAACAACATTATTGAAGAAAGATGCATTTTCATGGACTCCCGAAGCAAATAAGGCCTTTTAACATCTTAAAGAGGCAATGTGCCTAGCACCGGTCTTAGCTATGCCAGACTTCAAAAAAACCTTTATTGTGGAATGTGATGCCTTAGGAAATGGAATTGGTGTTGTTTTAATGTAGGAAGCAAGAAACATTTTTTTTGAAAGTCATCCAATCAAAGGAAAGTATTTATAGAAACCTATTTATGAGAAGGAAATGTTAGCAATACTGCATGCACTAAAGAAATGGTGAACTTACCTAATGGGAAGACACTTCAAGGTAAAAAATGATCATGATAGTCTTAAACACTTCTTGGAATAAAGACTATCTTCAGAAGAGCAGCAAAAATGGGTCACAAAGATGCTGGGTTATGACTTTGAAATAATCTACAAAAAAGGGAAGATTAATGTTGTTGCAGATGCACTCTCAAGAAAGAATGAAGAGGTGGAAGCATTTATTTGTGCCATTTATATTATCCAACCAGATTGGATAACCGAAGCAAGAGATGAATGGATTAAGGATAAAGAAGTATAGACACTCATTCAAAAGTTGTAGCAAGATCCTAGTACATTTGATACATTTAGCTGGAAAAAATATTCTTTACGGTACAAAGATCGCTTATATATTTGTAAGAGTTCCCAAATAAAACAAAAGATTCTTTTGGAATTGCACACTTCTCCTTTAGAAGGAAATTCAGGATTTTTGAAAACTTACCACAGGGTGAAGAAAGAATTTTTTTGTGATGGCCTTAAATCTGATATTCAAAATTTTGTGGCGGAATTTTTGGTTTTCCAGGAGAATAATATTGAGACAATTAAGACTCGGGCCTTCTACAACCTTTATCCATTACAAGTTAACATTGGGAGGAGATTTCAATGGATTTTATCACAGGTTTACCTAAGTCCGAAGGAAAGAGTGTCATCATGGTGGTAGTTGATAGACTTACCAAGTATGCCCACCTTTGTGCATTATCTCATACATTTAAAGCAAGTACAGTTGCTACTACATTTATGGACACAATTCAAAAGCTACATGGAAACCCAAGGGTTATTATGAGTGACAAAGATCCCATTTTTACTGGAAATTTTTGGACGGAGTTATTTTCTTGTTTGGATACTCAATTAGCTCATAGCTCATCTTATCATCCTCAATCTGATGGTCAAACTGAGATAGTAAATAAATGTTTGGAAGTATATCTTCATTGTTTTGTATTTGATAAACAAACACAATGGGTCAAGTGGTTACCTCTCGCTGAATGGTGGTATAACACTTCCTTCCATACTGTAGCAAAAATGACCCCATTTATGGAACTTTATGGATATCGTCCACCATCCATCACATCATCTTTAAGAAAAAATTCGAAGGTTCAAGCAATGGAAGATCACATCGAGTATCAACAAGAAGTTCTCCAACTCTTATAGGATAACCTGAATTTGGCACAAAATCGAATGAAACAACAGGCATATCAACATCGCAGCAAGAGAAGTTTTGATGTAGGATACTGGGTATTTTTATGGCTACAACCATACAAACAAATGTCCCTCAAGAAAGCTAAGAAGGATAATAAATTATCGCCAAAGTAAAATGGTCCTTACAAGGTGTTGCAAGAGATTGGTACTATGGCATACAAATTGGAGCTTCCTGCTTCGTCATGAGTGCATCTAGTTTTCCATGTTTCATTCTTAAAGAAGGTTATAGGTGAAAATCTTCCAGCTCAAACAATATTGTCGGAACTTGATGAGGAAGGAAAAATCATATTGGAACCTGAAGCGGTCACATAAAAAAGAATTCGACAGCTACGGAATTGATCAATTTCAGAGTATCTCATCAAGTGGAAGAACTTACCCACTGAATATTCTACATGGGAGGATGAGAATTTTGTACAGAAGCACCCAGAGCTACTCAAGCATTGAGGACAAAACTTTTTTGAAGAAGAGGGGCATGTTAGGTCCCTATATTACTAGTATAGTCCCTTATTGTTGTTAGTGTAACCCCCTTATTGTTAGTATTGTACCCCTGTAACCCCCATATTTTTATTATTGTGCCCTTAAATTATTATTGTTAGGCCGGCTAGGATTACATTATGGCCCCACTAGGATTACATTGTGGCCCCATGGACTCTTATATATAGAAAGGAGGTTTTGTAATTTTTATCATCCAAGAATTGTTCATTCATGTAATGTATTGGAGGTTTCCCCCTCGAAGTGGCTTATTTATAAGGTGTTGATATCTCTTTTCTTCTATTTTTGGAGCTGGCTTCACAACAAATTATGTCTCGTTTTTCTTTTTTCAAAAGATTTGTCATATTATTAGAGATAATTATATTTCTTGGTTTCGCTATGATACCCCATAATTCAACTTCCTTTCCTTCCCAAAAAAAATTCAAGAAAAGTTCTTGAAAATCAAAATCTATAGTCCCCAAAGATTGTAACCATTGGAATCCTAGTACAACATCAACACTACCCATTGGAATAGAAATCATTGGACTATTCAATACATATCCCCCCATGGTTAGCGTGATATTATGGAAATTTCCAGAGAAATTTATAGTTCCTCCATTTGCAACCATCACTTGAAACTATGGTTCTGGATATAGGAAGAATTTCAGTGCCTTGTCTATCTTACAATGAATGAAATTATGGGTACTACCTGAATCAATCCAAACTATTCCCTTTTATTTTTGTTGATATATCCTTCTATATTGAGCATTTGAGGGGTGCTAATTCATGCCAATTTATTACAATATATGGTCGGATTCATTCCTTCCTTCTCTGGGGTTGGTTCCTGGTGTATTTCCTCTTCTTTTGAATTTTCTTGTTCCTTTTCTTCCTCCTCTTCGCAATTTATGTAAAATAATTTATTCTCAGCACACTTATGAACTTTAGTGTATTTTCTATCACAACTGTAACAAATCCCTTCGACTCTTTTTTCTTCCAAATTTTGTGTTGTCAACCTTGTAGGTTGTGGAAGTATAGGAGAAACAACACTTCCATCTTTGTAGTTGTGAGTGGTAGGCTTCCTTGTTTCCATAATGTTTCTTTCAATTCTTCTTGCCATACTCAATGCCTTCTCCAATGAATCATGTTCCCAAAGGTGAACCTCTTGTTGGATTCTATCCTTTAAATTCCCTATGGAGAAATCAATCATATGATCCTATGGAATATCATTTACCCTTATATTCAATTTTTGGAAGTCTTCACTGTGCTCCACCATTGAACCCTTTTGTTTGAGATTTATCAATTGGATAAAGAAGGTGTTTCTATTTTTATCCTCATAATGTGTTATCATTTCCTCCATAAAAATTAACCAAGTGACAATTAGTTTATGAGAACAAATCCATCGATTCCATACAAAATGATTGGGTTCTAAATATAAAGTTGGAATGCGTACCTTTTCTTTGTTTTTCACATTATGGAGATCAAAATATTGCTCCATATGTAGTATCCATGTTACTAGATCCTTGCCATTGAACTTCCTCATATCATTCTTTGGAATATGGGGGATCTTCAATCCAATATTAGAGTCAATAAAAATAATGATTAACATTTATTTTATGCTCATCATGAGTTTCATCTAATACATTTTCTCCATTTGGAGGAATTTAATGTAGCAACTTTGTCAAACCTTCCATGTCTTCTTTTAAACCATTCTTCAAATATTCCATGTCGCCTTTCATTTTTTATTATATACCATCCATATTAGAGTCCATGCCATCCATATTAGCTTCCAAAACTTCCATGTCTTATTTGAAAGCGTTCTTCAAACCATCCATCTTAGCTTCCATTTCATTTTTGGTTATTATTTTTGAGAGAAAAATTTGTTGCACTTGGTATCATAATTTTGATATATCATGTTGCATTTCTTCCTCTTCTTTGTGTGTCATAGTAGATCTTTCTGGTTTATTACTAGGAATTTCACTTTCCTTTCTTCAACAAATTTTGGAATTAAACAATGATATTTTTGCTTCATTATACCCCTTGAATAACTTCAAACTAATTTTTCAAACAAAACTTATGCAATGTTTTAAAAAAATACACAATTTTTTCTTGCTTTCTAGGAACTCGATATTGAATATATTATATATCTATAATTTTGGATCTCCAAGATATAATTTTTCATCCTATTGTAGCCATCTAAGTCTTATTTCCAACCCCAGAAATCAACCCATGATTGGAGTCCTCAAGAACGCGTTATTCCCGATCTCCCACATTGACCTGATTATAAATGGGTTCAGTAGAGTGAACTTGTATGGAGTACTGCGTGTCACTGTTTCAACATTTGACCCTGAATTTTCTATAAGAAACATTAAGGTTCATTCTATTCCAACCACTTTTTACAAAATTCAATCTGATGCCTGAGACAAAAGTTATGAATATTTTCCCTAAGTCACCTGCTTGAGAGTGAACTTTTGAGCCTGCAAAAACCCTAACTTGCTTAGATCATATCCTCGAAAATATAGCAAACCAAGAACTGAATTTTTTATAGAAATCTCACCACAAGTTATTTCACATGTGGTAACGGTTACACAATAATTTTTCACCATGCTTACTTCCTTTCCCTGATCCTGAAAGTGCCCCATGACTAACTTTGTGCGGTGTTTCCACCATGGAAAAATATGTAAATACATCCCCTCAGGACTCAAAGAAAATTTCCTTGGAATATTACTGAAGGAAATTGGTAAAAACCCTAGTGTTGAGGGTTAAGACATTTTCTAGTTTCCTGCATGCGCTGATGACAGGTTGCCAGTTTTGGCTCAGTGCTGTCAATGATCTTATTTCCCAGAAAACTGCGATGATTCCTTTCTAACAGTGTTTCCTCAAATGGAGGAGAAGCTTCGACCTCTAGAAGTTCGAGGTGACGATATGGTTGTTAAATGGTGGTGATAGAGTCGAGCTCTCTAATTTTAGAGCTTTGATCTCATCCATGAGGTTTTATCCCTTAGAAAGTGGACCTTCATCCTCCTTTCATGGTCTCCCAACCTCTTCTCGCTTCCTATAAATTGGTCCCCATCCTTTCACTACTAGATGGTCATTGTTGGGCTGGTCTAAACTCTTGTTCCCTTTACATTCTTGCACATTGATAATGCCTAAGTTGTTTGATAGAAGGAATGCTTTAGAGCTTCGAAAAATTTCCGTCTGATGAAGGGTGCACCTAGGATTCTGATTGTCTTGAAAGATCCTTTCCCTTCTCAGCAAATGCAAATAATAGATCAACCCCAATCGTCTGAAAACTAAAAAAATTTCATGGCTAACATAGAACCTATCTCTGTTACTACGAGATAAAAAGACTACACCAATCCATCCAAAGCTCCCATGGAATCAGAAGTCACAAATCACCCTTCCTCTTCCACACCTCATAGTTCTAGTTCTCTCCAGATCGAGAGACCTAGTAGTGAGTCCATCAACTAACCACCCCCTAAAGGTTTTCTTCAGAAATTGTCTTACAATACAAATTCAAGAGTTGAACAACATTATAATATTATAGAGGATCTAGCTCAAACACATTCGGCGACGTCAGATTTGGAAATCCTTCACTCGTGTCCATAGCAATGGAAGGAACTATTGTCCGTTATTGGAGGGATTAATCAGATAAATTCCAATCTCATTACTTTCAATATTGAGAACTTCATTCCTCACCTCCCATCTTAGGCATATTTTCTGATTCAAGTTACTATGATGGGTAAAACCATTCATAGGACTGTTGTTGATGAAAGTGCTTTGACTTGCATCATGTCTATCGCTTGTTGGAAACCCATCACCTCTCCTCCATTGAGACATTCCCTGAACACTTTGGAAGATTTCAAGAGTCGATATTCTCGGTCGTATGGTATTCTCAAATATTTTCCCATCTTATTCGAGGGGAATACAGTGAATTTATAAGTTGAGGTGGTAGGCACAAACTTGAATTATAAGCTCCTTCTTGGACATACTTGGAATCATGCCATGTTTTTCATGGTCTCTACCATTTTCCGTGCCCTCCGCTTTCATCATTAAGAAAAAATAGTGACTATTGATTAGTTAGGTTTTTTTTCCTATGATTATTCAATGAGAAAAATTCCATATGTTGGGAATACCACTACCCCTTATGATAACATTGGGTTGGGTCTATTCAAAGACTTGTATCTTATGGGAATGTTTCCACTGCCACCTCGAAATGTCACCACTATCAATATGATATCATATGGTCGTGATCCATGGATTGTTCCCAATATTGACCAACTTGAAATCTTTGGCGACATTATGGCTTTGAACCCTACTGAAAAAATGTATTAGAATATTCTTATGGCTTCCGATCTTGCATCTAAAACCAACGACCGATTGGTTTCTTCTCTAGACACTTATGCATAGTATCCCTGGTTTGATTCTTGGGACTCCAATGATCCTTTGAATGAGACTTTCCCCATCAACAAAAGTATCATGGAGGTAATATCTCTTGAAGAAACCCCATGGGATGATGGAAATCATCATTCCTCGTTTCTCTCGAGCCTAGGTCACATCTCCACCTATCTGGAATCTCATGCTTCTTCTGTACTGACTAGCCCATTTCAAAATCACAACATGATTCATGAAGTGTTTTATGAAGGGAACATGGGAAATATTACTCCAACCATTCTGATTGACATCTTTGTCAAACCAGGGATTGTCAAGAATGGATATTTTTGAGTTTCTTGTTCTCCCCATGGGTTCATGATTTACACAAATTTCATCAAAAAGCATGACCCACCCCCTCCCTTTGACCATGTTCTTACCTTTTGGTCATTTTCCCATGGGGGAATTATTTCCATTCTTTGTAACCCTTACTCGGCCAGGGGGCATGGGCACTTTTTTGTTGCTGTGAATTTTATCACAAAATTGGATGAGGTAATGTCTACATGCAATATCAACAGTAGAACTCTGGGATTATTTCTATTAATGGTGACAGAAATAAATTATCTGAGTTCGTTCTTGAACTCTATCTGAAGAATTATTATGCTTGATCATGAGTGTGATGCTTTGTACATGAGCATTTTATTCATTAGTGTGCTTTGATTGTATCTTTGGTGTGATTTTTTCTTTGTAGACATGTTTTCTCTGCTCACATTGTGTTCCACTTGGTTTACAGATGTCACTAAATAGTTATGTCGGTTTTTCTGATGGTGTGTGTCGTAGCACACATAACTTATCTTCCACAACATGGCACTCTTTTCCCTTGATGACGAGTTGATTAATTTGCAAGGTATTTGTTTGGGTCGAACAACTAATAATATTGCCGAATATACTTTGGTTATCGTGCTATTATTAGATGCAATTTATCTCGAGATTAGATATTTGGTTGTTAAATTAGAATCAAAACTGGTTGTGCTATAGTTAAATGGCCATTATTATGTGCGAAATCCAAAAATTTGTGTATGTATTTGCGTGTTCGATTATTGGAAATGAATTTTGATTTTATTACATATCAACATATTCTAAGACGATTAAACACATTAACAAATACATTAGCAAATCATTTATTAGATAGACATTTGTGCAACATGTAAAAACCAATATATCATCATGATACACAAGTAGCCATAGAAACATGCATATATATATATATATATATATATATATATATATATATAGATATACATATATATACATATATACATATATATATACATATATACATTTATATATATATATATATATATATATATATATATAAATGTATATATATATATATATATATATATATATATATATATGTATGTATACATATATATTTATATATGTATATATACATATATATATATATGTATATATGTATATATATATATACATACATATATATATACATATATATATATATATATCTATATATATATATATATATATATATATATATATATATGTATATATATATATATATATATATATATATATATATATATATATATATATATATATATATATATATATATATATATATATATATATATATAGATATATATATATAGTTTGTCAATTATGTTGGATCAAAATCTCAAAAATATGTGTTATGTGAGAAAAATGGCTCTTTGAACCTACATTAGTACAAAAATATAAAAATAGGGATGTTATTCATCCACATGATGCTCATGATAGCAGGTGACCACTCAAATCACCCGCCAGCATAAGCGATGCAGTCTACTCGGGACCTTGATCGTATGCCTCGGAAAGCAAAGAGGAATATCATCAAAGGTAGCATACTATGGGATGCCTCTCTTGAGGCCTATCAAGTATCGCTCTATCGCGGCTAATGGGTTAGCTCCCTTATCATAGGGAACATCCTCCAATGGGTGAGCTACCCTCCTTGTGAGAGGTGACATGCCTGGTGGTATCCAAGGACCCACATCTATAAAACATCATAAGCTTAGATCTTAGAATGCATGACAAAAACATTCAAAAAGTGAAAAATGTTTAAAACAATTTTTACCAACATCATTCCACTGTGTTCCTAGCGGAATGGGCAGATTTGGATCTCCCTTGAAGTCAATGCCTGCATATCATAGTCCTCAACCATGATGAGTTGACAGTGAAAATATCTAAAAAAAGGTTGTCAGTAAATGCATCTGCTAGCCCCCGCTCTAACAGGGCATGATTTCACACCACGTCATTAGCCTCGAGTCCCTCAGTTCTGGATCATGGATCTCAAAATATTGATACTGAAACAAAGGTACCCTTTCCAAGAAGAAGATAACCAAGATGGACCCATACCCAAATTGTTTCATTCGACCTATTTCTCACTTGGTGAATTGGCTCTTCATGTTAGCCAATAGCCCCTTGCACCAGTTGAAAATAGTAGGGGCCAGACAGTCGACCACATATTGGAATTGGGATTTTTTTGCCTCATGCAACGCTAGGGCTCCAACTACTTGAGTCATGCAATGTAATATCATAAATAAGGGAAGTACTCTGATACATGATATCTATATCTCCCTGCTCTTATTATTCTATCCCTAGGATAGTGTCTCTAAATGAGCATACTGGTACTCTCACCTCCTACGCGAGCTCTAGAGAGTTGGATCATCTCTCGTCTCCTTGATAAGCTTGTAATGAATTAGATGTCCATGACATCTAATTCCAGCTCCTATTCTCCAATTATGAATATTTGGTGATCTACATCCCACAGTCCAATCAAATACTGAACTAGCTCCAGTTGAGCTCTCAATCTTGATGTTCGGAAGAACTTCAACAATCCCCACTTACACAATGCATTTACGCATTTTTGGTGTTGAACTGCTTGGTGTTCTTCCACCTCGTGGGCTCTTTCTTTCCATTCGGTGAACATTTTCACTGAAATCACCTGCAAAACATGTTTAATTGACATTTTAGGAGCTTTCATATTAGTTTTTGAAATAATCCATCTAGAAATGGGTGGATTTCTTATTTCAAATTCTTCCCCACACCTAGCACGACTATACGAATTAATTTGGCGCTGGTAGTGCGCTACCCTAACAGGCTAAGAGCGACTAGCGTGGGTCCGATAGCTCGAACTCACACTGACTGTGAGCAATTTTGAAATTTGAAATCCTGCCCCCATCTCTAAATTTATAAGATAAAAAACTAAAGAAAGGAATTAAAATGAAGAGGATAGTTTGAGCTCCTACCTATAGCTAACAGATCACTGAATGGTGTCCTGGATCGACTGCACCATTGATTTGAATTTCAGAGGAAAAAGGGGTAAAATGAACTTCTCCAATTTATTCAAAATAGAATGGTCAAAATGAATTTACTTTTTGTCTATTTAGAGATTTTTGAAGATATTTTCACCATTATTTTATCATTTTTCCTCGATATCAATGATGTTTGTCATTTTTTCTACAGTAATAAGACCTTTACACTATTGGTGATTATTTATGATGAAAACAAGTTTTATTTATCTCTTTTTCGGACTTGGTAAAAATAAACAAAAAAGGAACCCGCGTGTAGTCAACTTTTAGCTCTTTTTTGACTCTCAAAAAATAAAAATATTGTCGAGTACTTGTCATTTAAAACTCATTAAATTAAATGAATGGGCGTAGTATCAATATATGTTTACCCCTTTTTTGAGCCGAGATTCACTATCTAAGAAAAAGGAATACCTTGATCGAACATGGTCAAGAGGTTCTCTTGGGTATTGTTCTCTATATTTTTGGATTCGAGATATGATTTACGAAAAGGAACATGCCGGAGTTTTATTTTCGTTTATTTTCAAACTTCTTAAACATGAAAAGTAACTGAGTTACCCTTTCGTTGGACTCATTATAAAATGAAACAATGAAATACATGTCACCATGACGAGACCGAGTTCCTCCTTCCTAGGGCTCGTTCAAATTACTAAGATGGATTCATTCAAAGAATTAACTTACATGCTTAGCATATGCTATCCTCTTCACACTGGCTATCAAAAATAAAGAGGTACTCGTTATCAATAACAGGGGAAAAATTGAAAGTGAACTTCCTCTGTTTATTTTAGATAGCTTTTCGCTCTTGAACATGACACACATCTATAGATCATGTCAGGTTGGGGACATACTTCATTCGTCATTTTTCCTCCACTGGTTTGGTAAATATATTTTCCTCCTATTGGATCACCATTTTTTCATAATTACCTCTTATCCCATTTGATTCAAATGTTGCCACATTCCAGAGTCATGTTGCCAATATGTTTAAGAGAAGTCCTTTTTGTGTTATAGTCAAACATCATTTCCCATTCTGACCTCCTCTATGAAAATACTGAATCAATCCTGTCATCTTGAGATATCTGTTTTTTTGTGTCAATGATGTGGGAATCATTATAGCCCTCCTTCGATGAATTTCCTACTCTCGACTTCAGCTCATTATCTGGGAAGGTGGTTTAGAAACTTCTTTTTAGTACCTTGGAGCTTGCATGCCTTAATGGAAAGTTCTTCATGTTTGATGATAGGTTCACATCATTGGCCTTCGATCGAATGATTGTGCAAGTGTTCGACTTCAACACATTTATTTACACTTGTAGATTTGTTTTTTGTACCTTGAGGGCCATCGTAATTATTGGTGGTTTCTCTCGTGCCTGTTAATGGTTTTTATTATTGGCCAGTAATCAGTTGGTTTGTACCATGTTTGACGTCAACACATCTATTCACATGGCTAGATTTGTACATTGGGTTGATTGAGATCGCGGTGAAGACCTTGGATTACATCTGAATATTTTTTGGGCTGTGGGGAGTTATTGAATATTCATGATTGCATACATCATCCTATCTGTGTATATGGATGTGTTCATACTACGGATCCATTTCTATTATCTCTTTAGATGGATGGTTGTGACCATGTTGTGGGTTTATGTATTATTCAATTCCTAGTGCAAATATATGTGGTTAGGAATATTCATACCAGAGATGTCATATATTGTATCATGTTTGATTTGGTAGGTTTCTTCACGCTAATCTAAGTTCTTTGCCTTGGTTCATAAATAATTTTAGCAATCACTCCATGTTTTGCTTTCATGCTTTAGGGGGAATTTATTACACAATAATTTTTCACCATGCTCACTTCCCGTCCTTGATCTTGAAAGTGCCCCATGATAGAATCTGTGTGATGTTTCCACTATGGAAAAATATGTAAATACATCCACTGAAGACTCAAATAGAACTGACATGGAAGGTTACTGAAGGAACTTGGTCAAAACCCGAGTTTTCACGGTCAAATTATTTTCTAGTTTCCTTCTTGCGTTGATCCCATGTTGACAGTTCTAGCTTAGTGCTGTCAGCGCCCTTATTTCCTGGAAAACTGTGCTGATCCATTTCTAGTAGGGTATCCTCAAATGGAGGAGAAGCTTCGGCCTCTATAAGCTCTAGAGAAGTGATTTAGTTGTTAAACGATGGTGATAGAGTCGATATCTCTTATTTTACAAATTTGATCTTATCCATGGGGGTCTATCCCTTATAAAGTGAACCTTCCTCCTCCTTTCATGGGCTCCCAACCTCTTCTCCCTTCCTATAAATTGGTCTCCATCCTTCCATTAGGGGTTGGTCATTGTTGGGCTTGTCTGAACTCTCGTTCCCTTTACATTTTTTCACTATCATAATGACTAATTTGTTTGAGAGAAGGAATTATTTAGAGCTTCAGTGAATGCTCGTCTTCTAAAGGGCACACCGAGGACTTCGACTGTCTTGAAAGAGCTTTCCCCTTCCTAGTAGACGCAAATGGTAGATAAAACCCAGAGTTCATTTGTACATTCAATCTTGGAGCTCTAGCATTCCCAAGGAGATCAAGGAGCTTTTGGTGGAGTTTGTGTCACTTTTCACGGTGAGTTTTTCTTTTGTTGTCTTTGCAGCTTTTTTGTCGTTTCACTTTTCTGAGTGTTGTTTTTCTTGTTTATCTTCATGGTTGTTGATTTTTTAACTTGTAATATATTGTAGAAGTTTTTATTAATTTTTCCATTTTCCTTTCGTAAGTGTCGCATTATTTTTCTTTTTTTTTTCACACCCGTGATCGTCGTTTCGACGACTCTCCTCACGTATCTGATTTTCCTTCTATTTCTTGAGTTTATACACTTGATTCACACTAATATGTCCATACTAGTTAGATCTACACTTTAACTTGCATTATCTCTTAGATTTTCTTGTTTCCCACACCTCTGAAGGGAAGATCTTCACTTCACATGGTCATGCACGACCTTGTCTAGCTAGGCATTGTGCAAGTCCATGGCTCAAGTCGAGATCTTGGCCTATGAGAAGATGCAATGTGAAGTACATGTTGAACTTACTACACATTCCACAATTCCAAGGCTCAGTATGCCACCTTGGACACTAATATTGCATAATGCGCAGCCTATATCTATCATTGCCTAGGCTGAACCACCCATTTTATAGTCTGAAGCTTTAGACTGTATTCTTGGATGTTGAAACTGTGAAATGTGCAGTTCATGCAGCTAGTCTCCCTCACTTGATCATGAGAATTTCGTAATCTGACTCATCATTCTATTAGTTTGTTGTCTGATATTTCTTCAAAATTTGATTGGCCAAAGCTAATGTTTTCTTTCCATGAGTGCCTTTTCCCTCCTGCAAATACCACAATTGTTGAGCACTTCTATTCAACATTCATTGTTACCATCGAACCCAATAGATCTGCTTCAAAAGACACCACATAAATCAGTACCAGGGAAGTAGTTTAGAGTATGCCAGTTTATTGAGACACTCAACTCTTTGTGGAGAAGGAATCAAACCTAACATTGAAGAAAGCGAACTAATATTTTTGAGAAAATATCTTCAAAGAATATCTAGAGGACTGTCAAGTATATGAAAATTTTCAACTGTTAGGGTTACATAGGGTTTCATATAGATATCCAAAATTCCCATGGGTCGATGTCATTAGTTGGATTGTTTCACACATTGATCTGAAGACTATGACTTTGAAAAATGTCAGCAGACATAAAATTTCTAAGTTTCTACTAGAAGATTATCGTCTGATGTACCATTTTGATGAGCAAAAAACACTCATGGATTCATGCTTCCATGCCAAAAATAATTATTTGAGCATGAAGGATATTTTTAAAATCTTGGTTAAATGGCCATCAAAAAGTTTCAACAGACACGCACCAATACATAGAATAAAAGTCTCTCAGGAGGGCCTATCATCTCTTGGTTATCCTTGCTTGGAAAATATACATTCAACAAATAACAAAGACCTTTCCTGAAGGGTGGCCAGTCTTATTGATCCAGGTTATGAATGAGGGGAAGTCATTCAAATGGTCATATTTCGTGGCTCGATAGTTAAGAGTCCATGTAGAAAATTCTCGGGACCCTCGCAAGGGTGAGAAAAGACGATTCTACATGTATGCATATTTACTTGATGCAATTTGTGCACATAATGCATTCCCTAACGTGTACTGGAATTGGACACCACGGGACCTTGTCGTTTACATCTATTGCAAGTTTCTCTTAGATTGCAGCCATCGAGGAGTCATTGAGAATCTAACTAACCACTTTTTCATTTCTTTGTATAATATGAGATTTGAGGTAGAACCACCTTGCATGTCACGTTGAGAAATGGAGTTAGTAGTGGAGATAGAAGATTGGTTTGCCTCACTGGATGGCAGCTTCATTAGACTGTTCAATGGTCAAAAGGCATCGCATCTTTTTCCAAAGAATGCCACCGACAATCTTTCCATGCAAAAATTGTTATATCATCTCTCGAGAAGGTTGTGAGAAGCTTTATAGAGGAAGAAGAAAGAACAATTGCTAATTCTTCCTATGAAAATAGGGTTGTATGAGATCAAGAGCCTAAAATTCACATATATCGAAGGAAAGGCGATAGATAGGTTTTCATCTAGTACTTGAGACTTTAATCAGTACGATCTGAGTGGTATTTGCAAAGAATAATGTGTGAGAATTCACTTCTAGTGGATCAACGTGAAATTTCATTGAATAGAGGAGGATCCATGGAATAATTTTATAAAGCCTCCAAATCCAACGAGTCAGTCATTTGTGGAATAAATTTGCAGGTGACTCTATAGAAGGTAGCTACACCAGAAGCCATGCCAGAAGAAAGGAGAAACTACGCGTAGGATAAGGGAAAGAGAAATCTTTCATACATTCCAAGGGGAAAACAAAGCCATAAGATTAAAACGAATCTAACTCTTATGATAGAGGCTTTAGTAGCAGAGGAAAATAGGAAACATAAGATGTAGAGAGAAGAACATAGGAAGAGGGAAGAACAGAGGAGAGTGGAGAAATAGAATCAGAAGAAGGAAGAAGAAGAGAAGCAGAAGCAAGAAGAATAAGAGAGGTGTATCGCAATAGAAGAAGAAAAAACACAGAAGCAAGATGGAGAGAAAGAAAAGAACCGACAACCAACAGAGGATGAAAATGGACAGATGTAGGACAGTGAGCTTGTTTATCAGATTTAGGAATTGATAGATATCGATGACATGGAATCAAAACCATAGTTTTAGAATCAATATATCGACCTAATTCCAAGTACACAATAGGTCACCAGTTAGACTCCACCACTTATAGCAACAGAGTTAGCTCCAAGTGAGGAAGATGAAGTTGTTCCTCTTGATGATGATTAGGTTATGGACACGTACAATAATTCGTATGATGAAATTCAGGAGAATATTATACAAGTATGTAATAATCATTTTCTAGATGACATCACATCGCCTTCATTCATTAGAGAAAGGGTGATAGTGGTGAGCACTAGGAAGAATCCCACTACCATTTCCGCAACCAACTTCGCCTTCATAGGTACAGTAAGGTTAAACAGTTAGTATTTTTTGGCTGAGAATAAGAAATTGGAAAAAACATAGAGGATGTTATGAAATAGGTAGAACAACTCCACGTAGGAACTCAGAAATAAAATTTGACACAGGTACATCTCAATTAAATTAGGGCAGAGATGCTTGGTGAAGTATAGACACCTGGAGATACCATGCGAAAAATCTATGAGGAACGTGTTACCATACATAAGTAAATTTTCCACTTGCATGGATAGCAACATAAATGTAATACTTCTCCAAAAATCTGAAGAATGTACAAGCTTCCATCACTGTCATGCATGAATGGTCAATGTGATACAAAGGGGCACCACTTGACTTGGGAAAGAAAAATAAGAAATAGGTAGAGCTGGAGAAAGCAAGAGTTCAGATGTTGATCCAGAATAACAAGAAGCTCATCATGCTCATTGGTATAATTTAGGCATCATATGTATGATTGTACAATAGTTTGTATTTATTGTTGAACACACATATGATCCCATCAGTTGGCTCTCTCATAGAAGCCAAATACAGGAACCCGGTCAAGCAGGAGATCAAATAATACTTGGATCTAAACAAAAAAAACACGAAAATATACATCAGTGCCCTTGTCCAAGTGATGCAGGAGCATGAGGCTTGAAGGACAAAGACTTCATTTTATTCCAAAAATCTAAAAAAAAATTACAAGAAAAGGAGTGGGATCCTTTAGCTTTCGATTTACTATTTTGATAGATAACATTTTACTAGTATTTAGGGATTCATATAGTTTTGTATTTGATTCATTTAATGTAGTTTTTAAGTTGAGAATTTTTAGGCAAATATAATGTAATAGGATATTTATCCAAGATTGGGAAAATCTGATTCCAAAGGATCGGATTGAAAGGATTGTGTGAACATTATATATTTGTAAATTGTAATGTAATCAAGTAGAGGAGAATTTGAAAGAACTAAAAATGAAATGGAATATAAATTTGATTTTTCCTCTATAGCAGATTAATTGTGCAAAATTGCCAAATCCCAGAGGTTTTGATTGTCATTCGAATATTTATGAATTTTTTAACTCAGATCGATTCTTGTTTAATCGATTGTGTGTGTAATGTAACTTTTATTTGCTGCGTTCACTATGAAATGGAATGGTATCTTGTAATGTTTTAATTAAAAAAGATGTCATTTGTGGGTGCCGAAAAAAAAAAACCGTGGCTCTTAGAAAGAGTGTTTATTGTGGTGGAGTTGAAGTGTGTATTATGTCAAAGGGAAACACTGTAATGCGTAAGGAGTGAAACAAAATTGCAATCATTTAGTTTGCAAACAGACAACATTCATATTTGAAGTGGTAGGGAGGTTAAATAAAATTTTTGAACAGTCCGGCATTTAAGTGATCTAACGGACTACACAGCAAGACTTGAGATCGGACGGATATCACATTTAAATATGTGAGGAGGTTAACCTTCCAAATGGACCGGATATTTTATAAGCCAGGTTTCATAATTTAATCTGATCACCCAGCAACTCATTCAATCTAACGGTCTTCGCATCAAGGTTTTAAATCCGACAACATTTACAAATTTAGATGTGCATGGTTTAATGTTATTTTTGGATGCGATAAATTATAAACTCTAGTTAAATTGTATATGAGTTCTGTGTGGTTTTAATGTTGGTTTAAGTCTATCATTAAAGCTATCAAATCTGAATCAGCATATATTTATTATGTGTGATACATATTTGTTGCATTTTATATAAGTGAGACAATTATGCTTCTGCCGTTTACAAAAAGTCTTTAAAGTTGGAATTTTAATGCATTTGAATTTTGGTTTATAAAATTTGTGGTTGATGATTGATTCAACAAAATAAGGCCGTGAAGAAGTTCCAACAGAACTTGAAGATTTTTTTTCAATATTTGAAAACTTGTCATTAACTTCTTCATCCAGACCACCATTAGTGGTATCAGAGCAACATTTAGACATTGAGCGAGATCTCAAAGATCAGGAAAATAAATCCAACATGGCTTATAGAGTTGGACAAGGAGGTGGTGCTAGTCGAAGAAGAGGAAGACCAGTTTGCAATGCTGAAGTGATGGAGGTTATGCAACAAATGCAAGCCATATTAGAAGAAATGGAAATGGGGAATCAAAGAGATGTAGATGCCAAAGATGTCAATAAACCTGAAGTTGAATCTGCAGAAGAGGGAGAATCTGCAAAATTTACTCCTAAAATGATATTTTTTAAATGTGTTGGGATCCACACCCAAACCCAGACTTGAAGTTTGAGTTTTTACAGGAAGCTTAAACCCAGAAGAGTTGATACATTGGGTAAATGACATGGATAATTTATTCGATTATGAAGAAATGGATGAAGGAAGAAGAGTGAAGTTTGTTGTCACAAAATTGAAAGGACATACAACACTTTGGTGGGATGGATTGCAGGCAGAAATAAAGAGACTTGGTAAGCAACCAATAAATAATTGGAACAGGATGGTGGAAAAATTGAGAGGTAAGTTTTTGCCAAGTGATTATCAAATTTCATTATTTAGAAAAATGTAGAATCTTAGACAGAGATCAATGACAGTTAAAGAATACACAGAGGAATTTTACAAAGTGAGCATAAGAGCAGGACAAATTAAAGATACAACATAGAAGATTGCAAGGTATATTAATGGTCTCCGAATGGAGATCCAGGATGAGATAAGTCTACTGTCTCCAAAAACAGCGGAAGAGGATTATCCGATGGCCTTGAAGGATGAAGACAAACTCATAAGTAACCAATCTGCCAAAAGTAGAGTTACTTTCCAAGGAAAAGGAAGTCAAGGTGGTAGAGGAAGATCTACAGCACCTAGAGAAGGAACTAGCAGTAGCACAAGTCAGCATACATCTATAGAAGGTGATGCAAGTGGCAGAAGGAATTTTTCCTGAGGAAGAGGAGGAAGAGGTAGAGAAAGAGAAATCAGATGTTATAGATGTAATAAGCTTGGACACAGAGCTTATGAATGTCCAGAGAATGTGGGAACGAGTTAAAGAAATGTAATTGTTGATCAGAATGAAGAAGAAGCAGCAAAAATGGCAGAAGCATCAAAAGTACCAGAAGCAGAGAATATACCAGGGAGAGGAGAATCTTTGGTAGGTAAATTTTTTTTGTTAAAACTAACAAAGGAAGTTGTTGAAGTGGCACAAAGGAAAACTTTGTTTAGAAGTGTGTGCAAAATTCAAGGAAAATTCTATCAAATGGTAATTGATAGTGGAAGCACTGATAATTTGGTCTCTACAGAAGTGGTAGAGAAATCGAAATTGAAGACAAAGAAAAATCCAACACCGTACAAGGTGTCATGGCTTCAAAAAGGACATCAATTGTTAGTAAATGAATAGTGTGAAGTGGAATTACAGCTAGGCAGCTACAAAGACCAAATTTTGTGTGATGTGATGCCTATGGACGTATGTCACATAGTTTTGGGTAGACCTTGGCAGTATGACAAAGGATCTATGCATGATGGGAATAAGAACACATACAATTTTTGTAAAGATGGTTTCAATCGTACATTGTTGACGATAGAAGAAGAAGATGCATCAAAAAGAAAACTGGATCCGAAAGCCTTGTTACTGAGTGGAAAAGAATATCTGCAGTAGATTGAAGATGATGAGGTATATTTTTCATTAATTTTCAAACCCAAGGTATTAATTACTTCCACTAAAATTTTTTATTTACCAATTAAAATTCAAGAGATGCTGGAAAATTACTGTGATATCATTGTAGATGATTTTCCGATGAATTACCACCTATTAGAAAAATCATCCATAATATAGATTTGATTCTAGGAGAAAATTTTACAAATAAAGAAGCATACAGGATGACTCCCAAAGAAAATGAAGAAATTAGGAAGCAGGTGTAGGAGCTGTTAGATAAAGAATTAATCAGAGAAATTTTGAGTCCTTGTGTAGTGCCAATAGTGTTGAGTCCAAAAAAATATGGAGGCTGGAGAATGTGCACTGACTCAAGAGAAATCAACAAAATAGCAATCAGGTATAGATTTACTTTACCCAGAATTGAATATTTGATGGATAGTTTAAGTGGGGCAAGATATTTTACAAAGTTGGATTTAAAGAGTGGCTATCATCAAATTAGGATAAGGGAAGGAGATGAATGGAAAACAACTTTTAAAACAAATGAAGAATTGTATGAATGGATGGTAATGTCGTTTGGATTATCAAACGCTCCTAGTACATTTATGAGGCTTATGAATGAAGTGTTGAAAGATTTTATTGGTAAATTTGTAATAGTATATCTAGATGATATATTAATTTATAGCAAGTCTAAAGAAGAACACATGAGACATCTGAATTATGTCTTAAGGAAGTAGCATCGGGAAAATTTGGTGGTAAATTTTAAAAAATGTTCATTCATGAAGGAAGAATTGGTATATTTAGGTTTTGTTTTTTATGATGATGGATTGAAGATGGATCCAGAGAAGATAAGGGCAATCATAGAATGGCCTTCACCCAAAAAAAAAATTGAGGTAAGAAGCTTCCATGGTCTTGCTAGTTTTTATAGAAAATTCATATGGAATTTTAGTAAGATCATTGCTCCTATTATTTAAACCATAAATAAGGATAAACAACCATTTAAATGGATTGATGAAGCTGAGAAAGATTTCCAGCTATTGAAAAAAAAGATAATAGAAAATCCCATCTTATTTTTGCTTGATTTTAACAAACCTTTTCAAGTGAAATGTGATGCCAGTGGAGAAGCTATTGGAGCTGTGTTAATTCAAGAAGATAGACCTGTAGCTTATTTCAATGAAAAACTGAATGAGACAAGAAGGAAATATTCTTCTTATGAAAAATAATTTTATGCAGTTGTACAAACATTAAAGAAGTGGAGACATTACTTGATGTCTAAAGAGTTTGTACTTTATTCAGATAATCATGCATTGCAGTATATTATGCAACAACAAAAATTGAATCATAAACATGCAAAATGGGTAGAGTATCTTCAGAGTTCCAATTTTGTATTGAAACATATAACTGGCCAAGAAAACAAAGTAGCATATGCCTTAAGTAGAAAAAGCATTTTAGTTCAAGAAAGTCAAATTCCAGTGTTGGGTTTTGATTTTCTTAAAGAATTATATAAAACAAATTTGGATTTTAAAGAGGCATTTGAAGCATGCATTAATCCTATTTTATTGGACAGAAGTAAGTAGCTGGATTTTTTCTTGCAAGAAGGTTTGTTGTTTAA
Source organism: Pinus albicaulis (assembly GCA_034641835.2). Taxonomy (NCBI): domain Eukaryota; kingdom Viridiplantae; phylum Streptophyta; class Pinopsida; order Pinales; family Pinaceae; genus Pinus; species Pinus albicaulis. The sequence continues at coordinate 58,703,090 of CM076576.1, forward strand.
AAGAAATCAGTTTTGCATACCAAATTGTTCTATGAGAGAAAATTTAATTAAGGAGAAACATAGTGGTGGACTTGGTAGACATTTTGGTGCAGAAAAGACTTATGAACAACTGAGTCATTTTTATTTTTGGCCAAAGATGAGAACTGAAGTGGAGAAGTTTGTGCGAAATTGTAACGTTTGTCAGTATGCAAAAGGAAGAAGTCAGAACACATGTTTGTATGTTCCATTACCTATTCTAGATAGACCTTGGGATATGGTAAGTATGGATTTTTTTTTGGGTTTATCGAAAACACAGAGAGGGAATGATGCAATTTATGTTGTAGTTGACATACTTTCTAAAATGGCACATTTTATTCCATGTTATAAAACCAGTGATGCTAATCATGTTGCTAATTTGTTTTTTAAAGAGATTGTAAGGTTGCATGGGTTACCTAAAAGCATTGTCTCTGATAGGGACACCAGATTCGTTGGTCATTTCTAGAGGACATCATGGAAAAAGCTTGGTACTAAACTGAGTTTCAGCTCAGCTTATCACCCTCAGACTGATGGATAGACTGAGGTGGTGAACAAAAGCTTGGGTAATCTTTTGAGAATTATTTCAGGTGAACATCCTGAACAATGGGATCATATTTTAGCACAGGCTGGATATGCTTATAATGAATCTCCTAACAGGAGTACAGGACAGAGTCCATTCCATATAGTTTACGGAATTCACCCAAGAGGAGTTTATGAATTAAGGAATTTGGGAAAAGCAGAGATGAGAAGTGCTGATGGTGAAGATTTTGCTTCAGAAATTCGAGCAATACATGAACAGGTAAAACAACAGTTACAGGACAGCAACAAAAAATACAAAATACGAGAAGATATGAAGAAAAGATAAGTTAATTTTGAGGTTGGAGATTTAGTTCTAGCACACTCGAGGAAGGAAATATTTCCAAAAAGGGTGCATAAAAAATTGAAATTTAAGAAAATTGGGCCATGCAGAGTATTGAGAAAATTTTCTGCAAATGCCTATGAAATTGAATTAACCCTTGACATTGGAATATCTCCAATTTTCAATGTTGTTGATTTATATAGGGATGAGGACGGAGAGAAAAGTGATACAGCTGAAAACAAAGAAGAGATTGACTAGTTGAAACAATTACCCATAGCAAAAACATTGTAGCCAGAAAAGATTTTAGACAAAAAATTGTCTAAGAAAACGAGAAGATGGGAATACTTTGAGTATTTGATTAAGTGGAAAGATCAACCAGTTCCAGAAGCTACTTGGATGACAGATACCATGCTACATGAAATGGGCAGTTCTGTGAAAGAGCTCATGGACAAGAGCCCATGAAGAATTTTGTCCTTAGGAGTCTGATGCAGGAGCATGAGGATGGAAGGATAAAGACTTCATTTTATTCCAAAAATCCAAAAAATAATTACAAGAAAAGGAGTGGGATCCTTTAGCTTGCGATTTACTGTTTTGATAGATAATATTTTACTAGTATTTATGGATTAGGATAGCTTTGTATTTGATTCATTTAATTTATTTTTTAAGTTGAGAATTTTTAGGAAAATATCATGTAATAGGATTTTTATCCAAGATTAGGAAAATCCTATTCAAAATAATCAGATTTAAAGGATTGTGTGAACATTATATATTTGTAAATTGTAATATAATCAAGTAGAGGAGAATTTGAAAGAACTAGAAATGAAATAGAATAAAAATTCGATTTTTCCTCTGTAGCAGAGTAATGGTGCGAAATTTCCAAATCCTGGAGGTTTTGATTTTCATTTGAATATTTCTGAATTGTTTAATTCAGATTGATTCTTGTTTAATCGATTGTGTGTGTAATGTAACCTTTATTTGCTGCATTCACTATGAAATGGAATGGTAGCTTGTAATGTTTTAATAAAAAAAGATATCATTTGTGGATGCTGGAAAAAAAATCGTGGCTCTTAGACAGAGTGTTTATTATGGCGGAGTTGAAGTGCGTATTATGTCAAAGGGAAACCATGTAATGTGTAAGGAGTGAAACAAAATTGCAATCATTTAGTTTGCAAACCGACATCATTCATATTTGAAGTGGCAAGGAGGTTTAATAAAATTTGTGAACAGTTCAACATTTAAGTGATCTAACGGAGTACGCAGCAAGACCTGAGATCAGATGGATATCGCATTTAAATATGCGAGGAGGTTAGCCTTCCAAATGGACCCGATATTTTATATTCTAGGTTTGATAATTTAATCTGATCACCCAGAAACTCACTCAATCTAACGGTCTTCGCATCAAGGTTTTAAATCCGACGACCTTCGCAAATTTAGATGTGCATGGTTTAATGTTGTTTTTGGATGTGATAAATTATAAACTCCAGTTAAATTGTATTTGAGTTATGTGTGGTTTTAATGTTGGTTGAAGTCCATCATTAAAGCTATCAAATCCGAATCAGCTGATATTTATTATATGTGATACATATATTTGCTTCATTTTATATAAGTGAGACAATTAAGCTTCCGCCATTCACAAAAAGGCTTTAAAGTTGGAATTTAATGCATTTGAGTTTTGGTTTATAAAATTGGTGGTTGATGACTGATTCAACAGAATAAGACTGTGAAGAAGTTCCAACAGAACTTGAAGTAATTGTTTCAAGATTTGAAAACTTGTCATTAACTCCTACATCCAGACCACCACCAAGTGAGAAAAATGTTGCTCCTGCCTTAGAAGGAAGTTCAAACTGGTTCCAAATCATTGTACCTAGATTCCATCAACGCCAGAATCTACTTCCATCTCGACACAGTTACACATTTTGGGGATTCCAACACACAGTAACAAGCTTGGCACCGAGTGGGGATTGACACATGAAAAAAAGACACCAATTAGAAGTTGTTGAGATAAAGTTTCACCAAACTCAAGCATGATAGTGTTTTTTCTTGCTAGGCTGTCAAGTTTTCTATAACCTATTTTGTCTTATATGATTATGAGTGTAATTTTAATATTATTTTCTAAATAATTTGTAAGTGAAATTCCAAGTGTCAATTGTAGAATGTGAAAATTCATGGTGTAATGTAATTGAATAGTAATTTGTAAATAATTTTAAAGAGTCATGAGGGATGTTTAAGAGTCTAATAAGGAGTTCATAAATTTTTCTCAAAATTAAAAATTATAGGATTGTGTTGAAACTAGGACAGTTGCGTAGATCTCGTCTTCCGGATTCCGGTGTCACAAACGATTCGAAAAACCTATGTCGTATGAGGAAGATATTGCATTCTGATCAAAATGGAAAACAAGTAAAATTATAACAGTTTGACCAGGTTTGACTGGGTTTCAAAGTCAACAAAAAGGGGAATATTCCTCATAATATTCCTTCTACTGGACCACTCATTGGATGACAAGTGTCATGTTTCTACTGGGTATAGTTTGGAGGATCCAATGAGAGAGTGCCACATGGCTAGCCCTGAGGCCACCATGTGGCCCTGATATTACATGTTAAAATTTTATGGGAGGCAGTAGGGCTTGACCCCCTAACCTCCCTCCTGGCATGCGCACACCTTACCGACTGCTCTACAAAAGTTTCTTAACCTCCCCAGGATGCGGGTTGTATTTAATGTGTAATGAAATTATTGTTGGGGGTTGGGAACCCCCGATGGTCCCGAAGTTTATGTCACACAATAAAATTTAAATTTTAAAACAACCACGTGGATAGCATAAACCTGACAACATTCACCCCTGGTTCAAACAGTCAACCACAGGTTACGAACTGGGTTCCGCTAACCGACAATTATGTAACAGTTTGGGGGTGCGCATGTGGCCACCACCCAACCGTTAAATTAAATGTGCAGTCTATTTCAATGGAGAAGTTATGGGCGTGCCTAAATTGGCGGCCAACCCAGATTTAGCTCCAGCTAACTGGAGTTATCCACTTTTAGTGGAGCTTTCCTAGGAGATTCTTGGCAAAAAAGTACGAGACTCAATTTTCGATCACTCTAAGTGAATGAAGAGTCATTTTTGACTAATAGGAGAATTATAAAGCCATTGGTGTAGAGAAAAAAACCATTAGAGCATTGAAACTATGTGTAATATAAAAATTTTGAGCATAATGAAATATGGACAAGCCATTGGGAGTTGGACCAACAGATGTAGCTCAAGAGGGGTGAACTGCTTCATCATGCCTGCTGTGTAAATTTCATGTGGTGACTTATTTATCTATTTTACATCATTTTTTAGTGTTATTTATGCTTGTTTTATGCTTCTAATTTACTGAAAATCATCTACAAATCATGGAAAAACTCCTTAATCCCTATGCAAACTAATGAACCAATTATGCACATGTTTTTATAACTGAAAGACGCTTAGCATAACAAAACTATTACAATCATTTCATATTAGATTGGTATCAGAGCTAGAGTTTTTTTTTTTTTCTCTCATGTTGTTTAGTGCAAATAATTTTGTAACTATTTGCAAGTTTTAGATGCTTACAAGGCTCAAGCTCAAAAGGGGAGAAGGCAAACTAGTGGAAGTAGGAGGGTCTTAATAGGAGCCAAAGCAATGGAGAGAAATATTGCCACAATCTCTACCACCTAGTTCACCTCCTAAAGAAGCAGAAGCTCCATCAAGCCCTCATGAGGAAGGATAAATCCATGAAGAAGTTGACCCTAAGGAGGAAGAAAGTGTTTAGGAAAGAATTTATTGACATGACTAAGATGGTTAGAATTATTTATCAAGAAAGTAATGAGAGACTAGAAGGAGAAGGATCTAAACTCCAAAAGGAAGGATGTTAGGTCCCCATATTACTAGTGTAGTCCATTATTTTTATTAGTGTGACCCCCTTATTGTTATTGTTGTGCCCCTGTAACCCCCATATTGTTATTATTGTTCCCTTAAATTATTGTTGTTAGGTCGGCTAGGATTATATTGTGATCCCATCGAACCCTATATATAGAAGGAGGTTTTGTCATTTGTATCATCCAAGAAATTTTTCATTTATGTAATGTATTAGATGTTTCCCCCTCGAAGTGGCTGATTTCTAAGGCGTTGATCTCTCTTCTCTTCTATTTTTGGAGTTGGTTTCATAACATTTGGTATCAGAGCTTTGGATTCTAGGGTTTCGTTGCTCCAAACAGATCATCATATAATTTTCACTATAAATTTTTTTCTACAAAGGTTCAGAAGCTGAAATATTTAGAGCATGAAGCCGTTGAGGAACGTTGTGGAAAAATTTCAGATCTTGGTTCGCAATATTTTTGGAGATATGATCAATGGAAGTTAGGGCTTTTTGCAGGCTCCTGAATTTAACCTAAACAGGTCATCGTGGCATTTTCACAATAACTTTCAGAAATTGAAAGTTTTATAGAGTGAAGCCCAAATCATGAATAATTTCATGGAAACGTTTCAAATCTTTATTCAAAATATTTTCGGAGATACGATCTGTGGAAGTTAGTGTTGTTTCAGGCTTCTGAATTTCATCTCAAAGAGGTGACCCTGGGAAAATCGTCATAACTCTCACTCTGAGTATCAGATTGGAATTCTGTAAATAGTGGCCACAACTACACAAAATTTAGTTTCCTTTGTATCAATTTCAAATCCGAAGGAGGAAAAATTGACACGTGTCACTCAGTACAAGTTTTCTCTACTGAACCAATCCATAATTAGGTCATTGTGGGAGATTGGGCATAAATTTGTCTTGAGGAATCCAAATTAGGTGAGACCTCTAGAAATTGAAAGAAGCTTCAGAGGGCTACTACAAGGCCTAATTTAAGATATTGAAGATCCGAAATCATAGAGATAATTTAGTTTCAATATTGGGCTTCTGAAAATCAATAAAAAAGTGTGTATTTTTTTTTTCGAATTACATAAGTCTTCTGTGAAAAATCAGTTTGAATTGATTCCAAGGGGATATTGTAGAATAGATATCAGTATTCGATTGTAAAATTTCTCCTAAAAATATATCAACACCCTTTAATCCTTTAGAAGGCTCTACTATGTCTCATGAAGATGAAGAATTGCAACATGGAATATCAAAATTACATGAGCAAGTGCACGAAATTTCGCTCTCGTAAAGAGCACAAAAAAATGAAATGGAAGCTTTGAAGAAAGGGATGGAAGCTAATATGGATGGCATGGAAGCTAAGATGGATGACATGAAATAAAACATGGAAAACATGAAGAATGATCTAAATGCACACATGGAAGGTGTTATTGCCTAAATCTACCTCAGGCTGAAGGAAGGCAGAGTTCAGGGTAACATCAAACCATGCTCAGTCTGGTAGTTAGCCCTACCAGAACAGGAGAGGGCTCTCTCTGGGTCAATATCAGAAAAAAAAATTGAAGGGGCTTGAGATGACTTGAAATAAAAACTAATTTTAGGCTAGGTATATAAGTAAAGGAGTTTGATTGTGTTTTTGGGGGTTTTTTTTGGATCAAAGGGAAAGGCAGTTTTGGGTGCGAGGATTAGGCCCAGTTTCTGCAGAGTTCTGAATGGGGTAAGGAAGGAAATTATTTTTATGCTTTGGATTGGATGAATGGATAGTTCAGACCGATGAGGAGCTGAAGAGGGAAATAAGCTTTCAATAATCCTCTTCAAACAGATGAAAACATGGAAAATTAAACAAACTGAAGGCAGAGCAAAGCAATCTAATGAATTCCACCTTTATAACTCATTTGTTTAATTTAAGAAGAAAGGAGAAGGGAATTCATACACATAAACATCAATGAACTTACAGTCACATAGAGAAAAACACCATCAAAGCACAGAGCCACATGGATCCCAAAGAGTGCTGCAAACCCTGGTCGATTCCTTTGCCAAAATTGTAGAGATGAAATGTACAATGAAGTGCCCAGCAATCCCAAGTGTCCAACCTCAGAAAATTAATGAGAAAATACAAGATATAAACAAGCCTAACTCATTCCCATGCCTCTAGGGGTCGAGATCATCATTCTAGGAGTTGTTTCAACCATATCTAAACTAGGAACTGGAAAATAGGAAATGAAACAACTTGCCTCTATATGATAGGAAACTGATTCATTCACTTACATTTCACTTTTTGGTGAATGAATCTACTAATATGAGTAAAAATGTGCCACAATTACATCAAAGTCATGAAATTACATCAATTTACATCAAGAGTTACATGAAAAAGTCAAACTAGCCAAAACTAGGCGAAATTCTGAGCTGTTGAGTGAATAATAAGCCAAATTCCTCTATGCGCCGCACCCAAAATCTCTATGCGTAGCACAAGTTTGGAGCTGATTTTGAGGCCCTTATCGAAGTCAAAATTGAGTTTAGGATAGCTCTCTGGAAAGCCCTGCCTGTCTAAGTTCCAACCAAAGTGGAATTTTTGGATTTGGTTTCCATTTGCCCCTCCAAAAGTTCAATCTCCCAACATTGCTTCCTGTGTGTGCAAAAAGTGGCAGAAAGGCCATTTTTAGGGTGTTTTTGACCCTTTAGGCAACCCAGAACTTGATGAAATCCTTAGTTAATCCATGATCATGCATAAATTTTAATAAAAAATCCATAAATGCAATTTTTTCCCTCGAAGAGCTACCAATTATAAGCGCGTGCCAAGTGGCGCTACGCGTCGGGTAGGAAAATCTGTTTTGTGACCAAAAAAATTCAAAATTGACAAAATTTCTCCCAAATTTCTTGAAATTTGGGCTGAAGGTCCCTGATCAAGTGCTATGCTCAGCCAAAGAAGCTTCGGCCAAAATTTGGAGCCTATCATGCCTTTTTCGACGCTTCAGTGCCCTCCTTAGCCTCGCTTTCAGGATTTTGATACGCGGCTTGCAAACATGATTGCGCGCCCAATAGTGGTTCTTCAGGTGCCTGAGCATGTTATTCTCCTTTTTTGCCTTCTCCAACAGCTTCTCAAGATGAATGTTGACCCTCTCAAGCCAGGTCTCTCTATCGGCCTCAATCTCACGCTCAATGGGTGTCATCTCGGATGGGCTTCTTCGGGCAGCTTGCTGGTTCTCACGAATGTTTTGCAACTCCATGATCGTCTGGTGATCCTTCAACTATTTTTTGCACTGCTCCAGATAGTTTATGATCCACTGAGCTCTCTGCAACTTGTCGTTCAATGTGTCGATCTTGACCTTCTGTTCCTGAACGGTCTCTCTCATTTTTGAGCTTCAATAGCTCAAATCCTCATCAATCAATATGAAATCAGTATCATGGCCTCCTAAAGGGCCCTCATCCTACATGGGCCTCTTACCTCTGTCCTGTATCTGTGCTGATGATGATGGAAATGAGTCCCCTTCCACCCCGGGTGGAGATAGTACTCGTCGGGTTGCTGCAAACAATACTCTGGTGCCTCTCTCATAAGTGACATACACTGGCACACTGATAGGCTCTGTCTTGTGACCTTCAAACTGATGTGAAGGTTCACCTGGCTCATGAACAATCTCCGGAGGAGACTGAGGGGCTGTGAAGAAGTCACGGGAAATGAAATCTTCCCACGCCATGCCTTGCAATCCAAGTTGATGTACAACAATGATCTTGATGAGCGCGTAGTGATAAATGATGTTGTACTGTTGCTTGGGAGTTTTCTTCTGCACAAGAGTGGTCATTCTCTCGATGTTTCGGAACATGAAATATGGTATGTTCATCATCCTCACTCTCGTGAAATGCATCAATAACCTGATGTGGTATGCATAGAGGCGTGAGAACTGACCCTCACAACTGAAGTATTGGATAATGAGTCTCATCAAAGGTGCATAGGATTCCTTCAGGAACCAGGATGGGAATACCCTGCTGAGCTGTCTCACATAGCTAGGCCTAATGTAAGGTTCGTAATGTACTCTCTCCACCTTCTTTCTCTTGTTCCACTTTTCACCTACATATGGTATTCCTGTTGCCTGAGAAATGGTTTATGGTGTCAAGGTGAAGTTTACACCAGCAAGAGTTACCTGACCATCATGCAAATGTAAAAGAAATAAACGAGGCAATTCCTGATGATGTTGAATCTGAGAAATCATCTCACAGTACTGATAGCATGAATGCTCTCAAAAACATGCCATGGCAAGTGGGAAGGCCTGCAACTGAGTCAATGAGGTGGGCTCTTCTCTCACATGTTTGCCACCTTTACGAGGCCTTCTCGGTGCATGCAGCTCAGTGGTAGAATCACTGTCTTGTTCATATGAATTTTCAGTGTCTGTTTCCATGGTGTTTGCAAGGTCTATATCAAGGGTATGTTGATTTGTATGAGGTGAGAATTTGGTGCCTGTGTTTTAATTGCCAAAATATGTGCCAAATGGAGAGGGACTATGGTAAATAAGACAGTGGGAACAATGAACTGTAATCAAGTGAGATTTAACATGCAAGGACAGTCACTTGATTGTGTTTGGGAATTTGGGATTTACGAATTTTATAAGTGAAATGAGAAAGGGAAAAATGATAGGAAATGCAATGGTTTATGGATAGGGAAATGGGCTTAAATGGTATGAGTGGCTTGGAGGATAGGGGAGGGACTGTGGTAATAGTAAAATAGTGAGAGGGAGTAAACCAATGAGGAATGAAATGTTTGGCACAAAACTTATTTTAAACCACCAATTTTAAAACCATAAGGGAACACTTTAATAAGAGGATAGGGTTTGTAGTTGGCATTCAAGTTCTTCAAAACCAATATTTCAACAATACCAAACACAAGCTATGAGAAACTGCAAGGTCAGTCAAACTTACTCGGAGCAAAGGAGATTGAGTCGTTTTGAAAATTTTGGAAGCAGTGATGAAATTTTTTGCTTGTCGGCCCTGTGCGTCGTGCGCACAACCCAGTTCCCCACGCGTCCCCTGTGCGCCGCGCACGTTCAATTTTTCACGGTGGAAAATGGCTACATGCGTCGTGACTCACCAGTGCGCCGCGACCTTCTCCCAACGCACCGCAACTGTGACCTCAATCACACTTCTGGCCTTTAAACCCTGTTTTCGTTCTTCCGCAATTGAACTCAGCTTCACTGATGTTTCTTGGTGCAAATTAACTATTTGAATGGTGAAAATATATTGTATAGCCATGGAATTTGATTTTTAATTTAGAAAACCCACTTTCTAATGTTTCAACTTTGGCACTTTCACTTTTTAATACAAACTCTGTTTTTCTTGTTTCCGTTGAGTTTTTTGAGCTGAATGACAAAAATTTTGTCTATTTTTTTTGCAGGGATAGATGACATGGAATTTGGAGAAGGCGACCAGGGCTACGCCTGCAGATCTTCACAACTGAGAAAACTTTCAAAAATTACATGACATTTATTACAAAAGACAAAATTGACGATTTTTCTTCAAAACAGAGTTTTGAAGAAGAATCATGATCTAACATTATGACGATGAAATTTTTGAAATGAAAACTTATTTTGAACCTCCCTCATGTGCCTGCTAGCATTATTGGACACTTTGAAGACTAAATTTGCAAAACCCTAGACCTAATGAGATTGAAAACCCTAAAAGACTCTTTGCCCAACAAAAGACCAAACATTGACTGTCATTGACTGAAAATGATTTTGATGGACTTTGATGAACAGACCTGAGCCAGCAGGTACATGATATGAGGGATATGAGCGAAAAGACCCTTCCGTCAGATGATCCATTCTCTTAATGGAATGCAGCTGACAAAACTGGATGAGACACCTAAAATGAAATGCAACAAAATATATTTTGATCTCTGGCGGAGGGATGAAGAGACTGATTCTAACATTGGCTCCAATGGGGATGGTAGCTGCTTGGAGGTGCCAAGAACTACAGATCTCTGGGAGAGTAGGCAGTGCCTTCGTCCATTGGGCTATGGAGTCGATAACTTGAAAAATCAACACAAGACTCTTGACTCATTTTATTGACTGAAAATTGACTCAATTAGAAAGACTAAAAATGACCAAAAAACCTGACTTAACAAACCAAACCAAAATGACTCATGACTGACTTAACTGAAACAAGTACTTACAAATATTTTTGAATGGAAGCAGTCCATTGAGATTTGAAATCATGATGACAACCAACTTCCTGCTGATGGAATATGTACAATCATGTGTAGTGAGCCTTCCAATGTAACCAATCCAGCAGATGGCTACATACCAAAATTCTGCTCTCACTTTTCTCTAGCAGGTAGAACGATGTACATGTAGGCAACTCACAATAACCACTGAAACCAAGGCTTATGATAACAAACCAGGAAACATTTATCTTTTCTGATGCTCGCAAAATAATGGCGAAGGGATCTTGAAAATCCTGAAGCACTAATTGGTCTTGAGATCCAGCAGCAAAATTACAACTACTTGCTTCATTCTGATCTAAAAGAACAATTGATTTCCAAGTGATAGGAAGGCACAGAGAGGTATGGGCTTCCTCCATCTGAGTGTTAGCTGTAAGTTCCTTCACCATGAGAAATTCTAGCATATTGTCTCTCTCAAGCTTATATTCCTCAACTTCATGGTCTAGGTCATTCTTAAACAGAAAACAATCTTCAAGATTATAAAACATGATAGCCTTACCATCTTCATGAAAGAAAATATTATCTGTTTGTTGATCTATAAATCTAATTACAAGACCGTCATCATTTTATAAAGAGGAATAAGTTTCGCCAACACTTTCTTGACCATGTGCGCACTGCAAATCTGCTTTAGCTTGGGCAGTAACATGACCTTTGAGGAGTTGATCTATCTCATCTTCAGACAAAGGAGATAATACTTTTTGTTTTCTTTTGCTCGCACAGTGATTGTCTTCATGAAATAACATTTTAAAACATGAAAAACCTGAATGACATTCCTTAATTCCCCGATCTTCTGAAACTTGAAAACCTTGTTGATCATCTTCATATGACATGGAAATGAAATTATCATTTATCACTGAGTTATTGAAAGAAGATTTTTCACTTACTTGAACAAAGATCTCATCTTGCTTTTCATGAACTGACTGGATTGCCTCCTCATGAAGGATTTTTCCTAATGAAATGAGAAGATTTGGATCAATAACTCTGTCTTCTTCATTCCAAATGATCTCAACAATAGAGCTCTCCTTCATGGGATTCAGCACAAGGTATTCTTGATCATCACAGTCTGAATCTAGATCTGAAATAGCTGACTTGACTTTATCACATTCTGAAATTGAAACTTGACTTTCCTGCATAATGTCTTCTTCTATGGACAGATCTGAAATAAAACCTTCTCTTTCATTATTTTCCACTGTACTAAGATCTTGATCCTGCTGCAAAGTTTCCTGAGCATATTGATGAGTATCGTCTAAGTTCTCTTTATGCTGCTGAAATGGATTTTCGTACAGAGCCCCCATGATCAAATCGTCCATGAAGTCATCATCTTCATAAAAATTTTCAATATTTTCAATAAAACTATGAACATGGCTACAACAGTTCTGAACTAAAGTTAAGGATGGATAAGACTCTTTATACTTTTCAAAGAACATGGTATGAAAATCCTTTAAATAGTAAATACAAGAAGGCGGCAAACTTTCATACCAAGATCGGGCTTCATCTTCCAGAGTGGCCATGAATATCTTCATCAAGCAATCTTCAGGAAAATCAACCTTCAACTTGTGAATATGTATGTGAAATCTAACCAGATGTAAAGCAGCATCCTTCCTATCATCATCTTTAAACATAGGCAAATTCCTTTGCCAATCTACCTTAGGAAGTTTATTTGGAAAACCTGGAATGTGATCTCGACTCATGGGAGCATACCTTCGATCAAGCGAGACCATTTTGATAACAATGAATTCACCAAGAAATTCCTCAGGCTACTGATTCTTGAAGAGTAGAGTCACCATAAAAAGTCTGAACCTTAGGATTCTTCGACAATGGAGTCGCCAGGTGAATGATCTCAACCTTGCGATGTCTGATCATTTTCCACCATCAATCATCAGATCTAACTTGATACATGTACTGGGGAAATTTTCAAGTCATATGTTACGTTTACGAACTAGACCGGATATTGACTGAAGCAACATTTATCTACTTTCGCTAATGCAAAGCAAGAGCGTTTCGAAGGCTACCTAGCATAACTTCAGGCTCCGTCTGTAGCTTATAAAACAAATAACACCAACACGCAAACCATTTTCTTCCCCAGTATGGTCGCCACTATGTTATTGCCTAAATCTACCTAAGGCTGAAGGAAGGCAGAGTTCAAGGTAACATCAAACCACGCTCAGTCTGGTAGCTAGCTCTACCAGAACAGAAGAGGGCTCTCTTCGGGTCAATCTCAGCAAAAATAATCGAAGGGGCTTGAGATGACTTGAAATAAAAACTAATTTTAGGCTAGGTATTTAAGTAAAGGATTTTGATTTTGTTTTTGGGGGTTTTTGTTGGATCAAAGGGAAAGGCAGTTTTGGGTGCGGGAATTAGGCCTAGTTTCTGCAGAGTTCTGAATGGGGCAAGGAAGGCAATTGTTTTGATGCTTTGGATTGGATGAATGGATATTTCATACTGGTGAGGAGCTGAAGAGGGCAAGAAGCTTTCAAGAATCCTCTTCAAACAGATGAAAACATGGAAAATTAAACAAATTGAAGGCAGAGCAAAGAAATCTAATGAATTCCACCTTTATAACTCATTTGTTTAATTTAAGAAGAAAGGAGAAGGGAAGTGATACACATAAAAATCAATGAAATTAAAGTCACATGGAGAAAAACACCATCAAAACAAAGAGCCACATGGATCCCAAAGAGTGTTGCAAACCCTGGTCTATTCCTTTGCTAAAATTGCAGAGATGAAATGTACAATGAAGTGCCCAGCAATCCCAAGTGTCCAACCTCTGAAAATGACTGAGAAAATACAAGATATAAACAGGCCTAACTCATTCCCATGCCTCTAGGGGTCGAGCTCATAATTCTAGGAGCTGTTTCAACCATATCTAAACTACGAACTAGAAAATAGGAAATGAAACAACTTGCCTATATATGATAGGAAACTGATTCATTCACTTACATTTCACTTTTTGGTGAATGAATCTACTAAGATGAGTAAGTCTGTGCCAAAATTACATCAAAGTCATGAAATTACATCAAGTTACATCAAGAGTTACATGAAGAAGTCAAACTAGCCAAAACAAGGCGAAATTCGGAGCTGCTGAGTGAATAATAGGCCAAATTCCTCTATGCGCCGCGCCCAAAATCTCTATGCATAACACATGTTTGGAGCTGATTTTGAGGCCCTTAACGAAGTCCAAATTGATTGCAAGATAGCTTGTTGGAAATCCCTGCCTGTCTACTTGCCAACCCAAGTGGAATTTCTGGATTTAGTTGCCATTTTCCCCTCCAAAAGTTCAATCTCCCAACACTGCTTCCTGTGTGTGCAAAAAGTGGCAGAAAGGCCGTTTTTAGGGTGTTTTTGACCCTTTAGGCAACCCAGAACTTGATGAAATCCTTAGGTAATCCATGAGCATGCATAAGTTTTAATAAAAATTCTAGAAATGCAAATTATTCACCCTGAAGAGCTACCAATTATAAGCGCACGCCAAGTGGCGCTACGCGTTGGGCAGGAAATCTGTTTTGTGACCAAAAAATTCAAAATTGACAAACTTTTTCCCAAATTTCTTGAAATTTTGGCTGAAGGTCCCTGATCAAGTGCTATGCTTTTCCAAAGAAGCTTCGGCCAAAATTTGGAGCCTATCATGCCTTGTGCGACGCTTCAGTGCCCTCCTTAGCCTCGATTTCAGGATTTTGATACGCGCCTTGCAAACATGATTGCGCGCCCAATAATGGTTCTTCAGGTGCCTGAGAATGTTCTTCTCCTTGTTTTCCTTCTCCAATAGCTTCTCAAGATGAATGTTGACCCTTTCAAGCCAGGTCTCTTTATCGGCCTCAATCTCACGCTCAATGGGTGTCATCTCGGATGGGCTTCTTCGGGCAGCTTGCCGGTTCTCACAGATGTTTTGCAACTCCATGATCGTCTGCTGATCCTCCAACTGTTTGTTGCGCTGCTCTAGATATTTTATGATCCACTGAGCTCTTTGCAACTTTTCATTCAATGTGTCTATCTCGGCCTTCTGTTCCTGAATGGTCTCTCTTAGTTTTGAGCTTGGAGAGCTCAAATCCTCATCAATCAATATGAAATGAGTATCATGGCCTCCTGAAGGGCCCTCATCCTGCATGGGCCTCTTACCTCTATCCTGTACCTATGCTGCTGATGACGGCAACGAGACCCCTTCCACCCCGTGTGGAGATAGTACTCGCTGGGCTGCTGCAAACAATACTCTGGTGCCTCTCTGATAAGTGACATACACTAGCACACTGATAGGCTTTGTCTTGTGACCTTCAAACTGATGTGAAGGTTCACCTGGCTCATGAAAAATCTCCGGAGGAGGTTGAGGGTCTGTGAAGAAGTCACGAGAAATGAAATCTTCCCACGCCATGCCCTGCAATCCAAGCTGATGTACAACAATGATCTTGATGAGCGCGTAGTGATAAATGTTGTTGTACTGTTTCTCAGGAGTTTTCTTCTGCACAAGAGTGGTCATTCTCTCGATGTTTCGGCACATGAAATACGATATGTTCATCATCCTCAATCTCATGAAATTAATCAATAACATGATGTGGTATGCATAGAGGCGTGAGAACCGGCCCTGACAACTGAAGTATCGGATAATGAGTCTCATCAAAGGTGCATAGGATTCCTTCAGGAACCGGAATGGGAATACCCTGCTGAGTTGTCTCACATAGCTAAGCCTGATGTAAGGTTCGTAATGCACTTTGTCCACCTGCTATCTCTTGTTCCACTCTTCACCTACATTCGGTATTCCTGTTGCCTGAGAAATGGTTTCTGGTGTCAAGGTGAAGTTTACACCAGCAAGAGTTACCTGACCATCATGAAAATGTAAAACAAACAAACGAGCCAACTCCTGCTGATGTTGAATCTGAGAAATCATCTCACAGTACTGATAGCATGACTGCTCTCGAAAACATGCCATGGCAAGTGGGCAGGCCTGCAACTGAGTCAATGAGGTGGGCTCTTCTCTCACATGTTTGTCACCTTTACGAGGCCTTCTCGGTGAATGCAGCTCAGTGGTAGAATCACTATCTTGTTCATATGAAGTTTCAGTGTCTGTTTCCATGGTGTTTGCAAGGCCTATGTCAAGGGTGTGTTGATTTGTATGAGGTGAGAATTTTGTGCCTGTGTTTTAATTGTCAAAATATGTGCCAAATGGAGAGGGACTGTGGTAAATAAGACAATGAGAACAATGAACCGTAATCAAGTGAGATTTAACATGCAAGGAAATCCACTTGATTGTGTTTGGGAATTTGGGATTTAGGAATTTTATAAGTGAAATGAGAAAGGGAAAAATGGTAGGAAATGCAATGGTTTATGGATAGGGAAATGGGCTTAAATGGTATGAGTGGCTTGTAGAATAGGGGAGGGACTGTGATAATAGTAAAACAATGGGAGGGAGTAAACCAATGAGGAATGAAATGTTTGGCACAAAATTTCTTTTAAACCACCAATTTTAAAACCGTAAGGGAACACTTCAATAAGAGGATAGGGTTTGTAGTTGGCATTCAAGTTCTTCAAAACCAATCTTTCAACAATACCAAACACAAGCTATGAGAAACTACAAGGTCAGTCAAACTTACTCGGAGCAAAGGAGATTGAGTCGTTTTGAAAATTTTGGAAGTAGTGATGAAATTTTTTTCTTGTCGGCCCTGTGCACTGCGCCTTCCCTATGCGCCGCGCACATTCAATTTTGCACGGTGGAAAACGGCTATATGCGTCGCGATTCGCCAGTGCACTGCGACCTTCTCCCAACGTGCCGCGACTGTGACCTCACTCACACTTCCGGCCTTCAAACCCTGTTTTCGTTCTTCCACTATTCAACTGGACTTCACTGATGTTTCTTGGTGAAAATGAACTATTTGAATGGTGAGAATATCTTGTATAGCCATGGAATTTGATTTTTAATTTTGAAAACCCACTTTCCAATGTTTCAACTTTGGCACTTTCACTTTTTAATACAAACTCTGTTTTGCTTGTTTCCTTTGAGTTTTTTGAGCTGAATGACGAAACTTTTGTCTATTTTTTTTGCAGGGATAGCTGACGAAGAATTTGGAAAAGGTGACCAGGGCTGCGCTTGAAGATCTTCACAACTGAGAAAACTTTTAAAAATTAAATGACATTTATTACAAAAGACAAAATTGACGATTTTTCTTCAAAACGGAGTTTTGAAGAAGAATCATGATCTAACATTACGACGATGAAATTTTTGAAATGAAAACTTATTTTGAACCTCCCTCATGTGCCTGCTGGCATTATTAGACACTTTGAAGACTAAATTTGTGAAACCCTAGACCTAATGAGACTGAAAACCCTAAAAGACTCTTTGCCCACCAAAAGACCAAACATTGACTGTCATTAACTGAAAATGATTTTGATGGACTTTGATGAACAAAACTGAGCCAACAGGTACATGACATGAGGGATATGAGTGAAAATACCCTTCCTTCAGATGATCCATGCACCTAATGGAATGCAGCTGAATAAACTGGATGAGACACCTAAAATGAAATGCAACAAAAGAGATTTTGATCTCTGACGGAGGGATGAAGAGACTGACTCTAACATTGGCTCCAATGGGGATGGTAGCTCCTTGGAGGTGCCAAGAACTATAGATCTCTGGGAGAGTAGGCAGTGCCTTCATCCATTGGGCTATGGAGTTGATAACTTGACAAATCAACACAAGACTCTTGACTCATTTTATTGACTGAAAATTGACTCAATTAGAAAGACTAAAAATGACCGAAAAACCCGACTTAACAAACCAAACCAAAATGACTCATGACTAACTTAACTGAAACAAGTACTTACAAATATTTTTGAATGGCAGTAGTCCATCGAGATTTGAAATCATGATGACAACCAACTGCCTTCTGATGGAATATGTACAATCATGTGTAGTGAGCCTTCCAATGTAACCAATCCAGCATATGGCTACATACCAAAATTCTGATCTCACTTTTCTCGAGCAGGTAGAACGATGTACATGTAGGCAACTCATAATAACCAATGAAACCAAGGCTTATGATAATGAACCAGGCAACATTTATATTTTCTGATGCTCGCAAAAGAATGGCGAAGGGATCTTGAAAATCCTGAAGCACTAATTGGTCTTGAGATTCAGCAGCAAAATTACAACTACTCGCTTCATTCTGATCTGAAACAAAAATTGATTGCCGAGTGATAGGAAGGCACAGAGAGGTATAGGCTTCCTCCATCTGAGTGCTAGCTATAAGTTCCTTGACCATGAGAAATTCTGGCATATTGTCTCTCTCAAGCTTATATTGATCAACTTCATGGTCTAGGTCATTCTTAAACAGAAACAAATCTTCAAGATTATCAAACATGACAGCCTTACCATCTTCATGAAAGAAAATATTATCTGTTTGTTGATCTGTAAAGCTAATTACAAGACCGTCATCATTTTCTAAAGAGGAATAAGTTTCACCAACACTTTCTTGACCATGTGCGCACTGCAAATCTGCTTTAGCTTGGGCTGTAACATGACCTTTGAGGAGTTGATCTATCTCATCTTTAGACAAAGGAGATAATAATTTTTGTTTTCTTTTGCTCGCACAATGATTGTCTTCATGAAATAACATTTTAAAACATGAAAAACCTGAATGACATTCCTTAATTCCCTGATCTTCTGAAATTTGAAAACATTGTTGATCATCTTCATATGACATGGCAATCAAATTATCATTTATCACTGAGTTATTGAAAGAATATTTTTCACTTACTTGAATAAAGATCTCATCTTGTTTTTCATGAAATGACTGGATTACCTCCCCATGAAGGCTTTGTCCTAATGAAATGAGAATATTTGGATCAATAACTCTGTCTTCTTCATTCCAGATGATCTCAACAGCAGAGCTCTCCTTCATGAGATTCAGCACAAGGTATTTTTTATCATCACGGTCTGAATCTAGATCTGAAATAGCTGACTTGATTTTATCACATTCTGAAATTGAAACTTTAATTTCCTGCATATTGTCTTCTTCTATGGACAGATCTGAAATACAACCTTCTCTTTCATCATTTTCCACTGTACTAAGATCTTGATCCTACTGCAAAGTTTCCTGAGCATCTTGATGAGTATTGTATAAGTTTTTGAATTGTTCCCCCACCTTGTTTGTTCCTTCCCTCAATTTAATCCTATCATCCCATTATCTCCTCAATGTGAGTCGCGACTGCATTTATGGAAACAATTCAAAAGCTACATGGAAACCTGAAGATTATGGTAAGTGATAGAGATCCCAATTTTACTAGAAATTTTTGGACGGAATTATTTTCTTGTTTGGGTACTCAACTAGCTCATAGCTCATCTTATCATCCTCAATCTGATGGTCAAACTGAGATAGTGAACAAATGTTTGGAAGGATATCTTCATTTTTTTGTATTTGATAATCAAACATAATGGGTCAAGTGGTTACCTTTGCTAGAATAGTGGTATAACACTTCCTTCCATACTGCAACAAAAATGACCCCATTTATGGCACTTTATGGATATCATCAACCGACCATCACATCATATCTAAGAGAAAATTCTAAGGTGCAAGCAGTGGAAGATCACATCGAGCATCAATAGCAAGTTCTCCGACTCTTAAAGGACAACCTCAATTTGGCACAAGATCAAATGAAACAACATGCATATCAACATTGCAACGAGAGAAGTTTTGATGTAGGAGACTGGGTATTTCTACGGCTACAACCATACAAACAAATGTCCCTCAAGCAAGCTAAGAAGGATAATAAATTATCACCAAAATATTATGGTCCTTACAAGGTGTTGCAAAAGATTGGTACTATGGCATACAAATTGGAGCCTCCTTCTTCTTCGCGAGTGCATCCAGTTTTCCATGTTTCATGCTTAAAGAAGGTTATAGGTGACAAAATTTCAATTCAAGCAATATTGCCCAAACTTGATGAGGAAGGAAAAATCATACTAGAACCTAAAACATTCACGGAAACAAGAACTCAACAGCTACGAAATCAATCAATTTCAGAGTATCTCATCAAGTGGAAGAACTTACCCACTGAAGATTCTACATATGAGGATGAGAATTTTATACAGAAGCATCTAGAGCTACTCAAGCATCGAGGACAACCCTTTTTTGAAGGAGAGGGGCATGTTAGGTCCCCATATTACTAGTGTAGTCCCTTATTTCTATTATTGTAGCCCCCTTATTGTTATTTTTGTGCCCTTGTAACCCTCATATTGTTATTATTTCTCCCTTGCATTATTATTGTTAGGTCGGCTAGGATTATATTGTGATCACATAGACCCCTATATATAGAAGGAGGTTTTTTCATTTATATCATCCAAGAATTGTTCATTTATGTAATGTATTAGTGGTTGCCCCCTCGAAGTGGCTTATTTATAAGAAGTTGATCTCTCTTCACTTCTATTTTTGGTGTTGGTTTCATAACAAAGGACAAGGGTCGTCAGGAGGTCAACATGATGAAGACAAGTCAAAGAAGGGAAATGGAGGAAATGGAAGAAATGGAGAGCCACCATCTTCACCCTCATCATCATCATCATCTTCTACCTCTTCTTCAGTACATCAACCATACAAGTCCAAGAGCATTGGTAAATCTCCTTTATTAAAACTTGATGTTAAGTTTGAATTGCCAATGTTTAATGGTGAAGAAAAATGTAAACAAGCTAGATAATTGGATTCAACAATTGGAGGTCTATTTGAGAATACATAACCTTCAATATGATGATACAAAAATTTAATTAGCTTCTTTGAGAATGGAAGATGCAACACTTTTTTGGTGGGAAGCCAAGACAAAGGTGGAAATCAAGAAAAATGGTAAGATTATTCTATCATGGTCAGATTTTATTGCTGCTATTAAAAAACAGTTTTATCCATTAGCTCATATGCAGAAATCCATCTTGAACTGGTAAAACTTTAGGCAATTAAAGGGACAAAATGTGCAAGAATACACACATGAATTTAGGAGAAGAGCTCTTTTATTAGGGGTGGATTTGCAGAGCCAAGACACTTTGATAAAGTACATAGGAGGGTTACATAGCTACCTAAAACATACTATTCTCATGTTTAACCCAACCAGTCTAGATGAAGTTTTTGTTCAGGCCACACATCTAGAAGCTAGAGGGAAGAACATTTCTGAAAAGGGTAGGAAGAAACATTTTAAGAGTAAAGCAAATGAAAAGACCTCAAAAGGTAAAAAAAAAAAGAATTCATCTATTGAGAAAGAGGGAGAAAAATTGACTTGTAAACATTGTTCAAAATAAGGCCATGATGAAACTCATTTTTAGAAATTACATCCTGAATTGAGGCCAAAGAAACCCAATAACAAAGGGAAATAGAAAATTGTTGCTATAGCTCAACATGATTTAGGATTTGATTCATGTGATGAAAATAAAATTACAGCCATGGGATTGAAGAACATGAAGGGAAAAGAAATTGAAACTAAACCCAGTACCAGTACATCAAACTGTCACATAAACACTCCAAATGAAGAAGAAATAATAGAACTATTTAATGTGAGGGTCATATCCAAGCATACCAAGATTGACACACTATTTGACAGTGGGTCACATGAAAAATTAATCTCTGAAGATTTGGTCAGAATACTTAACCTTGAGACCATACCACATCGAAAACCATATCCATTGGGTTGGATTTGTAAGGATGTAAATCTACAGGTTTCAAAGAAATGTATATTGAGGTTTGAAATCACTGCAAGATTTGTTGACACAGTTGAATTAGATGTGGTTCCCCTTGATATAATTGGTATTGTATTAGGGAGTCCTTATTTGTATGACGGGAAAGCGATCTTCTATCGCCATGAGAACAAGTATCATTTATTCAAATATGGAAAGGAGTTCATTGTTAGAGAACATCGCAAGAAGACAAACATTGCTTTGGTAAATGATGGATAGGTAAAGAGGCCAGTAAATGCAACTAAGAATTTTGTTCTTCTTATGATTGAGCCTAAAGCTGATATTAATCATGAATATTTTGAGGGATGTGATCCTAAGTTGAAACCAAAATTATATGATGTGGTTAATGTGCATCATGAGATGTTTCAGGAGCCAACAGGATTGCCTCCAAAAAGGGAAATTCAACATGAGATTTGGTTGCAACAGGATTGTCCTCTTCCAAACATCGGTATGTATCACATGTCAATAATGGAGAATTTTGAAATAAAGAGGCAAATCAAAGAGATGTTGGATAAAGGAATCATAAGTCCAAGCACCTCGCCATGCAGTTCAGCCATAGTCTTGATACCAAATAAAGATGGGATTTGGAAAATGTTTGTAGATTTTCGAGCTTTGAACAAGATTACGGTAAAAAAATGTTACCCACTCCCAAGAATAGATGATTTTCTTGATCAGCTGAAAGAAGCAAAGTTTTTCACTAAGTTATATTTATGAAGTGGATATCATGAAGTAATAATTGCAGAAAGTGATATATGGAAAACTGCATTCAAAACCAAACAAGGACTCTTTGAGTGGCTATTTATGCCTTTTGGTTTATGTAATGCACCGGCAACTTTTATGCGAGTTATGGATAATGTTTTAATACCATTCCTTGATAACTTTGTTATTTTGTACTTAGATGACATTTTAATTTTCAGAAAAACAAGAGAATATCGTGTCTTGCATGTGAATAGAGTGCTTGATATTTTGAAGAAAGAGAAATTGTTTCTCAAAATGTCAAAATGTGATTTTGGAAAGAATTCTTTGATATATTTGGGAAATATTGTAGGAGGATGAGGATTGAGGATGGATCCTTCTAAAGTGGAGGCCATTGTGAATTGGTCCACACCCAAAACAGTTACCGAGGTAAGACGTTTCTTAGGAGGCAAACATCAACAAGCTTTCAAAGCTTTAAAACACAATATCACATCAGCTCCAATCCTTGCATTACCAATTTTGAGATAACCATTCGAGATAAAAATTGATGCTAGTGACTATCCCATGGGCGCAGTCCTTTTGTAGCATGGTAAGCCTATCGCGTTTCATTCAAAAACTTTTAATGGCACTGTGACTAATTATCCTACATATGACAAAGAAATATATGCATTGGTACAAAGTGTCAAGAAGTGGAAACACTACTTGATGGGCAAAGAGACTATTGTACACACTGATCACCAACCATTATAGTACTTACAGTCGCAAAAAAAATTGTAGCAATCAAGAAATTTTAGGTGGATGGGATTTATTCAATGATTTCACTTGGTTATAAGGTACAAAAAATATATATTCAATAAAGTTACAGATATGATTTCGAGACCAATCATTAGTGCTTCTACTTTACTCAAAAATTATTATGTTGTACATGATAGTTACATAGAACAATATGCACATTAAATTGATTTCCAAAATGTGTATGCTAGTTTGAGTGAAGAGAATCAAGTTGAAGAAAAATATTATCACATGCATAAAAAAATTTTGTTTCATTTGGGAAAGTTATGTATTCCACAAGGAGAGAGGCTAAGTTTCATGAGAGAAGCTCATTCTTCTCTTATTACTGGAAACTTTTGGGTAAGAAAAAAAATGGCACATCTACAGAGGTATTGTTATTGGCTTCGCATGATAGATAGTGTGTCACATTTTATAAGAGGTTGCTCTATGTGTGAAACAAGTAAGCCTAGTAATAAGAAGCTTGGATTGTACACGCCACTACCGATAACATAAAGGCCATGGGAGAGTGTCTCCATGGAATTTTTTGGAGGTCTACCTATGTCAAGAAAGAAACATGATTATCTTTTTGCAGTCGTGGATAGATTCAGTAAAATGTGTATATTTATGCCATGTACGAAAACCATTACTGCTGAACATTATTTTCAAAATGTTTGGGTTCATTTTCGATTGCCCACTTCTATTATTAGTGACAGGGATTATAGGTTCATTAGGAGTTTTGGTCAAATCTATGGAGATTGATGGACACAAAATTGAAAAAGAGTATCACTTTTCATCCACAAACATATGGACAAACCAAAGTGGTGAACACAATAGTTGTGCATCTATTGAGAGGAGATTAAAATAAACATCCTAAGTTGTGGGATGAAAAATTGCATTACATTCAGCACATTTACAATCGGGCAAAGAACTCTTCAACACTGACCTCACCTTTTGAAGCATGCTTTGGGTATTTTCCAAAATCGCCATTAGACTTCATCTTTGGGAATGATGTTGCAATTGATGGCCATAGTGATATTGATAAGGCTCGAAATGTCATTGAGAAAATTCAGATGATACATCAACAAGTTCAATAACAGCTTGAGAAAAGTCAAATAAAATACAAAGAGAGGCATGACAAACACCGGGTTGATCATAAGTTTCAAGAGCGAGATGAGGTATGGTTGCACATTAGCAAAGAAAGGATGCAAGGGGAAGGTAAAAATCTCGAACCCATTCGCTATGGTCCTTTCAATATCATAAAAAAATTTGGTAATAATGCATTCCAACTTGATTTTCCTTATTACATGCAAATGTATTACGTTGTTAATGTTGAAAACTTACGCTTGTATGAGGCTCCTTTGATCGATGATCAAGGAAGTGATGTACAAGTACCTTCTTTTGAATATTTCTTGCCATAATTTATGGATGAGCTCAAAGAAGATACAATTCTTGACATGAGGACAAGAGCATCAAAGATGGGAAGTGTTGACTACCTTCGATTTGGGCAGAAAGGCACTAAAACAAGAAACAAAAAATGGATGGAGATTGGAAAGGTGAGGGAGTTGTACCCTCATCTTCTAAAGAGGTAATCAAGTCTTTTAGGGTTCAAAAGCTTCCCAATAGGGAGGAATGATCAGGAGTGTTAGTGACCTATAAATATAGGATTCATAATTTTGACTTTACTAATGCTAATCTTGTATATATGTATATACTTTGCCTTCTACAAGTTGTATTCCCATATTTAGTAAAAAATAAAAAAATAAAAAAATCAGAAAGAGGGTAAAAAGTCCTAAAAGAAAGATTGAAGGACTTAGAAAAATTAATATACCCCAAAAGAAAAAAAGATGAATAAAGCATGAAAGTGTGCAAGTCTAAATGCCACTACTTTACTTTTTGTAGTTGATTATGGCAGAGTGTTAATAAATGCCATAATCTGTGATGAGTTGAATAATTTAATCTTGACTCGTCATTTTTCAATTTCAATTCTCATAGATAGAAAATAAACAATATTCATACAGTTTAATCATGACCATTCAATAGTTAGGTAGAGAATAAGTGAATCCAACAATTTAATCTGGATTCCTGGATGAAATAAGTGTAGAATTAGATAGTTTTATTGCTTTTAGAAAGAATAAATGTTGTAAAGGTTGCAAGCTCAAATGCGCCTAATCAAAATGGAAGAAAAAATGTTAGCAAGTAAAATTGGGTAGGTAGAAGAAGGTGAGAAGCATCGTTGTAAATATTATTTACCAGGGCTGCAAATAACTAACTTCCCTTCCCCATAGCCATTTATCATTCTAAACTATCATTCAGAAAGGCTCAAGGCATTTCCTTGACTTCTGTTGGGACCGGACCCAAGGCTCTATGGCTGATTAGTTGAAAATGTTAAATGTCTATATTAATCCCACAAATCACATAATTTTCCATTCATGCATTCATTTACCAGGAAAAATAATAATTAAAAACCTCATTTTTACTTAATGATGCTCTAATCCCAATTTGATTAACTTCCTACATCTTATGAAGTATAAAAACCTCAAAATGGCATTTTCTCCTAAGTTGAAGTGATGAAATGATCATAAATGCAAGCTTTGATTTGATCTTCACTTTTCTTGGTTATAATTGTACGTTTTGAGTATTCACTTTTCCATTTTCATATTAACACCTAACATACTTTATTAACTCCCTATAAAAAATCCTAGTCCTATTAATATAGCTCCCTTTATTTAATATCCCAAAAAAAACCCTTATTATATGCTTTTATGTCAAAGATATTTATCACATGTTGATATAACATCCCGAAATTACCCCTTTGAAATAAAACTATCTATAAAAATGTACCCCTTTCCACTATGGTTTTAGACCCCTCTGCAGTCTAAAACTATATAATAAAGTTAAATAATACAAAAAACGTAGAAAAAGAATGCTTACATTCCCATTTCCCACACACTTTAACCTAAGGTTTAGAGCCTTAATATTTTTCCCTTTCATGATATATGAAACCTCTTGTTTCATATGAATATTAAACCTTGGTTAAAATCCCATTAACCCTTCCCATGCATATTTCCCTATATATAAACCTGTTATTCAATACATACACCTAGCACCCTCGGGTTCATTCCAAACCCTCCAATCATTTTTATAATCCTAAACCAACGATCCGCATTGAGCACGATCAACTGGCCTCCAGCCTCACCATTTCTCATCGCATTGATTTTAAACTGTTGATCATCACTTACCAAATCAACGGTGCACATCAAAAATCCTAGTCCCACCTTGTTTTGCCAGAAAATTTCCGAAAGATCCCGACCCTTTACTTCATCCATCGCAATCCGATGACACGTATTCAATATCGCATTATAAAATTGATTGGGCAAAGTTTGAAAAAAAAATTGCGATAAAATTTGTTTCTTGAAACCACCATACGCTACGTGTCTCATTTCTACTGGATCAAATTGCAAAAGTAAAAACTCGTTCACCAACCAGAATAAATGCGATAACCACTAATGGTTTCGCCTTCAAATACAAAAACCACTCCCGCCATTATGCCCCCTAATATGTGAGGTCAGAAGGGGTACATGATGGCTGAAATATATTAAGTGTATAAGAAGAATCATGTCAGGAATTGGGAGGAGTTCACCAGAATTCAGCCTGCCAAAAACCAATGGAAGAGATCAGACAGTAGCTCATGTCTGAGGTAGGCATACCCATGCTCAATAAGAGTAAAGCATCTATGCATATCCAGTATGGAGTGGTTCCAATATGTATACAAGTAAACAATAAATTTCTATGTACATAATGGATCATTTGATCACAGCCTCAAAAGTACATATCAAGGTCATGTCATAGTATCACATATAGAAGAAGTGATCAATGATGTCAAGAAAAAATTCTTATCATTGAAGTCCAATAACTGAATCTCCAAGTACCTGTTAGCCCCCCTATAAATTTTTGATAAGCAAACAGGGGGCTAAAATGTTTATGAGCCTTCAAGGAATGAATTTCCTTTGAAGACACATCATCCTTGAAGTCTCCTGTATCTTCGCCTTTGATAAATTCCCTCTGCTGACTCCCTTTATAAGGTCTCACTAAAAATTGTACCCCAAAAGGCCCTTATTTTCCCCTTGTATCCCTGCAGAAATATCCCATTTTAACCCTTTTTTCCCTTTTGTCAAAGTCCCCCTTTTACCCTCTAAATCCTCCCAAGATCCCCTTAAATCCTACATTCACCCCTTGTTTGGTCTAATTCCCCATTTTTTCCTCTATCGTTACCCTTTCCCGGCCTTGAAGCGCGCTAAAAATGGGCCAAAAACCCACTTTTCCATATAATAGGGCCTAGCCCCTTTTCGGCCAGCCCCTGAACCATATTTCCCCCCATGTGGCCTAATGCTAGAACCTGACGCTAATTCGAAAGGCGCTTATTACAAATCGGTATCAGGTGCATTATTAGCCGTCGATCTGTTTAGATTGGACAGTCTTCGTAGATCAACGTCGTGCCATGGTCCCCACCATTTTCACCGCCCTATCGCATTATCAATCGTCTGATCAACCCGCCGATCCAACGGTCCATATTTCACCCTCTGCTTGGTGGTCCCCGCAGTGTGCACTATTCATAATCCGTCGGTTTCCATCGCAGCGCCTTTGAGAGGTGGGCGATATTTTCCAATTGGCCAGCAATTCCACTCATCGCACGACACGTGGTAGCGACACTATTTCAAAACCGCCTCTCCATCGCGCGTTATCATTCATCCACAAACCCGACACGATATCGTTATGCACCATCCGATCTATGATCATCCATCCAACGGCTATCGCACCACGAAGTTGCGCGGGAGTTAACCGAGGCATCCGTACCCCTGGCCCACCATCCTTCACCCTTCGCTGCATTTTCAGCCGTTGATCTCCTCCTGAGATCAGACGGTCCAGATTTAACGCACACCCGCCATTGACACGGTCCCGCCACGTCACCCGTTCCACGTGTGTTTGTCACTTTTTCGTCCATCCCCCTTTATAATTTGTTCAAGGGTCACATTTTAATGTTTTATGTTAAAATTTTACACCTCGCCGGCCTCGAGAGCATATCCCGCTGATCCACCGTGTTCTTCCACGAAATCCTCTGCATTCATCATGCCACGTCACCATTCTTTGCAGTCATCCATGCCACCCTCCTGATGCATGTTTTCCTTAATGTTTTTCCATTTTCTACAGGGTTACAGGCGGCAAAAAACCACCATGATTCACATTCACTATTGTGGTGGTACAGTGTGCAGAAGAAACTGAATTTAGAGCCTGATATTACAGGGAAATGTCCGGAAAGGTGTCTGCAACATAAATTTCATTGAAGGACAAAATTCATGCTTCGCAAAACCTCTCCGATGCCATTAAAGCATATATTTCACCGACCAAGACAAAAATGGAGCAGCAGAGAGTTTAAGGCATGAAAATGAAGATCTTTGAGCCTTAATTCAGTGGTTTAGAGGCAAAGTACCAGATTGAAGACATCATGGATCACATAGAGGGTACAAAGCACATAAATGGATGTATATCAGGTTTTCTACATCAACAGAATGTTTTTCTCCATGAAATTACACGGTACACATTATTGTTTCAGTCTACATTGTGTCCAAGCAAATATTTTCACCCTGACGGAGCAGTCCTATGCTATCAGAGCATTTGATTCACAGTATGGCAGACCCTAGCATCATTTATTTACTTTTTTTTATTCACCAGAAGTACTACAGAGTATTGCAGCCAAAGTACATCAGAGACATACCGGAGTAAATGGAAGCCTGGAGAAGACCGCTCTTTCACCCAAAGAGTGCCATGGATAAATGCACATAATTTAAATAGAATGGGCCTCGTCCCTCTTCCTTTTCTAAGTTTTAATGCTGCATTTAGTTTTTCACCTACCTTATCTCCTCCACTTGAGCTATAAATTAATGAGGAAAATCATTGTAAAGGTTGTTGATCAGTTATCAGAGAATTTCAGGCTGTTTCTTTTGAGACATAGTCTCTGTGTAAAGCTGTAAGATAGGCCGAGGAAGATGTTTTCTGACTGAGTATCCATCTATTGGAAATGTTGTACTTGACTGGTGTTGCTTTTTAATATGACAAGCACATTTCTTTGGATCCTGATCTAAAGCAGCGGTGATGTTTTTCTATCTCTGTATTTTTGTTTAGCTTACATTCAGTTTCATTTCATTTCTACTGGCTCGCATCAGAAATCTGAAATCTCGCATATGTTTCTGCTCTCCTTGCCTTTGATGTTTTCTACTAAATGTGTTATCTAAGAGTTAATTTCAGTTAATTTTACCAATGTAGTGGATGTTATTTCCTGCTAGCTGATGTATGAATTAAATGAATCTGTTCTTAGATGTTATTGTTAGGATTTAATTGAAAGAATTGGAAACACTGGGAGGTATAGAACCCTGTTTCTATCTCACTAGGATCCTTTTCAATTGATTGAACCTTTCTAAGATCCCTCAAGCTGGAGGCCAAAGCATTTAGAGTTCAAAGTCTCTCTCTGATATGAGGTCTTTAAATTTGTTTCCTGAATCTTTATTGTTTCCTCCTCTCTTACCATTCCATGCCACACAATCATCTTTAAGATCCAATGTTTTACATGACTAGCCCAACTGAAAGCCTGCACATTGAATAGCAAGTAAACCCTTTCCTGACTCCATTGCCCAATGGTCTTGAATGCTCCCTGGAATACTTCACCTCTGCCTAAATCCTCTTTTCTCATCCTTGTGTTATATTGAACCCTTCTTTCTTGATGACCAGCAACCAAACAAAAAATCAAAAAAACCAACCCTGTGTGTTAAGTCCCTATATTAATAGTGTAGCCCCTTATTATGTTAGTGTAGCCCCCCTTATTATTATTATTGTACCCTTGTAACCCCCATTTTATTATTATTGTGCCCTTAAATTATTATTGTTAGGTCGGCTAGGATTACATTGTGGCCCACTAGGATTACATTATGGCCCCATGGACTCCTATATAGAGAAAGGAGGTTTTGTAAATTGGATCATCCAAGAATTGTTCATTTATGTAATGTATTGGAGGTTGCCCCCTCGAAGTGGCTCATTTATAAGGCGTTGATATCTCTTTTATTCTATTTTTGGAGCTGGTTACACAACATTTGGTATCAGAGCTTTGGATTCTAGGGTTTCGCTGCTCCAAACAGGTTATCGTGGTATTTTCGCTATAAGTTTTTTTCTACGAAATTTCAGAAGCTGAAATTTTTAAGGTGTGAAGCTGAAATCATAAGGAAGCTTGTCTAAAAATTTCAGAGCTTGGTTCGTAATATTTGTGGAGATATCATCTGTGGAAGTTAGGTCTTTTTTCAGGCTCCTAAACAGGTCATCGTGGAATTTTCGCTATAAAAAATTTTCTACGAAGGTTTAGAATCTGAAATTCTTATGGTGCGAAGCTGAAATCCTGAGGAAATTTTTCAAAAAATTTCAGAGCTTGGTTCGCAATATTTTCGGAGATATGATCTGTGGAAGGTAGTGCTTTTTCAGGCTCCTGAATTTCATCTCAAAGAGGTGATCGTGGGAAACGTTCAATAACTCTCTCTCTAAAGACTGGATTGGAGTGCCGTCAAAAGTGGTCACAAGTACACAGCCTATAGTTTCTTCACTATCAATTTCAGAGACAAAGGACGAAAACGGTGACACGTGGCAAGTCCTACAAGTTTGCTCTACTGAACCAATCTAGAATTAGGTCATTGTGGGAGATTGGACACAACTTTGTCTTGGGAATCCAAATTAGATCAGACCTGTGGCATTTGAAAGAAGCTTCGGAGAGCTACTATAGGGATGAATTTTAGATATTGAAGATTTTAAATTACAGAGATAATTCAATTTCAATATCCAGCTCCTAAAAGCAAGAAAAAGGTATCGATATTGGATTCTAAAATGGCGCCTAAAAATAATTCAACACCCATTATGCCCTCGAAATCTATACTACGATGCATGAAGAGGAAGAATTGCAGTATGAGATATCAAAATTACGGTACGAAGTGCAACAAATTTCAATCTTACGAAGAGAAACCCAAGATGACATTGATGGTTTAAAAGCAGAAATGGAGGCTAAGTTGGATAGTTTGAAGGATCAAATGAAATCTAATATGGATGATAAAGTAAAGGAAGATCACATCGAGCATCAACAACAAGTTCTCCAATTCTCAAAGGATAACCTAACTTTGGTGCAGAATCAAATGAAATAACAGGAATATCAACATCACATCGAAAGAAGTTATGAAGCAGTCACAAAACAAGAACTCAACAAGTACGATCAATTTCAGAGTATCTCAGCAAGTGGAAGAACTTTCATATAGAAGTTTCCACATGGGAGGATGAGAATTTTATACGGAAGCATCAAGAAATAATCAAGCGTTGAGGACAACACTTGTTTGAAGGAGAGGGCATGTTAAGTCCCTATATTAATAGTGTAGCCCCTTATTATGTTAGTGTAGCCCCCTTATTATTATTATTGTACCACTTGTAACCCCCATTTTATTATTGTTATTGCCCTTAAATTATTATTGTTAGGTCGGCTAGGATTACATTATGGCCCATTAGGATTATATTATCGCCCCATGGACTCCTATATATAGAAAAGGAGGTTTTGTAAATTGTATCATCCAAGAATTGTTCATTTATGTAATGTATTGGAGGTTGCCCCCTCGAAGTGGCTTATTTCTAAGGCGTTCATATCTCTTTTCTTCTATTTTTGGAGCTGGTTACACAACACTGTGCCTATAACTAGCCTAATATCTTAACACTGAGCTTCAAATTCATATACCTTTGACATATCATAGAGAGATCCTTCTCTGGACCCAGGAGGGCGAGATCCTGAGGTCTGAAAGTGGTTTGATGTTGTCTCATCTTTTGGTCGTGCCAATCTGGCCAAAACATGGGAACCCCAACATAATGGCGAATCCACTGGGGATATTCTAAGTATTTCTCACCTTACCACATCATAAGAGCCTCAGAAAACTACAATATCTGGTTAGGTTGGAAGTTAAACATTCCTATTCACAGATCAACCTCTATACCATTTTTTGTGTTTTCTCCCACACTCTAAGACAGAGTCTGGAAAGGGCCAGTTAGCCTCCAGATCTCACACTCTTTCAGAGGTGAAATATCTGGTAAAATCCCTCCCAGTCAATATTTGGTTAGATTTTGCTATGTTTGGAAGATGTACTTGAAAAGGGGCATCTCATAAGCACTGTGGTGGATAGTGTACACTCCAGAAACATCCTAAACCCTCCACCTGGCGACTCCATAATTCCTAAATGATTTAAAGACTCCACTGGTGATCAGTAGGCCTGCTGATTATCTTGGTTCACGTAATACTCCACTGGGAGACCAACCCCCTAAAAAAATCAGCCACAATAGAAGTAACAAGTAGGGTTAAGCTGTCTTGTTGGAAACAACATTCTGGCTTTGAGAACCATTCACACAAGAGTTTATCCTAACCCAAACCCCCCTAAAATAGTTTACAACCCTGAGAGCATCCTCAAGGGATCTCCTACACCTAAACTATCAACTATTTCTATCCACATCCATAGAGCTAACTCTGCACCAGAAGACTTTACAGCTCTATCAGACCCATTTTTTGACCTAGGCACTCAAAACAGCTTACCAAGAACTAGGTCGTTTAGTGTCCTAGACCAGCCAGACCTTGAGTTTCCTGGTTCACCACCTCAAAGAGGTAAACACCCTTGGGATAGACAGACGCCCCCATCTACACCTCCTGATATTCACTTCATTCAAAACTTGCGGCTCTGCCACCCTAAATCTGCCCAACAAGCCTCTGCTGGTCCTAGTATCCCTGTCATCCATATACCAGCCGCTCAATCCAACCCTTTACCTCATCAAAACATCATCATGGCAGCCTGGTATGCACCTCTGGTTTTACCTCAACCTCTAGTACCCTTACCCAATGATTATCAATCAAAGATCCCACACTTCACTGCAAAAAAGTCCACCACAACTCAACACCATGTAGATAGGATGGAAGATTCTTTTGACTACATGGAAATAGATGATGATACAGTCAAAATGAGAATATTTTCCTAGAGCTTAGCAGGTGATGTGAAGAAATGGTTCAAAATCCTACCTCCTAATAGTATCCAAGACCTTCCCGCTTTATATCAGACTTTCATAAACAAATGGGAAGTTAAGGCTAACCCTCTCCAAATCCTAGCAGAATACAAGAACCTGAAAAGAAATGTAGGAGAGAGTGTCCAGGCCTACTCCACAAGGTTTAACAATGTTTATAATGCTCTTCCACCACACATGAAACCTCTCCTAGGTATGGTACTCGTGAAATACCCTGAAGGTTTGGATGCTGACATGGCCTATCAACTTAGGGAGAGGGATTACAACACATTGGAGGACATGAAAAAAGGAGCAGTGAGTGTAGAGGCAAATTTGATTGAGAAAAAATCAAGATTGAGAGCTGAAAAAAGGGTAACATGTAGATATGACAATGTAGCTTCCACATCTGACCCCAATAATGACCGCATGTCCAAAAACATGGAAAAGCTACAAAAAATGGTGGAAAAAATGGTTTTCACAGTTAGTAACCTAAACAGAAATCAACACCATAACCAGAACCAGAACTTTAGAAGAAACAATACCGCTCCCAACAGGCAAAGAGAATCAGATCAATAAGTTATTCCCCCATTCCAAGAAAACTTTTTAGATGAAGATGAGGGAATCATGGAAGAGTCTGAGGGAACCACCATAAACATTTTTGAAATAGAAGATTCAATCCATAACTGTTACACAGAATAGGATCAACCCTCACCCTCATATTGGGATGAGGAAAGATCAAAATCTGAGGATTATAGACTTGGATTTGAAGATGCCATCATGCAGGTCAGAGAACAATATGAAATTAGAAGCAAAAAGAGCTAAGACATTGCCAAATCAAAAGCTTCCGAGGTTACCATCAAGAAAAGGCCTGAGAAAACTTCTAAAGTGACTGCTGAAAGTAACAAATCAGCAGCTGAGAGTTCTGGAAAGAACAAAGAAAAAGACAACTAAAACATTGATAAAGAAGGTCAACCAACTAGTACCACTAGCACTGCAGCTAGTGCTCCTGGTAAAACAATTTATAACACTGTACATAGTGAGAAAAAACACACTGATTCAGCCACTAAGGTGGTGACTAACAAAACAAAGTTGAACATTCCAAAGAGTCAGTCCACTTTCAATTTGGAAAGTGAGATTGCAAAAATTAAAATCTTTGTCCCACTCTCTGAGCTGGCCACTCAGGATGTATATAAAGGCCAAATTTTGAAAGCATTAAATTTAGGTGAGAAAAGTGACACTGTAAATCTGAGCGATGATCAACCTCCCCTTCTGTTTGGTCCAAATATAGAAGGAAATTTTCAGGAAGGGGTAGTGCCCCCTTTTTATATCAGTCTTAATATCCATGATAAGATTCTCCACAATGCAATGCATGATTCTGGGGCATCACACAACCTGATGCCTAAAGTAGTGATGGAAAGATTAGGCCTAGAGATAAACCATCCCTATAAAGACCTATATTCATTTGACTCTAGTAGAGTAAAGTGTCTTGGCCTAATCAAAGACCTGTGTGTAAGCCTTACCCAGATTCCAGCAAAATGTATGGTCATGGATGTTGTTGTGGCAGATGTGCCACCCAAGTATGGCATGTTATTATTGAGATCATGGGGAGCCAAGCTGCAAGGAACAATGCAGATGGATGGGGCTTATGCCACAATCCCAATCTTTGGCCAACTTAGAAGACTGTACAGAGAGGCACAAATGAAATTCCTATTTAGTAGCCCTGAAAAGCCTGAAAATTCACTTTTATACTCTGTACATACAGACCTTGACTCCTTTATTATTTGTAATGATGAATCCTCAAAAGGTTTAGAGTCCAAAAATAGAGATACAAACAAGGAAACAGAGCCCATGGACTTTAAAATAATGGCTACTCTCGACTCAGAGGAGAAAGACGTAGAAAAACCTGAACAATGCACTAAAACAAAAACTCAAAGCAAACCAGAAACAAAATGTAGTTAGCCGATTAGTCACCCTTCACAAGTTCATAAACCACACCAAGGACGAAATGATGATAAACCCGAAGATGAAACCTTATGGGAGATGGATTTCGATGGGTCATGCACCAAGAGAACTGTTGGAGCAGGAGTGTGGATACATAACACAGAGAGTGATTACGTAGAGAGCCATGCCTGCAACCTGCACTTCAAATGCACAAACAATATTGCAGAGTACGAAGCTCTTATCCTAGGCTTAAACCTGTTGAAAAAATTAGGAGCCCATAGATAATTGTCCATGGGGACTTTGAGCTGATCATTAAATAGGTGAATGGTGAGTACACAGCAAAACATCCTAGACTGAGAGCGTACAAGAATGACGCTATGGATCTATTAAAAACCTTTGTGGAATACGATCTGGTGTTTGTCCCTAGAGGTCAGAGCGAAATTGCAAATGGACTAGCCTGCATGGCGAGTTCGTATCTTAAGCCTCCTAGTGACCAACAGATCATCATTCAGACCAAATTTAGACCTGCAGTGCCGGACAATGAAAAATATTGGCAGGTCTTTGAGGGCGATAAACAGATTGAATATTTCCTGATAGGCAGAGATGAGTTTGAATTTTCTGATTCAAGTTCTAATTCTGACAGTAGATGCCTAAGTGAAGAGTCCTCAGATGAGGAAGAAACACCCTGTAACATAGAAATAAACACTTTAAACGAACAGATTGGAAATCCAAATGAAAAATTTGAAAACGCAGATAGTGAAGAAGTAGAGGTGCTGCAGACCAAGGATAAGAACATACCTCGAGGTCTGGCACCTTTAGAAGACCTTTTTGACTTGGATGATGTAGCAAAAAAGCCCACTATAGAACATGCAGACTCTGATGTCGAGGAATGTAACATAGGCACTGAAGATAAACCCAAGATGATCAAATTGGCTAAGTCCCTGCCTGCAAACATGAAAAAGAAATACATTGACCTATTCAAGGAATTCATTGATGTTTTTTCTTGGAGTTATGAGGACTTAAGGGCCTATGACAAAAACATCATACATCATAAAATACCCTTGAAAGAAAATCAAAAACCCTTCAGACAAAAACTTCGCAGAATAAACCCAAAAAAAATTGCCTGTTGTGGAAAAAGAGATTAAGAAAATGTATGAGGCAGGTATAATTGTGCCTGTGAGGTTCTCTGATTGGGTATCAAACCTAGTGGCTGTGAGAAAGAAAACAGGGGAGATCATGCTATGTATTGATTTCATAAACCTTAATAGAGCCTCACTCAAAGACAATTACCTTTTGCCTAAAAAGGAACATATTCTTCAGAAGGTAGTAGGCTCTAAAAGGATCTCCCTGCTAGATGGTTTTTCAGGTTACAACCAAGTCTTAGTAATCCCAGAATACCAACTCAAAACAACCTTTACCACTCCATGGGGCACTTTTATGTATGTAAATATGCCTTTTGGACTGATGAACGCTGGTGCAACCTTCCAAAGAGAAATGGACATAGCTTTTTCAGATGAAATAGGAAACTTCATTGTCATCTATCTGGATGACATAACCATATTTTCCAAGATTGAGTAAGAACACCTAGAACAACTGAGAAGAGTCTTTGAAAAATGTAGAAGGTTTTCTCTGTCACTGAATCCTAAAAAGACTATATTTGGGTTGCAAGAAGCTAAGTTTCTTGGCCACATCATATCTGAGAAAGGGATTAGGATAGATCCACAAAGAGTTGAGGGAATACTACAAATCACACACCCAAGAAACATCAAGGAGTTACAGTCCTTTATTGGGAAAATCAACTTCCTCAGGAGGTTTATTC
This sequence comes from Pinus albicaulis, assembly GCA_034641835.2. Classification (NCBI taxonomy): domain Eukaryota; kingdom Viridiplantae; phylum Streptophyta; class Pinopsida; order Pinales; family Pinaceae; genus Pinus; species Pinus albicaulis. The sequence continues at coordinate 58,740,077 of CM076576.1, forward strand.
CCAACTTAGCTGAACACCTTAGAAATATGAATAACATGCTGAAGAAAGGTGTAGGAGTTAAGTGTACTGTTGAAGCTAAGAAATCTTTTGAATCAGTTAAACTTGCACTCACCCAGGCTCCTGTCCTAATCAGCCCAGATTTCTCAAAAGATTTCCTAATTTTTTCATTTGCCTCCAAGCATACGATAGTTGCAGTTCTACTGCAGAAAAATCCAGAGGGAATGGAACAACCCATTTCTTTCTTCAGCAAATCACTAAGGGATGCAACCTTGAAATACAACATAATGGAAAAACAGGCCTATGCTCTGGTTAAGGCCTTGAAAGACTTTAGGGTGTACATACTACATTCCCACACCATAGCTTATGTTCCAAATATAGTGGTTAAAGACATATTGTCCCAAGACCCAGATGGGAAGAGGGGAAAATGGATTGTTGTGATCTTAGAGTACGACCTTGAGATAAAACCCACCAAACTGATCAAAGTTCAGGGCCTAGCTCAACTAATGGCTGAATCAAATCTACAAGCCCTTGACATTAACATGGTAGATGCCTTGGATGAGCAGTAGGGATTTCCTGATCCCACTGTTGAGGAGAATTTTTAGAGCTCTCCTTGGTATTCTAACATTTTGTATGTGCTTACACACCTCAATGCCCCTCCTGAACTATCAAAAACCAAGGCCAGATTCTTAAAGCTAAAGGCTAGAAGCTATTGCATAATGAATGAAGGCTTATACTAGAAAAATCCAAATGGCGTATTGCTTTAATGTTTGCCTGAATCTGAATCAGAAAGGATTAAACAAGAATTCCATGCAGGAGAGTGTGGAGGCCACCTGAACTAGAAAGCCACTGCAAAAAAAATACTCATATTTGACTACTATTAGCCTACACTCTTCAATGATATCCATAAGATGGTAATTGCCTGCCAGAAATGCCAGATTTTTTAAGGCAAAAGAAAACTCCTTCCCTTACCTCTACAACCCATCACTGTTGAAGGTCCCTTTATGCAATGGGGCCTAGATTTCATAGGATAAATTCATCCTCTTCCTCTGCACAACATAAATGGATCTTAACAGCCACAGAATACTTCAATAAGTGGATAGAGGCCATACCTACTAGGAATGCCACAGATTCAGTCATCATTAGGTTCCTAGAAGGTCATATCCTCTCTCAGTCTGGCTGCCCAAGGAAAATAATCATTGATAATGCTTTTGCTTTCGGATCCAAGAAAATGGTTGATTTTTGTCACAGGTATCAAATAGCACTCGGTCATTCAACTGCCTATTACCCTCAAGGTAATGGATTAGCTGAATCATCAAACAAGATCCTGGTGACCATCATCAAAAAGCTGCTGGAAGAGAACAAAAAGTCATGGCATAACAAGTTAGTGCATGCCCTGTGGGCTGACAGGCTTACAACAAAGAAATCCATTGCCATGTCACCATATCAGCTTGTCTATGGAATAGAAGCAGTGTTTCCCACTAGCCTTGGAATACTAGTGATTAAACTTGTTCAAGATATTCAGACAGAAGAAGATAGTATGGTGAGGAGGAAAAATCAGACAATTCATCTCCAACAAACAAGGGAAGAGGTCTATAACAGAGCTATCAAGGTTCAGGAAAATATAAAGAAGTTATTTGACAAAATAACTAAGGCCTCTGATTTCAAAATTGGAGATAAAGTTCTGAAGTGGGACTCAAGGAGAGAGGACAAAGGAAAGCACCGCAAGTTTGACAGTTTGTGGCAAGGTCCCTACATCATCCAGGCCACTATGGGTCCAAATGCCTTCTTTCTACAAGTGTTGGATGGTACAGAGCTATTTGGGGGTCCTGTCAATGGCAGGATGCTCAAACACTACTGCTGCTGATTTCCAATTTCCAGTTTCCATTTCTATTGTACATACCATTGCAGTGTTTGTTTTCAAGAAAAAGAGAAAATGTTCCAAAGAAAAAAATGAAAAAAAATAAAATAAAAAATAAACAGAGAAAAAGAGAGGTTCAGACATGCTCAAAACATGGACCTATGAAGTGCAAAGGTTGGCTCTAATATGATCAAAACCTGAGCCAAAGAAAGTAGAGATAGCTGGTTCAAACATGCCCAAAACCTGGACCAGCAAAGAAGAAAGAAGAATCAGCTCTAACAAGCCAAAAATCAGAGCTGAGATGAAGGATAGAAAGTGACTCTAACAAGCTCAAAACTTGAGTCACAAAGAGAAGAAGGATGCCTCAAACTTCAAATTTCAAGCCTTCAAAGTTTTATTTTCAGATTTCTGCAAGTTTATGTCCATGTGCAACTGTCTTTATGCCTTGGATCCACAGCGAACTAGACTGTCTAATCCTAGTTTGACTGTTTTTAAATTTCTGTTGTATAATGTAGAGAAGAAATCTGCTCGACAATTTAATCCCAGCAGATGTTAGAATAGGTAGAGAAACATGTGAGACCAACAGTTTAATCTGGCCTCATGGAGTAATAAGGGTAGAAATAGAATAGGTTTATTTTCTTGTTTGTAAAAAATAAAAATGATGTAAAGGGTCTGCTAGTCCAAATGCACCCTAGAAGAAGAAAAAATGCTAGGATTGTAGGATGGGTAGGTAGATTGTTTGGGAATGTTTCTGATGATCTATCATATTTGTGGCAGCTAAAAATCAAGGAAGGAAGATGGCTCAAGGTACCAGGCATCTGGCCTACTCCAAAGATATATTCTCTGAATTCTTGACTTCTTCAAGAAGAAGCCATCCCCATGTGGAGCCGCTGTTAGCCCCCCTATAAATTTTTGACAAGCAAACAGGGGGCTAAAATGTTTCTGAGCCTTCAAGGAATGCATTTCCTATGAATACACATCATCCTTGAATTCTCCTGTATCTTCGCCTTTGATAAATTCCCTCTGCTGACTCCCTTTATAAGGTCTCACTAAAAACTGTACCCCAAAAGGCCCTTATTTTCCCCTTGTATCCCTGCAGAAATATCCCATTTTAACCCTTTTTTCCCTTTTGTCAAAGTCCCCCTTTTACCCTCTAAATCCTCCCAATATCCCCTTAAATCATACATTCACCCCTTGTTTGGTATAATTCCCCTTTTTTTCCTCTATCTTTACCCTTTCCCGGCCTTGAAACGCGGTAAAAATGGGCCAAAAACCCACTTTTCCATATAATAGGGCCTAGCCCCTTTTCGGCCAGCCCCTGAACCGTATTTCCCCCCATGTGGACTGACGCTAGAACCTAACGCTAATCTGAAAGGTGCTTATTGCAAATCGGTATCGAGTGCATTATTAGCCGTCGATCTGTTTAGATCAGACAGTCTTCGCAGATCAGCGCCATGCCATGGTCCCCACCCTTTTCACCGCCCTATCGCATTATCAACTGTCCGATCAACCCACCAATCCAACGGTCTCTATTTCACCCTTTGCCTGATGGTCTCTGCAATGTGCATTGTTCATAATCCGTCGGTCTCCATCGCACCACCTTTGAGAGGTGGGTGGTATTTTCCGATTGGCCAGCGATTCCACTCATCGCACGACGCGTGGCAGCGGCACTATTTCAAAACCACCCCTCCATCATGTGTTATCATTTGTCCACAGACCCGACATGATATTGTTATGCACCGTCCGATCTACGATCATCCATCCAATGGCTATTGCGCCACGAAGTTGCGCGGGAGCTAACCGCGGCATCTGTACCCCTGGCCCACCATCCGTCGCCCTCCGCTGCATTTTCAGCCATTGATCTCCTCCTGAGATCGAACGGTCCAGATTTAACACACACCTGCCATTGACCCGGTCCCACGACGTCACCCGTTCCACGTGTGTTTGTCGCTTTTTCGTCCATCCCCTTTTATAATTTGTTCAAGGGTCACATTTTAATGTTTTATGTTAAAATTTTCCACCTCGCCGGCCTCCAGAGCATATCTCGCTGATCCACCGTGTTCTTCCATGAAATCCTTTGCATTCATCATGCCACCCTCCCCATGCATGTTTTCCTTAATGTTTTTTCATGTTTTGCAGGGTTACAGGCGGCGAAAAACCGCCATGATTCACATTCACTATTGTGGTGGTACAGTGCGCAGAAGAAGCTGAATTTAGAGCCTGATATTATAGGGAAATGTATGGAAAGGTGTCTGCAACATAAATTTCATCGAAGGATAGAATTCAAGCTCTGCAAAACCTCTCTGGTGCCATTAAAGGGCATATTTCACCGACCGAGACAAAAATGGAGTAGTAGAGAGTTTAAGGCACTAAAATGAAGATCTTTGAGCCTTAACTGAGTGGTTTAGAGGCAAAGTACCAGATTGACGACATCCTGGATCACACAGAGGGTACATAGCGCATAAATGGATGTATATCAGGTTTTCTACATCAGCAGAATTTTTTTCTCCATGAAAGGACACGGTACACAATATTTTTTCAGTCTACATTGTGTCCAAGCAAAGATTTTCACCCTGACGGAGCAATCCTATGCTATCAGAGCATTTTATTCACAGTATGGCAGACCCTAACATCATTTATTTACTTTTTGTTTATTCACCAGAAGTACTACAGAGTACTGCAACCAAAGTACATCAGAGACATACCAGAGTAAATGGAAGCCTGGAGAAGACCACTCTTTCACCTAAAGAGTGCCATGGATAAATGCACAGAATTTAAATAGAATGGGCCTCGGCCCTCTTCCTTTCCTAAGCTTTAATGCTGCATTTAGTTTTTCACCTACCTTCTCTGCTCCACTTGAGCTATAAATTCATGAAGAAACTCATTGTAAAGGTTGTTGATCAGTTATCAGAGAATTGCAGGTTGTTTCTTTTAAGACATAGTCTTTGTGTAAAGCTGTAACATAGGCTGAGGAAGATGTTTTCTGACTGAGTATCCAGCTATTGGCAATGTTGTACTTGACTCGTGTTGCTTTTTAATATGACAAGCACATTTCTTTGGATCCTGATCTAAACCAGCGGTGATGTTTTTCTATCTTTGTATTTGTGTTTAACTTACATTCAGTTTCATTTTATTTCTACTGGCTCACATCAGAAATCTGCCACAGGATTTACCCTTGTTAGGTACCCTATGTTTCTACTCTCCTTGCCTTTGATGTTTTCTACTAAATGTGTTATCTAAGAGTTGATTTCAGTTAATTTAACCAGTGTAGTGGATGTTATTGCCTGCTAGCTAATGTATGAATTAAATGAATCTGTTCTTAGATGTTCTTGTTAGGATTTAATTGAAGGAATTGGGAACATTGGGAGGTCTAGAACCCTGTTTCTATCTCACTAGGATCCTTTTCAATTGATTGAACCTTTCTAATATCCCTTAAGCTGGAGGCCAAAGCATTGAGAGTTCAAAGTCTCTCTCTGATCTTAGGTCTTTAACTTTGTTTCCTGAATCTTTATTGTTTCCTCCTCTTTTACCATTCCATGCCACACAATCATCTTTAAGATCCAATGTTTTATATGACTATGCCAACTGAAAGCCCGCACATTGAATAGAAAGTAAACCCTTTCCTGAATCCATTTCCCAATGGTCTTGAATTCTCCCTGGAATACTTCACCTCTAACTAAATCATCTTTGCTCATCCTTGTCTTATATTGAAACCTTCTTTCTTGATGACCAGCAACCGAGCAAACAATCAAACAAACCAACCCTGTGCCTATAAGTAGCCTAATATCTTAACACTGAGCTTCAAAGTCATACACATTTGACATATCATAGAGAGATCCCTCTCTGGACCCAGGAGGGCTAGATCCTGAGGTCTGAAAGTGGTTTGATGTTGTCTCATCTTTTGGTCCTGCCAATTTGGCCAAAACATGGGAACCTCAACAGTACCAAGTCATAAAGAGTGGAATAATGGTACTGCACGCAATTCAAGTGCCATCATATAAAATGATTTTATGATGAACTCCAACATATAAGGTGGATGGTGTCACTGGAAAAAAAGGAAGGAGCTATCAAATGAACCAAAACATGTTGATTCAAACTCGAGGTCTTCTCCGATAACCATAGTACATTTCTACACTATGGGAATAAATGAGCTGAATTTGACCATGTGAGAAATAATGGTATTACCGTACATTGATGTATATCGTTAAAAAACATGATATAAATCACCTATAATGATGATGAGAGTGAAGGTACCCCAGTACAATCAACAAGTGTGAATAAATGATTTGAAGTCGAACACTTGAGAGAATCTACCAATGAGGAGACATAAACATATTCTCACTATCGATAGTGAAGAATTCTACCACTGATTATTGAAAACCCTAAGGTACTGAAGAAGTACTATAGACCTTATTCCAAGAGAAATGAGTTGGATTCGATGGGAAATGATATGGTCGAAGGAAGGCATTAAAGAATCCCACATAAATCCAGCGTGAGTGTAACTCGCGAGCCAATAACTTGGAAGGAATAAAACAAAGAAAGATGAAGTAACCAACTGGAGTACTTTTTCGGCGTACAAAAAATGTGGCGAGTGCATGAAAGAAACCCTTTGAACCAAACAATAATGAGAGGTAACACAGAGGTGAGGAATCCAGCAATAGGGTCAAATGGAAACCAAGGTACTGCATGAATCCCAATGTGTGATAATGAAATCTGACGTCGAACACAAGGGAAACCACTCAGTCAAGTACCCATGATGTTGATCAATGTTGAGCAGAAGGTCACATATCAATGATGGAAATAGGGTCCGCGTGCGGCTCTAGGCATACTCTCAGAGCAATTTGCTAAAGTTGGTAAGAGAAAACCTGCCAACAAGAAGTCAATGGGGAACTTCTTAACTAGCACGAGAAAAGGACCAAATATTTGATGTGATAGAACATAACTCTGACAGACCATGTATGGCTGACTGAAAAAATGAATCAAGAGACACCACAGAAGGTCGACTCAGGTTTACTTCACTTGAATAAAAGCACGACTCAAATGTGACTATATGGAAGCATATGATAACTTTGTATAAGATTGTCATGAAGGAGTCATAAACAAACCCTGCATATGATTAGAAGAGATAACCAACTGGGGGAGTACTGACTCAATAAAAATGCTATGGCTCTCCTAAGTGAAACTAAAGCCCATCCCAATGGAGAAAATACTTTGATTTTGAGTGCCTTGTTCAAGAGAGACACAAATGACTCTAGCTGCAACCAATTATGGAAGTAATGTCTCTTTCTCGCTCTTTTTTGAAATATGTATTTTTTTGTCCTTTTCATATTAAAATCCTGAAAAGGAATAAAAGAATCCATATATTACAGTGGAAAGAAATAACGCCAGGGTACAAATGCCCTAGTTCTTAAGGTTGGAACATTCCTATGCTCAATAGAAGGTGGTGAAATTGGTCAATGAGAGTCAAAGGAATGTTCTCTCCACGGGTAAAGGGTGTAAAGTTGCAGATGATAAGTGATTGTAGGGTTGATTTTGTAGAAAGGCATGATAAAAAAGGGGCTTATACACGAGTCTAATTCAATTCCGCTTAAGGCCAAATGATACAAATAGTCAACAAGAAATGTGGCAGAACAAATCAACAAGAGCGCGCCTCTAGGGCATAAAGCCAAAATGATAGCGAAGAAGAAGGAGAATGAAGATTCATCGCGAAGGTCATGGTGGGACTAAAGAGGACTCCCGAGCCTATGCAATTTTTGTAGCATTGGAAACATATGCTAGCGAGGATCTAAATAGGAAGCACATGTAAAGGATGGCTCTGACATCATGTCGTTATTTTATAATTCATCTAGTGAAAATGGTTTTAAGAATCATAACATGATGGGATCGACCCTATGGAAACATATTGTAGTATGGAGGCTAGAATGCAGAATGCAACAGAAAAGTGATTTTTCCTAACCTATATGCCAGTGCTGAAAATGATACTTGCCATGACGGGTTAGTGGTCATGGAATCAAAGTGGTAAAAAATGTCTCAAAGTCTTCAATTTGTCCTGAAAAACAACCTATCGCAACACTTGAAGCCAAAAAGGCCATAAAGTTAAAAAATTCTAAAAAGCTATTTAAAATTTATAAAAGTGGGTTTTTGAAAAACTTTTAAATTTCAATATAAATACACCTTTTTGACTTACAATTGTCATTTTTATTTTTGGAATTTGGAGAAAAGAGCTCTTGAGCGAAAAACTAACAACTTCAATCCGCCCAATTTCTTAGGGGAGGATGTAGTTTTTTGAAATTATTCAAAATGTCGAATATGAAAACAAATACAAGGTTGCTAGAAATTCTTGAAAATTAGTGTGATCTAGAAGAGGGTGATTTTATGATTGATCATATGCCCCTGCACATCGAGGTAGAGGATATATATTTCATCATTATAATTTCTCTAAGATGAGAGCTAGGTAATTTTCAAGGAAAGGCCCCAGGAGGTCTCAACATGGATCATTAAATTCGCCTTTACTGTTCTGCAAATACCCAGAAGCTAGGGACATAGATCCCGATCAGAGATGTAGAGGGACTACATATAATTATTTTTCTTTTCATAGTTGTCAAGGTACTAGATCAACATCAAGGATCAAGAATCACGTGCTACAATGCATTTGGTGAAATATTTCGTAACAACATTATATGAGTGGTGCACAACTCGACTGACCAATCTGAAAAAGATATTAACTTCTATTCAGAATAACAATACCAAACACTTTTTTTATGGTATAATATTTTGTACTTTCGTTTTTGAGAGATTACCAAGTCTTTGACACAAGGTGATTTCTACCATCAGCAGCCCAAGAGATTCGCGCATCGCAAGGTGGGCTGACTTCATGAGAAGACTAGGGGGTGATGAGGTCCCTAGAACTACCTTTGGTGATGAGTTTTTCCTTTGGTGTGGAGAAAAATACACTGTAATTGGGGACTACCCATACGTAGGCATGGACTTCCAAGCATATCTAGATTTGTCGCCTCCACCTAGTGTTGCATGGGGAGCCATTCGTAAGATTTTTTTAAGATTTTGATATCATTTTATTTTTTTTGGATTTTCAAAAATATGATTTTTTTTTTTTGATAAGACAATTTTTTTACAAAATTGTTGATCATTACAGAAATGTGGGACCAGTAAGACCTGAGGGTCTTCCTAAGCATAGACATTGTGGAAGAAACATGGAAAATGTCACTGCTGGTACTGAGAGAGTCCTTCATGCTGTATAAAGGAACCTAGAGGGTTTAACTCATCAAGTGCCTATAACAGCAGTGGAGTATCTACTAGAGGCTATGCAAAACCTCCTGGTTGGTGTACCACGGGAGTGGGTGTGACTTTTCCGACATGTGTCAACTTCCATAGTATTTTTTTGGGATGCACATTCAAGGAAAGGCACCGAGACATAAATTAAGGATGACTTGATCTTTTTTTTATGATAGACATGATCGGGCTTAAGCCCTAATTTTGTAAGACATGATGTCTAGGTTAAAATTAATTTTTTTTAATTACTACAATGCTTGTTAAATTAAATTAAATAATAAATATTACAATGTATTAGCATGTTGTCCATATTATGATTATCATTATATACATAGATTGTAATTTATGAAAAATTCATTAAAAAACAATAATTTAATTGTGCATTAGTAGAATTGTATCCCAATATATATGGAATATTGACTTGATAATTTTATTTTTAACTCTAAATTTTCTCTTAAATTTAATAATAATTGTGAGAAATTATTATTGTTATACTATTATTTTTAATTAATACAATTTTTTGCTATGAATTTTTTTTCCATAAATTTTAGTCTAATTTTAAAATAATTGAAATTATTTTAATTAAAAAAAAAAATTAAAATAAATAATGAGTTAAAATACTTAAGCTTATATACATACACACTCAATACTTACTATATTCCCTACTAAATAGAAAATAATAAAATAAACAATATATTTTGATAAGGTTTTCTATAAGTGTTCCTTTATATATATATAACTCAAAAATAATTCAAAATTTTATAAATCATGTTTTTGAATTAATGTGATTAATTTTTTTATTTTAAGTAGTATTTTTATATTATTCTTTAGATTTAATTTTACATTAAGAATAATAATTAATATATTGGAAAAAATCCAAATTATATATATATATATATATATATATATATATAATTTGGATTTTTTCCAGTATATTAATTATTATTCTTCATGTAACATTAAATAGAAGAAAATTTTCTTTGGCAACTAGAATTATAGTGAAAATGATGGAGCAAAGAGGAGAACGAGCTTCTGGTCTAGGATTTCTCACCGTTGGGGAAGCCGACAGAGATGGGGTTGGGACGAACATGGGACTTGGGCTCTGCTATGGGGATCATGACTCCCACCTATCGCAGACATAGAATGTATAATTTTGGATGGATAAAAGTGGGGCAACGGTGGAAAGGGAGCCGCGACCGAAGCTCCTCTAGCTTCAACCTTCTCCTCCTCCGACACAAAAAAAGGTTACCGGTTCTGGAAAAGTTCCATGACAAAGGGGTGATGATGGATTATGGGATGCGAAGAGAAGAAAACATGTGATAGATAAAGCCCAAACTCCCTTTCCCCTACTCTGTGGTTCCCTGATCTGGTCTCCCTCTCGACCTATGGTGTAGAGATTATGGAATGTGGTTTTGAAGGACTAGTTAGGCATCAGTGTGGATGATGGAAGAGTAGAAAGACCATTTAGACGGATGTGGGGATTTTTTCAAGAGGAGAATCTCTTTGCGCACAGGGCCGCTGGTCTCCTACACTTGGCAGATGTGGTTTATTCACCCCAGATGTGTGACCCTTCACACTACAGTGCCACCCCTTCCTCTGTGTGCTGGTTCATGGCTCGCACAAACCTATTGCCTGGTGCAAATAATTTGGTAATTCTCCTCTTTCCACATCCATTTTTTCTATTTAATCGGTATACTATTGGGGTTTTGTCGTTGGGGAGGGTGGCATAGAACATGACCCCTCTCTTTTATTTTATTTTTTTCGCCATGGGGGGTGGTTGTGCATCTCCTTCGGCTGTTGAAGACTACGGGTTTATTGAACCCATATTTTTTTACGACCTCTCTTTGTGCTATCTCCCCTCGGAGATCCAGAACTCTTCTGCCTTGCTATGGTCTTGGTGTTGGGGGCTCACTTCCGCAGGCCTCTTACCAAAATTTTATGAATTCCATTAATGGGAAGACTTTCACTCTATGGGTGCGGGACTCTGACTTATTTGATGAGTTGAAAATCAAAATCCTATTTTCCACAGGAATCTCGACATAGTTACAAAGCTTGATATCCTCAAGTAGAGTGCTACAGGAAAAATCAAATCTACAGGAATACCAGATCCAAAATAAGACCACTATCTTCCTGAACCTAAGCCTCAGAGGTGGCGGCCCAAGGAAAATAGCAGAAAAAAGACCAAAAGCAACAGGAAAAGGCACTCCCTTATTCAAGGACATCCTGAGAGCGAAATCCCCTGCCTAGGGGAGAAAAATTCTGATTTATCCCTCCCAAGTCCATACATAGTAGAAAAAAAAAGAAAACATTCCGGACCTAGAAGTAGAAATTTCACAGGTGACTGGACTGGTTGATGTATTACAGATAAGAGTTGTTATATGCCAATTTAATGGGTACTGGCCAAAACCTGAAGAGTTACATGCATGGATTCAGCGAAATTGGACACAGAACTACGATATTTACCATGTAAAAAAGTTTTTTTCGTGGTGCAATTTGACAATATAGAGGAACACAGTTTTGCTACTACTGAAGGACAATGATTGTGGGGTAGGGAAAGTTTATTTGTCTCCCCATGGGTCCCTGAATTTGATGAAAACACCATGGTGGTTACTAAAATTCCTGTTTGGGTGAGATTACATAACCTGCCATTACCTTTTTGGCACCATGAGGTCCTGGAAAATATTGGGAATTCCATAGGAAGGTTCATTAAGTTGGGCTGAGAGAGAATGGACATAGGGATCTTCACCTTCGCATGTATATGCGTGGAGATGGACCTAATCAAAGGACTTCCAAACTGCATAAATCTAATTCACAAAGAACTCAAGTGGGCTCAAACACTTGATTTCGAAAAGATAGTGTTCAGATGCAGAGTATGCCACCAAACTAGACATTTACAAAGCACCTATACCCTATCCCAGAAAAATGCATCCAACAAACCACAATAGAAGAAAGGTTGGAACTTCCTGGATTTTCCACTATGTGATGAAGAGGAAGTGGAAAAATGATTTAACCAAAAGCAAACAGAAACTGCAAATCAGCAAGAAAACCAACAAGAAAACCACAAAGAGTCTCAAGAGAACAAGGAAATTGATGAGAAGATATTTGCGCCTGCAAATGCAGATCCCTAACAGGGCAAGCAGAAAAGTGACCATGGGGTGGTTGGCACCAAGCGTGCACATGTTTCTGAAATTTCTAACACAGAAAAAGAATTCCAACTTCTCCCTATCATGGATTTGGCCATCATTCATACTACTTCTTCACTAGATGGTTGGTAAAAAGTTTAAAAGAAAAAAGGAAAAAAATATAAGTCCAGTGTTTCTGCATATGTGTAACTGGGGTCTTTGACCTGCCGTCGCCCTGTCATGACAGGGCGAGCCTTGATATGGAATGCTAAGACATATATGACGTAACTTTTTGTAACTGTTGAGATTCAACAAGATGACGAGCTTAGTCAAAATAGTTGCCTTCACTAATTGGGCCCGCTGGCTATTTTTGGCGCAAGTCTATTTTTAGACTGTCTATTTCTAGACTGTCTATTTTTAGACATGATGATCATATTACAGAAGTTGTAGGATGCTATTTGTGGATGGTTGATCAAGTTGGAAAAACATATGAAATTCTATTTTTAGAATATTGGGCGAAGTATATTTATAGATTGTCAATCTAAAAATAGATGCATGTCGATTATTATTAGCTCTTAATAATAATCAGACTCTAAACAACAACTTATTCTCTTGGATCACTTCAGTTCAGTGCACAGATGTGGCACATCAGCTGACAGAAGAAATTATGATATTCCTGAGGGTTTACTGGAGCTATTGCATGGAGGACTCAGTTATAACTCAAGTGGCAGAGTTATAGCATAGTTGGAAGAAGTAGCTATGGAGTTGTATTCAGTTTAACTCAGTTAGACTCAGTTGAGCTAGTTGTATCTAGTCTAATTGATTGATAAAATAGTGAGAGTGGAGTGAATTAATTCATAAATAATAACTCATTAATCAACTGAACAACACATCAATTAACTATAGTGCATGGCAGTTTCAGTGGAGACCAGTGGAGAGATAGGTGAAAGGGCAAGATAGACTATCTGTTGTGACTATTAGTGATTCATTTATTGCATCAAACACACAGTGGAGATGCCAATGATTATTGTGCATTCAAGGATGGAGTAATTTGAATTCATTTAGAACTATTCTTCAGCAGAGATTACGCAGAGGAGGCAGGCTAGCAGGTGGCAAAGTTCGGTGCATGGATTTGCAAGATTAGGCATGTATAGTGCATGATGATCGTACTGTACTCAGGGCTTGTGATAAGCTTTGTATGTTTTTATGGGATTGTCATATGATATCCATGTTAGATAATATATATTTGGTGTTTTCAGTTTCAGGATTTCCTGGTTAAAAATTGTGTTATGTGCGATTGAATATTTTTGTTTATGCTTCACATGTGTGTGCAATTAATTTTTCCACAAAAGATTAACAAGTGGAATAGATTCAGTATCTTGCATAAAGTTAAATAGTGTGAGATCACGTGGATCTTGGAAATATGCATGCTTAGTGAATATAATTTCTATATGCTATCAGAGCATTTTTTATTGAAGATTGCAGTTGGGAAGTGAGTTTGTGCTGGTGGACAATTCAAATTTGCTACAGAATATTCTTGGTGCAAGAAATCAAGTATACATTGAAACGTCCTTCAACGGGTTGAGATTGGAGTATGCCCTTGATGGGAGCTATAATTACATAGCCTGGAAGGACAGGATGGAGGTGGTGCTAGAGGATAATGGGCTGAAGGAGTTCATCGATAGCGATGTTCCTAATCCGGGATCTAGCGATGCTGCATTACTTGATGCATGGAAAATGAATAATACAAAGACGAGGAGGATTCTATTGGAAGGTGTGAAGGACCACATTGTGTCCAGCCTTCATGGGAAAGCCACTCCATTCTTAATGTGGAATGCTTTGACAGACTTGTTCCAAAGCATAAGTGACCAGAGGAAGTGGGCACTTAAAGACAAGCTCAGAAAAATAAAAATGGAGAAAGGCGTCAGTATTCCAAAATACTTCACAAAGTTTGTCCACTACAAGGATGAGCTGGGAAGTGTGGGGGTTACTTTTAATGAAGAATAATTGGTGATCTTGGCTCTCCTTGGGCTTTCGAAGAGTTGGCATCGCTATGAAGACTCTGTCAATTGATGGGAGAAACTGCCAAGATGGGAGCGACTTTGGTCGGATCTTGTGCAGGAGGAGATAAGGTGGGGTACCAGGGATGGATCTTCATCGAGGAATGAAGATGAAGAGAATTGCGCTTTGGCTACCAAAGCAAGGAAAGGGAAGGGGAAAAAAATCCTTCTAAATCCAGTGCGAAAGGCAAGAAGTAGGACTTTTCCAAAGTGAAGTGTTTTCACTGTCACGAGCATGGACATTTGGCAAATAACTGTCCATAAAAGAAGAATAATAAGCAAGCTGCTAGATCTGCAGCTAGAGAGGCCTTAGCCTCGCAATTTGAGCTGGATTTTGAATTGATTGCATGCTTGGTTTCAAGCTTCATGGGATCGGTCTGGTATCTTGACAGTGGTGCGTCTTTCCATATGACAAGAGACAAAGATTTGTTTAGTGACTTGGAGGAGAAGGACATACAGATGCATATAGAGATGGGCGATGATGGTCGGTACAGTGTGATAGGCATTGGGACCATTACCTTTGAGAGGGAGTCCGGTAATCCATTCTTGTTGAAGAATGTCATGCATGTTCCAGGTCTAAATAAGAACTTGGTATCAGTCGCAATGCTAGAAGACAGGGTTATGATGTTGTTTTTAGAGAGGGAAAAACCTTCCTTCGACATAAAACAATGGGTCCAACCAAGAATATAGGGGTTCGAATTAAGAATATCTACAAGCTAGAGGTAGATGGCTGCGGTGTAATGGTGGGAAAAGAAGAAGAAGTGGTGATGATGCAGGGGCATTAGACACTAGCCAATAATGTAGGAGTTTTTTCCACATGTTGTGGCTAGGAGGGTTGGAAACATCTGAATTGTAACAGCTAGGTGTCAATACCTCAGCTGATTGTATTAGTTAGATCAGTTAGAGTTGTAGAAGTCGAATGGTTAGTCCATCTGTCATGTTTTAGTTTCCGAATAATTGTAATTAGGCTCTTGAACTACCATAAAGGTCCTCACAGAGGAACCGAAAGGACATATGTTGATGTATATAAATGTAATCCCTCGGATGTATAGAGAGAGAAAAGAGGAAAAGATATTTCTGCAATAAGACTCTGTGTGTTGTCGATTGCTTCCAATTAAATAATTTCTGTGTGCATTTTCCATAAAGACGGTTCGAATCCTTAATTGGGAAGAGATTGTTTAATTGCAAAGTGATGAACGTTGTGCATGTGTAGTCGAACTCCTGTATGAATTCCACATATCTCTATCTGTTGTTTCTCTGTAAATTATCCGAAGAAACCCTATTAAATCCATGCTACCCACAGGCGAGGTCTGTGCAGAGGAATTGTGGTCGTGAATGCCGTTTAATTGGAAGATTTCCCACTTTGTAAAGAAATAGAGTTGTTGCTTCGAACCGTAACCGCGGTTTAGGCATGAGTTAGAGAATGAGGAGGATCGTGCAACCGGCATGAACCATAGTTAAACACTGGGCAAAAACCGCGAGTGGCTTTGAAAGGCGGATTTCCCATATCACACCGCTTTTTTGGGTTGAACGGTATTTC
Organism: Pinus albicaulis; assembly: GCA_034641835.2. Lineage (NCBI taxonomy): Eukaryota > Viridiplantae > Streptophyta > Pinopsida > Pinales > Pinaceae > Pinus > Pinus albicaulis. The sequence goes on from CM076576.1 coordinate 58,755,947, forward strand.
CTGAGGGGGGAGAGATTCCGTAGAGGAATCAACACGTGGCGAAGTGGACCCACGCAAAATTGCCTTTCCATATTCTTATCGCACTTTAAAGTTAGTACAAGGATGCCAAGCGATATCGTCGAGAGCTGTCGATCTGGCGCAGAGTCATCGGACGATGGTCACACAACGAAGATGCATGGAATTTAACCTAAGGTACGGGCATACATTTTATTGGCTATTGACTTTGGAGGTGGGACCCAGAGCCAAGGTCTGTTTATGAGTCATTCATTCGGAAAGCATTTATTTTAATCTAAGGTCCAATTATACAGTTAAACGCCGAAGGTTTAACATTGGTTATAAAGCGCAAGAGGTAATAGATATATGCCGGGGATATAATATAAAGTTCAAACATTTTGGATAGTATTATTTATCAAATTCTACGAATTTGATAACTAATAAAAAATAAATATACCACGTGAAACAAGAAAAAGAGCAGACAGAGCCACGACGATGGTTGACCATCTCTCCTCAGGGCTGACTTTCAGCGTTGTTGCGTCATTTGTGGTATCAGAGCGTGTTTTGAGTTGTTTTTTCTGACATGGCGATCCGAGTTGGTAGAGGTGCTAGCAGAAGGAGGCCTGTTGCCAACGCTGAGGTGTTGGGGATGTTGCAGAGGGTCGAGGCCAGAATAGATGCCATGGAGTGAAGACAACCCAGAGATCCAGAAGACATCAGTGAACCTGAAATAGATGAAGCTGAAGAAAATGTTGAGATTCCTCCTGACATGAGGCTCCTTAGAAGTGTTATGGGGTCTACAGTTAAGCCCAGAATTGAAGTGTCGAGTTATGCAGGGGGACTGAATCCATAAGAACTAGTGGACTAGATTAATTAATTTAACAAGTGCTTCGATTATGAAGAAATAAGTGAAGATAAGAAGGTCAATTTTGTAGTAACAAAGCTGAAAGGACATGCTGCACTTTGGTGGGATGGAGTGCAGGCAGAAAGGAGGAGAGTTGGCAAGCAACCTATCAAGAGCTGGACCAGAATGATGGCTAAATTGAAAGGTAAATCCTTGCCTAGTGATTACCAGTTGACATTGTATAAGCAAATGCAGAACCTGAGACAGAGGTTGCTGACAGTAAAGGAATACACAGAGGAATTCTACAAAGTGAGCATAAGGGCCGGGAAATTTCAAGACACACCTGAGAAAACTGCCAGATATGTGAATGGTCTCAAGCTGGAGATCCAAGATGAGATTGGTCTTCTGTCTCCTAAGATAGTGGAAGAGGCCTATCAGATGGCCTTGAAAGCAGAGGTGAAACTCCTAAGGAAACAGTCTGCCAAGAAGAGAGGTACTTTCCGTGGAAAGGGAAGTCAGGGTGGTAGAGGAAAGCCTGCTACACCCAGGGATGGAGCTAATAGTAGCTCACCTCAGAATGCATCTGTAGAGGATGATGCAAGGGGCAGAAGGGGTTCTTACAGATGAAAAGGAATAGGAGGAAGAGACAGAGGCAGAGGTAGAGAATTGAGGTGTTATAGATGTCAGCAAGTGGGACACAAGAACTATGAATGTTTAGAGAATGTGGGTGCTGGTCCAAGAAATGCTGTTGTTGCCCAGGCTGGAGAAGAGGTAGAAATTGAAGAAGAAATTCTTTCAGAGAGGGGAGAATCCTTGGTGGTGAATAAGGTCTTGTTGAAGCAAGCCAAAGAGGTAACTAAGCCTACACAAAAGAAGACTTTGTTTAGGAGCATATGCAAAGTCCAAGGGAAGTGCTACCAGCTAGTCATTGATAGTGGCAGCACAAAAAATCTGGTTTCCACTGAGGTAATAGAAAAATTGAAGTTGAAGACAAGGGAGCATACAAATCCCTACAGAGTGTTCTGGTTGCACAAAGGGCACCAGCTGGTTGTAAAAGAGCAGTGTGAGATAGAGCTGCAAATGGGCAAATACAAAGATAAGATCCTATATGATGTAATGCCCATGGATGTGTGTCATATACTGATGGCTAGACCTTGGAAGTTTGACAGAGCAGCAGTGCATGATGGCAAGAAGAACACTTACAAGTTCTTCAAGGATGGGGTACATCATACATTGATACCCATGGAAGAAGGAGAGCCATCCAGCAGAGTGATTGATGTAAAGACCTTGTTGCTGAGCGGGAAGGAATATCTGCAGCAGATAGAAGAAGAAGAGGTAAGTTTTGCTTTAGTTTGCAAACCTAAAGTAGTTCTTACTTCTACCAAGATTTCTGATTTACCAGTAGAAATCCAAGAAATGTTAGATCATTACTGTGACATTGTTGTGGATGATTTACATGATGAGTTGCCACCTGTGAGACAGATCAGTCATCAGATAGATTTTATCCCTGGTTCAAATCTGCCAAATAAGGCAGCCTACAGAATGACTCCCAAGGAAAATGAGGAAATCAGGAGACAAGTACAGGAGTTGGTGGACAAAGGACTGACCATAGAAAGTCTGAGTCCATGTGCAGTACCAGCAGTATTGAGCCCAAAGAAAGATGGAGGTTGGAGGATGTGTACTGATTCCAGAGCAATCAATAAGATCACAATCAGGTACAGATTCCCTTTGCCTAGAATTGAGGATTTAATGGATTGTTTGAGTGGTGCTAAATATTTCTCAAAGATAGATTTAAAGAGTGGATACCATCAGAAAGGGTGATGAGTGGAAAACTGCTTTTAAAACAAATGAAGGACTGTATGAGTGGATGGTAATGCCTTTTGGGTTGTCAAATGCACCTAGCACTTTTATGAGAATCATGAATGAAGTATTGAAAGAATCCATTGGTAAATTTTTCATAGCGTATTTGGATGATATATTAGTTTTCAACAGAACTAAAGAAGAACATTTAAGGCATCTTAATCATGTCTTGAAGAAGCTGCACCAAGAGAAACTGCTGATAAATCTGAAGAAATGCTCATTCATGAAGGAAGAGTTGGTGTATTTGGGTTTTTTTTTTTCCGCAGAAGGATTGAAGATGGACCCAGAAAAGGTTAATGCAATTATGGAATGGCCTTCACCCAGGAATGTCTTTGAGGTGAGAAGTTTCCATGGACTTGCTAGTTTTTACAGAAAGTTTATAAGAAACTTCAGTAAGATTAATGCACCCATAATTGATACAATAAAGAAGAGAAAACAACCATTTAAGTGGACTGTTGAAGCAGAAAGAAATTTTAAACTGTTGAAGCAAAAGATAACAGAGAAGCCTGTTTTGATTCTGGCTGATTTTACAAAACCATTCCAAGTAAAATGTGATGCCAGTGGAGAGGCCATTGGAGCTGTGTTGAGTCAGGATGATAGGCCTGTGGCATATTTCTGTGAAAAGCTAAATGACACCAAAAGAAAGTATTCCTCTTATGAGAAGGAATTCTATGCGATTTTTCAGGCACTGAAGAAGTGGAGACATTATTTGATGTCTAGGGAATTCGTATTATATTCTGACAACCATGCTTTGCAGTATATTGTACAGCAGCCCAAGTTGAAACATAAGCATGCTAAATGGTTTGAGTATCTCCAAAGTTTCAATTTTGTTTTGAAACATATAAGTGGTCAAGCCAATAAAGTAGCTGATGCTTTGAGTAGGAGGCACATGCTTGTTCAAGAAACTAATTTTGAAGTTGTAGGATTTGAATTTCTCTAAGAATTATATAAAACAGATCCAGATTTAAAATAAGAATTTGAGGCATGTAGTAACCCTGTTTTAATAGATAGAAGCTAGTGGCTGGATTATTTCCTGCAGGAGGACTTACTATTTAGAAGAAGCCAACTGTGTGTACCGAAATGTTCCATGAGAGAAAATTTGATCAAAGAGAAGCATAGTGGTGGACTTGCTGGACACTTTGGTACTGATAAGACTTATGAACAGCTGAGTCACTTTTATTACTGGCCTAAGATGAGACCAGAGGTGGAAAAGTTTGTGAAGAATTGCAATATTTGTCAATATGCTAAAGGAAGGCGCCAGAATGCAGGATTGTACACTCCCTTGCCTATTCCAGACAGGCCTTGGGACATGGTGAGTATGGATTTTGTTCTAGGATTTCCCAAGACTCAGAGAGGGAATGATGTAGTCTTTGTTGTGGTGGAAAGATTCTCCAAAATGGCACATTTTATTCCATGTTACAAAACTAGTGATGCCACCCATGTTGCTAACTTGTTCTTCAAAGAAGTTGTTAGGTTGCATGGGTTGCCCAAGAGTATTATCTCAGACAGAGACACCAGATTTGTGGGTCACTTTTTGAGAACACTGTGGAAGAAACTTGGTACCAAACTGAGTTTCATCTCAGCTTATCATCCTGAGACTGATGGACAAACTGAGATAGTGAATAGGAGTTTTGGAAATTTGTTGAGAATTCTTGCAAGAGAACATCCCAAGCACTGGGACCATATTTTTCCCTAGGCAGAATATGCATATAATGACTCACCAAACAGGAGCACAGGGCAGATTCCATTTCATATTTTTTATGGAATGCACCCCAGAGGGATATCAGAGTTAAGAAATCTCGGAAGAGCAGAGCTAAGGAGTGCAGATGGTGAGGAATTCGCTTCAGAGATCAAGGCCATACATGAACAAGTGAAACAACAACTACAAGGCAGCAGCATCAAATACAAAAACATAGCAGACTTGAGCAGAAAAGAAGTTCACTTTGAAGTAGGAGATCAGGTCTTGGCACACTTGAGAAAGGAGAAATTCCCAAAGAAGCAGTTCAAAAAATTGAAGTTCAAAAATATTGGGCCATGCAAGATACTTAGGAAGTTTTCTGCAAATGCTTATGAGATTGAATTACCTCTTGATGTTGGAATATCTCCCATTTTTAATGTTGTAGATTTGTACAAGTATGAAGATGATGGTGCAGAAGAAGGACCAGCAAGCAAGGAACAGATTGAGTGGAAAGAGCAGCTAACTCCAACACAACCATTACAACGAGAGAAGATGCTAGATAAAAGACCATTCAGAAAGACAAGAGGACGAGAATACTTCCAGTACTTGATCAAGTGGAAGGATAAGCCAGAGGAAGATGCCACTTGGATGACTGAAGAAATGTTGCAGAAGATAGGCAGATCAGTGGAAGAGCTCATGGACAGGAGCCCATGAAGAAAATTTCCCTCTGGAGATTGATGCAGGGGCATTAGACACTAGCCAACAATGTAGGAGTTTTGTGCACATGTTATGGCTAGGAGGGTTGGAAACATCTGAATTGTAACAGCTAGGTGTTAATACCTCAACTGATTGTATTATTTAGATCAGTTAGAGTTGTAGAAGTCGAATGGTTAGTCCATCTGTCATGTTTTAGTTTCCGAATAATTGTAATTAGGCTCTTGAACTACCATAACGGTCCTCACAGAGGAACCGAAAGGACATATGTTGATGTATATAAATGTAATCCCTCGGATGTATAGAGAGAGAAAAGAGGAAAAGATATTTATGCAATAAGACTCTGTGTGTTGTCGATTGCTTCCAATTAAATAATTTCTGTGTGCATTTTCCATAAAGACGGTTCGAATCCTTAATTGGGAAGAGATTGTTTAATTGCGAAGTGATGAATGCTGTGCATGTGTAGTTGAACTCCAGTATGAATTACACATATCTCTATCTATTGTTTCTCTGTAAATTATCCGAAGAAACCCTGTTAAATCCATGCTACCCACAGCCGAGGTCTGTGCAGAGGAATTGTGGTCATGAACGTTGTTTAATTGGAAGATTTCCCACTTTTTAAAGAAATAGAGTTGTTTCTTCGAACCGTAACTGTGGTTTAGGCATGAGTTAGAGAACGAGGAGGATCGTACAACCGGCATGAACCATAGTTAAGCACTGGGCAAAAACCGTTAGTGGTTTTGAAAGGTAGATTGCCCATATCGCACCGCTTTTGCGGGTTGAGCAGTATATCCTGAGGGGGGAGCAATTCCGTAGAGGAATCGACACGTGGAGAAGTGGACCCGCGCAAAACTGCCTTTCCATATTCTCATTGCATGTTAAAGTTAGTACGAGGACGCCGAGCGATATCGTCAAGAGTCGTCGATCTGGCGCAGAGTAATCGGACGGCGGTCGCACAACGAAGATGCATGGAATTTAACCTAAGGTACGGGCGTACATTTGATTGGCTATTGACTTTGGAGGCAGGACCTAGAGCCAAGGTCTGTTTATGAGTCATTTATTTAGAAAGCGTTGATTTTAATATAAGGTCCAATTATATAGTTAATCACCGAAGGTTTAAAATTGGTAATAAAGTGCAAGAGGTAATAGATATATGCCGGGGATATAATATAAAGTTCAAACATTGTGGATAGTATTATTTATCAAATTATACGAATTTGATAACTAATAAAAAAGAAATAGACCACGTGAAACAAGAAAGAGAGCTGACAGAGCCACGACGACGGTTGACCATCTCTCCTCAGGGCTGACTTTCAGCGTTGTTGCGTCAAGTGAGCCAGGATGAGGGCGAGTTATGGCATAGGAGATTGGGCCATATTCACCATGGCGCTTTGAAGATTTTGTAGCAAATTTCTACTGGACTTCCCACGGGTACTCTTGCGCAGTCAGATCAGTGCAAAGGATGTAAAATGGATAAGTTTGTGAAGACCACCTTTCATGAGAAGGAGAACCGTGCTTCGGTGATCGTGGAGAGAATACAGACAGACGTGTGTGGAACATTCTCGGTTGCTTCAACAACAAAACATAGGTATTATGTGATATTTGTTGATGATTATTCTTGTATATGTTGGATCTTCTTCATGCAAAAGAAAAGTGAAATGTTATCAAAGTTCTGTGAGTTCAAGGAATTGGTGGAGAAGGAGTCGGGGAAGCAGGTGAAAGCTCTAAGGAGCGATAATGGTGGTGAATACATCTTGGGAAAATTCAAAGACCTGTGTAGCAAATAAGGAATTCGAAGAGAACTCATAGCGCCTCATAACCCACAACAGAATGGGGTCGCGGAGAGAAAGAAACAATCGTGGGTGCTGCACGAGCGATGTTGCATGATCAGGGCCTACCGATGCACTTATGGGCGAAAGCATGCAACACTACGGTTTATGTGCAAAACTGTTGTCCTCGTAGAGTACTTGAAATGAGTACACCCGAGGAAGCTTTTAGTGGTAAGAAGCCTGATATTTCTCGTTTGAAGATTTTTGGCTCACCTGTTTACATTCATGTGACGAAGGATGCCAGGAATAAGTTGGAGCTGACTGCAGAAGTTGGGATATTTGTGGGGACACAGAAACATGCCATAACTATCGTGTGTATTTTCCAAACAGTTGAATGACTGTTATGCGACGGGATATAAAATTCAATGAGGTGAAAGCCATGAAGCTGTCGCTTGAGAGGGAGCTACACTTGCATGTGGAGGAGGAACTTATTGTTCCCAAAGATGAGCCTATGGATGTGGATCAACAACAAGAGGAGATTCATGGAGTGGAGGAGTCCACTCATGCAGAACCAAACATTAGACAAGGCAGGAAGTGTACCACAGAAGCTGAGAGACTGAAGGTGGATGTGGCACAGAATGTAGGAGTTCCTACATCCTAGCGCAGACAGAGACATTCACCTAACCGATATACTGGATACACGGCTCTTATGAGCAAGTGTATTTCAAGAGAGCCATCTTCTTTTGAAGAAGCAACGCAGGAGCCCACATGGGTAGATGCCATGGTGGAGGAGTATGACTCCATTGTTAGAAATAGTGCTTGGGAGATTTTTCCAAGGCCGGTGGGAAAATCAGTTGTAGGATCAAGATGGATCTACAAGGTAAAGAAAGCTACTGATGGGAGCATCAAGACGTATAAGGCAAGATTTGTTGCCGGGGACTTCTCACACATTGTGGGGATTGACCATGAAGAAACCTTTGCACCTGTCGCATGGTATTCTTCCATACAGACCATCCTTCCTCTCTCAACGCATATGGGTTGGCATATTCATCAGATGGATGTGAAGACTGTGTTCCTTAATGGGATCATTGAGGAAGAGGTGTACATTGAGCAGCCTAAAGGATTTGATATCTTCAGCAACAAGTCACATGTGTACAGGCTCAAAAGAGCACTATATGGGCTGAAACAAGCACCCCGTGCTAGGTACACTCGGATCGACAACTATTTCACTAGACTTGGCCTCACCAAGAGTGAGGCAGATGCAAACCTGTACCAGATTGTGGTGGAGGGTAAGCTTTTAATCATTGTAATTTATGTTGATGATTTAATACTAACAGGTGATGAGCAGTTGATACACTCATGCAACGTAGATCTTGCAAAGGAGTTTGAGCTGAAGGATTTAGGCCTCCTTCATTATTTCCTTGGATTGGAAATATGGCAGCGGGAAGGTGAAATGTTTCTATCTCAAGGCAAGTACGCCCGGGAGATACTAGAGAAGTTTCACATGTAAGGCTGCAAGCCTATCGACAGTCCTCTTCCAAAAAATTGGAAGAAAGAGGATGCTACATCGGCAGAGGTATTGGATGCCACTGTTTATTTACATTCGGTGGGTTTTCTCATGTATTTAGTCAATACAAGACCGAACATATGCTATGCGGTGAACCAGCTTTCATAAGCAATGGTTAAGCCTACCAAGCTCTTTTGGAAGGCAGGAAAGCATGTTTTGAGATATCTCAGGGGCACATCTGAGTATGTTTTATGGTACAGACAGACAGATGAGGTGAAGTTTCATGGCTTGATGGATGTAGATTGGGCAGGAAGCCCAACAGATAGAAAGAGCACATTAGGAGCATTTTTCAGTATCAGATCTACGACAGTTTATTGGTACAGTAGGAAACAAAGATCTGTGGTACTCAGTTCAACGAAAGCGAAATACATGGCAGCAAGTTTAGCTTCATGTGAGGCTATCTGGATGAGGAAGATTCTGGTTGGTTTGTTCAGTTCACATTTAGATCCCACCATGATTCATTGTGATAATCAGAGTTGCATTAAACTCTCGGTTAATCCTATGTTTCATGATAGATCTAAACATATTGATATCCGGTATCATCATATTAGATATTTTTTGCAGCAGAAGATCATGTTGCTTCAATACATTCCTATGGAGGATCAGGATGCAGATATTCTGACGAAGGCGCTCACCACGAGAAAATTCAAATACCATAGAGGCAGGATTGGAGTGAAAGATAATCCCTATCTTGTTGAGAGGGAGTGTTAAGATTCAACAAGATGATAAGCTTAGTGAAAAGAGTCGCCTTCACTAAGTGGGCCCATGGGCTATTTTTGGCGCAAGTCTATTTTTAGGCTATGTCTATTTTTAGACATGATGATCATATTTCAGAAGTTACAGGATGCTATTTGTGGATGGTTGATCAAGTTGGAAAAATATATGAAATCTATTTTTAGAATATTGGGCGAAGTATATTTATAGATCGTCAATCTAGAAATAGATGCATGTCGATTATTATTAGCTCTTTATAATAATCAGACTCTAAACAACAACTTATTCTCTTGGAGCACGTTAGTTCAGTGCACAAATGTGGCACATTAGATTACAGAAGGAATTACTCTATTCCTGAGGGTTTACTGGAGCTATTGCATGGAGGACTCAGTTAGAACTCAAGTGGCAGAGTTATGACACAGTTGGAAGAAGTAGTTATGGAGTTGTATTCAGTTTAACTCAGTTGAGCTAGTTGTATCTAGTCTAAATGATTGATACACTAGTGAGAGTGGAGTGATTTAATTAGTTAGTTAATTCATAAATAATAACTCATTAATCAACTGAACAATACATCGGTTAACTACAGTGCATGGCAGTTTCAGTGGAGACCAGTGGAGAGATAGGTGAAAGGGAAAGATAGACTATATGTTGTGACTATTAGTGATGCATTGATTGCATCAAACACATAGTGGAGATGCCAATGACGATTGTGCATTCAAGGATGGAGTAATTTGAATTCATTCAGAGCTATTCTTCAGCAAAGATTGTGTAGTGGAGGTAGGCTAGCAGGTGGCAAATATCGGTGCATGGATTTGCAAGATTAGGCCTGTATAGTGTATGACGATTGTACTGTACTGAGGGCTTGTGATAAGCTTTGTATGTTTGTATGATATTTTCATATGATCTCCATGTTACATAATATATAGTTGGGGTTTTCAGCTTCAGGATTTCCTGGTTAAAAACTATGTTATGTGCGATTGAATATTTTTGTTTATGCTTCACATGTGTGTGCAATTAATTTTTCCGCAAAAGATTAACAAGTGGAATAGATTTAGTATCTTGCATAAAGTTAAATAGTGTGATATCAGGTGGATATTGGACATATGCATGCTTAGTGCATATAATTTCTACATGGTATCAGAGCATTGTTGACTGAAGATTTCAATTGTGAAGTGAGTTTGTGCTAGTGGAAAATTCGAATTTGCTACAGAATATTCTTGGTGCAAAAAATCGAGTATACATTGAAATGTCTTTCAACGGGTTGATATTGGAGTATGCCCTTGATGGGAGCTAGAATTTCATAGCCTGGAAGGATAGGATGGAGGCGGTGCTAGAGGATAATGGGCTGAAGGAGTTCATCGATAGCGATGTTCCTAAGCCGGGATCTAGCGATGTTGCATTACTTGATGCATGGAAAAAGAAGTCTGCAAAGACGAGGAGGATGTAAAGGACCACATTTTGTCCAGCCTTCATGGGAAAGCCACTCCATTCTTAATGTGGAAGGCTTTGATAGACTTGTTCCAAAGCAGAAGTGACCAGAGGAAGTTGGTGCTTAACGACAAGCTCAGAAAATAAAAACGGAGAAAGGCGACAGTATTCCAAAATACCTCATGAATGTTTTCCACTACAATGATGAGCTGGGAAGTGTGGGGGTTAATTTTTATGAAGAAGACTTGGTGAGATTGGCTCTCCTTGGGCTTCCGAAGAGTTGGCATAGCTACGAAGACTCTGTCAATGGACGAGAGAAACTGCTAGGATGGGAGCGACTTTGGTCGGATCTTGTGCAGGAAGAGATAAGGCGGGGTACCAGGGATGGATCTTCATCGAAGAATGAAGATGAAGAGAATTGCGCTTTGGATGCCAAAGCAAGGAAAGGGAAGTGGAAGAAAAATTCTTCTAACGCCAGTGCGAAAGGAAAGAAGCAGGACTTGTCGAAAGTGAAGTGTTTTCACTGTCACGAGCATGGACATTTCGCCACTAACTGTCCACAGAAGAAGAAGAATAAGTAGGCTGTTGGATCTGTAGCAAAAGAGGCCTCCTTCCAATTTGAGCTAGATTTTTCCTTGATCACATGCTTGGTTTCAAGCTGCATGGGATCGGTGTGTTATTTTGACATTGGTGCGTATTTCCATATGACGAGAGACAAAGAGTTGTTTAGTGACTTGGAGGAGAAGGACCTCCAGATGCATATAGAGATGGGTGATGATGGTCAGTACAGTGCGACAGGCATTGGGACCATTACCTTTGACATGGAGTCCGGTAATCCATTCTTGTTGAAGAATTTCATGCATGTTCTAGGTCTGAAGAAGAACTTGGTCTCAGTTGCAATGCTGGAAGACATGGGTTATGCTGTTGTTTTTAGTGAGGGAAAAGCCTTCCTTTGACATAAAACAACGGGTCCAACCAAGAATATAGGGGTTTGAATTAAGAATCTCTGCAAGATGGAGGTAGATGGCTGTGTTGTAATGGTGGGCAAAGCAGAAGAAGTGGTGAGCCGAGATGAGGGCAAGTTATGGCACAGGAGATTGGGCCATATTCACCATGGCGCTTTGAAGATTTTGCAGCAAATTTCTACTGGACTTCACACGGGTACTCTTGCGTAGTCAGATCAATGCAAAGGATGTACAATGGGTAAGTTTGTGAAGACCACCTTTCATGAGAAGGATAACTATGCTTCGGTGATCCTGGAGAGAATACACACAAACGTGTGTGGACCTTTCTTGGTTGCTTCAACAACGAAACACAAGTATCATTTGATATTTTTTGATGATTATTCTTGTAGATGCTGGATCTTCTTCATGCAGAAGAAGAGTAAAACGTTATCAAAGTTCTGTGAGTTAAAGGCATTGGTGGAGAAGGAGTCGGGGAAGCAGGTGAAATCTCTAAGGAGCGATAATGGTCGTGAATACATCTCACGCGAATTCAAATACCTCTGTAGAAAAGAAGGAATTTGAAGAGAACTCATAGTGCCTCATAACCCACAGCAGAATGGGGTCGCGGAGAGAAAGAACAAAACGATCGTGGGTGTTGCACGAGCGATACTGCATGATCAGGGCCTACCGATGCACTTGTGGGCGGAAGCATGAAACACTACGGTTTATGTGCAAAACCATTGTCCTTATAGAGTACTTGGCATGAGTACACTCGAGGAAGCTTTTACTGGTAAGAAGCCTGATATTTCTCATTTGAAGATTTTTGGTTCACCTGTTTACATTCATGTGATGAAGGATGCCAGGAAGAAGTTGGAGCCGACTGGAGAAGTTGGGATATTTGTGGGGTACACAGAAACACCGCATAACCATCATGTGTATTTTACAAACAATCGGATGAATGTTATGTGATGGGATATAAAATTTAATGAGGTGAAAGCCACGAAGTTGTCGCTTGAGAGGGAGTTACATTTTCATGCGGAGGAGGAACTTCTTTTTCCCAAAGATGAGGCTTTGGATGTGGATCAGCCACATGAGGAGATTCATGGAGTGGAGGAGTCCACTCATGCAGAACCAAACATCAGACAAGGTAAGAAGCGTACCACTGTGGCACAAAATGTAGGAGTTCCTACATCCCAGCGCAGATAGAGACAGTCACTTGACCAATATACTGGATACATGGCTCTTATGAGAAAGTGTATTGTGACAGAGCCATACTCTTTTGAAGAAGTAGCGCAGGAGCCCGCATGGGTAGTTTCCATGGTGGAGGAGTATGACTCCATTGTCAGAAACAGTGCTTGGGAGATTGATCCAAGGCCGGTAGGAAAATCAGTTGTCGGATCAAGATGGATCTACAAGGTAAAGCAAGCTGTTGATGGGAGCGTCGAGAAGTATAAGGCAATATTTGTTGCCTGGGGCTTCTCACAGATTGAGGGGATTGAATATGAAGAAACCTTTGCACATGTCGCACGGTATTCTTCCATACAGACCATCCTTGCTCTCTCAGCACAGATGGGTTGTCACATTCATCAGATGGATGTGAAGACTGCATTCCTTAATGGGATCATTGAGGAAGAGGTGTACGTTGAGCAGCCTATAGGATTTGATATCTTCAGCAACGAGTCACATGTGTGCAGGCTCAAAAGAGCATTGTATGAGCTGAAACAAGCACCCCGTGCTTGGTACAGTCGGATCGACAGCTATTTCACTGGACTTGGCTTCACCAAGAGTGAGGCAGATGCAAACTTGTACCAGATTGTGGTGGAGGGTAAGCTTTTAATCATTGTACTTTATGTTGATGATTTAATACTAACAGGTGATGAGCAGTTGATACACTCATGCAAGGCATATCTTGAAAAGGAGTTTGAGCTGAAGGATTTAGGCCTCCTTCATTATTTCCTTGGATTGGAAATATTGCAGTAGGAAGGTGAATTGTTTTTGTCTCAAGGCAAGTATGCCCGGAAGATATTGGAGAAGTTTCACATGCAAGGCTGCAAGCCTATCGACACTCCTCTTCCAGGAAATTGGAAGAAAGAGGATGCTACATCGGCAGAGGTATTGGATGCCACTATTTATCGACAATTGGTGGGTTCGCTCATGTATTTAGTCAATACAAGACCAAACATATGTTATGCGGTGAACCAGCTTTCACAAGCAATGGTTAAGCTTACCAAGCTCTTTTGGAAGGCAGGCAAGCATGTTTTGAGATATCTCAGGGGCACATCTGAGTATGTTTTATGGTACAGACAGACGGATGAGGTGAAGTTGCATGGCTTCACGGATGCAGATTGGGCAGGAAGCCCAACAGACAGAAAGAGCACATCAGGAGGGTTTTTTAGTATCTGATATATGGCAGTTTCTTGGTACAACAGGAAACAAAGATATGTGGTACTCATTTCATCGGAAGCAGAATACATGGCAACAAGTTTAGCTGCATGTGAGGCTATCTGGATGAGGAAGATTCTAGTTGGCTTGTTCGGTTCACGTTTAGATCCCACCGTGATTCATTGTGATAGTCAGAGTTGCATTAAACTCTCAGTTAATCCTATGTTTCATGATAGATCTAAACATATTGATATCTGGTATCATCATATTAGAGATTGTGTGTAGCAGAAGATTATGTTGCTTCAGTACATTCCTACGGAGGATCAGGATGCAGATATTCTAACGAAGGCGCTCACCAGGAGAAAATTTGAATACCATAGAGGCAGGATTGGAGTGAAAGATAATCCCTATCTTGTAGAGAGGGAGTGTTGAGATTCAACAAGATGATGATCTTAGTGAAAATATTCGCCTTCAATAAGTGGGCCCGCAGGCTATTTTTGGCGCAAGTCTATTTTTAGACTATGTTTATTTTTAGACATGATGATCATATTTCAGAAGCTGCAGGATGCTATTTTTGGATGGTTGATCAAGTTGGAAAAATAGATGAAATATTTTTTTAGAATATTGGGCGAAGTATATTTATAGATCGTCAATCTAAAAATATATGCATGTTGATTATTATTAGCTCTTAATAATAATCAGACTCTAAACAACAACTTATTCTCTTGGAGCACTTCAGTTCAGTGCACAGATGTGGCACATCAGATGAAAGAAGGAATTACGCTATTCCTGAGGGTTTATTGGAGCTATTGCATGGAGGAATCAGTTATAACTCAAGGGGCAGGGTTATGACACAGTTGGAAGAAGTAGTTATGGAGTTGTATTCAGTTTAACTTAGTTAGACTCAGTTGAGCTAGTTGTATCTAGTCTAACTGATTGATACACTAGTGAGAGTGGATTGAATTAATTAGTTAATTAATTCATAAATAATAACTCATTAATCAACTGAACAATACATCAATTAACTACAATGCATGGCAGTTTCAGTGGAGACCAGTGGAGAGATAGGTGAAAGGGCAAGATAGACTATCTATTGTGACTATTAGCGATGCATTGATTGCATCAAACACACAGTGGAGATGCCAATGAGGATTGCGTAGTCAAGGATGGATAATTCGAATTCATTCAGAGCTATTCTTCAACAGAGATTGCGCAGTGGGGGCAGGCTAGCAGGTGGAAAATATCGGTGCATGGATTTGCAAGATTAGGCCTGTATAGTGTATGACGATTGTACTGTACCGAGGGATTTTGATAAGCTTTGTATGTTTGTATGAGATTTGCATATGATCTCCATGTTACATAATATATAGTTGGGGTTTTCAGCTTCAGGCTTTCCCGGTTAAAAAATGTGTTATGTGCGATTGAATATTTTTGTGTATGCTTCACATGTGTGTGCAATTAATTTTTCCGCAAAATATTAGCAAGTGGAATATATTCACTATCTTGCATAAAGTTAAATAGTGTGAGATCAGGTGGATCTTGGACATATGCATGCTTAGTGCACATAATTTCTACATTAACTATTTATAAAAGGTTTGATTTTTTCTAGGGAAAAAAGCATTAAATAGTATGAAATTGTTAGACAGCTAATCTTCATGATTGAGATTTGGGTTAGTGTTTCTTATGGAAATTAGTTATTGGAGTCCAAGAAAACTTAAAAAATAAATTAACGGTTTATCTATTGTATTTATATGTACAATTTAAAACATTATTTAGATTATCATCTACTAATACAGTTGAATTTGTTTCCAATATTTTGTGTTTAACAGTGATATCAGAGCACCACTTCTTTGTGACCTCGAATAATGTGATTTTTCCATCCATGGCATGCTGCTAAGCAGGTTTCAATGTATGATTTAGGCGCATTGACTCTTGATAACCATTCGTGATTTTATAGGCTTGAAGTGATGATGATGATTCTCACAGAGTTCGCCATTATGATGAAGAAAAGTGAGATTAATGTCCTATTAAGACCATGTTGCATCTAATATTTTTTGAACAAAATTGGAATACCTAAAAGATCGTTGATGTGATCAAGTCTAAGAAGATTTTTCTAAAAAATGTGGTAAGTAGAGATGCATGTTTTTTATCCACATATCATTAAAAGATTTGGGGCGTTAATTCGGTGCTGATTAAATGAGTTGTGGAGAAGGGAATCCTCCCCTAGGTTTGGCATTTCTTCTTCATTAGTTCATTGGTGATCACATGGTGGAAAATTTACTTGAGTTTCTGTAAGGCGATACTCATGGAATACTTCTTGAATCTCAGCCATTCAGACTAGAAGGTTTCATGCATTCAGATATTTCAACCTGGGAACTTGTGAGGTTATGCAGTCTTGGATCCAAAGAAAAAGAAAATTTTACATGTCATTGACCACACATTCATATGAAAAGTAAAATGGTAGTTTGTTGAAGTTATTAGAACATGCATTTAACCATGGTAATGTTTCTTTATTATGATGCCACATGAGTTCTAAGCAGTAGTTCCAAATCTGAAACCTTCCATTACAGTATTCATTCATCATGCTCCTTAGATTGGATATGGCAATAGAATTAGAGGGATACATCAATGCATAATCGAATTGAACTTATCGAACATCAGGTTTTGAGTTTTGTGGAGGTTTGAATTCGATTTGATTAATCTCAAATGATAAAATTTATGAGTATAACATCAAGAAAAGAAAAGGACATTATGGTCAGAAAACCTCATATAGTTACATTTGGTATATTAAAACTCACAAGCTCAAATATTTTTTCTTGGTAATTTATTTATTTTTACAAGAGGAAGGTAATTTTCGAGGTTGTGATGCTCACTGCACTTGTTGGGAAGCAAGATGATATCATCATATAGTTTTTTGGTTCAATTAGTATTCAACATCTTTAGACTGGATTTGTTCTTACATGACTCTAGTTTTCTTGGGCCGATAATATCAAGAATATCAATAGTTTCTAGTAAGCATTTCTAGTTGATTTGCATAGTCGTTCATTGTTGATTATAAAATGGGTGCATTTTTTGTTGAAACCGACACCCCTAGTCTTACCAAGCTTGATAAAGTATTAGAGTCATTGAATATTTTGATACAATCTAATTTTGATCACACAATAAATATCATCAAATTTATTCTTGTTGATATCAAATATGATCTACATGATGTATAGAAAACATTTGAATTTCTCCAAATAAAATCACAGTTACAAAAGGATGAACTACGCAAACTAAATATGACTTGTAATTTTGAACTTGATTTTGTTCAAAACAACTTGCTTGACCATGACTCAAATATTGATCAACAATTAAAAAATAACAATGGAGCATTCCAATGCACCAAGCCTAAGCAAGTGTATGCAAGGGTCATTTGCATACAGATGTGAAGCCTACAGTTCCAAAGACATTCATTAGATCTTGGGAATAAATCATACACAACAAAAACATAATTGGTGTGGGATATGATAAAGATGTATCTTTTCATGTTCTTGATTTTTCAATCCTATACAGTTTGGTAGTGTTGGATTTCTGGAGACGTTTTCCCACAACAAATTGTTAGATACCAATATTGTGAAAGATTTGGACATGGGAAATATCATTTTTATGATCTTCATCCTTGTGAACATTGTGGAAAGAAAATCATCATTCAAGAAGATGTTTCAACCATAAGACTATTGTAAGAGAGAAAATTAATTTTGGATGGATTGCTTCTTGGGATTGGTGTAAAATGGCCAGGAAGATTTACAAGTCATACCATAGGATATATTCGAGAGTATTAACCAACCTTGATGTGAAGAGTACTTCATATTCTGACCCTGTATCTCAAAAGGGGGGAATTGGTGGTCCGCTACAGGATTGAATATTTATCAAGCGAGACTGAGTAAAAAATAATCATATTTTACCGCTACAACCTAAAGTAATTTATTTACTATAAAAATAAATAAATTACCAAGATTTCAAGTTATGACCTTTAATATCCCAAATGTAACTATATGAGGTTTTCTATCATTTAAGATTAATCAAACTGAATCTAAATATTAACAAAACTCAAAACCTGTTGTCCAACAAGTTTAAGTCAATTATGTATTCATGTATCCATCTAATTATCTAGTGATATCCAATCCGATAAGCATGTTGAATGAAAATTGCAGTGAAATGTTTTAGATTTGGAACTGTTACTCAAATCCCTTATAAACCCTTATGCAATCATAATAAAAAAACATTATCATAATTATATATATATGTTAATAATTTCAACAGACTACTATTTTACTTTGATCCATGACATGTCAAATTTTCTTTTTATTTGGATCCAAAACTACATAATCCACAAGTATCTAGATAAAAATATCTAATGCCACGAAACATTCCACTCTAAATGCCTCAGATCTGAAAAGTATTCCACAAATATAATAAACTCTTTAAAAAAAATTATGTATATAAAATATAATTGGATATATACATATTGTATTATTTTAAATATTTATCTTATTATATTAAATTTTATTTAAAATCGATATCTTAATTTTCAAATAGAAATTAATATTTTCATGTTTTTTTTACACTCGTAGAATTTATAATACATAATAAATGCATTTCGATTCCATCCCATTGAAAAGCTCTTCTCCATGCTATATTATTTCGTTTAAATATTAAAATTAGATTTTTGATAAATTAACATCGATAAATGCAACATGTAATTTATTAATATTTAGATTTTTTTTTAAATAAGTTTAATAGTTTTTTTGGAGTGATTTTGAACAATATTATTAAAATATTATTTTTGGGATTTAAGAAATTTATTTATTTATGATCATTTTCATGAGAGGTAGTTGTAAATGACTAATTTCTTATTATTTTTTAATAGTCCATTGAACACTCATTACATTGAGTGATGCTCACAGAGATGAAGAAGTAAGATTGAAATCATTTTCAAAGCTTGCTCTTGATAACCATAACTTCTCAAAAAATCACCCATCACAATAATATTATTAGTAATCACCAAATTTATTTAACAATAAATTGAATAAATACAAAATAACATGCAACTCATCAACTTGTAAACCATATTATATATATATAGAGAGAAGAGTATTGAGGCATAAGATGACCAACTTCAACATGGAATTAGAGAAGGTGAGAATGGTTGGTGTGACATCTTCTATATTATACGTTTCAAATAAAAACAAACTATTATACATTTCCGATTTAAAAAAAAAAAACTAAAATAGCATTGTCTTCCGTCAAAAGTTTTAATTTCTTCTCTAAAACTTGAATTAAGTTAAAATCATTCTAAATAGAAAACAATGTAGTCAAATATGCCCAATTGAAAATAAAAGTAAGATCGATAAATTTTTATTTAAGACATATGTTTGCAATGTATGGCTTGCCATAAGTCTTTGTCATATTTTTAAAATATTAAATTATGGTTTTTATTTGCATTGGCTAAAACTCTAGGTGCTTCTAGATTTAATACAAGAAAGATGTTAGATATCTATTTCAAATCTACAAGATTATGATTATTTGAGGTATATTATGGTATCTATACAAATTATTGTCTTTTAAGTTGATTTTATTCATATAATTTATTTACGTACTGTAGAATTGAAATTCATGATATGAAAATAAATTACATTAGCATATGGAATCTTTAAAATTGATATCTCTTTTCAAATTGTTATTTTTGAGGTGATGTTAATATTACACATGTTAAAATTAACAATTTTATTTCTTCTCAAGTTGCTATTTGAGGTGATGTTACTATTACACAGATTTAAATCAACAATTTTTATTTAGTTAATTTAAATTTAATGGATTTCTCTTTCCATAAAATATTATAGATAATAAAATAATAGAAAATAATAGATAATAAAAGTATAGAAAATTAAAAAGATGAGTAAGCATAATTTTGATCATATTTATTTTATACTTTCTAAAAATACATAAATCTATTATCTTAAAAACTATATCCTATTTTCTTTTTTTCCACAATATATCCACTTCTATTTTCTTCCACTCGATTTTTTGGATGTCTCATTTCCAACTTTAAGATATACTAATTTATTTGTATTATAAATAAAACCAAAAGCTATATGGTGGCAATGTCACTACCCTTATTGTTTTACACATTTCCACCAACTGACTATTGTGAAATAATTTATTATATTATTAAATTTATATTTCATAAGTTAAATGTATAATACATTTTAAAAAGTTAATGTTATAAAAATAAATTATATTATTAATAAAATTATGAATATGCAAAGTTATATATATATATATATATATATATATATATATATATATATATATATATAACTTAACTTAATAATATATGTTAAGTGGCTCACAAACATTGTAATAATCTAGATCCATTTTAACTTTGTATCTATCAAGTTCAAATATGGATCAATTTTTTTGAGATGCAAACATCTTTTAAAGTATATTTTAGAGTGAAAAGAGATTTGATCTAATTCATGTCCTCCACATTAAAATGTCAAAAGATGCTCCCAATATTTTTTTCTTGTATCCATACATTTAATTATTTTTATTATTAATATTTTATAAAATACAACATATCAAATATATATTAAACACTAAAAGAATTACAAATATCCCTCATACATTGAATTAGAAAGCAACTATTAATGGAATAAGGATTCTCTCAATATTTCCCCTATCTGTATATGTTTCATGTTAAAATTTGTTACTCAACATGAGTATTGATTATTTTATTTATAACTTATGTTAAACTTTTTTTATTGATATTTTAAGATTTTATACCTCAATTCGATATTAAAAATAAAATAAACTACAAATGTTCTTCGTTATGAAAAGTGAAAATATAAGAATCTTTTTAATTTAAATTTTTTTATATATAAACTATATATAAAATTATGTTATTTAACATGGAAATCAAAATATTTTACTAATGGTTGACGATAAAATATTTTTTCACTGATATATTTTTGTTTTAAATATCACAGGTAAACTAAACATAAAATGAATTACACAAATATAATATCAATAATATTATTTCTTATCATCTTTATATTACATTTCTTTCTCGTAACAAAAATAAATTAAATGTGACATTTCTCCTAGAATAAATTGTAGAGAACTTCTCGGAACAATAAGTCCACTAATACATAATTCCAAAAAATAAACAACAATTAACCAACTATAAATAATTTTAAAATATAAATAAACAATAATTATTAAAAAATTGCAACCTAAAGTACTAAAATCTAACTTTTAAAATATTAAAATCATGCATCATTTTAAAATTCTTATTCATTTCAATACTTTCAAACATACCTACATAGACAGTCTCGGATTATGAGAATAGCTAGGTTATTTATATTTTAAAAATAGTAATAAAAATTAATTTATTTATTTTTAAAATGTTAATTTTGTGTTTGAATATTGAAATTAATATTAATTTAAATAATTTTAAAATTGAAATTATATATATATATATATATATATATTAAAAAATATTTGTAATTATTCATTTTATCATAATTATAAAATAAAAATTTGTTTATCATAAAAAAAATACATTAAAAATTAAAAATATCCAAAAGTTTACAATCATTAATATATTTTTTTATACTTTAAGAAAGATAAACCCTTAAGCAATAAAAATTAATATCAAACGCTTCCAAAACTAACTCTTCATCCATTAGAGAGAGTTAGTGGGTAGATAAATGAGGTTTTATTGTTTGGATATATAAATATATGATAAAATAAATACGATTCATTACTGTTCATTAATTTGTGATGGATTAGAGAATGAATGAATGAAAAAAGGGTTTTTAATAACGTTTATGAGACCAAGTGGTTTAAGTGGTCTAGGACTCTAATCTATTACAACTTTAATTTTTTTTCTACTATTTTTTGGACCAAGAAGTTTGCAATTTTGACATGTCTAGTTCTCTCTAATAACTTGTTCAAACAATCTATCTTCAGAATACTTATAAACTTATTACAAATATCTTTATAAGCAAGACAATCCATGATCATGAAAAAAAAGTGGCAAAAAAATTTCGTAAAGGAACACTGGGCAATTCTGTCAATTGACAGAAAAGTTCTAACTGCTCCTTGGGGCTCCGGTGTCGGACAGGGTGAATTCCGATTGGACGTAAAATAGACGGGAGATGAAAGAGAGAAGTGTGATGATTGGAAGCTATCGACTCTGTTGAGATTTCTTATATTAAATTTGGAGAAAATCTCATGAATATGACAACAATAGGATTTGTTGGTAAATTAACTACATCTAATCTTGATGTGGAGTTATTTCATCCTATTTTGTTGTGATTGAATTTATGATTCAGTTTCTACTCCTAGCTATAAAATGTAAGCCCGTATAGGAAAATGAGCATGAGGGATGTGAGGTGAGAGGAAGAGAAGTGCAGATGAGAAACTATGTTGTTGTAAATCTCCTGTTTTGAAATAAGAATGTCGATGCCTCTGTTTGGTGGACGTAGCCTAGATTGGTTGGGTGAACCACATTAAATCTGTTTTCTTCATGTTAAATTGATGTGTGTGTTTAATGTTTTTCTGCTGCTTGACTCTAACAATTGGTATCGGAGCCACTATAAATGCTTTCATGTGTAATTGCAATGATTTCTTGTAAATTGTTGTTGTGTCAAAGACTGTTGAACAACGCCATGAACTGTGCTTAACATGGCTGTGTAAGCCGTTGTGTGAGCCGCTTCCTGGTATAAGTTGTTGTGGAAGACCGTGAGTCAGATCTGCAGTGTGCGACCAAGGCTGTACCATGAGTTGGCTATTAGTCAGTTAAAAACGGTGAGCTGTGAATGCACAATAAGCGTTGAAAGTCATGAGTAATGAGCTATCAAACCCGTTGATTATTGTGCGTTGATTGTTGTACCGTGAGCTGGTTATTAGTACGTTTAAAACGGTTTCCACTAAATTTGTTAGCGATGTGTAAACATGCTATGAAGCTGTAGTAGCGTTGATTGCTGTGTGCTGAAGACCAAGCATTTGAGCAAAGCCGTTTGCGGTGGTAGTGGCTATGTAAGACGCTGTGAATTGCAGTTGCATTTGCATTTAAATACAGTCGTTAGCCAAGTTTATGACATGAATCGTGAACTAAAGCTGGAGCTGTGAGATATCAAACTGTGACTGCGGTCGAAGAGCCGAGTTTGAATTTCCAGTTATAAAGGTATTGCAATACGTGCAGAGGCCGAGTTTGAGATCGTGAGGCCGGATTCACTGAGGAGAAAGCCAATTCATGTAGAATTAACTAAGAGACCTTGAGGCCGTGAGCTACATGTTTAAATGGCACCACGATTGGAATTTTTAAGATATACTCGACAGGGAAGAGTTGTTGCTGTATGGCGAATTAAAGGTATCCTAAAATTTTATTTTGTTGAAAAGTTGCTGCATGTAATGTTAAACGATAGTGTTGTGTGAATATTTCCTTATGCTGCGTGAGAAGACAAATTAAGCTATGTCAAAAACAAAAAGTGCTCGATTTGAGATCGAGAAGTTCAATGGGAAAAATAACTTTGAGATATAGAAAGTTAAGATGCATGATCTACTCATGCAACAAGGCATGGCGAAGGCACTTTTGGGAAAATCCAAGCAACCTTTCACCATGACAGATGACTAATGGAGTGACATCGATGATAGAGAACTGAGCGGCATTCGATTGTGTTTGGCGGATGATGTTTTATTTAACATCGTGTCAGAAAAAACTACTGCTGGTTTGTGGACAAAGCCTGAAAAGTTGTACATGACAAAATCCTTAACGAATAGGATTCTCCTAAAGAGACAGTTGTACAGCTTGTGCATGAAGGAAGGTATATCAATAACTGATCATATGAATACCCTTAATACTCTCTTGGTGTAGTTAGAAAGTATAGAAGTAAAATTTGATTCAGAAGATAAAGTTGTAACTTTATTATGCTCATTGCCCGAGTCATGGGATCATTTTGTTACTTCTGTAAGTCTTAGTTCATCAGAAACCCTTGAATTTTATGATTTGTTGGAGCTTTGTTATCTAAAGAAACAAGGAAAAGGTCAAATTCCGAAACCTATACATCATAAGAAATGATGGTTAGAGGTTGTTCTAAAGAAAGATGCTTCAGTAAGAAGAACAACTCGCGGTCCAAATCGAAAGGGAAGAAGAGTAAGGTAAAGTGTTGGTTTTGTGGCAAATCGGGACATTTAAAGAAGGACTGTTGGAAGAGACAGCAAACATCCAAAGGAGACTCTTCGACAGAGAAGAAAGAAGCAAAGACGACAGATACAGGTTCGGCACTCAGTTAAGGTATGAGTGATGAAGTGTTATCAGTTATTTTTTCCAATCATGATCAACATTGGTTGTTAGATTATGGTGCATCAAATCACATGTACATTCATAGAGAGTGGTTTAAATCTTATAAATCAATTAATGATGGAGTGGTTTACATGGGAAATCATGTCTCATGTAATATTGTGGGAATTGGAAGCATCCAGATTAAAATGTTTGATGGGACAAATAAAATATTAACTGATGTAAGACATGTGCTTGAACTCAAAAAAAACCTCATTTCTCTAGGAGTGCTAGACACAAATGGATATAAAACCTTTATTCAAGGTGGAGTAATGAAAGTTTATAAAGAAATTTTACTAGTAATGAAAGCAAAGAAGGGTGGAAATATTTTTCAGTTAGAAGGAAGAACATAGTCAAATCATGCTTCTACAGTATCTGAAAATGACAATAATTCTATTTGTCTATGGAATCAATGGTTGGGCCATATAAGCGAAATAGGATTAAAAATTTTATCTGATCGTAAGTTACTTCCTAGTTTAAAATCTTCTAAGTTAGATTTCTGTAAACATTGTCTATATGGGAAACAAAGCAAGCAGAAGTTTAAAACTGTAAAACATACTAGTAAGGGAATCCTTGATTATATCCATTCTGATGTTTGGGGTCCATCTCCTACAATCTCATATGGAGGATCGTCATATTTTGTATCTTTTATTGATGATTTCTCTACAAAAGTGTGGGTCTATATGTTAAAGAAAAATTCTAATGTATTCACAGTTTTCAAACAGTTTAGAGCATTAGTAGAAAACATCACTAGAAGAACCATTAAATTTTTAAGAACTAACAATGGTGGTGATTTTACTTCAAAGTAATTTGATAATTATTGAAAGGAAGTTGGGATCGAAATACATAAAACTACTGTATATACTCCTTAGAAAAATGGAGTTGTTGAACGCATGAACAAGACTCTTTTAGAGAGAGTAATAAGTATGCTTAGTAACGCCAATTTGCAGAAGGAACTATGGACACAAGCAGTATCTATGGCTTGTTATTTGATAAATCGATCACCATCAACTACAATAGGATGCAAAATTCCTCAAGAGGTATGGAAAGGTCATCCTTGTGATTATGCTAAACTGAAAGTTTTTGGTTGTGATGCATATGCTCTAATTCCAAAACATCAGCGTTCTAAATTAGATTCTAAATAAAAAAGATATATCTTTGTTGGATATGGTGATGGGACTAAAGGATATAGGTTGTGGGATCCTGCTAATCACAAGATCATCATTAACAGAGATGTTAAATTCAATGAATCTTCACTTGATAATCCAGTTGTAGATGATAAATTGAAACAAGATAATGTACCTAAGTTTCAACATATTCAGTTTGAAACTAGTTCAAATAATGATGATAGTCCAGATGAACAAGCTTCAGATGCAAATCATGAACAAGTTTCAGATGCAGAGCATGAACATGTTTCAGATGCAGATCATGAAGAAGTTCCTACAGATAATAATCAGCAAATTGTGGAAGAACCAGAAACATCTTTAAGGAGGTCCACGAGAATCAGACATCCTCCTAAAAGGTATGATTATTATGTTACTTCAGTTGCTTTAACCGCTAATTATGATGAACCTTTGTGCTATCATGAAGCTGTAGAAGGTTCTAACAGTTATAAGTGGAAAGAAGCTATGAAGGATGAGATGAAGGCATTAGACAAGAATGCCACATGGGATCTGGTAGAAATTCCTAAATATAGGAAAATTGTGGGATGTAAATGGGTTTACAAATTAAAGAAAGGTGTTGATGATAAAGAAGACAGGTAAAAAGCGAGGCTGGTCGCAAAAGGTTTTTCTCAGAAATCAGGAATTGACTTTCATGAGATATTTTCACCAGTTGTGAAATTGTTTCAATTCGGATTGTGTTAGCATTAGTTTCTTTACTTGATTTAGAATTACAGCAACTAGATGTTAAAAATGCATTTTTAAATGGAGATTTAGATGAGGAGATTTACATGGAACAACCAGAACGGTTTGTTAAAAATCGCAACAAGAAATTTGTCTGCAGGCTCAAGAAATCATTGTATGGTCTGAAGCAGTCGCCTTGACAATGGTACCAGAAATTTGAATCTTTCATGATGAGTCAAAATTATATAAGAAGTGAATATGATCATTGTGTTTACTTTAAGAAATTGAGTAATGGCATGTTCATTATCTTAGCGTTATATGTTGACGATATGATTTTAGCAAGAAAAATCATAATAGAGATCGACAGGTTAAAGGCTCGGATGGCTAGGACGTTTGATATGAAAGATCTAGGAGCAGCAAGATAGATTTTGGGCATGGAGATTTTCAGAGACAGGAGCAATGGTAAGCTGTGGTTATCACAACAAAATTATATTGAGAAAATACGCTTGAGGTTTGGTATGAGCAATGTGAAGCCTGTTTCATTCGCTTTAGCTTCCCATTTTAAGCTTTCTTCAAGTTTATGTCCTAACACAATTGACGAAAAGGAATATATGTCTCGAATTCCATATGCCAATGTAGTAGGTTGTTTGATGTATGTGATGGTTTGTACATGACCAGATATTTCACATGCAGTTGGATTTGTCAGCAGGTACATGGAAAATCCAGGAAAAGAACACTGGTCAGCAGTGAAATGGGTGCTTCGGTATCTGAGAGGCACAAGTGATTATTGTACCACTTATAACGGAAGTAGTGAATTTGTTTGCGGATATGTTGATTCCAATTTTGCAGGTGATTTGGATAAGAGAAGGTCAACTTCAGGATATGTCTTTACTCTTACAAGTGGAGATATTAGCTGGATGTCGAAGCTACAAAACATTGTTGCTTTATGCACTACTGAAGCAGAATACATAGCTGCTTCACATGCTTACAAAGAAGCGGTTTGGTTGAAAGGTTTGTTTGGTGAGTTTGGTAGGTTGTAGGACAACATAAAGTTATTTTGTGATAGTAAAAGTGCTATTCACTTGGCTAAAAATCCGGCCTATCATAGTAAATCAAAGCATATACCTATCACGTACCATTTTGTGAGACAGGTTATCACTGAACGGGGAGTCTCTCTTGAAAAAGTGCATACAAAGGAAAATTGTGCAGACATGTTCACGAAACCAGTTTTATTAGAGAAGCTACGATGGTGTCTGGCTTCTCTTGGCTTCCAAAGAAAATAAAAATATAATAATGGACGATAATAATAAATTAAAATGTGATGTTAAAATCAAGTGTGACGATAATAAATCCTCAAATCAATGTGATGTTAAAATCATTGTGATTATAAAATTCTTTCTGCAGTTTTAGCCTTTAATAACAAATAGCATGGTTTTATTATGATAGCTTTAGGGTATGCATAGTCTTTCATGTATTACTAGTTTGTGGTGGTTAGACAACTAATTTTTAGGATTAGGATTAGGATTAGGTTTGTGTTATAGTGAATAGTTATTAGAGTTTAATAATACCTTGAAATTTAATCAACGGTTTTTTATGTATTTATTGTTGAAGATAATGGAGAAAATTAATTAGAGAGAATTGGTTCACGAGAACCTTAGATTAGGAATCTGTTCCTATTTCTTAGGTATTGGTTCTAACTTCCCTATAACCATGTAAGCTATATTTTGTTTGTATTTTAATGAGAATGTAGAGGGACTTTCAAACGCAGTCCCTCTTGGTGTAGTCTCTCATTATAGAGCTAACAGATATTTCTTAATAAATTGATCCTGCCATTTTTATCATGGTATCAAAGCTCCAGGGCTGAATCAAAGCCAGAGTGCTTTGATCCCTGTGATTGTCCAGGCGGCAAAAGAGAAGCCTCTGGTGGCCTGAGTGAGGCTCTTTTTATTTGAGGGAAACGTCGAAAGCAATGCGTTTGTTGGAGACACAGAAGTGTCGACTAGTGCGGACCCATGCAAGATAAATGTGTTGATATTAGAAACCAGTGCGGAATTACATGAGAAGATCGCGTTGATCTATGAGACACTTCCGAAAATTTTCAGAATTTTTCCTAGCGTGGCATTTGAGTGGGTATGGTGCGTTGCTGATCTAGCAGTGCAGTGAAAGAAGAGCTAGTGAGATCGTGTCGGAGGAGCCAAAGAGCTCATGATGTGGAGCGTCATTAAGCCAGAGATCTCATGTTGTTATGCTTCGTTGACCCAGATAACTCGTGCCTGTTGAGCCAGAGAGTTCGTGCCTGTAGAGCCAGAAAGCTCGTGTCTGAAGAGCCAATAAGCTCGTGCTAGATGCATTGGTGAGCCGTGGCAGAAGAGGCAGTATCAGATCACTGGTAAATTGCATGAGGATCGTTCCAAACATGATCCGTGATATAGGATCTCGTGAGCTCGCAGCACAAGAGGTTGTGGCAGAGGAGCTTGCGAGCCCGTGGTGTAGTGCACAGAGCAGGTTGCCTAAGTAGTCGAAGATCAGATAGAATTGGGTGAAAATGTTAAGTTGGGTTACACTTTTTTTCCCTTTTTTGAGAAAAAAATTTCATTTTTTATGTTCTTCAACTTTATGTAAGCCAAAAAAAAATTTTGTTTAGAATTTCATTTTGCGATAAAAATAAAAGTTGTCAGAAATTTTATTAGCTTTCTATTACTTATTTTTTGGAATTTTTTTATACACATTTGATATGTCAACTTAGCAATTCTTTGAGTGGGTGTTATTTAAAAATCAAAATATTCATAGAAATTCATGTTCAAACGCATTGGTGCATTCTTTGAAAAATTTATGTTTTTGAGAAACAAAATGTGTTACAACAATCTAGACAGAGTCTAC
Source organism: Pinus albicaulis (assembly GCA_034641835.2). Classification (NCBI taxonomy): domain Eukaryota; kingdom Viridiplantae; phylum Streptophyta; class Pinopsida; order Pinales; family Pinaceae; genus Pinus; species Pinus albicaulis. Next base: position 58,784,955 of record CM076576.1, read on the forward strand.
TTCGTTTTCGTTATATTTACGAAACCAACTGATGCATATCATAATTAATAGAATTTTTTGAACTTATTCAATATGAAAATATTGCATATTTTGAATATGTTTCAGCTCACAAAAAATTTCTCAACATATAAGTTATAAAATAAAAATCTAAAAGTACCCATTATAGACGACAGACCAATGTAATGCACCACAATGTTTTCAATTTTTTTTACAATGAATTTTGGAAGATACAGAATATTTATTTCACTTAATCATAATGACCTTCAGAAATTTTTTGCACTCATTTCATTACAAAGTTAATTAAAATTAGTAAATGTTTATGAAATTTCATAAAAGTTATATTTCTTGAAAGTAGATTGAATTTTGCAAATGATTTTTTTGGTTCTGATAGCTAATTCATAAAGTTTCGTGGAGATTAATCAGTCCAAAGTTGAAGAAATGTGTCCAGAGCTTGGCTCTGCATAATTGCAGACGTGTTAGTTCGACCGAACTTTTTAAAAAAATTCGGCTAAATTGTTTTTTGTCCTGACGACCCGTCAAGTCTAACGACATAAAATTTCGGCTAAAGTTTTTGTTAGAAATTAATGGATAAAGTTAAGTTAGGATAGGATTGAGATTCTAATTCTAGATCTTAGATCCTAATATTCAGGGAGTGGTTCAAACCACCCAATTGTGAGAAAGCCTATATGTACTAGGTTGTTCTCTTGATTGTATGGATCAGATTGTGTGAGTGTGTTTGTAAACTCTCCAGGTTCTCACTTGGAGAGCCATTTCATTCATTTTAACATGGTATCATATGGTGAAACAACCCAGAAGTTGCAGATGGTTATTTAAGTTGAAATTTAGAGCAGATGGGTCTATTGATAAGCAGAAAGCAAGGTTGGTGGCAAAGGGATATTCCGAGATAGAAGGTATTTATTTTGAAGAAACATTTGCCCCTATTGCAAAATTAAATACCATCAGAATAATTATTGCTTTAGCCACTAAGCATCATTGGAAAACACATCAATTAGATGTTAAATCTTCTTTCTTAAATGGTGATTTAAAAGAAGAAGTATATTTAGTACAGCCTGAAGGGTTTGTTAAGAAGGGAGAAGAACACCTAGTATGTAGATTAAAGAAAGCTTTATATGGTTTAAAGTAGGAACCTAGATCCTCGTACGAAAAAATTGATTCTTTTTTCCTCATGCATGGTTATGAAAGGAGCAAAAATGATCCCAATTTGTATATCGTGTTTAATAATGAAGGACAGATAGTGGTGATTTCTTTATATGTAGATGATCTGATAATAAGAGGAAGTGCAGATAATCTCATTGAAGAAATCAACCAGCAATTATCACAAAAATTTGAGATGAAGGACCTTGGAGAAATGCAATACTGTTTGGGTCTAGAAGTTTGGAGAGATTCAAGCCAAAATTTCTTGTCCCAGGGTAAGTATGCAAAGAGTCTGTTGTCCAGGTTTAAGATGGATGAGTGTAAGGCTACATGTGTACCTTTACAGGAGAACAACAAACTTCAGATGAATGGTGGTTCGAAATATGTAGATGCAACATTGTATAGACAATTGGTTGGTAGTCTTATTTATTTGACTACAACGAGACCAGATTTAGCTTATGCATTGTGTTTTGAGTCAGTTTATGACTCAACCCCATGACGGTCATTGGAGTGCAGTGAGAGGAGTGTTAAGGTATCTGCAAGGAAAATCAGACTTTGGTATTTTGTATTCTGACTCATTTGATGTTAAGTTGATAGGTTATACAGACTCAGATTGGGTGGGAAATCTAGATGAAAGAAGATCAGTTACAGGTTACGCCTTCAACATCAGTTCTGGGGTCATCTCTTGGTGCAGCAAGAAGCAACATATTGTTGCTTTATCCTCAGCAGAAACAGAATATCAAGCCATGTGTCCAGCGACATGTGAGGCAGTTTGGTTGCGTAGACTTCTCCAAGATGCAGGGGAAGAAAAGACAGAAGCTACGATCATCAATTGTGAAAATCAGAGTTCCATCAAACTGGCTTACAATCCCGTGTTTCATAAAAACGCTAAGCACATCGACACTCAATTTCATTTTGTTAGGGAGAAAGTGCAGTCCAAAGAGATTTCTGTAGAGTATTGTAATTCTTGTGATAATATGGCTGATATATTCACTAAGCCTCTAGGAAGACTGAAGTTTGATTTGTTTAGGGATACATTAGGTGTGTTTAAAAATCCCTTTCTCCATTAAGGGGGAGTGTTAGAAATTAATGGAGATTAGGTATTTGGTTACGTAGTTGTGATTTTGTTTTTTATTAGATATTCAGTTCCTATCATTTAGGAATCTATTCTACCAAATGTATCTATTTAATCATTGGAGTTTAATGAGAAACCTCAAGTGGGTGCATTTTCTTGTAGGAGCTCCTGGTGATCTGCACCTGTGAGCTCCTGTGTTTTTTTCCAGACTTCATGTCTTCAATCTGCAATTTTTGACATGGTATCGGAGCTTCAGGTGGAATCTGAGTGAGTTTGCTTGTCCATAAAGAAAACATTAAGCGTGGATTTGGCATCAATAGAGTAGACTTCAAATTGAATTGTGTGGACCATATATTGTGTTTGATCCTTGATGCCGATCGTGGAATCTATCTGGTGGTCGATTTCCTGTCAGATCTCGACCTTGAGGCTTGAGGACGTGATTGGTTAAGACAACAAAACAATTATTTATGGAAACAATTTTCTATCTATGGGTGCATTCGATCTCTGCGTAACCTGTCATAAGTCTACGGAAGCAGAGTGAGACATTGGCTACATGGTGTTGAAGTAACAAGGGCCAAGACATTACAGTTCAAGTTACAAGAAACAAATAGGTGGAAGTCTATGATGTTATCACCATATTCACATTCACGTGTGTCGTTTCCAGCTCACCAGAGCATGCTGTATGGGTCGCATTTACCATAAAACAATATCAATGCTGTCGTTTCTCTCCTCTTCATAATTGTTCCACAGATAGAGACTACATCTCCGCATCTGATCTCCTCATCTGGATCGCTGAAAATGTGAAAGGGGAGTATGCAACCATGGTTTGATTGATTCATTGAACCATTATCTCAAATTTCAAATATGGGGAGCTTGGGGTGTGCATCCATTTCTTCCATCGTCGCTCTCATCTTCCTGCTCATCTATTTTTTCTTTTTTCTTTTCTCCAAGCTTTAAACTAACTGCCATCGTTTTCACTTAGCGCGTGATTCGGGGAGATCAGTGAGAGCACCGTGGATCCACGTTTTTAACTGGGATCACTATTTCCCGGAGCAACATTTTTGAGCGTGGATCTTGTAGCTAGAAATTATCACAGATTGAATCCATCATTAAAGGTCCCAAATACTCTCATAGCGTTCGCGAGTTTGTCCGACATCAAGAAGGATGATAATTCTGGTTCTCTGTGTGGTATAGTGCTGGACAATGTTCAAGAATTTTGTTGACCAAGAGGAGGCTGTGCCAGTTGAAGAGGCTGTAGAACTATTCTCAGCATGTGTGGAGGCTTTTCAAGGGCGTAAAGAAGGGGACGTGGATTTAAAGATCCACTATTTCTCAAATGCCATTGCCAGATTTTTGACTCGACCTCTTCGTGGAGCAATGCAGATATTTTATATTTTCGTCTAATTTATTATATGCCACAATGAAAATGTGAAAGTTTTTTTTTGTTGATTTGAACCCATTTTCAGAAATAGGTGTCATTAGAGATTTCTAATCACTTGCATCAGAATTGGATGGCGATATCGTTTCCAGCTTGTTGATAGGTCGTTTGTTGCTCAAGCCGAGGGTGCTAAGACCTATGTGGCACAGAAGCCACAATCTACAAGGTTCTAATGTTGAAGAGCTGCCAAAGGGAGGATTCCCGCCTGCGTGGTAACGGGTTGTCGGAGCTCATTAGAGGACCGAGTGGAGTCAAAATCTGGAAGCAAGAAAAAACCAGATAAGCTGGACCTTTTAACAACATGTCTATATTTTTAGATATTTTTGATTCTGATGATGATGATGATGATATTCTCATGTTGGCATTTGGAGGCATTAGCATGAGTAGTATTTTTAAGTCTGGAATTTTTTTGGAAAAACAATGTGGTTCTGTTGATGACCATAAGAAACAAGAGGCACAATCTGTTGTGCAAGATCCCGATATTAAAGAGTCACAAGTTGATCTTCAGGAAGGATGTAAATAGGAACAAAGTGTTGAAGATCAATTCTACGAGCCACATGAAGCTGATGGTGAAGATGTGGCAGAAGAATACAGAGATGGAGAGAATTTAAAGTGTTATAATCTCATGGATATTTATGCGTGTGCAGATGAAAAGAGTGCTGAAATTTACATGCGTGACACCAAAAATGGTGAGAGAAAACAGTTTCCTATTAAGCCTGTCATAACTTTCAAAAGGGCGAGGATAAGCATTCAAGCTTTCCATCACTGGGGAAGAAATGAGTTGAAGATACATCACTATCTCATGACAAAGAAAGTGAAGATGAAGCCTCATCCACGAATGAAAAAATATGGTCTCACAAGCATAAAGACCAACATGAAAACTCTGTTACCAAGTTTTTATGTATTTTCACCATTGTAAGCCTAGCTAAGACTAGACCAGCAGGCGTATGTTATCATATGTTATTGTTCTGTACCCTTTATCCATTAAGGGGGAGTGTTAGAAATTAATGGAGAAAGTTGAGTTAGGATAGGATTGAGATTCTAATTCTAGATCTCAGATCCTAATATTCAGGGAATGGTTCATGTCAAACCAGGAGGTAACTCCTCAAATCAGAATGTGTATTAGCTGAAGAATGCATATGGATTTATACATGGAGGTGAGGCTATTGGGATTCATCTCCCAATGACTCTTGGCCTTCCTTATTTCCTAATATTAAATAATATACAATATTAAATGTGCACACCCATCCCATAGGATTAGGTGTCAACATTCTCCCCTTTAATCCGAAGGGATGTTGGTGAGTCCAAGCATCGATCTGAACTTTTCAAACTTTTCTCTTCCAAGTGCTTTGGTGAAGATGTCAGCAGTTTGCTCATTTGTGGAACAATGATGTAGATGGATGGTTTTGGCCTGAACATGATGTCGAATGAGATGGTACCTTGTATTGATGTGCTTTGTTCGATCATGGAACTTTAGGTTCTTGGCCAACTTTATTGCAGAAGTGTTGTCGATCATGAGTGGAGTGGAATACATCTGTTTCATCTGCAAATCTTCCAGGATTTTCCGGAGCTACACAATTTCCTTTGTTGCTTCAGCTGCTGCCACATATTCTGCCTCGGTCGTGGAATCTGCTGGAACTGACTGTTTGCGTGATCTCCATGAGACAGCTCCTGATCCAAGACTCATGGTGTAACCTGTAGTAGACACCCCTGTTTCTTTGTCGCCATCAAAGTCTGAATCAGAGTATCCGATCAAGCTAAAGTCGCCTACCTGTGTATATTTGAGTCCAAAGTCTTGAGTCCCCTTCAAGTACCTTAGCACTCTTTTTGCAGCAGACCAATGTCCTTCACAAGGTTTTTGCATGAACTTTGAGAGGATTCCAACAGCAAATGAAATGTCAGGTCTGGTGGTGGTCAGATAGATAAGACTTCCTACAAGCTGTCTATACTTAGTTGCATCCTCAAATTCCTTTCCTTCAATAGATGTGAGCTTCAAGTTTTGTTCCATTGGAGTGCTTAAGGGTTTACAGTCATCCATGCCAAACTTGTTCAAGAGATCTCCAATGTACTTCTTCTGAGAAAGAAATATGAATTTAGGATGTTGAATTACTTCAATACCTAAATAGTAATGAACATGACCCAAATCAGTCATTTCAAAACCTTTCTTCAACTCTTTCTTCATGGATGCAATATAGCTCTCATTGTTTCCTGTTATCAAAAGATCATCTACACATACCACAAGATATACAACTGTTTTTCCAACTTTCTTAACAAACAAAGTTGCATCATCAAGATCAAAATGTTTGAAGTCAAGTTTCAGAAGATGCTCGGTCAATTTCTCATACCAGGCTCGTGGTGCTTGCTTAAGGCCATACAAGGATTTTACAAGTTTTCAAACTTTGTGTTCTTGACCCTTTATCACAAATCCTTCTGGCTGGGACATATAAACTTTCTCCTTTAGATCTCCATTCAAGAAGGCTGTTTTTACATCCATCTGATGGACTTTCCATCCATTCTGAGCCGCTAAGGCAAAGAGAGTCCGGATGGTGGTCCATTTTGCTGTGGGAGCAAAAGTTTCTTCATAATCAACTCCTTCTTTTTGTGCGAATCCTTTTGCCACAAGCCTGGCCTTGTGCTTGTCAAGTGAGCCGTCTGCTTTGTACTTGTTCTTGTAGACCCACTTACAGCCAATTGGTTTCGTTCCCAAAGGTGGATCAACCACCTTCCAAGTGCCATTCTTTATCAAGGCATCATACTCCTTCTGCATCGCTTCTTTCCATTCATCATGAGAAGCGGCTTCTTTGAAGGAAGTTGGTTCATGATCTGTAGACAAACTCAATTCACAATTATAAGAAATATCCATATCAACAGGGGAATCAGAATTATCTACATCACCTTTGATTTGTTGAGTGGAACTTCTTGTTCCTGTTTTTCCAACCTCATCAGGATGAACATTCTCCAGTGTCTTTGTCAACCATTTGGGAGGACCTTTCTGAGATGGCCCAGGCTGGTCATTTGACTGAGTTGGGATTGATTCAAGATTCAATCTCCCAATTCTGTCAATCACATCATCCAATGTGTCATCCGTGGTTGTTTCTGCATGTGGGGGAGAGAGTGCTTCAGGACATGATTCCACAGTTTGATTCAATATCATAATCCCCCCTTCAAGATGTGGAATCACATTATCAAATTCTTGGAAAGACTTTGCATGTGTGAATCTGTCCAGGCGATCAAGTTGCCGCTCAACAACCTTGTCACTCTTGGAAGATTCAAGAAATATGACATCTCTGGCTATCACAAACTTCTTATTTGCTTCATCATAGAGACGATATCCTTTGGAGGTATTGGAGTACCCCAAGAAGATACATTTTCTGCTTCTAGCACCAAGTTTGTTCCTTTGACCCTTGGGTATTAAGGCATAACAGGTGGACCCAAAGACCCTGAAATGCTTTACCGAAGGAATGTGGCCATGCCACATTTCAAAAGGAGTTTTGTTTCTAATTGAACTTGAAGGACACCTATTCTTTATGTAAACAGCACATAGAACTGCATTAGCCCAAAACATCAATTTCACATTCTTGAAAAATAACATGGAGCGGACCATATTTAAAATAGTTCTATTTATTCTTTCAGCTACACCGTTCTGTTGTGGATTATATGGCACAGTTGTTTGATGTTTGATTCCATGTTGACCAAGATAATTTTCAAATTCGTTTGAACTGTATTCTTTTCCATTATCAGTACGTAGAGAGCCAATATGTGTTTGTGCATCATTTTCAATCCATGCATGAAAGTTCTTGAAAGTTTGAAAATCATCAGACTATTCTTCAGTAAGTAAATCCAACACATTCTGGTGTAGTCATCAATAAATGTCATCATGTATTTGTTTCCATTTGCAGAAGCAATAGGCATAGGGCCACATAAATCTGAATGAACAAGTTCAAGTTTTCTATGTGCTCTGGAGTGTGAATCATGAAATGGCTGTTTGCTATGCTTTCCTAGAATACAAGCATCACATTCCTTAGGTTTTCTAGGAATTGTAGGCAGTCCATCAACACCATTTTTCTTCAACAAACGAAGGATGTCATAGTTTAAGTGTCCAAATATAGCATGCCATAGACTTGATGGGAATGTACCTTCATCATGATGTGAACTGAATTCAAAGTTTTGAGCATGAGCAGATGAACCTTTAAGCTTTAAGAGTCTCCCTTCTTCTATTCCCTCCATGACAAGTGAGTGATCTGATGCTTTTCTAGCCTCTGCCTTGCCATCAAACAAGTGAATTGAGTGTCCTTGCTGCCATATTTCGACCAGGGACAACAAGTTTCTCTTCAACTCAGGGAGGTATAGAACCTCATGTAGGATATGATCAGGAAGACCAGGCAGTTTAAGCCTGACTGTGCCAAGCCCTGATGGCTTGAGTTTGGATTTATCTGCGAAATATACTGCTCCAGCAACTTTGTCAGTGAATTCTTCAAAAAAATCTTTTCTAAATGTCATGTGACATGTTGCTCCTGAATCTAGCAACCAATCATCTCTCCATGAAGTAAATAAAACATCAAATAGGTTTTCAGTTACTCCATTGTTACAATGTGCTAGAACAGAATGAGCTGATTCAGCTGGTTTACCTTTGTCTTTGTCATTAGTTTTACCTTTGTCTTGATTTGTTTGCTGCTGAGCTTTAGATTGTCTGCCCCCCTTTTCTCAGAAGTTTCTTCTTTGTCTTCTGCCATCTCTTCTTCTGGATGAACCTGAAGCATGTCTCTTTTCTCTCTGTGCCAAGTAGGCAGTCTCTTTAGAAGATGAAGGGACTGTCATCTTCTTTTGAAGGAGGAGAGAAAAAAAAAACTTTGCTGGAGAATCTCTTTTGAAGGAGAGAAAACAAAAATACTCTTTGCTGGAAAATATACTGAAAAAACTCTTTGCTGCAAATATACTGAATTTAAAAGGACAGAAACACTTTTTGCTAAAATACTGAATTTAAAAAACACAAGCTCTTTGCTAAAAACTGAATTCTGCACCAAAAAATATGTGTATTTTTTGTTTTGTTTGGGAAAAAAAATTTGTATGGGAGGTCGATATGGAATGGCGGTATTATGAATGTAAGAAGTGGTATTATGAATGGTGGAGGGGCGGTATAAAAGTGGTAATGTGGGGAATGGTATTAAAGGATTGAAATAGTGGTATTGTATAATGAATGGAGGGGCGAAAATAAAAGAAGCGGACTTGTATATACGTGGAGGACTGTATATGTAATGGAGCGGAAAATATATATAAAGTGGAGCGGTATGGTATATATGACAGTGTATTAAATATACAATGGACAGTGTTTTGATATCACCTGCTCAAACTAGGTTACAAATGAATGGAATGCGTAAATGAATGGCGTATGGAGGAGGCCGGGGGAGTGCAAGATGGAGCGGTGTATGGGTAGCAATGGAGTCGAGTTTGGAGTAGCGAATATGTTATGAGGAGCAGGAGCAGGGGCGGTGAACGTGGAGTCCAGGATGCAGTCGATGGTGTATGCGTGAGGGGCGTTGGGTAGGTGAAAGCGCTGGAAGGGAGAAAGTATGGTTGATGGGGAAGGCGTTGAGTAGGTGGAAGAATGTAGGGAGAGAGTGAGGGCGTTACAAAAATCTGGAATGGCAGAGTGCAGGACTGTAGAATTGGAGAGTGGCAGGGGCTACACCTATAGACCAGAATCGGGCAGACCATGGTTCAAGGTCACAGAACAGGTGCCAGACTGTGATAATTGAAGAGAAAAAATGCAGAATAAACAGTAGATGTTAAAATTAAGAGCAAAGAAACACGTAATAAAATTGACTGAGTAAGAGGAGTGTTGGCACCACAGGCAAATGCCAGTGGGACTGGCTCTTGAGCCATGTCAACCGAGAGGTGGTGGAATTCTCCAAACTGAATGTGGATGAGCTGGGAAGGCACATATGATTTATTCTATGCAAAAACACAGGCTATGAAAAAAATCACCCTCAAATGACTTTGGCCCTTCTTATTTCAAAAGAATATTAAATAATACATAAGATAGAATGGGCACCCTAATTCCCATAGATTTGTAAAATCACATTTCCAGCGACCACCACATGTGGAGAAGCCAAGGTGTGCTTGTCACACCGTGATCAGGCGGGATTCGATTGTGTGAGTGTGTTTGTACACTCTCCAGGTTCTCACCTGGAGAGCCATTTCATTCATTTTAACAGTTTTTACAAAAATTTGGCCAAACTTTTAATTGAATTTGTGTCGGCCGGAAAATTCAACGAAGCCCCTCCAAAAAAACATTTCACGGCAATATAAATAGGCGGATTCATTATTTTTGCGTAATTTTGCACATTTTTTCATTTGGTCTGATTTTCCAAAGGATTTTTTTGGGCTTAATTTTCAAAGGACTCTTTTCTGCTTAACATTCAAACGACATTTTTTGGAGGTATGTGATACATGTTTTGGAAGCTTTTTGGGCAAGTAATTTTCAAATGAAATTTTTTTGAAGGTATTTTGTTTTTTGAGGTTTTGGCCTAATTTTGAAAGGGCATTTTTTTGGAGGTATTTTTTTTAGAGGTTTTTGGGCTTAATTTTCAGAGGACATTTTTTAGACATTTTTTGGGCTTAATTTTGAAAGGACTCTTTTTAGGCTTAATATTCAAAGGACATTTTTTGGAGGTATTTTTTAAAGTGATATTTTTTTAGAGGCTTTTTGGGCTTAATTTTCAAAAGACATTGTTTGGAGGTATTTTGTTTTTAGAGACATTTGTTTTAGAGGTTTTTGTACTTAATTTTCAAACGAAATTTTTTGGAGGTATTTTTTAAAGTGGTATTTTTTAAGAAGTTGGGCTTAATTTTCAATGGACATTTTTTAGAGATATTTTTGAGGGCTTAATTTTCAATGGAAATTATTTGGAGGTATCTTTTGAAGTGAATTGTTTTAGAGTACGTGTTTTGGGTCGAATAAAATATTTTATAATGATTTTTTAAAATGAGTTTTTATCTAACTTTTTAAATGAAATTTTTTTGTAGGACTTGGAAGGAAGTATTTTGAGCTTCATTTCATTTTTATAATACTTCTTTTTCTCTAATTTTTTAAAGTAAATGTTTTGGATTGAAGTATGTATTTTGTGCAAATATTTTAAAATGAGTATTTTTTAAATTAAATCTTTTCTGATGTTTTTTTAAATTGAGTTTTTGTCTAAATTTTTGAAAGAATTTTTTTGAACTTCATACTCAATTATCATGGGAAATCGAAGGAATTGCAAGAGAAAATATGATCAAACAAGAGACCCTAAGGAACGTAGAGAAAAGGGGAGAGAATATCGCCAAAAAAAGAGAGAAGAACGCTCAAATATTGAAAGGGAAAATCAACCTCAACTAGAACTTGAAGCAGGTATGTAAATGTAAATATTATAAATTATATAATTTTCCTAGTGTAAATTGTGAAGATTAATTTTTATTCGATGAACTAATTTGTAAATTATTTTCCAATGTAATCAGAGAGATGTAGAATTCTTAGTTAAACTGAGACGGGGGGGGGGGGTGAATCAGTTGAGGGTGAATCAATTTAACACATACATGAGCTTTTTAAATTTTTCATCAGCCTATTTATAGCTTGCTTTTATGACCAACCTTAGTATATGAACAGTCTTAATATGTTGCAGTAAGTATTAAATTAATGTGACATCAAACTTATTATGAGAGAAACAAACATTAAGCAGATTTAGTAAATCATCTCACCACACAGGTAACACAGATAGAGACAGCAGTTATACGTGGAAACCAATAAAGGGAGAAAACCACATCTTATTATTGTTGTGATGCAAAGGCAAGCTCCAACTCCCTCTCACCACTGTTTTTCTGCAGGCACCAACCTACAGGAGCCTCCAGCCTCAATTCTGCAAACTACAACTTGCAAGGAAGCTCCAACTCCCTTCAATTTTCTGCAGGCACCAACGTACAGGAGGCTCCAACCTCAGTCAGATACAACTGACAACTATCAGGCTTCAAGTTGATAGGGAAGCTCCAAATTTCTCAAAAAAATGTTTGTTGATTTACCTCAGATATCAGCTCTGTTCTGTAGCATCTCTTTCTGCACCTCTCTTCCTTATCTTCTTTGCCTCAATCTTCTATACTTTACATTCTCTATCCTTACTCTCCCTAACCTCTCTATGCATATCAAGTTGATATTGTATATAGAGTTCATCACATGACTGTTTGTATTCCACAAGGAATTTGAAGTGAACAACCATGACTCTTTGGCTTCTGTCTTCTCATTCCTTTTTCCAACTCATTTTAAATATAACAATATGTACAAGTTTCCATGTTACAGTGGGATTTTTCTTTTCCTTAGGATACTTGCCTTTGCATCACAAACAATATAAAAACAAGTAAACATTTACATTTTCAGTTTCAATACATAAACTTCACTCAGCCCTTGGCTTGCTGGTTTTGTACTTTCTGTTGCTGTCATGCAACTGTCCTGTATACTTCTGTTTACTGCAACTCCGTGCACCTGTGCGTGTATACCTGTCAAACCCACATTTCCATTACTTTGTTTATTCACCTGTTCATTGCAATTGTGTACCTGTTGTATATCTATATAACTGATTTACATATTCATGGCCCAAATAACTTCACAATATGGAAATATTTACATGTGGAAGCTTTTCTTATTTCATGGTTCAAACCATAGTCAATTTCATTTCTCCAACTCTTAATCGAAGGCTAACTTTACTTTCTAAATTTTCGAATCCTTCACGAACTTGAGTGCTCACACATCATTATCTGAATACATAGATATATTCGGTCACAGCATTATCAACTCACATTAAACTTTCTCTGTGCATTAAAAAATGCATCCCAAAAATTGCCTCCAATACAAATCCACAATCTGGCAACTCACAATAATCTCAATTGACAATTTCAATACTGTGCAGAGCCTTCCTTTAATAAGGTTATAAAACATCAAGCATATACGTTGTTCTTTTAATAAAACCCAGCCAATGTTCGAACACCCTTACATACATTGATTCAGCATTCATTAACAAACCTTGTACATTCAACTTTACAACTTGGTTTTGGTTCAATTAACCTCGTAATATATCACATAAACTAAGTTCGGATTGGTGGATTTAATACCATGGCATCCAACTATATCATATGAGCCTTCGCGTATTATTCGCACACTGTATATATATACATTCATTCTTACACATCCCTGACTTGATTACCAATCAACTGCCAACAATAAAACAATATTGGACCCACGCATACATACCATTTCATCCGATGGTCGTAATCGCGTCGTGCCCCATCCAACTGATCCGACGGTAATCAATGAGTGTTGCGCAGATTAAAAGCATGGGTTTTAAACCTCAGACTCATGAATTGGGGCCCAGCCGCTTATCGTGCCATCCCTTGAGTTATCTTTCGTGCTAGTTGACGTGCGACTATCTTTCGATGGACCCGCCTCCATATCGGACGACGTACGTCGATATCGCACGGAGTCCTCAGTCGTCAGTTTATGCGCGATGGCATGCGATAAGGGCTATATTTCCAAACCTCTTACAGCCACGTGTCAGCCGGTGGCCTTGTTCACGTTCGAATTTGGAATACAACTTATCGAACAAAGGTGGTGTGATGAAAACCATAGGGTGTTCCAAAACCACTGTCACTATTCCTTCATGGTTCCGGTTTTCACATGGTTCCGTCCCGCGTACTATCAATAATTCATTTATTTGATTTATAACTTCTCGTTTTGGTTCTTCTCCCTTTGATACATAGCTCCACCCTTAATTGTAAGTTGAAAGCCCTCGACGATTCTGTAGACTCTGCGTGCCATTGCTCTATTGCCAATCCCGAGCTCGACTCCTCAAAAATGGAGTATATAATGCTGGCTCACTGCGATGGAATGGAGATCGATCCAAGTCGAGCTTTATTCTTCATTGATCCTCTTCAGACCTTCATATCACTTTCGCGCCTTCGAAGCTCATATAACTCCATGATTCTGATGCGCAGATTCTACAATTCCACTGGTTACTTCTCCATTTCCTTCACGAGCCTAATTCACCCACGCTCACATATATAATTGAGAACCCTCAACCAGAACCAAGGTCCTTCTTCAGACAGTGAACCCCCAAATTCAATTTGCTACCAATGCCTTGCACAAAGGTATTTTTTTCAACAAGACTCAATGTGATTCCAACTCGGTTTCACTCAATCTGTGAATCCAATTAGTTCGTTTTATAAACCCTTGTGAAATCAATTCAACTGTAACCAAATCAATAGAATCTACAACTGCCTCTGCTTCATGTCTCATGCTCTCTGCTGCTCGACTGATTCATCCTTTTACTTTGCTTCTATTGCTATCATTTGCCATCAATGACAACATTTCCAACAGTCTCCCCCTTTGGCATTGATGGCAATACACTTCCCCTGTTTTCCTTTTTGGATCCTTTCTCCTATTGCTTGCTCCTCCTCCCCCTTTAACATCAATGGCAAGGGGTTGCTCATTTTTCAGTGTGCTTTCAACTCTTTCCTATGACTTGTCTCATGCTTTTTTTGCTACAAGGTCTCCCCCTGGAATGATATTTTCGTTTCTGTTCTCCCCCTGGACTGAAGCTTCCATTTTTTTTTCTTCAGAGAGTAGTATCTACACATACTACCCCTAGTCTATCTCTCAAATACTCAAATGGTCCTCTAGCAAGTGGTTTGGTAAATATATCCGCTGTCTATTCTTTTGTTGGTACATACTCTAGCTTTACTACATTTTGAGCTACTTGTTCTCGAAGAAAATGATACTTGATTGGGATATGTTTAGTTTTTGAATGAAGCACATGATTTTTTGATATACTTATAGCACTTGTATTATCACATTTGATAGAGATAGGTTTATAAATGCTTACCTTCATGTCTTGGAGGGTTTGCTTCATCCATATGACTTGTGTACAACATGTTGCTACTGCTATGTATTCTGCTTCTGTTGTAGATAGAGAAATAGATGTTTGTTTCTTGCTAAGCCATGCCACCAGAATTTCTCCTAGATAGAATGCACCTCCACTTGTGCTTTTCCTGCCATCCACACAGCTGGCCCAGTCTGCATATGTGTATGTTTTCAAAGTGAATCTTTTGCCTTTAGGATACCAAAGTCCATACTGTGCAGTTCCTTGTAGATATCTGAATATTCTTTTGACTGCAAGAAGATGATTTTGTTTAGGTGTTGCTTGATATCTAGCCACAAGTCCTACTGCTAGCATGATGTTTGGTCTTGATGCTGTCAAGTACAACAAACTTCCTATCATGGATCTGTAGAGTCTTTGATCTATATCAGCAGATCCATCATCAGCACATAGCTTGCATCCTGTGATCATGGGAGTTGACACAGGTTTGCAATCTTCCATTTTGAACCTTTTCAACATTTCTTTTAAGTATTTTTCTCGTGATATGAATGTAGCTGTGTTCTTTTGCTGAATTTGAAGTCCCAAATAGAAACAGAGCTCTCCAATCATGGACATATCAAACTCTGATTTCATCTCCTCAATAAACCCTTTTGCTAGTTCATCTCTGTTGCTTCCAAACATAATGTCATCAACATATACTACAACAATCAGGAGTTCATTTTCATGGGCTTTTATGTATATATTGTTGTCTGCTCCTCCTCTCTTAAAGCCTTGGTTTTGCAAATATATATCCAGCCTTGAGTACCAAGAACAAGGAGCTTGTTTTAGTCCATATAGAGCCTTCTTTAGTCTACATACATAGTCTTCTTTGTTTGTTAATGATAAGCTTTCTGGTTGCTCCATGTAGACTTCTTCTTCTAGATCTCCATTCAGAAATGCAGATTTTACATCCATTTGATACACCTTGAAGTCTTGGTAGCATGCAAAGGCCAGAAACATTCTGATAGCTTCCTTCTGGCTACAGGGGAAAAATTTTCCTCGTAATCAAGTTCTTCGATTTGTGAATATCCTTTTCAAACAAGTCTTGCTTTATTCTTGATTACCTGTCCTTGCTCATTCAGTTTATTTTTGAATACCCATTTGAGCCTATGACATTTTTCTCAGTGGATCTAGGGACTAATTCCCAGGTATTGTTCTTCTCAACTTGGTCCAATTCTTCATTCATAGCATTCACCCAATACTTTGTCCTTGCTAGCTTCCTCAAACTTCTTTGGCTCTATTTGTGATAACATGGCTATGTATACCTGTTCAGTCTATTCAGTAAGCTGCCTTCTTATCTGGACCCCTGCTCTCTTGTCTCCAATGAGCTGATATTCAGGATGGTTCTTCTGAGTGTATCTAGAGGGGGCTTTAGAGCTTAGCTCTGCATCTTCTGTTGTCTTGCTTGTTTCATCATCATCTTGGTTTTCTTCTTCATGACTGTCTGATGGACTGCTGCAATCTGTATCTCTTGTATTGTTTGGAATTTCTTCATCAAATCTCATGTCAATTCTTTCTACTATTTTTCGAAGAGTCTTGTTGTAGCACCTGTACCCTTTACTTTTGGAAGCATATCCTAGAAATATCCCTTCATTTGCTCTTGCATCAAATTTCCCAAGATTTTCATTATTATTCTTTATGTAACACTTGCTTCCAAAGATTCTAAAATGATTGATTGAAGCTGGTTTGACATGCCATAGTTCATATGGAGTCTTGTCACAGCTTAGCCTTAAGTGAGCTTTGTTAAGGATATGCACGACTGTGTGTACTGCTTCTGCCCAGAAATTTTGAGGAATATTACTCTCTTGCATCATGGCTCTAGCAATTTGTTGTACGGATCTGTTTTGTCTCTCTGCTACTCCGTTCTGCTGAGGTGTCCCTGCAATAGTAAAGTGTTGCTTTATGCCATGTTCATTGCATAGGTCTGCAAAGTCATAATCAGTGAATTCACCTCCTCTATCTAATCTGATGCATTTTAGCTTGTATCCTGTCTGATTCTCTGCTAAAGCTTTGAATATTTTGAATTTTTCCAGAGCTTCTGATTTATTCTTGAGAAATGCAACCCATGTCATTCTGGAGAAATCATCTATTATCAGCATGAAGCAGGATTCTCCACTTGGTGTTTTAGTTCTTGCAGGCCAACACAGGTCCATATGCACAAGTTGAAGTGGTCTCCTTGTTGATAACTAATCTTTGGCCTTAAATGATGTGCGGATTTGTTTTCCCAGTTGAAAAGATTTGCATATGGTATTAGAAGGCCTTTTTATTTCTGGCATGTCTCTGACAACTTTCTTCTTGCTTAGTTTGATGATGTGATCGAAGCTGAGATGTCCCAACCTTTTATGCCATAACCATGACTCCTCAAGTTTGCTAATATGACATGCTTCATCTTCCTCTTTCACAATGTAAACATTACTCTCTGTTCGAACTCCTTTGAGCAGAGTCTTACCTGTGGTACTTGATCTGACTTCACAATCTTGTTCTCTAAAAATAACTTCACAGCCTTTGTCACACATTTGACTGACACTCAGAAAATTTTCTTTCAGCCCATCTACAAATAGTACATCTTGGGCCCTTCCTTTGCCATTTTCTAGGCTAATGGAGCCTTTTCCTTTTATTTTTCCTGATTTATCATTGCCAAAAGTAACATTGCCAGATTTATTTTCATCAAGAGTTATAAACTTGCTTCTGTCTCCAGTCATGTGTTTTGAGCAGCCACTGTCCAAATACCACTGGCTTTTCAGGTCTTGAGCAGTTAGAGCCAAGTCACATTTATTCACCTTTTTTATCCACTGGAAGCACCCTTTTGTTTGGTATCTTTTGTGAGGTGATGAACTACACCTTCTGAGAGGACATTTGGAAGGAAAATGTCCAACTTGATTGCAGACACAGCATTTGATCATAATTTTTGCAGAATTGTGAGTATGAACAAAATTTATTTGATTCATAAACCTCCTTGACGTGTTGAACATCAATCTTTGTCCATACTTTCTACACTGAATGATTTTATGGCCAAATTCCTTACAATAAAAACAGTAACCATAGAAACTATTTGCGTACCTGATGTAAGGTTGTCTTCTCCATTTGTTTGCTTGAGGCAGTCTCTTCACTATTTGTATCTTTTGCTGGTTTGAATTACTCCTCCTTGCATGGCAATATGCAGCAATGTGTCCTAGCTTGTGGCAGACATAAAACATTGTTATCGATGAAATAGGTAACCGCATTGTTACCTACTTTTTTTTTAGCATAAAAAGCACCCGATTTTGAAAAGTGGTGATGCAGAATCACCTTCTTCTTTTTTTAGCACATTTTTGACACTCTAATATTTTTATTTATGAATTATGGATATTTTTTTTAAAATGTTAGTGATTTTCATGCTAATTTTGAAACGTATTGATGCAGCATCAACTTTTTTTTTTAGAGCGGTGATTTTCATGCTAATTTTGAAACATATTGATGCAACATCAACCTTTTTTTTTTAGAGTGGTGATTTCATGTTGGTAATAAAACACAAAACTTAGATTTAAAAAAAAATATAAAAACAATAAAAAAAACCAATAAAAATGTGTTAGGCACCAGAAAATAAAAATTTAAACAAAAATAAATAAATAAAAAACAAAAAAAACAAAAATATTCGAAAATTATATCAAAAGAAATGACAAAATTTGAAAAAAAAACACATAATTTAAAGAAAAAAAACAAAAATTAACCCCCCCCCCCCCAAAAAAAAACATCAAAAACATTTTTTTCTAAGTTATTAAAAAAATCATATAATTAAAAAAAAAAATTAAAATAGAAAATTTAAAAATAATTTGAATTACAAAATTAAAATTTAGATAAAAAAAATAAAATACAAAAAAGAAAAAATTAAATTTAAAAATTTAAATTAAAAAAATAATAATAATAAGAAAAAAAATAAAATTTTTAAAAATAACAAAAAAAAACAAAAAAAACAAACAAAATTGAAAATTGAAAAAAAATTAAAATAAAAAAAAACTATCATTAAAAAACAAAAAAAAATGAAAACAAACCACGTGCAAATAATTAAAAAACAAATATCCATAAATTTATGGCTTTTTTTTAAATGAAACAATTTATAGATTTTTAAAATGAAAAAGTAAATAAATTAAAAGATTAAAAAAAAAATTTAATTAAATTAAAATTTAATAAACTTAATAAATAAATTTTAAATTTTAAAAAATAATTAATCTAAAATATTAAATTTAAAAAAATAAAATAAAATAAAAAAACAAAAAAAATTAAAACAAATTAAATTTAAAATAAAAAATTTGAATTAAAAAAAAAAAAAAATCAAATTAAAAAAAATATATATAAAAAAAAAGATATTTTGTTCGTGGTGGCGCCGCCAATCGGCCTCCCGCCCAGGTGGCGTCGGAGGCCGGCCGCTGGGCGAGTGGGCAATTCCGAGAATCGGCCTCCCACGGCGGGAGGCCCATTCCGGGAATTGCCCTCCGCGGCGGGAGGCCCATTCCGGGAATCGCCCTCCTACGACGAATCGCTCTCCCGCCGCGGGAGGGTGATTCCGGGAATCGCCCTGAGGCTAATTCCAAGAATCGCCCTCCTGCGGCAGGGAGGCCGATTCTGGGAATCACCCTCCCACGATAGGAGGCCGATTCTGGGAATCGCCCTCCCGCCACGGGAGGCCGATTTCGGGATTTTCCTTCCCACGGCAGGAGGGCGATTCCCGGAATCGGCCTCAGGGCGATTCCCAGAATCAACCTCCCGCTGCGGGAGGGCGATTCCCGAAATCAACCTCCCGCCGCGGGAAGCCGATTCTCGGAATCGGCCTTCCACCCAGTGTCCGGCCTCTGCCGCCACCTGGGCGGGAAGCCGATTGGCAGCGCCACCACGATCAAAAAATTCTTTTTTTTTTATTTTTTTAATTTTTCATATTTTTTTTTAATTTAATTTTTATATATGAAATTTAATTTGTTTTAATTTTTTTTTTTTTTTTAATTTTTTTTTCTAAACTTTGTTACTAATTTTGATTAAATTTTGTATTTTTTTTATTTAATTGATATGTTTTTTAAATTTTTTCATATTTTTTTATTATTATTAATTTTTATGTTTACTTTTTTCATTTAATTTTTAAAAATTTAGTAAATTTTGTATTTTGTATTTTTAATTTATTTGAATTTAATATTTATTTTTAATTTTTAATTTTTTTATTATTATTTTTTTAATTACATAAAATTTTTATATTTTTTTTTATTTCAATTAAAATTGTGTGTATATATATATATATATATATATATATATATATATATATATATATATATATATATATATATATAATTAAACTTAATATTTTCAAATTAATTTGTTTTTTATTTTATTTTTTATTTAATATATTTTTTTAATTTATTTTTTTCAATTTTTCATTTTTAATTGATTTTTAAAGTTTTTTAACTTTTTATTTTAACAATGTTTTTTTTTTCTTTATATTTAAAATTTATTTTTTATTTCAAAATTTATTTGTTTATTCATTTATTTATTAAAATTTAATATTTTTTTTTAATTTATTTTGTTATTTTAATATTAACATATTTTTCTTAAATTTAATAAAATCTAATATATATATTTTTAATTTAAGTTCATATATATATATATATATATATATATATATATATATATATATATATATATATATATATATATATATATATATATATATATATATATATATAAAATTTCAATTTAATTTATTTTTTAAAATCTATTTGTTTTTTTAATATATTTTTTTTTAAATTTAATATTTTTATTGTATTTTATTTTTCATTTTTTATTTTTGATTAATTTTTCATTTTTTTACTTTTAATTTCTATAATGGTTTTTTTTTTTATTTTATTTTTTTTAAAGTTTTAAATTTATTAAAATTTAATATATTTCTTTAAATTTTTTTTTTTAATTTATTTATTTATTTTTTTCTTAATTTAATAAACATTTTCTTTTTCTTTTTTAAAATTTAATTTCTATATTTTATTTTTTATAACTTCTTTCTTTTTATAACTTTTTTTTTTTTTTTATTTCTATATATTTTAAAATTTTAATCTTAAAATTTTTTTTTTCTTAAATTTTAGGTTTTTTTTAATGTTTGAATTAAAATTTTTATTTTGTTTTTATTTTATTTTTTTTATTCCTATATATTTTTAAATTTTAGGGTTTAAAATGTTTTTATTTTTTAGATTTATTTTTTTTCTTGAATTTTGGGTTTTTTTTAATGTTTGAATTTTAAAAATTGAAAAATGTTATTTCTATTTTTTAAAATGCCAAAAATATGACAAATTTTATTTTTTTTTTATTCCAGCATCAACTGGTTTTGTTTTGAGGGTGTTTTTTCAATCCTTTTTTCAAGAAACAATTTTGTTTTTAGCATAATTTTATAAAATGTTGAAATTTGACCTTCAAAAAAAATCAAGTGCGTTCTGGAATACACTTTTTTTTGTTTTTGGGGCGTTTTTTCATGTTTTTTGAGTTTTTTTGGGCTAGAGTTCCCGTTTTGAGGTCAAGTTTCCTATTTCATCGGTAACCGTGTTATAACAAGTGGCATTATTCATAGGAGGGAAGAATCTCCTTTGATGGCTGCCAAATTTGACATACTTAGGGGTATATGATCCTTTTTCTGTTGTCTTAGTATTTATTTCATTCTTTGGTACTAGAGGTTTCTTCTGATCTATGTCTTCCTCATTACATGTTTCTTCTTTTGTGGGAATTGTTTGAGCTGCTTCACCATTCTTCTTTGCTTTTACAAAAATAATCTCTTTGTTTTCCTTTTCTTTGCTTTCACTTGATTCTCCTTCATAGCCTATTCCATTTTTTATCATAGGAGATCTTTGAGCATCCAGAATTTCGTTCAACTTACTAGAGCATGTTGTTCGAAAGGAATTTGTAGAAACTTTCCTTTGAGCATTTTCTAATTTCTTCCTCACACATACAACTTCTTCTTCCAGCTTCTCTTGTTCTCGAGTTTTATCCTTGATTTGCTGAAGTAACATGTCTTCTATCTTCTTGGCTTCTTCAAGCTCTACCTTCAGTTGCATGAGGACTTCTGAATTTTGCTCTTCTCTTACATACTTGAGGAGAATGTCCTTTTGTTTTCTGCACTTCAGTTTGAGTCTATCAATATCCTCCAGAGCACTTCTTAGCTCCCCCTCAAGGTCGACTTCACCTTCTTCTTCTTCATCTTCTAGCAGGAGTCCTTCAAGTTCTTCTATGGCCATCAATAAAAATTCAAAGGTTCCTTCTTCACTTGAGGGTTCATCTGAATCTTCAGATGGATTGCTGTCTTTTTGAGCATAGAAGGATTTTCTGCTGAACTTATTTCCTTTCTGCGAGTTCTTTGATGTATTTTTCTCTGATTCTTGAGCCTGATTCCTTACTTTCCTGTGAGGACACTTAGTAGCATAGTGTCCAACTCTTCCACAGTTAAATCATTTGAAAGGAAGTTTACCTTTTTATTTACCTGAGCCTCTATCCAGTTTCTTGAAAAATTTAGCCTCTTCTTCATCCGAGCAAGAGCATATGTCTTCCTCTTCTTCTTTCTTCTTTTCTGTTTTAAAGGCTACCTCCCTCGTACTTGGCTTCTTCTGTGGGAGCCTCATCTCATATGTTGTTAGATTACCAAGTAGCTGGTTCATGGTCAAGGTCTCCCAATCAGCTGTTTCTTCTATTGCAGACACCTTGGGATTAAACCTGGATGGAAGCGATCTTAGAATCTTTTGCACAAGTATAATTTCTAGTATCGTTTCTCCAAGAGCTTTCATATTGTTAACAATTTCTGCAACTTTTAAGAAGAAGCTGCCAACATCTTCATCATCATTCATTTTTAAATTTTTAAACTGGGCTCTATATACTTGAAGTTTGGCAGTCTTTACCTTTTTATTTCCCTCATGGATATTCTCTAGAGTGTCCCACATATCTTTAGCAGTCTTACTGTGCATTGTTTTGATAAATTCAGCCTCACAAAGTCCACTTAAGATTGCATTCATGGCCTTTGCATTTGCTACAAATTCTTGTTTATCTTCACTTTCTGGGTCAGTTGTCTTTGGGGCATATCCAAATTCTACAACAGCCCATACCTCTATTCCTAGAGACATAATGTATGCTCTCATTCTGATTTTCCAGAAGGCATAATTAGCACCAGTGAAGAAAGGGGCTTTATTGGTTGAGCTTCCTTCTTGACTAGCCATCTTGGAGGCCTAGGATCTCCTTTCAATGGTTAAACTGGTATAAAAGGAACCGGCTCTGATACCAATTGTAGAATTATTAGTTAAACAGGGGGGGGGGGATCAGTTTAACACATACATGAGCTTTTTAAATTTTTCATCAGCTTATTTACAACTTTCTTTTGTGACCAACCTTAGTATATGAACAGTCTTAATATGTTGCAGCAAGTATTAAATTAATGTGACATCAAACTTAGTATGAGAGCAGCAAACATTAAGCAAAATTAGTAAATCATCTCACAACACAGGTAACACAGATAGAAACAGTAAATATACGTGGAAACCCATAAAGGGAGAAAACCACATCTTATTATTGTTGTGATGCAAAGGCAAGCTCCAACTCCTTCTCACCACTGTTTTTCTACAGGCACCAACCTACAGGAGGCTCCAGCCTCAATTTTGCAAGCTACAAATTGCAAGGAAGCTCCAACTCCCTTCAATTTTCTGCAGGCACCAACCTACAGGAGGGTCCAACCTCAGTCAGCTACAACTTACAACTATCAAGCTTCAACTTGATAGGGAAGCTCCAAATTCCTCAAAAAAATGTTTGCTGATTTACCTCAGATATTAGCTCTGTTCTATAGCATCTCTTTCTGCTCCTCTCTTCCTTATCTTCTCTGCCTCAATCTTCTATACTTTTCATTCTCTATCCTTACTCTCTCTAACCTCTCTATGCATATCTAGTTGATATTGTATATAGAGTTCATCACATGACTGTTTGTATTCCACAAGGAATTTGAAGTGAATAGCCATGACTCTTTGGCTTCTGTCTTCTCATTCCTTTTTCCAACTCATTTTAAAAATATAACAATATGTACAAGTTTCCATGTTACAATGGGATTTTTCTTTTCCTTAGGATACTTGCATTTGCATCATAAACAACATAAAAACAATTAAACATTTACATTTTCAGTTTCAATACATAAACTTCACTCAACCCTTGGCTTGCTGGTTTTGTACTTTCTGTTGTTTTCATGCAACTTTCCTGTATACTTCTGTTTACTGCAACTCTGTGCACCTGTGCGTGTATACCTGTTAAACCCACATTTCCATTCTTGTGTATATTCACCTGTTCACTGCAATTGTGTACCTGCTGTATATCTATATAACTGATTTACATATTCATGGCCCAAATAACTTCACAATATGGAAATATCTACATGTGGAAGCTTTTCTTATTTCATGGTTCAAACCATAGTCAATTTCATTTCTCCAACACTTAATCGAAGGCTAACTTTACTTTCTAAATTTTCGAATCCTGCACGAACTTGAGCGCTCACACATCATTATCTGAATACATAGATATATTCGGTCACAGCATTATCAACTCACATTAAACTTTCTCTGTGCATTAAAAAATGCATCCCAAAAATTGCCTTCAATACAAATCCACAATATGGCAACTCACAATAATCTCAATTGACAATTTCAATACTGTGCAGAGCCTTCCTTTAATAAGGTTATAAACCCTCAAGCATATACGTTGTTATTTTAATAAAACCCAACCAATGTTCGAATACCCTTGCATACATTGATTCAACATTCATTAACAAACCTTGTACATTCAAATTTACAACTTGGTTTTGGTTCAATTAACCTCGTAATATATCACATAAACTAAGTTCGGATTGGTGGATTTAATACCATGGAATCCAACTATATCATATGAGCCTTTTCATATTATTCGCACACTGTATATATATACATTCATTCTTACACATCCCTGACTTGATTACCAATCAACTTCCAACAATAAAACAATATTGGACCCACGCATACATACCATTTCATCCGACGGTCGAAATCACGTCGCGCCCCATCCAACTGATCCGACGGTAATCAACGAGTGTTGTGCAGATTAAAATCACGGGTTTTAAACCTCAGACTTTGCGCGATGAACTGGGGCCCAGCCACTTATTGTGTCGTCCCTTGAGTTATCTTTCGTGCTAGTTGACATGCGACTATCGTTCGATGGACCCGCCTCCAGATCGGACGGCGTACGTCGATATCGCGCGAAGTCCTCAGTCGACAGTTAACGTGCGATGGCATGCGATAAGGGCTATATTTCCTGTTGGAAAAATGATGCAGAGTGTTGTCCTTGATGGCAACCCACTGAATGAAGATGAAGACATGCGATTGTTGACTTGTGTTGTCCTTGATGGAAATCCTCCTGATGAAGTTATTCTTGACTTGATGGACTTGGTAAATGATGTAAATCTGATATGCAATGATGTTTGTTAGCAATATGATGCTGAGTGTTGTCCTTGAATGGCAACCCAGTTGATGAAGATGATGGAAACTTACCTGATGAAGTTGTGCTTGATAGAATATGTCTTGATGAACTTGTTTAAAGATGTAAATATGATATATCTACAGTGAGTACAGAAGGCAATGAAGAAAGGAATTCAGCATGTGCTAAATCTATGGTGAAAAGAGTATGTCTCAAGGCATACGCGGATTTGCCTAGGAGAAGTCGCGTATGCACGTGGTAAAGTACGTGCCAAGTCGCGTATGGGAAAAAGCGCTCATAAAGTGCAAAACCAGGGGTAACCACCATGGTATTGACCCATTGTATTGGGTAATGATTCGTCTAAATGACCCCGTCCAGGAATACCATCGAAGTAATGTGGTTTTGGCTCATGGTATTGCTTTGCTCATGGGTATTGGAAAAAGGGCTCATGGTATCGAAAGGGGCTCATGATACAAAGAGAAGAAATTGGTCAGCAAATCATGGGGGGTGCAAGATGTCCTAGCTTGAATGAATACTTTCATGAAGACCGTACGGAAAGGGTAAAGGTTTGATGATAGATCCGAACCATGACACCTATGAAGAAATGATATAGAAGTGGGATCCAGATCCGGAGATCCGAAATGTATCTATATTTGCTAGATCTGTTTATGGAAGGCTTAGATCTGTGATGAGGCGAACATCTAGGCGAACATCTGTCTGAAGGAAAAGGGTAAATCTGAATTGAACATCTGATCTGATGAAGTATGCTGCTCTGTAATGATTGAAGATCTATACGCTACTTCGCCGTGGAGGAAGCGCGTATATACGTGGCTTCGCTGAAGTAAAAGCGCGTATGCGCAAGGAAATATACACTGAGGTATACGTTGGTTTGTGTGAACAGAAGCACGTATATACGCGACATCAGAAAGGAAAGCGCGTATGCAAACTAGGGTTTGCTGAAGTCTGTGGTAAGAAATGTCTGATCTATTATGCTAGTTTACTGATATTTTTCAGTGAGTTATATGTATCTATTTCATGGTTGACTGTGCTAAAAGTATGGAGTGGGTCTAGTCTGAAAATATGATGAAACGTGGCCTGCAAGTTGTGTCCTAAAGGAAGCTTTGGATCCAGTGTGAAAATTTATGAAACGTGGTCCATAGAGGTGATGAGGGTTGTAGCCTTCACTGTGGGTTGTAGCTCCTCTGCAGGTCGGTAAACGAGATCGGGGGTCGAGCCCCTTCCGTGAGAGGGCCGGTAAACGAGTCGTGGGGTCAAAGTAGCCTCCTTCGGTGAGAGGTCGTAAACGAGCCAGGGTGCTCCGCGCGTCGGCAGAGTCCGGCACCGCACATATGTCAGAAGATGTTTTCTCCATAACAAAATATTGAAGCCGCCCATAAACGTGCGCGGGGCCCTCCCCGACTTGGGTTTCCACCGAAAAATCCCGGTGTTCATGTGTGATGCTTTGTGTGATGGTTTATTCTATTCTTATTGCACATGTTTACTGTTTATAGAACATCTAATGAATGAATGATGGAATGATATAAGTGAAGAACTAATGGCATAATTAGATCTCTGGGTATACGCGAGTTTTATGAAGGATATCCGCGTGTATACGCTAGTTGGCTTCAGCAAAGTAGCGTATGGGTTTTAGAGCATGAAAAAGTAAAAATTTTTAGTTTTCCCTAAATACTGATTCACCCCCCCTCTCAGTATTTTTCCCAACAATTGGTATCAGAGCAGGTCCTTCTGCAGAAGCTTGATCGCTTGAAGGAGATCCGTCGCAATGGGAAGTCAAGAAGGAGTAATGTCTATAAAGCCACTTCTATTCAATGGAAGCAATCTGATATTCTGGAAGGTACGAACAAAATCATATCTGCAAAGTCTTGGTGCAGATGTATGGGCAATCGTGGAAGAAGGTTATCAATACCCAGCAAGTATTCCTACTGATGCAGCGGAAAGGAAGAAGTATGAAATCAATGCCAAAGCAGTAAATGTCTTATTAGGAAGCATGTTTGAACCAGAATTTGCTAAAGTGATGCAGCTACATTCAGCAAAAGAAATATGGGACAAAATTATTCTAAGCTATGAAGGAGACACAAAGGTAAAAAGTGCAAAACTCCAAACTCTTAGAATTGAATATGAAAATTTGAAGATGCATAGTGATGAAAGTGTCGCCAGTTTCTTTCTTCGTCTGGATGATATTGTAAATCGAATGAGAAATTTGGGTGAAACCATAACTGATACTACTCTGGTGGAAAAGGTCTTAAGATCCTTGACTTCAAAATTTGACTCTAAAGTTTTAGCTATTGAAGAAAGGCAAGATCTGCAATCGCTTACTATTGTTCAATTACATGGTACTCTGACTGCTTTTGAAATGAGACAAGGAGGCCCTTCTCAAGTAAGAGAAGCTGCTTTTAAGGCATCTACAAAAGGAAAGGAAAAGGAAGTTGTCAAAGAATCCAGCTATATATCCGATGAAGAAGAAACGAATTTCGTGAGAAAGCTCCAACTAGGTACTGGAAGATTCAAAGGTAAGCTTCCCTTCAAATGTTTTGAGTGTGGAAAAGTTGGTCATTATGCTGCTAAATGTCCTTATAGAGAAAAGCATGGTAAAGGGAAACAATTTGAAAAGAGAAAGAGTTATTATGCAAAAGAAGATGATGATGAAGTGTCCAATGAAGATGAAGAAGATTCTGACCATGATCTGAAAGTGCTCATGGCAAAGAAGCAAAAGAAGAAGGTTACTCAAGGAAAGGAGATACCTCAGAAATCATGTATAGCAAAAATTGAAGAAGATGAAACAGATTCTGACGAAGCTCTACAAGTGCTCATGGCAAAGAGGAAAAAGAAGAAGGCTACTCGAAGCAAGGAGATATCTCAGAAAATTGAAGAAGATGAATCTTATATTGATTTGGGCCCTTGTAATCTTCTGTGTGCAAGCAATGGTGTAGAAAGTGAAAGTAAAGTTGTGGATCTAGAACAAGCTATCAAGATCAAAGTTGAAGAACAACAAAAGGAAATTGATAAGAAAGATTCTATCTACAAAGAGATGATCTCTCAAATGAAAGATCAAATAGCAATGTTGAATGGACAGGTGGACAAGTATCAAAGGTTTCATACTTATGCATCCAATCGAATTAAAGAACTATAAGTAGAAATCAATGATCTAAATGCAGATCTCAAAAAATCAAGCAAGAAGAATGAAGGACTTGAAGCTGCAATCATCTTTCTACAAACAGATCTTGAAGCATCAAATAAGAAGAATGAGGAACCTCTACAAACATTTGAAAAGGAAGGCCTTGAAGCAGAAATCATCTCTCTCAAAGAAGATCTGGAAAAATCAAATAAGAAGAATGAAGAGCTACAACAAACATGTGAAGAAAACGAAAATTGGTTGAAAGAAGAGATTCTAAATCTGAAGGATCAAGTAGAAGATGGAAGAAGGAAAGAAGAAAGCTTGACGAAGCAATGTCAAGCCTTGGAGGTTGAGGTAAACATTCTCAAAGGTAAATTAGAAGAAAAGGTTAAGATTTTGAGGTTTCAAGATAGTACTAACATTTTGGACAATATTCTGAGTAATCAAAGGTCTCCTGCTATCAAACTTGGTCTTGGTTTCCATGAAACTATTAAAGGAGAATCCAGCTCACAAGGAAGTGCTAAAAATTCAGAGGATGTCAATACTAAACCTGAAGTGTTGAAAGAGACAAAAGATCAACCAACAATCATGAATTCTCAAAGGAATTCATTCAAGAATGTTGAATGTTTTAAATGTCATAATTATGGGCATGTTGCAGCAAATTGCAGAAGCAGAACAATTCAGCCACAAACAAACAGATTCTACTGAGAAAGGTACTCTGGTAGCTTCAAGGGATATTGTTTTTCATGTAACAAGTATGGACATAAAGCAGCCGATTGTAAAAGGAGGAATATTAGAAATACTCATTATGATTCTTATGCTTATTTTTCTGGACATATGAGATGTTATTCTTGTAACAAGTATGGACATGTAGAAAAGGAATGCAGGTTGAACAGATATGAGAAATTGGATAACTTCTAGCACACAAATAGAAAGTTCAAACAAATCTGGAAAAAGATGGAGGACCGATCAGAAACGTAGGGAATTTTGACCCTACTGCAGTCATCCGCTTCTGAAGCTTACTTCTCTGATTGACTGCAGGAATGATGTGTGATACATTATGAGATTTAGTAATGTATCGTCATAGGGGGAGCAATGTATGATGTCTCTCATGATTGATTTGATTATTCTGGTTATATGTATTTCTGACAAAGCATCTGATATGAAGAAGACAGGTACAGGAAGTACAAGTTCAGGGGGAGATGAAGGAATGTGAAAATTTTCTATGCTTCACTTTCCATACGCGGGTTCGATGAACAAAAGTCGCGTATACACGCGAGTTCCAGCAGACACAGTCGCGTATGAATTTGTGATAAGAGAATTGGGATGACAGCTGAAGATCAGGAGCAGAGGTTCAGGGGGAGCATCAGTCTGACTGATAATAACTGTTTTATTGACTCTGCATCAGCTTATTTTCTCAGTTTTAAATAAGGATGATATGATACTTGGTTACTTAAGTTGAAGATTGTGGATGAGTCCTGTTTGCTCTTTGATGAAGAGTATTCATTGTTGAGATGAAAGTCTTATAATTCGGAGATAAGGGCAGTTCATGCAGATATTGTTGCTGATGACTTGTTGATGAACGTATTCAGGTTGCACAAGTTAAGAAGGAGCACTGGTTCAGGGGGAGCAGCAGGTTGAATACTAATGATTGCATTGTTGGCAATATGACTGCTTATTCTTTGGTTCTTGTGGATACTCCTAATGTCAAAATGATGATGACTTGGTACATGGTTTATTATGATGATATTTTGAGCCCTGGTTGCTGATAAGTATCTTTTGTGCTCACACTTGGTTGAGTTGGATGTCGTTTGATTCAGAAATAAGAATAGATCATGCAGAGTTTGTTACTATGGTTGAGATCTTTTGCCTACATATTTTACTTCATGTTAAATCTTGAAGATCTTGATGATATTGGACCACATGGATGATTGCTTGACACATATTTGAAGATGATGTTCTGGTATGATAATTTCTCTTGGAAATATTGTATTGATGCTGCAAAGAATCTGAAGGCTTGGTTACTAATGTGCTTATGCTACAACCGTTGGATGACGCTTGAAGACGCAACTACACTGATCTATCTATCTGCACTACAGGGAAGCATTCAAAAACTCAGAAAGAAGCTGAACACTGTCTTTTTCTCATAGAGGATCAGATCTGGTTAAAATTTAGAAGATGGAATTGGATACGCGGGTTTCCTGAAACACAGTCGCGTATATACGCGAGTTCATGCACTTAAAACCACGTATGTCTAATTGCTGCCAAATTTCTGTTTGGGGTCAGCTCTCTTCAGCATAGCTGCAGTGCTGTTTGGTATCTCTGGTATCTCTGGTGGTGTTCCAGTTCTTATAATACTGTTTCAATCTCTGATGTTTTAAAGATGCCTTGATGATTGGTTGAAAGTGTTCAGGATGCTCAAACTAAGGGGGAGCCATAGTCACATGGAAATGTTGCTTGGATGCACAGATTCAGGGGGAGCATTAGCTTTGCTGAGTATAATGCAATGTTAGCATTATGATGGTTCTAATACAAGTTCTCTTTCTTGAGGAATTTTTGGTGTTGGTCTTAAAATGGTCATTTTTGTAATTTGATGAAAAGGTCTTGTTGAGACCCATGATGTAAAATTGTAATATTCAGTCTTGTAAGGACTTATCAAATGTGTAAACCCACTTGGTTGGGTAGCTGAGTCAATTTTTGTAAACCCACTTGGTTGGGTAGCTGAGTTGAAATGTGTAAACCCACTTTCTTGGGTACTTGAGTCTCATATGTAAATCCACTTGGTTGGATATTTGATGTAAGTATGAGTCATTGGTGATAGGAAGTTCATAGAGTCATGTACTTTATTGAAAAATATGTTTGAAGATTCAGCATGAACTCAGAGGGAGCTTGGTCACTTCAGTACATATCAGATCTGTAGAAGGCTTCTTCCACATGAGGAGAAAAGGGGGAGAGTATGTTGGTTTTTGATCCACCCTTTGCCCTTGATGTCAAAGGGGGAGAGTGACATGGTGTTTGAATGAAGAGAAAGAATGGTGTCAAAAATGGAGAGAGTGACATGTACCTATCTGTTGTGGTAACCAAACACCATCGTGGTTGCCATCAAGTCCAAAGGGGGAGATTGTTGGCAATATGATGCAGAGTGTTGTCCTTGATGGCAACCCACTGAATGAAGATGAAGACATGCGATTGTTGACTTGTGTTGTCCTTGATGGCAATCCACCTGATGAAGCTATTCTTGACTTGATGGACTTGGTAAATGATGTAAATCTGATGTGATATGATGTTTGTTGAACAATATGATGTAGAGAGTTGTTCTTGAATGGAAACCCACCTGATGAAGATGATGGCAACTTACTTGATGAAGTTGTGCTTGATAGAATATGTCTTGATGAACCTGTTTAAAGATGAAAATCTGATATATCTACAGAGAGTACAGAAGGTAATGAAGAAAGGATTTCAATATGTGCTAGATCTATGATGAAAAGATTATGTCTCAAGGCATACGCGGATTTTCCTAGGAGAAGTCGCGTATGCACGCGGTAAAGTACGTGCCAAGTCGCGTATGGGCAAAAGCGCTCATAAAGTGCAAAACCAGGGGTAACCACCATGGTATTGACCCATTGTATTGGGTAATGATTCGTCTAAATGACCTCGTCCAGGAATACCATCGGAAGTAATGTAGTTTTGGGCTCATGGTATTGTTTTGGCTCATGGTATTGAAAAAGGGGCTCATGGTATTGAAAAAGGGTAAACCTATATAAAGAGAAGAAATTCATTGTGCAAATCATGAGTGTGGGTGCAAGATGTCCGAGCTTGAATGAATACTTCTCTGTGAAGTATATCTGTATGGAAAGGGTAAAGGTTTGATGATAGATCTGAATCTATGATGCACCTATGAAGAAATGATGAAGCGGGATATCTAGATCTGAAATGTATCTATATTTTCTAGATCTGTTTATGGAAGGCTTAGATCTGTGATGAGGCGAACATCCGTCCGGGCGAAAAGGGTTAAACTGGTGATGTATCCCATCCCAAGTAAGCATGTCGCTCTATAATGGTCGAAGATTCATACGTTTGCTCGCTCATATAAAGCGCACATACACGCGAAGCCTGGCCGAAGAGAAAGCGCGTATGCGTACTTAGGGATGTACGCAGGCATACGTCGTTTATCCGACAGGGGCGTATACACGCGATATCATGAAAGGAAAGTGCGTATGCAAACTAGGTTTGCTGAAGTCCCGTAAAGAATTATTCGATCTATTCTATCGTTTACCTACATATGTCGTTGAGTTATATGGGATGTATCTTCGTTTGATGGTTGACCGTCAAAATTATGGAGTGGGTCCAGTCTGAAAATATGATGAAACGTGGCCTGCAAGTTGTGTCCTAAAGGAAGCTTTGGATCCAGTGTGAAAATTGATGAAACGTGGTCCATAGAGGTGCTGAGGGTTGTAGCCTTCAGTCAGGGGGTTGTAGCTCCCTTCTAGGTGAGGCTGGTAAACGAGATCGGGGGTCGTAGCTCCCTTCCAGGAGAGGCTGGTAAACGAGTCAGGGGGTTGGAGCTCCCTTCCAGGAGAGGCTGGTAAACGAGCGCAGGTGGGTGCCTGCGTGCTGGTCAAGTCTGCGCCAGCACATATGTTGGAAGATGTTTTCTCTATAATAAAATATTGAAGGCTGAGCAACTGCAGCGGTGGTTTTCTCCCGATTTGGGTTTCCACCTAAAAATCCTGGTGTTCATGGGTGATGCTTTGTGTGATGGTTTATTCTGTTCTTACTGCACACAGCCACCGCGACAATACTCCACGAACGTAAATTGGGATGCAATGATATATGAAGAACTAATGGCATAATTAGATCTCTGGGTATACGCGAGTTTTATGAAGGATATCCGTGTGTATACGCTAGTTGGCTTCAGCAAAGTAGCGTATGGGTTTTAGAGCATGAAAAAGTAAAAAGTTTTAGTTTGCCCTAAATACTGATTCACCCCCCCCCTCTCAGTATTTCTCCCAACATTTCCAAACTGCTTACAACCACGTGTCAGCCGATGGCCTTGTTCGCGTTCGAATTTGGAATACAACTTATCGAACAAAGGTGGTGCGATGAAAACCATAGGGTGTTCCAAAACCACTGTCACTATTCCTTCATGGTTTCGGTTTGCACATGGTTCCGTCCCGCGTACTATCAATAATTCATTTATTTGATTTATAACTTCTCGTTTCGGTTCTTCTCCCTTTGATACATAGCTCCACCCTTAATTGTAAGTTGAAATCCCTCGACGATTCTGTAGACTCTGCGTGCCATTGCTCTATTGCCAATCCCAAGCTCGACTCCTCAAAAACGGAGTATATAATGTTGGTTCACTGCGATGGAATGGAGATCGATCCAAGTCGAGCTTTATTCTTCATCGATCCTCTTCAGACCTTCATATCACTTCCATGCCTTCGAAGCTCATATAACTCCACGATTCTGATGCGCAGATTCTACAATTCCACTAGTTACTTCTCCATTTCCTTCACGAGCCTAATTCACCCACGCTCGCATATATAATTCAGAACCCTTAACCAGAACCAAGGTCCTTCTTCAGACATTGAACCCCCAAATTCAATTTGCTACCAATGCCTTGCACAAAGGTATTTGTTTCAACATGACTCAATCTGATTCCAGCTCGGTTTCACTCAATATGTGAATCCAATTAGTTCCTTTTATAAACCCTTGCGAAATCAATTCAACTGTAACGAAATCGATAGACTCTACAACTGCCTCTGATTCATGTCTCATGCTCTCTGCTACTCGATTGATTCATCTTTTTACTTTGCTTCTGCTACTGTCCTTTGCCATCAATGACAACATTTCCAACAAGAGAGATATTCCTTAAAACATTGATGATGAGATACAAAATTTTGAAAGAGAAAGTGAAAGAGATATTGAACCAATGATTGAAGATGGTGAAAATGTTGAAAGAAATTCAAGTGAAGAAATTTAATCACGAGGTATGTATATATATATATATATATATATATATATATATATATATATATATATATATATATGTTGAACACATGAACGCATTATTGAAATTATACATATTTATTAATTTAGTTATTTATTGAATATGTAAACTTATTATGTACTATTAATTCTAATATGTACAGATGAAGTCAATATCGATGATGAGATGTTAGAAAATGTTGATACTCACACATATGGAGATAAAAAATATGACCATGTTATACGATATCATGTTAATCACATTTTTTATTCGTACTTCATAAAGGAAAATGTGGTAGTTCAAGCCCAATTGTTGAAAGGTCTCCTAACATTAAGGAAATTAAAAAAAGCTACGACTTTATTGGGTATTCGAAAATCAAGAAAAGATAAAAAAAATGAAGGAAAATGTGATACAAAATATAAATAGTGCTATAAATTCAATTAGAAGATCTAGATAGAAAAAATTTTCACATGCACGTAGATAAATACATATGGCAGTGGTTTCATCAAGTACTAAAGTGAATCGCTTGGTAAAATCTATGGCACGAGTATTAGGAACCTCACGAAAAAATTTGCATAAACATCAGAAATTTTTGTTGCAAATAGATGTAAATGATGAACTCACTTGTTGGACAGCTATTTGTAGGAATCCATACAATGATAGACTTGGAGAAAATGTAAAAAAAAAAACAATATATGAATATTGGATGAAAAATTTACATGTTTCGCCAAAATCAAGGGATGTGATGCGAAGAAGAATAACATGAAATCAGTACAAGAATCATCCAAAAAATTTCTTGGACACCACTGAGATAGAGTTGTTCAACAAGTTCAAAGAATAGAATCGTGAAATTGATGTCTCAATCAGTGCTTTTGTGCAACAAAAACCATGGTATGTAAAACGTACCAACGTACGTGACACTTGTTGTTGTCATTATCATTTGGAATTTCAGTTATATTATGACACATTCCTTAATTTTGGTAAAATATTTTGGAAAGATTCACCTCCTCCTTCCACTATCCATGATTTCATATCTCAAATTCTAATTGGAAGAGATAGCCATGAATTATTTTACCAAAAAAAACGTGTTGGTGGTAAAAAATGTGATGATTGTGGAAATTTCAAAAAAAATATCATGTGGATATAAATGATCAATAATTTTCCAACATGAAAGTGAAATGGAAGAGATATGAATATATCCATACATCAATTCAAGGTTCAAGTGCTAAAAGAATTGATTCACAAGAAGAAGAAATTTTTGTGATAGATTTTTTGAGAAATTTTGAGGAAAAAATTTATAAATACACCAAGTATTCCCATAGAGCTCGATGGTAGGACCTGCAGTTCAAAAAACCCCGTGAATTTTTTCCACCAGGGGCCATTTTGTCAGTAATTGATTTTGCACAAAAGTACACATTTCTTCCAGAAAAAAGAAATTTAGAGTGAATACTATCATTCTGACTAAGTCTCCATGCTTTTCCATATTCTATATAGACATTTTGAACAAAATGTTGATCATATAGAAAGCACCACTGAAAATCGACATGTTATTAAATAATATCACTTTGATATCAATGACGATTGTACACATGATACATATTTTGCACAACACTATTTTGGAAAGATTTATGACTCCTTGAAAAGTCATGAAATAAAATTCAATGAACATTGGATATCATCAAATGGATGTGCAGGTCAATTCAAATCTTCAAGATCATTATTTTGGTTCTGTCGTCTTCATATGAAAACCTACATTAAACATTGTTGGAATTTTTTTGAGACTAGTCATGGAAAATGACAACATGATGGTGCAGGGGCATGCAAAAAATGAGCACTTCGAAGATATCAAATCAACCCCTCTACAAACTGACTTGTATAAGCTAAATAAGTTGTTCAATGGTGCATTGTTGCACTAATCCATGAGACTAATCGATCAAGGGAAGTGTGAAGGTACATTCAATTTAATTTTTATTGGACAATTTCTAATTTAAAACAATGTAAATTTATCACAATGATTATCTTTGATGGTATTTTTATATCATATTTATATTCTTCTTTGAATTTTCCATATAGGTTTTTTTGGCATATTGGAGTCGAAGATGTATATAAATCGATTGGAAATGACGTTGAAACAATAAAAAGGACTCGAAAATTGCATTCAAAATTTTTTTTCACCAGGAAAAATTCATAATTTTATTAATGAAAACAAAATTACATGTTGCACTTGTAGATAATTGTCAAAGGCAGGCTAGTAATTTACATCATAGAACCTATAATTACATGGAGAGAAAAATAGTTTTTTCTTCATTTGTTTTTTTCCACCTTGCGCTAGGGACCTTGTGTTGGCGTGGCGAAAATAAGAGTGCGCTGATTTTCTACTGGGGTTGCTCCATTGTCCTTATCCAAATCTGAAGTATTTGAGTTTTGTTGTATTTTGTTTCCTCCACTGCCTGGTGCCCCATGATCGATTGTCAGCTGGGCCATAGTGGCAAGTTTAGAAATGTCTTTCATCTCTTGTGCTTTTGTCTTCTGTTCGGTTGCTATCTGGTTGTTTTCATTTGGGATGGGTGCATCCTCTTCTTCTTTCATCTCCTACTTTGGTTATTCTAAAGGAAATTTCCAGCCCTTGGTAGCTTTCTCTATCTTTTTCTTTTTTCTATTTTCTCTTTTTTCTTTTGGGCATGTGTTCTTCAAATGCCCGATGTTCCTGCAAATTTTGCATCTGAGTGCAGTGTTTTCATAGTCAAGATGTTGTGTCCATTTTTTCTATTTGTGATTCAGTTGTATGCATTTTGGAATCCATTTACTAAGGTCCACATCCATGCATATCCGTGCAAAGGTGTAGATCCTCTCCTCCAAACATTGGATGTTAGTTTTTATGTATCTCCCAATGATGTTGCCTATGCCTGCAAGAACAAATTCATTCCAGAAATGAAGTGGGAGGTTATATTTCTGCACCTAGACCATCATTTTGGTGACCTCCATAGTATTTACATCAAAATATAGAAACCATGGTGTGGTGAAAAGCCTTTTGGATCCCCAAAACCACGGTCCATCCCTAAGAATGTTGTCTCTGGCCTCTGAGGAAAAAAACTTGACTATGAAGAAACCATTTGAACAGAGATGGATTTCACAATCCACGGTCCAGTTAGTGAAAATACAATGAAAGAGATCCATTGGTTTGGGTCAGAAGCAATTGAATCTGTAGATTAGTGCTTGAGATTCGAAGTTGGATATATTTTCATCAATCTCTAGAATATCTATTTGCAGTTCTGGCACATGATTTAGTTGTTCTACAATATAAGGTTTGGGGCCATTCTCTACTGGTACTTTTGGAGCTGTCGTTTAATTATTCCCCTATAAAATTTTTCTCTAAGAAGGACTTTTTGGGGAATCATTTTTGGATGTGTTGGGTCCTCTAGGACCCTGAGATCTATTCTACACAGCAACTCCACCTCTCAGTCGCATATTGAGATAAATCGTGGAGCCAGGGTGAATGGAGTAATCTTTTAGTGTACTGGAATCTTGTAAATCTCTCCCACAGTATATTACGGACTGTAAATGACATGGGTATCCCAAGGATATCCAATTTTTTTACTTCAGATCTATAACTCCATCAATGTACTGTATCCATAACAATAAACAATTCCCCAAAGGGAGTTTAATAAAAATCTGAAAAACGCATACCCGATTCTCCTTTGTTGTACCGTGATCATTGAAGCTTATTTTTTTATGTTATGTCTATAGAGCAAGGGGCCAACACGAATCCGAATCCAAAGCACGAAAGTGAAGAAGGTTTGATGCTAGGTCTGTGCACAACGGCGGAAAATATAGAGAGTCGGGCACTCTACTGCCAATAAACCTCGGAGTAAATATAATGATACATGGGTAGCAGAGTACCCAGTCCCGTATGGTGTCCATCAGGGTCAGATGTAAACCCCAGGCACCGTGTCGTAGAACTCATGTTCAGGTGCGGAAATATCGCAGGGAATACAGACTCAAAATTGGTTCCGACAGCGAAAACCATGGCCGCAGCGAGGCGAGGTGTCATCAATACAAGTCAACGCATTTCATGGGGTGTCGAAAGTCGGCTGCAGCAGGGTGTGAGAAACCCCAAATCCGATCATGTTTCCCACCACCATTTTTGTAGTGTGTGCAGGTCATTCTCCAGACTGCAGGGCCTCCATGCGGGGCAGTGGATGAACAAGAGCAGAACCCAAATCGCGAAACCCTAGTCCTTCCTTTTGCCACCATCGATAACAGTCCAAAAAATCGGAAATCAAAATTGCATTCAATTAAAACAAAGTTGTCCACAAATTTGTTTGCATTGGAAAAATAAAATATTATTATTTTTGTCATGTTTGCATAGACAATACAGAATCTAATGATGTTTGTGAAAACAAAATGTATGTAAAAGATTGGCAACATACAGAGCTAAATACAAAGGGGAAAATGTCTGTTGCAATTTTTGAAGAAATGCAATCAGAGGAGACTACAATATCATCTGATGGTGATCGAGTTTCTAATCTTGTTAGAGAAGGTAACATTTCAATTTCTTTCAAATGATAGAGATCTAGAAATAGATAATAAAATCAATTACATGTATGTTAATTTTAAAGTTAATTTTTCATGTTAATTATAATCTAAATTTAAAAACATTCAAGTTTGTTTTATTGTGCCAGATATGTTTTTGCTGTAAAATCACCTACTATCAAAGATGAAAACGTGAAGTATTATTTGATATGTTGCACTGAACGAAAGATGAAATTGTTAGAAAAATATAATGATCACAGGTTTACTTATGACAGAGGGTCTATTATACTGATAGGTTATTTTTTCAAACAATCTAATCAAAGTGGGGATTCTGTTTACTCTTAAGACTATGAATCTGATGTCATAAGTTGTCAATATAGTCACTTGGTGTGTGTAACACGCATAAAGTTGATATAATTTCAATCAAAGAAAAAAACGAAAATTAAGAAATGGAAAATGTCAAAAATTGATCATGAACGGATCATTGAAGATGGCATTCCATTGGAATTTTTTTGATTGAACTGCCCAAAAATTTCTTCTCTTTCGATTCATGTTTTAGAACTTCCAATATCAACTAAAAATTGAACTACCTTGGTATGTTGTCTGTGCAAGTGTTTGCACATGTACATTGTTTTGGTACATGCACACGAGTAATTTATACACGTCTACACATACACATGTCTAGATTATTTGGTCTAAACGATTTCATGCATTCTCTGGTACAATTTTTCATAATGTCATTAAATTGAAAAATCTACATATCTGTGTATCTAGCATAGTTGATATAATGCAAATTCGAAGTTGCACATACTAGATATATATGTTCTAGAACACAATTTCAAAATTTTATGATTTTTTGACACATCTAATAAGACCTAGAATCTTATGATTGTTGATATATATATATATATATATATATATATATATATATATATATATATATATATATATATATATGTATGTATGTATGTATGTATGTATGTATGTATGTATGTATGTATGTATGTATGTATGTATGTATGTATGTATGTATGTATTGTACTTCAATTGTTTTAACATATATTCAAACATGTACTTAAATCATTTCTATGTACATATATTCATGTTAACTTTTTTTTTTTTGTAAAATGACAACTTGAATTTTAAAAACAAAAAATTATATCACAATCACATGTCAAATGTATTTCAACCATCCAAAACTTGAGTTTTAAAAACAAAACATTATATCACAGCATTACTGAACACATGCCAAATGTAGTTCAACTATACAAAAAAAACAAAACATTATATCACAATCACATGCCAAATGTAGTTCAACTATCCAGAACTTGAGTTTTAAAAACAAAACATTATATCACAACATTACTTCACATGCCAAATGTAGTTCAAATATCCAATAAAAAAAAGACATTATATCACAGTCACATGCCAAATGTAGTTCAACCATCCAAAACTTGAGTTTTAAAAACAAATCAAATTATATCACAACATTACTTCGCATGCCAAATGTAGATCAACTATCCAATAAAAACATAACATTATATCACAGTCACATGCCAAATGTAGTTCAACTATCCAAAACTTCAGTTTTAAAAACAAAATATTATATCAAAACATTAATTCACATGCCAAATGTAGTTCAACCATCCAAAACTTATGTTTTAAAAACAAAACAAATTATATCACAACATTACTTCGCATGCCAAATGCAGTTCAACTATCCAATAAAAACAAAAAATTATCTCACAATCACATGCCAAATGTAGTTCAACCATCCAAAACTTGAGTTTTAAAAACAAAAAAACTATATCACAACATTACTTCACATGCCAAATGTAATTCAAATATCCAATAAAAACAAAACATTATATCACAATCACTTTCCAAATGTAGTTCAACCATCCAAAACTTGAGTTTTAAAAACAAAACATTATATATCACAACATTACTTCACATGCCAAATGTAGTTCAACTATTCAATAAAAACAAAACATTATATCACAATCACATGCCAAATGTAGTTCAACCATCCAAAACTTGAGTTTTAAAAACAAAACATTATATTGAACAACATTACTTCACATGATAAATGTAGTTCAACTATTCAATAAAAAAAAAGCATTATATCACAATCACATACCAAATGTAGTTCAACCATCCAAAACTTGAGTTTTAAAAACAAAACATTATATCACAACATGTGATCACATGCCAAATGTAGTTAAACTATACAAAATATGGTTTGTAATTCGATATTTCCATCTAGAGAGATTCATTTTATATTTTTAACAATTTTATAAAATGACAACTTGAATTTCAAAAACAAAGCATTATATCACAATCACATGCCAAATGTAGTTCAACCATCCAAAATATACACATTGTGAAAATGTAATTTGAAATTTCCATCTAGAGATTAATTTTATATAAATAACAAATAAAATGAAAACTTGAATTTTGTAAACAAAACATTATATCACACATGTGATTACATGCCAAATGTAGTTCAACTAGATCCAAAATATACACATATATGTACATTGTTTAAAAAATAAAATTAGAACTTGAATTTTAAAAACAAAATGTTATATATATCACAACATGTGATGACATGCCAAATGTAACTATCCAAAATTTAAAATCATTCTTGACAAGAGTAAATGTAGTTTAAAACTATATATATCCAAACAGTAAAATATGTCCAAAATTTGCATCTCACATGAACAATAAAAGTATATATATATATATATATATATATATATATATAGTTCAATGTATAACGTTACAAGTATCTTGAGTTATATAGAAAAGTAAATATATGACTGCACCTAGATAAGACTATATATAAAAAAGTAAATTCAAGACTAGATCTATTAAATATAATGTTGCACACATGTACATCATCCATCAAATACAGATGGATGTAGTGTCTCTCCCAACGAAGTCACGATCCTGAAGTTATCATGTGAAGCATGGGGAACCGGTACACAATGAGTACAAACATTAAGATTTAATGTTTTAAAATTGAATGATAATATAGAACTTCATGTAAAAAAACAAAATGAAAAA
Organism: Pinus albicaulis; assembly: GCA_034641835.2. Classification (NCBI taxonomy): domain Eukaryota; kingdom Viridiplantae; phylum Streptophyta; class Pinopsida; order Pinales; family Pinaceae; genus Pinus; species Pinus albicaulis. The sequence continues at coordinate 58,826,766 of CM076576.1, forward strand.
AAAAATTCATCCAATACCTCATGAGGTTCCCTCTCCATTGTTTTTTGTTTCTCGTCCATTAAAACTTCCTCCACAGTAACATCTTCCATAGTAAACTGTACAAAATACATGTACAAGTGTATATATATATATATATATATATATATATATATTAAAAAATTTCAAATGAAAATGCATATATAAACTATTTTTCAATAATATTAAAAAAAAAGTTAGACAACTTGTTCAAATGGTTAAAATGGTGTGGATGTTCATATCTCCATCATACACTCCATCGCTAGAGTCCGTGGAGAAAAGGAATCATCTCGAGGAACCTAAAATTCAAAAATTTTAAAAGTATAAAATAACTCAAGATCTAGATCTCAATTTATAATAAAACTTTTGAACTTCAATTTATAACTTGTAACTTAAACATATATTTAAGTGAAAATTTTAATACTTGTGATGGTGGATCTGACACATCCTAAGGATGGCTCCAAAATAAAATCTCCAAAAACCTAAAATTCAAAAAATTTAAAATAACTCAAGATCTGGAGATCTCATTTTTTAATGGAAGTTTTGAGTTGGAATATATAACTTAAAAAAATATTTAAAAGTGAAAAATTGTTCATAGTGTGATGGTGGATTTAGCACATATCCCAAGGATGAAGAAGGTACCGCCATACTAAAAACATCGGATGAAATCAGAATATGTTAACATTTAATTATATATACATGTACATGTGTGCACAATTATTTATTTTAAAAATATGTCATCATGTTTCAATATATATAATAATAGATCAAAATTAATTCTATATCATCATGTTTACTTAAAAAACACTAACATTTTCCAACATATCTTGATGGTGAGAACCATATTGATTGTGTTATTGATGGTGAGACCCATCTTGATTGTGTGAACAGGAGGCTCCAACCATGATATTAACATCATCTTCTTTCATCAATTGTGAAAATTGCAAATGGTGTTAAGATATAAGGATACATTTTTGTTAGATTAATGTATATAGATAAATGTATGTATCTATGTATTTATTACAAATTATACATGTGTTAAAATAATCGCCATAACCATTAACACATATTGTTCCCATGCCCTCTTGCTCATGAATAATTAGGTCCTACCAACCATTGCGACAATTCTTTGCATATGTTCTGACATATTCAACACTCATCTTGTCTATCTCTCCATCTGTATAATACACAAAATTAGTGTGTGCATTCTCATGTTCTCTTTGTCGATTCAGAGAAACATCAACTCCACCCAATCCACTCTGAACATTGTCAATGATGGCATCCCTTTCTTCTCGACTAATTTGAGATGTGGCATCCATCTCTGACTGCAAAGTTTTGACATGAAGAGGTCGACTAACTAATGGTGGCTCAGGGCGAGGCAACTCAACATCATGCCTAGCGCCCCTACGGTCACACAATCGACCTTTCATAGGACACAAAAAATCAGAGGGAAGGTCATTATAATTGGGTTTCATTCCCAAAAAAAGTTATGCATAAAATAATTTTACAAAATAAAGTGGAACCTCGTCGTTCCATGGGAGTCTTCCATAGGCAACAAGGTGCCTATCATACAAATAGCCAGCTACATTAGGGTGCTTGAAATATTGCACCTTTAGCATCTTTACTTTCAACCCTTCTTTGAAATTAAACATAGACTTGGCCATGTATATTCTAACTCTTTGTTTAACAACCTCCCATGTATCGGGACACATCACTGTTTCCTTTATTTTTCTCATCACTTCTAAAAAATTATCAGTGGTTGGCCCAAGCTTTAGGTACACATCTACTAGTTCGCTTAAAGAGTGAGTAACTATTTACGAGCTTTGTCGACTCCCATCAGGGAGAGTCAAAGACACAAGATCTGTCTTCAATTTTGAGTGAAGAATTTGACACCTTTGTAAGGTGCATTGCTGCATGTTTGATTCACAAGGTATATCAGAAATGTTAGATGGATAAGTCGTGGTTGGTGTACAACCTTCTTCTTGAATGACGCATTATTTCCTACGTATTTTTTGAGCAACATTTGGAGAAACATTTTCACCCTCTCCATCAATATATAAACTTTTGTATATTAAAAAAACATGTAAATAAATTTGTACAAATTGAACGAAAATAATATTCAGATTGATGGCCACCTCGATATGGTTGGCTAGCATATTTCCCACCCTAAGACTTTTTAGAACTAGAACGACCATCAATTGGTTGAGAACCAACACGACTATCCATTGATTGGCCTCTGGGGGAATGCATATAACCATATTCATGCAATTCGTCACCATCTATTGATGGCCCTCCAAGGGAATGTGTGCCACCACCAACCTCACGAGAGGAGAGGGAAGATTCATAAAAAAATATGAAATTTATAATCAATTAAAAAATACATTCATACATATAAAAACATTTACATATTCATTTATTAAATTGTGTGAACCATACCACGATTTCATGAATGATGGCCACGTGAACCATGGCCATTCTCCATTGATTGAGTAGACACCCTTGTCCTCCTACCTCCTAAAACTAAAAAATGAAACTTATTAACAACTAATTTAACTCACAAAATTGATAAAAAAATTAATTCAAATGTACACACATGTATGTATGGAGATAAGATGGTATTTAAATACCATGAACATCCCTTGATCCATGATCCCCCTCTCTCATAGAAATATGGGATTCTATTTATCTTCTCCTTTCATACTCCATGATATATATGGATATATCTATAGTGGACATTTAAAATTATTTTTAAATTACTATTTTAAATAAATTCAAAAGAAATTTCAAAAAATTAATGTAATTTAGTGGACACAAATGATGTAAAACACAACTTTCAAAGCACTAATTGATGTGTGAAACTCAATTTAAGAAAAAAATTTATAAAAATGTTAAGTTCACCAGGTTGCGCTTTACATGGTGGGATCACACTTGGTATATAATTGAAAAAAACACATGGTCATTAAAAAAGATGCATGAGAATCCATTTAAAAAAAAAATTGTTGAAGTCTTCACATTTTAATTTTATAAAAAAGTGAAGCTCAGCTAGTTGCAAATGTGAAGTTCACCAAGTTGCAAATGTGAAATTCACCAAGTTGCGATTTACATGGTGGGAGCACACTTGGTATATAATTGAAAAAAACACATGGTTATTAAAAAATACACATTTATAAGTAAAAAAAACACACGTATCAAAGATATGTTACAATGTCCATCAATAAATTTTGAAGGATAGCATCTCAACACTAATTCATGTTTGAGAGATGAATCTTGAATTTTTTAAGAAGAGCGTCTCAACACTAATTCATCTTTGATAGATGAATCTTGAATTGGAATTGCCCCGTATAATACTAATTCATCTATTAATTCATCTTTGATAGATGAATCTTGGATTGGCATTGCCCCACACAATAGATCAGTAGACATCTTATTAACATTTGTACAATGTCTTATACTAAAAAATTGAAATTGGCTAACAATATTGTTTGCTTCTCCATGCAGTGGTTTTAGCCTCTCCTTCTTAACTTGGTACACGCCTTTCATCTGGTTGCACACAATTTCAGAATTGGTAAAAACTACAATTCCATTTGATCCATACTCCCTGGTTTTTCCCAAGCCTTCTATCAATGCAATCTAATATGCCTTGTTGTTTGTTGTTCTTCCCGATATATTCATTTTCCTTTGGAGGACCTTGCTAGTCGTAATATTGCAAAACACATATGTAATCACTACTTTCCCTAGATTGGGATAGAAATAAACATCTATGCATAATGTCTATTTTCAACCATATTTAGTGGGTTTTTTTATCCCTGAAAAAAACAAATTCAATAAAATATATTAAATTAACATTTATTGCAAATGCACGGGGGAAATGACATGTGCATGGCTTGCCTTAAATTTTTCCTTAAATTTTATGGGAGAATTCACATCTAGAAATGGCATGCCTTAAATATTGCCTTCCCTAGAGTTTAAAGGAGAAATGACATGTACATGGTTCGTGCATGGTTTTCCTTAAAGTTTTCCTTAACTTTTATGGGAGAACTCACATCTAGAAATGGCATGCCTTAAATATTGCCTTTCTTAGAGTTTAAGGGAGAAATTACATGTACATGGTTCCAAAAACACTAGCAAATTATGCCTTAAATTTTATCAGAGAAATGACATGTACATCGCTATCCTTAAAGTTTGCCTTGAGTTTATGGGAGAAATGGGATAAATGACATGTATGTACATGGTTATCCAAGTTTACTTTAAAATTTATGGGATAAATGACATAGAAATGACATGTACATGGTTATCCTTAATGTTTGCTTTCAAATTTATGGGAGAAATGACATAGAAATGACATGTACATGGTTATCCTTAAAGTTTGCTTTAACATTTAAGGGAGAAATGACATAGAAATGACATGTACATGGTTATCCTTAAATTTTTCCTTGAGTTTATAGGAGAAATGGGATAAATGACATGTATGTACATGGTTATCCTTAAATTTTTTCTTAAATTTTATGGGAGAAATGACATAGAAGTGACATGTACATGGTACCAAAAACACTAGAAAATGCCTTAAAGTTTATGGGAGAAATGGTTTGTACAGAAATGGATATTAAAATGAAGAACTTATATTTAGATTTGTTGTAGAGATTGAATTTAGGGGCATTTACTAGATATGTCACCTTTAAGAAAGGATCAGATCCCGAGGCTACCTGGCCCTTTACAGACTCTGCCTTTATAACTTGTATAAGTTAACACTCAAAAGACAAACTAAAATCCTACGGAAGTTCAGCCACTTTAGGTTCATTTTTTAGGCCTTAAAGTTTTCCTTGAATTACTGGGAGAAAGCCTTGAATTTGGGGGATCCTATCCTATTGAAGTTCAACCACTTTAGGCTCAGTTTTTAGGCCTTAAATGTTTCCTTGAATTAATGGGAGAAATCCTTGAGTTTGGGGGATCCTATGGAAGTTCAACCACTTTAGGTTTTATTTTTAGGCCTTAAATTTTGCCTTGAATTAATGGGAGAAATGACATACATGCATGGTTTTCCTTAATGTTTATGGGAGAAATCACATCTTGAAATGACATGCCTTAAAGATTTCCTTAAAGTGTATGGGAGAAATTACATCTAGAAATGACATGCCTTAAAGTTTGCCTTGCCTAAAGTTTAAGAGAGAAATGACATGTACATGGTTTGTCTTAAAGTTTTCCTTATAGTTTAAGGGATAAATGGAATTTCATTATAGTTTATGGGATAAATTTCACATAGAAATGACAGAGAAAGTGTTTGTGGGATAAATGACATGTGCATGGTTTTCCCTAAAGTTTATGGGAGAAATCAAATCTAGAAAAAACATGCCTTAAACTTTTCCTTGCCTAAATTTTAAGAGAGAAATGACATGTACATGGTTTTCCTTAAAGTTTTCCTCGTAGTTTAAGGGACAAATTCCATTTCCTTATATTTTATGGGAGAAATTACAGAGAAAGATTTTGTGGGAGAAATGACATGTGCAAGGTTTTCCTTAAAGTTTATAGGACAAATCACATCTAGAAATTACATGCCTTAAAGCTTTCCTTGCCTAAATTTTAAGAGAGAAATGACATGTACATGTTTTGCCTTAAAGTTTGCCTTATAGTTTAAGGGAGAGATGACATTTCCTTATATTTTATGGGATAAATGACATAAAAATGACACAAGCCTTAAATTTTGACTTGCCTAGAGTTTAAGAGAGAAATGACATGTACATGGTTTCCCTTAAAGTTTTCCTTATAGTCTATGGGAGAAATGACAATGCCTTATATTTTATGGGAGAAATGACATTGCCTTATATTTTATGGGAGAAATGACATAGAAATGCCAGAGAAATGACATAGAAATGACACAAGCCTTAAAGTTTGCCTTGCCTAGAGTTTAAGAGAGAAATGACATGTACATGGTTTTCCTTAAAGTTTGTCTTATAATTTTTGGGAGAAATGACATTGCCTTGTAGTTTATGGGAGAAATGACAGAGAAATGACATATAGAAATGAATTTTTTTGCCTTAAAGTTTGCCTTAAAGTGTGTGGGAGAAATTTTATGTACATGGTTTGCAAAATTATTTTATGCACTCACTAAAATTTATGGGAGAAATGGAAGAGATGACATGTTTTTACATGGTTTTAATTAAAGTTTGCTATAAATTTTATGGGAGAAATGACATGTATATGGTTCCAAAAACACTAGCAAATTCCACCTTAAATTTTATGGGAGAAATGGAATTTACAAAAATGGATATTACAATGAAGAACTTCTATTTAGATCTGTTCTAAATTATGGCATGCCTTAAAGTTTGCCTAAAAGTTTATGGGATAAATGACACATGTATGGGAGAAATTACACATGTACATGGTTTGCCTTAAAGTTTTCCTCAAATTGTGTGGAAGAAATGATATGCACATGGTTTGCAAAATTATTTTATGTACTTAATAAATTTATGGAAGAAATGGAAAAAATGACAGGTATGTACATAGTTTGTCTTAAATTTGCCTTCAAGTTTATGGGAGAAATGACATATAAATGACATGTACATGGTTCCAAAAACACTAGCTAATACCTTAAAATTTATGGGAGAAATGGCATGTACATAAATAAATATTACAATGAAGAAATTCTACTTAGATCTGTTCCAGAGATTGACTGTAGGGGCATTTACTGGATATGTCACATTTGGGAAAATATGGGATCCAAAGGCTACATGGCCCTTTACAGACTCTGCCTTTAGAACTTGTAGAAGTTAATACTCAACAGACAGACTAAAATCCTATGGAAGTTCAGCCACTTTAGGTTCAGTTTTTAGGCCTTAAAACTTTCCTTGAATTAATGGGAGAAAGCCTGTAGTTTGTGGGAGAAATGGCATGTGCATGGTTTGCCTTAAATTTTTCCTTAAATTTTATGGGATAAATCACTTCTAGAAATGACATGCCTTAAATTTTTCCTTTCCTAGAGATTAAGAGAGAAACGACATGTACATGGTTTTCCTTAAATTTTTCCTTATAGTATATGTGAGAAATGACATTGCCTTATATTTTATGGGAGAAATGACATAGAAATGACGCATGCCTTAAAGTTTGCCTAAAGTTTTATGGGAGAAATGACACATGTACATGGTTTGCCTTAAAGTGGTAGTGGTTTGCACTTACTTAAAAAACTTGTGGTAGTGGCTGATTAAGTTATGTCAAAAGTCACACCTTGATGAGTTTGTGGGAGAAATTGCATGTACATGGTCTGCAAAATTATTTTATGCACTTACTAAAACAACTAGTGGTAGTGGTTGATGAATTTATGTCAAGAGTCACACCTTTATGAGTTTGTGCGGCAAATGACATGTACATGCTTTGCCTTAGAGTTTAGTTTTCCTTGAATTTTATGGGAGAAATCACATCTAGAAACCTTTAATTTGACATCTATAAATAGAATAAGAACCTCAAAAAATAATTTTCAACTTACATTATTTATGTCCTTAATAAGAAGTATGATTTAGCACCTAACAGATTGTTTAAAAGTTTATAATGATGTCATTTTTGGCTTGTACTATCATTCATCCTTGATATGTACAAGACTTTTACAACTTGAACATCAACCTACACTATCATCATATCACTGTATGATAATCTAGATTATTAATATCCATTACATCATTAAACACTCCACTTTTAACATTTTACAAGATTAGAAGCATCATGGAAGGTGTAAATCTAGGTACATTAATAAAATACATCCATGTCAATCTAGATTATTAATATCCATTACATCATAAAACACTCCACTTTTAACATTTTACAAGATTAGAAGCATCATGGAAGGTGTAAATTTAGGTACATTAATAAAATACATCCATGTCAGATGTTGGAAGGAAAGAACCAACAATGAATGTACCATGTGGCTTATAATACGGAGGATGAAAAAGCTACTGTATGTTGCTTGGAGAAAACTTGAAGAGCAGATACATCTAGAGACTACTTGACAACATACCTACTAATTTCGCTTCTTGTTTTCTTTTAGGAAATTAATCTCCAAACATATATGAGGATAATATTGAATAGGGAAAAACTAAGAGGAAAGATGGATAATAAACATGTGGAAAATATCGAAGTAGTTCTTAAACATGAAAATGAGAATGCACATAAAGATGAATTGGTAAATAAAATGGAGCATGTTAAAAGACTCTGTAAAGATTTAAAAAAAAAATAGACAGGAGCCCACAACCAGAACTTATGTAGCATGGTAAATTTTCCCATGCTTACATTCAATGGTTGTTATACCAAATTTGCAGTAAACATGCCCAAGTAAAAAACAAAATAGAAAATCTGTTTGTGAAAATAGAAATGAAAAATTAGCAAAACAGTTATATTTAACTATAAAGTTTTTCCTCATATCAACCCTGTCAAAATTGCCTGAAATTTGTACAATATGCCATTATTCTAGCAAACATTATTATTCCAGCAAACAGGGATGATATAATTTTGGGTAAAGCTACATAAGGGCCATATAATAGGGATGATATTATTCAAAGGGATGAGAATGATTATTGAGAAGACAGCTAGGCCAGATAATACAACTGGATAAGACATAAGAATAAATACCATGCAAGAGAGATAAAATGCACTATGGAAAGGATTTGACCATAAATTGATCGATCTTTTCAAAAAAATTCAATTTGATATTTATGCTTCTACATTCATTTAATTGTTACAAATATTCCTCAAAATTTGTAAATAATTAAAGATAGCATTTTTTATATCAAAGATTAAAGATTAAAGTGACTCAGCAAATCACCCAGTTTCTAGCCTAACATGCTTAGGGATAATCATCGGCGAGATTTTAGAGGCAACAATACTTATGCATATGAAAGGCTTCTTGAAATTGGATTTATTAAGTAAGGTTATAAAAGCTTATGAAAACATGGACAATTATTAGTAGCATAGATTAGAATAAATCCTGCAACATTTCACTAATGCCGCATTAAGTTGCACTAAATCAACCCCTTACTTCCTCTCTTGTGGATTCCTAGCCCCCCATTATCATTTCGTCCTTTCCTATTGCACCCGTTATACTTTTTATTCAATATTGACATGAAAAAAACATTACCCAGGAGCACGCTTCTTCTTGTTGAGCGAGTTGTCTTAGGAAATGACTTCAGAGCGAATTGAAGAGTGAAATTTATAGCCATTTGAACCCTTCAAAGGTGTCCCAAAAACATATTCTAATGGCATTGTCCAGTTGCTAGAATTTCCAAGGGAAAAAGAGCATTCCTAGGGTCATTCCCGATAGCATTTGAATAAGAATTTTACAGAGCAGCATTACTACCAGTATCAGTCAAAGCACCAGTATCAGCATCTCTTAGTTAGGTCTAAGCATAAATAATGCAACTCTTGTTGTACCATGATTTATGCCTAGATACGATTTAGCAGGAATTTGAAAAAACTCTGTCTCTAGGAATACGAAAGAATAGACGGACCTATTTTTATTTAGGATAAGAATATAGGATAGGGTATCCATGTTTGCGTGGACTTCTGGGGAATAAATGTTATTTTCATCCATGATCCCTTTTTGATGCCTTTCAATCCTACCTATCAATCTAGTTTAATTTTTATTCAATATTGACATCAAAAAATACATTACCCAGGAGCAAGCCCAGTTACAAGTCTAAAGAGAGATACAGATACACCAGAAGTGGATGAAGAAAAATTTAGAAAAGGGCCCGAGGAAGACTAGTGAATTCAAATTCAACCTAGGTGAGTATTTTCTTGGTGGAAAAGGAGTTTCGACCCTTAAATATGAAAAACAACCAACTGAGTCTAACTTTCAAACTTACTTTTCATTAACTGATTTTCCATTTAAACACGGAAATTTAAAATATACACAAACAATACTTTGACATATGTACCAACCTGGAAATTTGGAGACAAGGCCACAATGAGAAGATGAGGCAGTATATTGCCAAAGACGTCAAGGCTGCAACAAGAAGACAAGAAGGAGATCGCGGAGGATGTTGCGGAGGACGCATATTACAAATTATATGCAAACAAAAAGACAACTATAAAATTTTGAGATGTAAGACTGTGGATATTCCGAGTGTTTCATCTCAAAATCTACACCACAAAAACCTCTAATATATAAATATAAAATTAAAAGAGTAGAACAGCATAACAACAATAAAAAAATTCACAAAAAAAACAAAACAGAAAACCAACAAATTTCTCACCTGTGCAACACCAAGACCCTGCAACTGCAATAACAAACTAAAGACCCGATAATAAAAAACAAAAAACTAAAGACCCTGCAACAAAATGTGACAACGATAATAAGACAACAGTAATAAGCCTGAAACCTATTCATGTTTGCAGAATGGTATATTTATAAACTAAAATTTAGCCGAATTATTTTAAAAGTTAGGTCGGACTAATAGTCCAGCCGAACTATTAGTTCGACCAAAATTTATTTTCTGATTTTCCCATCTCCGGCCAAAAATATGTTGGACCACATCATCAATACATCGCCAATGTAAATAGCATAATTATTTCAGCCGAACTCTAAAACAGTTCGACCGAACTTTTATAAATGTTCGGCCGAACTGTTGGGAAAATGAATTTTCTGCCCCCGATTCTCAAAAAAGTGTAACCCACCTTCACGGTTTTACCCAAATCTGTTTCTTGACATTTGTTTTTGTGGATCTGGGGTAAATCTGTTTTTTGTCGATTTCTGGAAGTCATTTTTTAAAAGTGTCAGGATTAATAACCAAATTATTGAGGAATACTTGAACGAGAGCAATAAGCTCGATAGTTCCAATTATTCTAATTGGAAATTCAAGTTGCAGATTATGCTGGAAGGCCATAGTGGATGGGAGATCATGAATGGTTATGAATTGAAACCTGCAGTTGCAAGAGGTAGATCAGCTGCGATAGTTCAGAATTGGGAGAAGAGGGAAAACAAGGTGAAAACATTGTTGAAAATGTTTGTCAAAGACAACATTATCCCTCACATTAGAGTGTTCAAATCAGAAAACTAGATATGGACAACCCTTAAGGATCTGTACGAAATCAAAAAAACAAATCGTCTTTTGTTTCTCAAAGGAAAGATCATCTCCATTAAAATGGAGGAGAATGAATCAGTAGATGCGTTCATCTCTCAAATAAAGGACCTCAAAGACAAGCTTGCTGACATAGGGGAGGCAGTAAGTAACACTGATATGGTAACAATTATGATGAATGGTATGAATAATGACTATAAGATGTTTATCACAAGATTGAATACGAGAGAGAAAGCCCCCAAATTTAAAGAATTTACCAGGGTCCTGATGCAAGAGGAAGAAAGGCGGATGACCCTGAAACCCCAGAGTTCATATCTTGATTTAATGGCGAAGAAGAAGCCCTTCATAGGGAAGGAAAATGGAGGACAGAGAGGTGGAGGCACACCACAAAGAAAGCCAACTCCATCTCAAGGTATGTCATAAAACAGAAATGATTCAAAAACCAAATGTTTCTATTGTGGTAAAGTTTGTCATATGGCTAAATATTGTTGGAAGAAGAAGTTTGATGAACATCGACATGGAAATAAGAGACATGCAGGACACTTTGCTGATGATAACCATAACTAGGACCTCAGAAATTTTATGGATGACTCTTATGAGAGTGATGAAGCATATACATAGTTTTTGGACTTATGAAGCTTCCACCCACATGAAAAGTAATAGACAACTGTTTGAAGACTTCAAAGAAACCAACAATGGTGCAAAAATATACCTTGGTGATGACAGAGGGAACCAAATCAAAGGGCATGGAAATGTTCCTATAATACTGTCTGATGAAAATATTAGGCACATTCAAAACATGATGTATGTACCCGGAATTAATGAGAACCTAATTTTTGTTTCAATGATAAGAGATCAGAACCTTAAGGTAGATTTTTTGAAGTAATACATGTGATAATGTTGCTGAAATTTTTTCTAAACCTCTTTGTAGAATTAAATTTGAATTGTTTAGGGAAATTTTAGGAATATATGTGAACCATTTCTCCATCAAGGGGGAGTGTTGAAGATAATGGAGAAACTTAACTAGAGAGATTCGGTTCACTAGAACCTTAGATTAGGAATTTGTTCCTATTTTTTAGGTATTGGTTCTAACTTCTTTATAACCATGTAAGCTATATATTGTTTGTATTGTAATGAGAATGTAGAGCGGCTTGTGGACATCTGTGTTTTATTGTAATGATATTATTTTTTGTATTCTATTAAGTCATATTGAGTTATTAAATATTTTATATATTGTATGAAGACAATTGCAACATGGATTCGAGTGGGAGGTCTTCACATGATGAATGTGAGAAGTGCACCACACCAAGCATTGACATCATCAAGTATGATTGCAGAAGATTTATGGAACCAAATATTCATCCATATTAATTTCAATGATTTGTTGCTACTTCAAAAAAATAGGTATGGTCAATGGTATCCATGTTTTAAAGCATATTCATGTTGGCTATGAAGCATGTGCTCTTGGGAAGATGCACAGAGATGAGTTTTCTGTAAATGTAGATATAAATCGGAGAGATATACTAGAGTTAGTCCACACTGATTTATGTGGGCTAATGCAGTCAAGGTTATTGGGAGGTGCTTATTATTTCTTATTATTGTTGATGATTCTACAATATTCATGTGGGTATATTTTCTCTATAAAAAGATTCATACTTTTGAATATTTCAAACAGTTCAGAAGCATTATTGAGAAGCAGAAAGGTAAATTCATCAAGATTCGCCACTCAGACCAAGGAGGAGAATACAGGAAGGTTGATTTCATCAAATATTGCAAAGACCATGGAATACTGCAGTAGTTTATAGTACCTCACACTCCTCAATAGAATGGGGTTGTAGAGAGGAAAACCATAACCCTTGTGGAGTGTGCTTGAAGCATGTTAAAAGGAAAGAATCTTTCTAATGGCTTTTGGTCGGAAGCGATAAATACTGCAGTATATTTGAAGAAAATGAGTCCAACAAAAATTCTTGAGTTTAAAAATCCATTAGAATCCTTATTAGGTTTTAAACCTGTAGTTAAACACTTACGAGTTTTTGGATCCAAAGATTTTTCTCATGTTGCAAAGGAGGATAGGAAGAAACTAGATTCAGAGGCCATTAAATGCACTTTTGTTGGGTATTGTACTAAATTTAAATATTACACATTGTTTGATCCCTCTACTCATAAAGTTTTTGCAAGTAGAGATGTAGCTTTTCATGGGGAGGTTCATGATGGAAACAATGATAACAATATGAAGAATAGGACATCCCTTTGTTGATGGAAGGAGGGAGTGATGAAACAGGGGACAACCATGAGCAGTATCAATAGAAAAAGGAAGAAGAAGATAGTACAGATGCAGTATCCAAACCAAGAATGCAAAGGGACAATCAGAACATGTGTGAATCCACTCCACTTATTAGGAGATCAGGTAAGAAAACTCAATTTCCATCAATAAATTGGGAAAATTATTTTATAACTAGCATGTTAAATGTTGTTGAACCATCTAGTTTTAATAAGAGAGTCAATATAATGAATGACGAGTAGCCATGGAAGAGGAATATGAATCAATACATAAAAACAAAACTTCAGAGTTAGTTTAATTACCTAAGGGAAAACAAAACATAGGTTGCAAATGGCTATACAAGCCTAAATTTAAATAATATGGGAGTATAGATAAATATAAAGCTAGGTTGGTTGCAAAGGAGTGTTCACATAAAGAAGGTATAGACTATGAGGAAACCTTCGCCCCTATAGCTAAACTAAACACAATCATAATGTTAATTTTCTTAGCTACCAAACATTATTGGATGATACACTAGCTAGATGTGATATCTACATTTTTAAATGGAGAGTTGAAAGAAGAAGTGTATTTAGAAAAACCTGAGGTTTTTGTTAAATAGGGAAAAGAACATTTAGTCTGTACATTGAAGAAATCATTATATGGACTAAAACAGGCTCCCAGGTCATGGTATGATAAAATTGATTCATTTTTCTTGCAGCGCAGTTATAAAAGAAGCAAGAATGATCCTAATATGTATATTGTGTTTGATAAAGAGGGGCAAATTGTTCTGATTTCTTTATATGTAGATGATCTTATCATTACAGGAAATGTTGATGAACTCATTAAAGAAATCAAAGAGCAGATGTCAAACGTGTTTGAGATGAAAGACCTTGGTGAAGTACGCTACTATTTGGGTCTTGAACTCTCGAGAGATTCAAGCCAGATTTTTCTGTCACAAGGTAAGTATGTCAAGATTCTACTGAAAAAAATCAGGATGGATCAGTGCAAAGCTGCAACGGTGCCTTTACAGCAGAATACCAAACTTTAGAATGATGAAGATTCTAAGGAGGAAGATGCAACACTATATAGATAGTTGGTTGGGATTATTATATACTTGACCACTGCTAGACCAAATTTGGCTTATGTAGTTAATGTATTGAGCCAATTTATGTCCAAGCCACTTAAATGTCATTGGATTGCAGAGAAAGGCATCTTAAGGTATCTTCAAGCAACCTTAGACTTTGGCTTTATATATATTGATTCTTGTAATGTTAAATTGACAGGTTTTTCAGACTCTGATTGGGATGGAAATGTATATGACAGGAGCTCCATAACAGGTTATGCATTCAACATTGGGTCCAGGGTCATTGCATGGAGCAACAAAAATCAGAACACAGTATCCTTGTCTTCAGGGGAACTTGAGTAGAAAGAGATGTGTGCAGCGACATGTGAAGAAGTTTGGTTGAGGATACTTATTCATGATGCTCAAGAAGAGAAAAAGGTTGCAACAGTTATTAAATGCGAGAAACAGAGCTCCATAAAATTGGCGAATAATCCTATATTTCATAAAAACAAAAAGCACATTGATACACAGTTTCACTTTGTCAGGGAGAAAGTTCAGTCACAATAAATCCATGTCTAATATTCTAATACATGTGATAATGATGCTGACATTTTAGTTAAGCCTCTTGGTAGAAATAAATTTGAATCGTTTAGTGAAATGTTAGGAATATTTGTTAACACTTTCTCCATTAAGGGGGAGTGATGAAGATAATGGATAAACTTAATTAAAGAGAGCCAGTTCACCAGAACCTTAGGTTAGGAATTTGTTCCTATTTCTTAGGTATTGTTTCTAACTTCCCTATACCCATGTAAGCTATATATTTTCTATATTGTAATGAGAATTTAGAGTAACCTATGGACGCGGTTACTCTTGGTGTAGTCTATCATTGTAGAGCTAACCAGTATTGCTTAATAAATTGAACATGCCACTTTTATCATTTATATGTACATTGTGTACATCATTCTTAGAGATAATCATTAATATATCGTTCATTTGGTTTCCAATTTATGTTGTCTTACAGTGGTATTACAGTGGGTAGTTCATTTACCTTGTCGATCGAGTTGAGCCACTAGTTTTGTGGCCTTTCTGTTTATGTGTTTTTTTTCCCTCGTTTCTTTGTAATGTTGTGAACGTTGTGAAGGAAGAAATTTGTTAGAAGAGTTTTTGACATTCGCAGAGAACGAGAAAAAAAAATTGGAAACGAGAAAGAAGTTTACGGTTGGTTCCATTCCTAACTATTGCTAGGATCATATGAAAGACCCTATGTAGCCTATGGAATTGAGCGTTGTCGACTGCATCATGGACTTGTAATGTTTTTTCTTCCCATCTATAATATCTATGTGCTAGACAATGTCGTTGTATTTTTGGGAAACAACCTTTATGTGAATTCAGTGGCCTAGATACACGAGGAATGAACGGAGTCAATGATATGTTTGGCAGGCCACTTCCATGACAACGAATGCACACACCCTTTTTGAATTGTCAAATTTTTTAAGTTTCTTATATAAAGAAACACTATTCGTTAAGTACATAAAACAATGGTCATTCTACTTGTAATTTTATTGGATTTGCAAAGAGTTTGACTGAAAGTTCCAGTGATCCCATAAACAACAACAAGAATCTGACTTGGTGAAAGTGGTGAGTCAGATTCAGATCATTTTTCTGTAGTGTCTGATCATTTTGCAGAACATTTTTAGAGGAGGCCCGATTGATAGAATTCAGTGGTTTGTTATTTATGTTGTTTACCAAGGTGATTTTTTGAAGCTATTTCTTTCCTCTACATGTTAGTTGGCCATTTCATTTTCTCTTGATGGTAAATGATCTTGTGTAGCTAGGAAGTTTTGGATTCTAATGTGGAAGAACCGTATTTTATTACTACTTGATCCTTATTTTTGGCTTGAGGGGTCATGACCTAGGTTCTAAATTGAGATTAACCAACAAAACCCTCTTACTACTGGCCCTTTCGGTAGTGACCTACCTACGCAAGTCAAAGTCTCACCCGAAGCGGTATGGGGGGATGATGGAACTAGGTTTCCGCACCCTGAGAGAGGTTTGAATGATGTAGGTGCCTTAAGGTCCCAAATAACCATAAACAAACCTTCACAACAGTAGCCCTAACCAGTAAACCCTTTCAGACAGATTTAGGTCAAATATGTAGAATGTCTTTTGCAAGTTAACACAACAGCTATAAATCAAGTAATAACCCTTAAAACATAATTTAAGAGCCAAGTACCATAAAATGCATCCAATAATAATTCATATAAATCCAAACACAGTTTCGCAAGAGATCTATTTGCAGAAAGTACAAATATCGAAAATAGGATGAAGAAACATAAACAACAGATGCATACAAAACTCATATATCCCCAACAATATTCCTTTATTAAAAGTAGTTCAAATACTTCATAAAAAACACTTCCACAACCCATGCACACCGCTATTGGGGTCCGCACATAGCAGGACTAAGGTCTCCGCGCACACAGCCAGCAGGAGCCTTCTACCCAGACAAATTTGCACAAAATATCACCAATTTTCCAGATCTAACTTTCACATTAACACTTATCCAAAAACAGACTTCTTAGACTCAATCTAGCCATTTATTTATACTATTATCCTACGCTACTCTATGGTCCGCAAACCGTGGTTTGCATCCCCTTGATCTACCCTTTGACCCATTACAATTCATGAGTGGATTTGACCCACCCCAAAGCCCCTGCGCAAGACTAGTCTATTAAAAAATATAGCAAAAATAGTCGGACTTACAGGACCCTGCTCCAATAGGTCCCCAACACAATCTCATGACTCGTCCCAAGTCACACTAGTACTAAGTTCTTCATTTTGTTCTAGAGCTCCTCGATAGAAGCTACAAATGGTGCCAAGACACTTGTGCTTTGATATGGTGCGCTCTCAATGGTCTCCGCTAGCTTTTATGAAGTCATCCCTAAAGTGGCCAAGGTGAGGCTCTGCAACTTCTGGTTCAAGTTTCAAACTGCCAAATCAATGTCATGGGAGAGCTTCATGGCCTCATCCACTCATGTATTCATATGATCTATAGCTAGTTTCTGCTTACAATGGAGCTATTCCACCTCGTCCTGTGGCGCCTGGACAATATGAAGGCATGCCATTCTCTAAGTAGGGATGAATGTAGAAAAATCCTCCTGTAGGTCATCAAACTCCTACTCCTTCGCACGCAGCTCCTAAGTGACTTTATTAACTAATGGATCTGTCTGCACAGAGGTCCATAGTCCCATGGATTTTTCTAGGAGCACCGAACACTTCTCAACATCCATGGAGATACTGGCGAATGTTGTCTTTAATATCACAGCCCATTGCGCATGCACCTCTGAAGGGGTCTCAAGTTGCAACTTCACGAGTAATGCAACAATATGCTACTCAAAATCTGCTTTCACGGACTGAATTTTGGACCTAGAAGCTTTGAGAGGTGCGACCAGGCTCTTAATATTGGCTTGTGGCACTACAGAGGCTGGGATAACTACGTCTGGAATATCGCCACATATCCTGTCAATGAAACTCTCTAGCTCTGCGCGCTGAGCTGCAGCTTCCTGTTGCATTGTCTGAGCCTAGATAGACTCTGTCATATTTTTTGCTGCAATCTGCTCAGCCTCGCTGATCTCCTGTTGCACGCGAACCTCTCTGCTCTGTAATTATGCAGATATGAAAATATGCAACACATGGAGCTTCCCACTTGGCTTCTTGGAAAGGTTGATGCCGAACTTTGGGCAGGTTTTGAACTGCATGCACAATGTTTCTTGATTCATAGATATTGCTGCACCTGTGAAGGGGTAGGATCTGCTCCCTGTAGTTGCGAAGATCGAAGTAGATGACAGGCTCACTTGCATCGGCCTCGCTTGATCCATGTTCGCTTGAAATGTATCTATTTTTAGCTGTAGAACCTGAAAACTCGACTATAAAGCTTCCACCATGGCCTTTTATTTGGTCTCCATTGAATCCCAATGGTCCTCTGATGCTGAAGCGACTACATCTGCAATTTTTTCGAGGTCCTCCTCTATCAGAGTAACCTCCTCCTCTCCTCCTGCCTTGGAGCCTTTCCACTTCTTGCGCAGCCCTTTAGATGTTTCTCCTCCACGCTTGGTTCCATGGGGAGATTCAACACCATCTCCATTGAGCCTGTCCAATCCACCGACGTCCACCTCCTCGTGGTCACCTCTTAACTCCTGATCTTTGTATTTTTCTGCCTCTGTTTTTTTTTTCTGCTTCAGCTCCCGTATCTTTTCCGCCTATATCCATGTGTGGATCTGCTATGTCTTTTGGAGTTATGTATTTTCTAGATGTGGACAGTTTAATGGGCTTTGTTAAGCCAAGCCCGATATTCCACGCATTTGGCCATTTTGCGACGATGACATGGTCAAATCCCGCCTCCGTGACCATATAAGGTAAGGTGTAACAATTTGAATCCATGCACACCTTGATCATGATGTTGTGCATGGTCACCTGAAATTGTGCAACACTTTTTTATTTCTCATGGACTGCGGGCGAGAGTCGTGGTCTGGAATGAATAACTTGTGGCAGCATGCCTTCAAAAAGTACCGAGAAAATTTTGTTTTCTTTGACTTGTAGCGTGTTTGATGAGTCCCATAAGTTTGTGTAGCACACCCCCTCGCATACGCCTGGATCGATTTCAGGAAGGATTTCATCAACTGGTGGTTCCCATGCCACCATCGCAATCAGCAGTAGAAGCCACGAGTAGCAGAAATTCTTCCCCAGCTCCTGTCCCTTGCACACATTATCCAAAAACTCTTCACATAGAAACTGCGACCAATTATACATCATCCCTTTTTCACATTTCCCCGCCAAGTCAATGACATGCGCAGGGACCTTTTTTGGTCGGCACTTCCTCATAAGCTTACATCTGAGGATGAGGGTGCCCATGCACATCACCGAGTCAGCGACGGTCTAGACCAGAAAGCCCCTATTTTCACGTCCTACCCTGTATTTGTCCTTCACCTCCGTTGCTACCTTCAACTCGTTTCTCTTCCCTAATCCCTTCATCGGGTGAGGCCCCTTCTTGGGTAGGTCGGTGATCTGATGGATCAGCATGGCATCTGTAGGAATTCTCCCCTAAATCCACAGAGAGCCTTCGTGGACAAAGGCCAACAGTTGGCGCACGCAAATGCTGGTGATTGGGTACCTCCTAAAATATGAAATCCTAGCAGATTAAGGACTCCTGCATTGTGCAACCCATGCACCTAGGGCACCAGTTCTACCTATGGTACATCATCGTACAACACCTGTTCTAAGTAATTTTCTCGTGCAATCTCAAGGAATGTCGCTTCATTTGAGAGATCATAATCATCAAACTTTATCTGAGGGATCTTGCCGAACATTTCGCCAACTAGAGGGACATCCTGAGGACTCAACGACATTTGCAGATACTCCCACAAAGTATCAATGTTATGTGGCTTGCGCACAGAGGGATTCCTCAGCTTAACATAGGGTGGGCACCATGAAATGAGTTCTACGCACATTTCTTCTTTCCTAGCACTCATATGCCGCTTTGATGGATCTCTGATGGGGGATCATTCCTTGGAGGCTTTCCTTAGGGATGTGACATTGTGCGGGGAGGTGTACAGCTTATAAGTAGCCCACTTCAACATATTTCTCTTGTCCTTCTCTTCCATAGGATTTGACACTATTTCTTCAACTTCTGGAATGACTTCTGTAACATCATCAAACCCCATCTTTATTGAGGCCGTAAGGGGCACAGAATATTCCTCCACAGGGTTGGTGGCCATCATTCTCACGTGGAATATGAACTTGGGGTTACTAATGCCAGAAAGAGATTCACAACCAGACATACAAAACTCACAAACAATAAGATGACAATATTACAGACAATCACACGGTGCTAAATGTTCAAACAAGAAAGGAACCAATTAAGACTTGTGCTCACCTTTTTATAAGCCACCCACAGTAAAAAAGGTAGTATTATCATTAATTGCCACTTACCTTCAATAAAATGGTAAAAAATCCTCCAATATTGGCTCATTAAACGAAATAAATCCGCTCCATCCAATAGTAATCTCACTTTTTCAACCATTCACATTGTTCCAATGATTATTTTCCTGGCTTGCATGCCACCCCTGCGCTTCTGTCGCACCTGCCTGCACCCTTCCTTTCTGTGCATAGACCCTTTGATTCTGATGCTCTGTCCATATATTGATTTGGTCGGCACCAGATTGTCTCTATACGGTTTCAAGAGGCTTCCATTGAAGTACCCAGGAAGGTTCTCTCTACGCAACGTGGCTAAGCGCACTACACCGCCGTCAGTGATCTCTTTCATAACATATGGCCCCAACCAATGCTTTATGAAATTTCCTGGGTGGCGCACAAAATGAATATCATATAGAAAAACCAATTCTTCCTCCTTGAACACCTTCTGCCTTATGTGCCTGTCATGCCAGGTGTTATCACACTCAAAATTTCCAAAGTTTTTTTTATCCTAAGCCCAAAACCCACATATATAACCTTTTGGGCCTTATTACTTCATAAACCCATTTATTATAAAGTTTCAGACTTTATATTATAAGTTCCACCACCCATCGAACAACCATGTTATATAAAATTACCGCTATATATATTGCATATCATATATATAACAAAAGGCCTCTTAAAACATTGGTAGGACCCCTTGTGCCTTATCGCATATCACCATTGCAAAGTTTTATTACAAAAATAAAATGATAAACTTATAAATCGCCGATGTGATATGACTTGCGACCCATTCTCTGCCATGCTTCCCTTCCATTTCATTTTCATCGAAATATACTGTAACTTATTTCTGCCTTTTCCACTTCTCCCTTCCACCTTTACCGTTTCATCAATTTTCATTTCCCCAATCGCCGATTCATAAAATTCCACGATATAGCCTGTGGGTCCCTCTTTCCTGCACTTAAAATACTTTAAAATTTAACACCCGAAACTTATAACTAAAATCTAAAAGCTACAATTTGCGTTGCAGTCCGGTCCCACTTCTTCCCTACCATGTCATTCACCTCCTCCCTCGTGCGTCGCATTTCGTAGTGTTTTAAGTTTATATCCTTGGTGCTCATAAATAAAGGTTAAGAGTTGTGATATGCCCTGCGTTCCGGTCCCACTGACCCTCGACATCACCTACCCTCCACGTCACCTCCCCATCGCATCGCATCGCCGATTGTATTCTTCATAACTTAAACTTTAAAGGTTACGAAGTGTGTGGATGCGATGCACTTCAGAATTAAAGTTTAAAAGGTTTCAAGTCTGGTATTTTGGGGTTTTCACGCTGTTTTATTCACAAAAAAGGTTTTAACACAACAAAAGGTTTTGGGTAATAAAAAAATAGAAAGGTCGAGTCGGGCAACCAAAAGCGTTCAACACTCTATTCAATAGCATATCTACCCACACAACTCTCAGCTCGTCTATCAGCATATCAGCAAATTGAGGTCCACGTCCTAAACTGCCCCACTACATCAACACATTAGAAACAATGCAACACAGGAAAAAAGGGTCAACCTTTTTTGGTTTCAATGAGGGCATTTATTCTTTTGATGGTTGTTGGCTTGAGGGGTCCTGACCTAGGTTCGAAGGTTAAGTTTTACCAACAAACCCCTATACTACTGGCCCTTTTGGCAATGACCTACTTGTGCAGGCCAAGGTCTCAACTGAAGCAGTAAGGGAGGGTGTTGGAACCAAGTTTCCACACCTTGAGAGAGAGAGAGTAGGTAAGTCGAGGAAGATTTGCGTTTGCAACTTATCGGCTTTGCATAGAGTAGTTATATTCGCATACTTTTACCAATATAATAAGTTATTAACCATAACAGAGCTATTACCATTCACAGATCTGGTCAACACCTTTGCATCCACGTGCGTATTAGAAATTACGAACACATAATACTATAAACGCAGCTACAGATACATTCACAGTATAAAAATATAGCATAGAAGTATTGGCAACTTAAACAGATATCATCACAGAGCATTCACAGATATACTTATGCAGAAACACAAATATATTTGCAGCTAATAACCATCACAGATATGCCTTAGCAGTAAACTTCATTGATATAGGTAACACACAATTACTTTAACAATATTTCGCATTCATTAACCTTCAGATCAACCTACAACCAAAACTAGCCTACGCACACAACCTAGCAGGGTCCGCACATAGTAGGACTGAGGATCTCCACACACACAGGAAGCAGGAGTCCTTACCCAAAATAACCCAAAACAGATCTAACAGTTTGCACGTAGCATTAGTCTTAATTCATGCCTACCTCCAGACTCAAACTATTGCTCTATTTATATTTATGTAGCCTACGCTATCCTGTGGTCCACAAACCGTGGTTTCCAGACTCTAGGTCTACCCTTTGACCCATTACAATGCGTTTGGGGCTTTGAACCTCCCCAAAACCCCTACATTAGACTACTTAATACAAAAATTATACAAAATTCACAGCTTAGGGAGCCCCGTTCCAATAGGCCCATACCTCTAGTGGTGTTTCTGGCTATAATTTGGCTTGTAAGGCTGCAATCTGTTGTACCATCTCCGTCTTGACCGCCTAGATCTCGGTCCTTGATGCCTTTAGAACTGCGACCAACCATTCAATCTTAGCCTGGGGGGGCGCAGAAGTCGGGATATCTTCGGTGATGTCCACGCAGAGCCTACTAATGAGGTGCTTCAACTATGTCTGTTGTGCGGCGGCGAGGGTACATGTAGCCTGTGCTTGAGATACGTCAACAATTTTTTCTTCAATTGTCTACTTAGATGTACTGAGCTTTTGGTGCACTTGTCAGTCTCTATGCTGAATCTCTTCAAACAGGGACGTGTGAAGGATCTGCAATGGTTCATGTGGCAGGCAATCGAGATCCAACTGCACCTCTGCATAGGCCTAGACTTGCACTCCTAAGTCGAGTGGGCTCGATATGAGGGTTGCGCCCGGTAGAGGGCAGAAGCAGCTTTCCAGTGTAGTGATTACTGCACTACTTATTGCTAGGGTCAACCTAGCCTGAATCATACTGGTTTGCAAGGTATCAGATTTGATCTGCAGAGCCCGGAGCTCAGCCTGGAATGTATCAACTATAGCTTTCTACTGCTCTTACAAAGCCATCCATTTGTCTTCTACAGCTAGGGTGATCGCATCTGCAATCTGCTTTAGGTCCTCTTCAGTCGGTGTAACTCATGTTTCACGTTCCAGTCATTGCATTCGTTGCTTCTTCCATGGCCCTTTAACAGGGTCACCAGTGTGCTTCGTACCCCGAGGGGAATCAGCACCTCCCGCCTCTAGACCTTTTGCACCCAGGTCCTGCTGTGAATCCTTCTGTGGTGTTGTTTTTGCGCCCTTCCCAGTACTCTTTCCCTGTTGGGAACCCTTCTGTGATGTCGGTTGTGCGCCCTTCCCAGTACTCTTGCCCTATCCTCTAGTTTCTTTGGTGGTGCCGAGCGGGGTGTCCTTCGTGGTGTTGGTCGCTGCAGTGTCCTTCACACTTGATTTGAAGCCCAGCTTCTAGTGTGGAGGCCAAGTCATAATTAAGCGGTCAATTTCTTCATCAGCAACCATGTATGGGAGGGAGACCCACGCTGGATCCTTGCGGCCTTTGATCTATACATTATGCATGGTTACTTGAAATGTTGTGATGCTTTCATATTTATCATAAACTGTTGGCGACAAGCATGGTTGGGAATTGAAGGCTGCTGCAAGCCCACTGTGGAATAGGACCCAGAAGACCTGATTGTCTTCAATACGCTGTGCATCCTTTGAGTCCCACAAATTCATGTATCGCGCCTTCTCACACATATCTAAGGTGAGCTCAGGGAGGACCGAGTCATCAGGGTCTTCCCATGTGACCAATGCAATGAGAATCAGTAGCCAGGAGTAGCATAATGGTCGTCCCTGATCCTAGGCTTCGCATACATTCGCCAGAAATTCGTTGCATAGGTACTGGGACCAATTGAAGCATACCCCCTTTTTGGATCGGCCCACAAGATGAATTACATATGCAGGGACGGTGGCAACCTAGCATTTGTACATCATCCTACATGCCAGCAACAAGGTACCCATCTGCGTACCGGGGTCTCTGATGGTGCTGGTCATGAACCCCCGAGTGTTTCACTCCACATGGTAATCCTCACACACCTTTTTGGTGATCTGGTGCTCATACATTTTCCCGACGCGTAGCATAGGTTCTAGCCCTTCCATGGGGAGACCAGTAATATGGTTAATAAGCATGGCATCAATGGGGATTTGATCCTAGATCCACAAGCTTCCATCGTGTACATGGGCAAGCAATTGGCGCACAAGTTGGTCTGTGAAATTTTAGTGGCCAAAATGAGGCATCCTCAGCAGGTTTAATAGCATGGAACCAACCAATACATGCACCCATGGCATGGGGACTATCTTTATCCTGTCATCTTCTAACACCCTTTCAAGATATAGTTCTGGTGCCAATTCGGGGAACGCCTCCAAATTATCTAGGTCGTGGTCATCGAATTTTACCTCGTGGATTTTTCCAAAGCGTTTTCTAATGATGGGGATGTCACCTGGAGTCAGTGGCATTTTCAGATAGGTGCGCAAGCCATAGATATTCTTAGGCGTGTGTGTCAGGGCCTGCAAGGCCGAACATAGGGCAGTAGCCAGTTCATCGATTTAGCAATCTGGGCCTCTTCTTGAGCCGACAGAGGTCTCTTCAATGGGTTGGGCGAACGTGCCTGGGGAACAGCTCATGGGGAATTCACATTTCAAGGAGAGGTGCGGGGCTTCACCCCAGCCCATTTCGCAGGTTTCCCCAAACCTTGCGCTTTTCCCTTTCGCTTCTTCTTTCCCTAGCTTACCGTGGATATTAACTCCTCAAATTCAGGGTCAACTTCCAGTACTTCCTCATATCCTTGCTCCGTCAAGGTGACAAGATGGGAAGATTCAGCAGGGTTAGATGCAGTCATTCTGGCACGAAAAATGAGCTTAGGGTGGCTACTATCTGAGGGGGAAGCACACTAAGACATGAACAAGTCGTAATAGTCATGGACTTGTACAGAACACCAACTACTCAAGATACATGGAACCCTTTTCTGAGTTATCCTTCTACTTTTATAGCCTTGGAGATCAAACAACGGTTGGGTGAAACTTGTTAGGAACTTACCATCAAGTAAACGGTAAAAAATCTTTGGAAATCGCCTCATTAATTGTCGGCCGCCCGTTCCTTTGAACGGTAAAATTTTCTTTTTAACCAGTTTTACTATTCCAACGGGTAGTTTTTGTACCTCCTGTGCTCCCAGCACACCTTTGTGCTCCCTGCGTACCTCCTGTGCTCCCAGCGCACCTCCCCAGGCCTCCAAACATGTGATCAATCGCTGCGCGTACCACGGTCCTACCTGCAATTGCCTCCCTGTGTGCGCGTATTCCACCCCATACAACTACTCCAACCATATATTCATTTGATCCGATATGGCTTGAGTCAGCTGCCATTGACATATCCTGATATCATATCGCCATGCAGGGTAGCTAGCCAAATAGCTCCTCCATCCATGATTTCTTTTACCGTATAGCGACATAGCCAGTTTTGATGAAACTTCTCTGGGTGTTTTGCAAACTAGCTGTCATACAACAGGACCAATTCGTCCTCTGAAAATGTATTTTTCCAAATATGTCGATCATGCCATGCCTTATCCTGAGCCTTCTAAACTTGCTGATGGAAATTAGCAATGAAACGACCTTCCTCCAACACCACAAGCTGTGCTAAATTCTCCCCCATGATATCAGCCTACGAGGCATAGGCTAGGAACAATATACTCCATGCGAATAATGGCCTCCTTGCCATAGAACATCATGAACAGTGTCTTACCTATCAACGTCTTGTAGGTGGTTCGATAGGCCTAGAGAACTAACGTGATGTGCACATCCCAGTCACTGCGATCGGCATTACAGACCTTGGTTAGTGCCTGCTCCAAGACCTTATTAAAAGCTTCGATAGCTCCATTTTCCTGAGGATGATATGGGGTGGTTTTCACGTGGTGGATCTGAAATTCTTCATTCAAGGCCTGTATTGTCTCATTAACAAAGTTCATACCTCTATCTCTCATTAAGATATTTGGATAGCAAACCCTGGTTAGAATCTGCTAAAAAATGAAGTGCAAAGTGGTGTCTACAGTGAAATCCTTCACAGCTTGTGCTTCGGCCCATCTGGTTACATAATCAGTGGTGGTGATGATGTAATGCGCACCTGTCTTCCTCCCTGGCAGGTTGATGGGCCCACTGAAATTGATGGCCCATTTTTAAAACACTTGCAGGGCCATCTACAGTTGTAGGGGCATAACATCTCTGCATGATGGCCTTCCTGTCTGTTGGCACACATCACAGACTTTGCAATAGTCGTGAGATTCACTATGAATTATAGGCCATCATAGCCTGCTCTCAAGATCTTTTGCATCATTTATTTCCCTGCGTAGTGACCTCCTGATATTCCCTTGTGAGATTCTGCTAAGATGTCATGCCATTAATGCTCTAATACATATCTTCACATTACTTCGTCATCTCCCATCTTATACAAATGGCCTGCGATGATGGTAAAATACGCTGCGCGGGTTACCAATTATTTCTTCTATTGTACTGAATACTCTGTGGGTGCCCTGCCTATCGTCAGGAACTAAATGATGTCGTCGAAGTGTGCATCAACCACCTTAATTGCGAACAGTTTTGCATCAGGAAAGCCTTCTTCTAGGTTGGTGGGTTCCTCACCGCTCTTGATTCGGGATAAGTGGTCCTTCCTAGCGTTCAACCTTCCTAGCTTGATGATGATTTCGAAGTCTTACTCTTGGAACAGTAGTAGATAGCGACGTTCCCCCCCCCCAACACAGGCTTATTCACTAGGTACTTCAAAGCAAAGTGATATGTAAACATATTGAAGTGCCCCCTAACAGATAATGTCATTATTTTTTAAGTGTGTAGACCATGGCCAACCCTTCACGTTTAGTAGTGGAGTAGTTACACTCCGCACCAAAAAGTTTCCTACTTGCAAATGCAACTGGATGGTCAATGTCTCCGTCTCTAGGCTACGTAAGGACAGTGATCTGGATTTATGGGGGAACGCAACAGAATACACATATAACCATAAATACAAAGATGCAGCGCAAATAACACTTTATTCCATTAATATCAAAGAGCTAAAATTTGCTTACAGACAGAATGGAAATAAACTAGCTAGGGCACTGGTAGCTTATCTCTGAGAAGATATGTGGTGGCTACAGGCCTCCGAACTAAGTTACAATGAGGCTCAAGGGCCTATTTGTTATTTATAAACAATGGAAAACCCTAAACATCCAAACCCTAACCCTAGGAGATGAAGCGCCAAAACTATGGGCCCCGTTTCAGTAAATTTGTGTTTCAACTTCCCGAGGATGTAACTTTGGCATACGATCTCCGTTTGATGTGAACCATACCTCATTATAAGGTTATATCTGAGGAATACAAATTTTGAGTGAGAAACATGGGTGCCTCAAAATGGCTCTGAAATTTCAGGACCCGAAAAACTGCTAAAAATAGTAAGTTGTGCTGAAACAGAAAAATTGAAAGAGACAATGGTGGGGCCCCAAGTGGAATAGCGGGGTGGCCACCAATATCCACCTGTATCATTCCTCCCCCCTAATGAGGAAATGGTCCCCATTGCATTGAGTTCCTCCATGAGATGATAAAAATTCTGTTGAACCTGGTCCATGGTGAAACACTTGCCTTGGTGCAAGAGTTGGCCAGCTTTGACAACCCGATACGGTTGGATCTTCTATTGGCGATTGTTCTTGATTTGTATGTCCCTGATACAGTTCGTGGTGGCCTATTCCATGTAGTCTGGGTTTAACTCTTTTGGTGTGAGTTCTTCTGCAATGTCAGAGGTGTCTAGTAGAGATGGGAAGTAGGGACGAAGGCGGTCTACATTGAATACATGGTGCAGACCAAGGAATCACTGAGCTTGAAGGAATTTTCCCCTACAACCTTGGTGATGGTGTATGGCCCATATCGGAGAAGGCGAAGCTTGCAGTGGGTTCCAGTGAGGCGCTCCTTCTGAAAATGTAGCCACACTTTGTTTCCCACCTAGAATTTGTATGGCACCTGATGTTGATCATGTCGTTTCCTGTACTTAGCATTGGCTCTGTCCAATATGTCATGAACCTGTTGGAAAATGTGTTGAATGTGCTCGATGAATTTGTTCGCTTTGTCAGCTTCAAACTGGACATGAGTCGAATCGGCCTGAGTAGCCACAAATGGCATGGCTACATCAATGGGACATAGTGTATGGAATCCCAAGCCCAACTGAAAGTGGTTGTGCCTAGTTGAGCTGTGAAGAGCCTGGTTATAACTGTGTTGTGCATAGGGGAGGCTCTCATCCCATGTGCGTGGATGATTTGAATTATACATGCGTAGAATGTGTACAATCATCATGTTGACGACCTCTGTCTGACCATCAGTTTGGGGATGGAAAGTTGTGGAATTGGTGAGCTTGGTGTCCAACATTGACCAGAGGTTGGACCAAAATGTGTTGAGGAACCTGCTATTGCGATCTGCTATGATAGACTGTGGGATCCCAAAGTGCACTCACACTTGTTCAAATAAGAGTTTAGCAGTGGCTTCTACTGTGATATTATTCTTGCAGGCCGCCATAATGGCCATCTTCGAGAATCTGTCGACGACCACGAAAACACATCCGTTTCCATGATTAGTAGAAGGAAGGCCTAACATGTAATCCATGGAGATGGATTCCCAAGGTCAACTAGGGGTAGGTAGCAGAGTATAGAGGCCTTGATTCTTGATGGTCGATTTTGCAATGGCGCAGGCAGTGTAGGATCTGATGTACTTCTCGACATCTTGTCGAAGCTTTGGCCAATAGAAATTCTTTTGCAGTATTGCCACTATTTTCTTAACCCCAAAATGCCCAGCAACTCGACTGTAGTGCACTTCCCATATCATCTTGGCATGCTCGCTTGAAGGAACACAAAGGTGTCCTAGGTAACATAACAGTGCATCTTGGAGGTGAAATTTTGGATCTTGCGTACCCCCCAAGAGTGCCTTGTGTGTGTGGCTGAATTCTGGATCGCTCTTGTAGAGAAGCGGTCAATCAGAAGTATCGTGCCCACAACAGTTGAGAATGGTGGTTATAGTCATGATCGATGGTTGGCTGAGGCAGTCTGTAACATTATTGGTGCTACCCTTATTTCACTTGATGTTCAAATGAAATTGTTGCAAATATGTGGACCACTTCTGATGGCGATCATTCTACAACTTCCCTTGTGTCTGTATGAACTACAGGGGTCGGTGGTCTGTGTGGATGATTGTCTCCTTCCCCAAAATGTAATGCTTCGATTGTCAACAATCCTGCACAATGGAATACATTTCTTTGTCGTAAGTGGGATACTTGCGAATTGTGTCGGACAATGTCTCACTGTGATATGCCACTGGGTGCCCCTGTTGAGTAAGAATTTCTCCAATAGCATAGTCAGAGGCATCTGTCTCGATCTCAAATGGTTGTTGAAATTTTGGTAATGTGAGCACTGGGGCAGAACAAAGGTGATGTTTCAATTCTACGAACACCTTCTATTGAGATTCCAACCAAAAGAATTTTTCTTTCGCTCCTCCTTTGGTGACTTGACTCAAGGGCCAAGCGATATGAGAAAATCCCAAGAAGAATTTGTGGTAGAAATTAGCAAGACCCAGAAAGCTGCAAAGCTCTGTTATATTGGTTGGGGTTGGCCAATCCTGAATGACTTGGATCTTGGTTGGATCCACATGCACCCCCCTTTCATCAATAATGTATCCCATATATTGAGCCCGGGTCATGCCAAAAGTGCACTTCTCCAAATTGGCACACAACTTGTGTTTTCATAGTGTTTGGATGACTTCTCGGATGTGGTGGAGGTTCTCTTCCTAAGTCTGGATGAAGATCATAATATCATCCAAGTACACCACTAAAAATGAGTTGGTGAATGGACGCATGGGGTGTTTGACCTGACAGTGCAGAGGCACCCCTGTGGGTGAGGTGATGATGTCCCCGTAATCCTCCACAACCTTTTCCATTTGTTGTTGTCGTGCAGAGGAGCCATGTCTGGAGGTCGTGGCCATAGTATTCTTCTTTCCCTGGGTGCAGATAATCAGGAAAATGAATTTCCTGTTTTGGGAAATGAGCTTACTGCATTGTTTTGCAGTAACTAGAGAGATAGTGGGATGTGGTGGTACCTCTAGTATCCTTTACTACTTATTTCCAAAAGTAAAAATAACAGCCCGAGGTCAGGACTCATACATAGCATGTCACTTCCACAAGTATGGTTGGCCTAATAATACATCTGAAACATCAATAAGAGAAATGTCACTCATTACCTCATCCGTGAAGGGCTTGATGCTATAGGGAAGGTGGCACTGCTGGTTGACGCAGAGATCCCGTCCTTGGTGAAGCCACCCGATGGTGTATGGTTGTTAGTGTGCTATGGTCGGCAAGCCCAACCGCTTTACCACATCTGCTAGAATGAGGTTCTTTTGGCTCCCATTGTTGACAATGAACTATAGCGGGGAACCCTTTACCCACATTTGGGAGTGGAAGAGATGCTCTGTCTCCTCTGGATCTTCTGGTTCCTCCTTTGGATATTCGTAGTGGCAACAGTGACGTTGGGCTCTGCATCAATAATATTCTTCCCTTTGTGATTCCCCTTATCAGGTTTTGATTCAAAGTCGGAGAATGCATCTGATTCAGAAGCCCTAATCTCGGCCACCAGCGACTGCTTGGCCCGACACTCACTTGTGTTGTGAGTGGAGCTCTTATGGTACTCACACCACTTTCCCATGTCCTTCTTTGGCTTCGCAGTGTTGTTCTTTGCTTCTGGATTTGGAAGATTTTCTTTGGCTACCATTCCTTGGCTTTGTCCTTTGTTCTACAGTTTGTGGGCACCTTTCCCTTGCTTTTTATTCGTAGATCCAAGGTCTCTCTTCTTCTGTTTGAATTTCTGTTCAATATTGGCAGCATATCGGTGTGTCATACAAAGCAAGGAGATGTCGAGGAAATCCATTTCCTTCTGAATGTATCTATGCAGACAACTATGATACTTTAGCACCAAATTTTTCTCTGAATCTTTGATACCCAACTTTGTGCGCAGGGTATGGAATATATTTGTCATCTCATGCACAACTTGATCCCTTTGTTGCCGCAACATGGCCCATTATATGTACTTGTCCTCATAGCTCCCCATGGGATAGTATTGTTCCTTGATGGAATCTCAAAAGGAATTCCAATTGGGTACGACTGAGAATAGAGAGGGTTTTGTCTCATCCTTTTTTTCACAGTAGCTTTCCTACCAGTCCTTGACATGGGGGGTAGCTTTGAGGAGTGCAAAAATAATATTCTCCTGGTCGGAAAAGTCATGAACCGAGAAATATCCTTCTAATATATTCAACCATCTATCTATGGCATATGCATCTATTTGACCCTCAAATATGGGAATTTCAAAGTTTACTTGTACCTTAAAGGGAGTCGTGCCTCCAGAGTGGCTGCTGGATACAGATGCACCGCTGGTGGGAAATCGTTGAAGGACCTGGGCAAAGTTTTCCATCATCGTGGTCCTTTATTTTTCGAGGGCTTCCTCGAGTAATATTTTTATAGGATCTCCTACTCCCTCATCTTTATTTTCGTTCCCCATGGGCATCCGTCGGGGTTTGCGAGGTTGATCTTGCACAGGTTCCACCAGATCGAGCCCTAACTCCTTATACCCAGACCTCGTTGGGCACATGCAAAGAAGTATCGAGAAAAATCAGACCGATCTAATACTAGTAATCCAGATTTATGCATTAACGCAACTGAAACACACATATAACCATAAATACAAAGATGCAGTGGAAATAACACTTCATTTCATTAATATCAAAGAACTGAAATTTTCTTATAGACAAAATGGAAATAAACTAGCGAGGGCAATGGTAGCTTATCTCTGAGAAGAGATGTGGCGGCTACAGGCCTCTGAGTTGAGTTATAATGAGGCTCGAGGGCCTATTTGTTATTTAGAAACAATGGAAAACCCTAAATATCCAAAACCCTAACCCTAGGAGATGAAGCGCCAAAACTATGGGCCCCGTTTGGGTAAATTGGTGTTTCAACTTCCTGGGGATGTAACTTTGGCATATGATCTCCATTTCATGCGAACCATACCTCGTTAGAAGGATCTATCCGAGGACTAAAAATTTTGAGTGATCAATATTGGTTTATGTACCCATGTTGCTCCCGGTTTTCCCAAAAAACGTCGTTTAGGGCCTCAAAATGACTCCGGAAGTTTAGGATCCGAAAACTACTAAAAATAGTAAGTTTTGATAAAACTGAAAAAATGAAAGAGACAATGGTGGGGCCCCAAGTGGAATAGGCGAGTGGCCACCAATATCCACCTGGATAAGGCAGCTCCTAGGGCAATCCCTGACGCATCTACGTGAACATGGAAAAATTTCACCCAGTCAGGGAAGATGATAATAGGTGCAGAGACCATATTTTCCTTAAGTAGCTCGAAGCTCTTCTGACACTCATCATCCCAGAAAAACGAAATTTCCTTCTTTAGCAATTTTTCCATAGGTGTTGTGATCAGTGTGTATCCTTGAATGAACTTCCTGTAGTAGCCTGTATGTTCAAGATGGAGCGCAACTGCTTCTCAGTTGTAGGCACTTCCAAATCGATGATAACTGTTATTTTGGAGGTATCAACCATCAATCCTTGTCGACAAACTATGTGGCTGAGCAAGATTATGAAGGGTACAAAAAATATGCATTTCATGATATTCAAAGAAATCTGGTGCTTTCTATAACTCTCCAACATCAGACGCAGGCTTAAGACATGCTTCTTTACCAACCCAAAGACAGTCCAGTCATCAAAATATACTTTAAAAAACTTGTGGATGAACTCTTGGAATACTGCGACCAGCACCTGCGAAAAGATGGCAAGGGCATTCTTGAGTCCGAACGGCATGATCGTATACTATAAATATCCCCATTCGTTGGAAAACTTAGTTTTGTTGCAATCTTCAGGTGTGATTCTGATCTGATGGTAGCTTGAGAACCCGTCCGTGAATGAGTATGCTTCCTGCTCCCCTATGCTATCAAGGATTTCATCTAAAAATGGCGTAGGGAAGGGATCGTGTACGCAAGCATAATTTAATTTGCGCATGTTAACATAGATTCGTATCTCTCCCTTAGTATTTTTTTCCCGAACCACCATAGGACTTACCCAATCTGACTTTCCGATTGGTTCGATTATACGTGCGATGAGCATTTTGTCAATTTATTCCTTGACATTTTGTTTGTACTTGGGGTTCAACCGATAAGGGTGCATGCTTCACAGGGCGCACATCTGGTTTTAAAGTGATGTGCATGACTCATAGGTCCCATGTAATCCATTTGAGTTTCAAAAATTTTGTCGGGAATAAGTCCTCGTATTCTGTGAGGAGTTATGCAACTTTTCCTACAGTATCATCATCCTAGTAGTCCCCAATTTTAGCTAACTTAGGCTAGTCGTCCATTATAATGTTAACTTCTCGTAGCTTCAGAGGCTTAGTGACATCAACTATCTACAGTGGGGTCCAGCAACTGCATGTTCTCCCTCTGACTCTGGGATAGAGACATTTTTCAGGTCTTCATCGCACTCCTCTATTGATAAATTGCGGCAGTTGATAATATCTTGCATATGCGTTTCCCATGTTGGTGCCCCATCTGTTGTGTAAGGGTGATATTCATCAACTACTAAGGCATCAATATCCTGTAGAGCTTTCTTGAGTGTCTCCGTTCCTCCTATCAACCTGAATGTTCCTACAAACTTGTCCTTCAGGGTTTGCCATTGGCAGGTGTACTGGTGTAATCCTGCGTCTAAATACCATGTGGTTGGGATTAGTCCCAAGGCATGAATGAACAGATGGACCCATTCCTCTGTAGTTTTTTTTCCCCATTCTTTCATCCATGCTGACAAGTGTTCACGTGGGTCCCCTGGCCCCAAGAATTCTTTACGCGCAGGAGATTTGGAGGTTCGAACCTTAATATCATCATGTCGTGACATTTTTCCCAATCCTATAATTCCGCCTTATGCGTGTCCCACCACCTCACAGAGGTTGCAAGCATGGCTAGATTAAGGGCCCATAACCATCGTTCTCTCGGGACTTCAACTTCAACTGTATGCAAAAATTCTCTAACACTGCTAGAACCATCAAAGTAGGGCAGTTCTCTTACCTCCGAGGAGATGCACCAGAAGTTCTTTATGATTCTAAGACATCGTAGCGTAGATACATCATGTAACCGATTCTGCCAATTTTCTATTTTCCGGTTGGAGTCAGAGAAGCATTCACTGCCCTTTTCATAGCAAAGCACACCATGAACCTTAAGATTGATCCAATCTTCGTCCCAAGCAGTTAACTTATATATGTGATCCACATCCTCTTCTTCACGCACTGGTTTTGTATACCTCTTTCCTTCCACACGGTCTAGGGGGACTATCACCCTTGTTCCCTCATTCTCAAACACGATGCTTATTTTCTTTAGGTTGATAATACCTCCCATGTCTATTTCCCAATCTAGTCCTAAGAGCACATGATAGGGGTCCGCATCTTCCACAATCTAAATTACCTCAAAGTCGGCTCAGACCTTAACTCCTGCAATATCTACCATAATTTTTGATAACCTCCGCAATGGTATGATCTTATTTTGGTTAGCCATGCACAAATGGATAGTGGAACATTCCAACTTAGGCTTGCCCATCTGCTACCAAGTTTCCTTAGGCAATACGTTCGCATCTGATCCCAAGTCCAAAATAACCTAATCCATTTCATAGTCACCAAACTACGCTGTTAACTGCATTTCCCAATCAATGTGTTTCTTATGCTTGTAAATTTTGTGCACATCCTTAACTTCCGGGGGCATACTAGTTCTTTCTGTCCAACTGTTTATTAGTGCTTGCAGATTTTATATTGCCTTCTGGTTGCGTAGCAAGTTCATGCAAGCTTGCAAAAATGGTTTAAATTCATTGTTTGTTTTCAGTTTTGCTGGAGCTTTTGAAATAGGCACCTCATTCTTAGTAAAATCTCTACGAGTTGCAACAAAGGTTTCCTTTTCCTTCTGTAGGTATAGGATTTCCTATTTGACAGCTGCTTTCCAGATAAGAGGTTCAGATTCAGCTTTCTCTTCAGCTCCTCCCGTAGCCATGCCGCTACGCATTATGACATTAATACTTGGTCCTTCATCACGCGGTTATGCTTTAACCCTTTTCACATTCTTTGTAGGTTTCTGTTGTTTTTCCTTCATTTTCTCTATCAAAATCGGACAATCTTCAATCACATGGTCCATTTGTCTACAATAACGGAAAGATTATCATGCAAGGGTTGGACAGTCCCTCGCAAAGTGCCCTATCTCCCCACATTTGTAACAAATCAATTGTCCCTTTCTGCAACCTATGCCTCCACCCCTTCCCCCTCCCCTGCCCCTAGCTGGGGAGCCTCCTCTGCTTGAGGGAGATAGTAGTGAAGAAGGGTCATCCTGTACCCTGTACAGGTTTCCTTGAACTATCATCATGTCATAGGTTCGGAAATTATGCTTGTTATGCCCCACAGAGGAGCAGAATCGACACCATTGCTGCTTCAATTCTAGAACATAAGCACCTATACGGGGACAGTGGTTAGTATCATGGAGCCCAACAACATGACAATAAACACACCATAATGTTGGACCACTTGGCCCCACAATCTCCTTAGGATGCAATGGTCTAGGTCCCCCAGCCTTCGTGTAATCTGCCAGCAAAGGACACTGATCCTTGGTATGACCGGATACCCTGCATCTTATACACCATATGTCTAGACTAGCCTCTTTCCCCCATTCCTTTCGCAGATTCTGTATTTCTATGTGCATTTCCTCCAGTTTTCCTTGTATCTGTTGCACCCCAAACTGAGCATCATCCCATGGCGCAACCTCTAGCTTCATTGCAATCTCCAAAGCCTTCTCTTGTGTTGCAATCAACTACTTACCCATAGGTCTGTGCAGGTGAGGTAGAAGCATAGAGATAAACCATTCCTTATGCTACCTATCATCATACTGAAATTCCCCATCTCTCATAACCTTTTTTAGCTATTGATCAGCTTCCCATACTGATTTAGTGGGTCCCTATCTAAATTCTTTCAAAATGACCACTATCCAAGAGTAGGAATTAGGCTTTTGGAACTGTTGTTTTAACGTTCTCTTGATCTCTTGAATATATGGATCTGTGTGTTGTCCTAGGTACCCTGTATACCAATCCAAGGCCATTCCTTCAAAGGCAAGTGATAGTTGTGCCCTCTTTACAGCATCGGAAGCCAAGTTCTACGCAGCCCATACCGTTTCTGTGACAAACAAAAATCGTTCCATATCTTCATCCCCTACACCCTTGAAGGTAGGTAGCTTCATGTGCGAGGCCATATCATCTTCTGGTGGTGGTGGAGGTATGGGTGAGTTCTTACCCCTATGATGACATGAAGGTGGTGTAGCTGGAGGGCTATGCGCAGTCGATTCCCTTAATGGACTGTAGACATATCTATCTCCTTCTCGATTAGTTCGGTAGTATTTACCACTTCGTGTTGTCCTCTCGCTCAGATCAGGGGTCATTCACATGATATGGCTGCACAAAATGCCTTTTTCGTGCAGTAATATTTTGATTAACAAAGGCAATGTTTTCAAGAACTTACCCCGGAAATCCTTGAAGAACCTATGATCTACTTCCGAATAGGATATGAACTTGCGCAGGCCAAGGTCTCACCCGAAGCAGTAAGGGAGGGTGTTCGAACTAGGATTCTGCACCCTGAGAGAGAGAGTAGGTAAGTCGAGTCAGATATTTGTTTGCAACTTATCAGATTTGCACAGAGCAGGTCTATTCATAGGCTTTTACCAGTATAATAAATTATTAACCATAACAGAGCTATTACCATTCACAGATATAGTGAATAGCTTCACATCCACGTGCATATTAGCAATTACCAGCACATAATATTATAAACGCGGCTACAGATACATTCGCAGTATAAACAGATAGCACAGAAGTATTCACAAATTAAATAGATATCATCACAAAGTATTCACAGATATACTTCTGCAGAAACACAGATATATTTGTAGCTAAATAACCATCACAAGTATGCTTCAGCAGTAAACGTCACTGATCCAGATAACACACATATACTTTAACAATACTTCGCATTCATTAACCTTCATATCCACTTACAACCAAAACCATATCAGGCACATAGCCTAGAGGGGTCCACACACAGCAGGACTGAGGATCTCTGTGCACATAGCCAGTAGGATTCCTTACCCAAAATAACCCAAAACAAATCTAACAGTTCGCACGTGGTATCAGTCTTAATTCATGCCTACCTCTAGACTCAAACTATTCCTCTATTTATATCGATGTAGCCTGCGCTATCCTGTGGTCCACAAACCGTTGTTTGCAGGCTCTAGGTCTACCCTTTGACCCATTACAATGCATTTGGGGCTTTGACCCACCCCAAAACCCTTGTGTTAGACTGCTTAATGCAAAAATATACAAAATTGGCCAAAAATATATAAAATTCGCAGCTTAGGGAGCCCCGTTACAAAAATGGTTGATAGTGCCATTCAAGCACCTAACTACTCTTGATTTAACTATGAACTCCTTCAGTTAGTAGTTGTAAGAAATAAAACAGAGTCCTGTTAGAAGTACAAGTCATTTAGAGAGTAGCTTTCTTTTTCGATTCCAGGAAAGCGGTTTACATTTATGATAGGTGTCAAGGTCATAGTTCGATGATCTAGCCAGCTAGGAAAATCCTATGTATTCAACCAATATCTATTTATAGCCACGAGATTGAATGAGACTGGGATAGGAGATCTTATGTAAGCACTACTTTTGTAATATTTTTATATGAGCAATATACAGTTTCAGTACCCTATTTCAAACCTGAGATTCTTATATTTATTCTTATGTATGTTTCTTATATCAGTCTTGTACTTTCTCTACAGTGTTCTAGTTGTATAATCACTTGGAATTCATGATTACATGCTCCAACTTCCTTTATACACATAGTTAGTTGTTCTGTCATGTTTTATTAGTTTGCTTATGTATAATCACTTGGAATTCACGGTAACATGCTCCAACTTCCTGTATGCATATAGCTTCTTGTTTTTTCCTTCATGTGTGGTTTAATAAGAATATGATTGCCTCAACTTCCATGAGATAAGTTGACTTGTGAATTAGTTTTCATATTGACTCCATAAGCTGAATGGTAGTAAAACCTTTACATCTTTCACCTACACTAAAAAAAAAACATTCAATGCAATTCAGAGTTAGCCATTTTCTTTCAAGTTATTCATTGAATATCATTTATCCTTTTGAGAGAACCCTCTCAGACTAGAAAGGATAATTTCCGGTTACAAGTTGGTTTGAAATAGTTACTCCAATTTGACCATTGAAGCAACCCAACAAGAACTCAATTTGTTGATAACACCAGGCTTTTTTGCGTGCCTTCTACACTTGTTGGTGGAAGTATGCTATAAACTGGTCTTCTTCAAAGGCAAAGAGTTGCACTAACCATTCCTCCATAATAGGCTCAACCATATTAGTGAAAGATGTGATGCACAGACTTTGGATGATACACTCCACTGGCATGATGGCTTCCAGCCCATAGACCATCCTGAATGGTGTTTTCCCCATCAAATTTTTGCATCTTGTCTTGTAATACCATATCATAGAAGGGATGCGCACGTTCCAATCATCTCGATTGGCATTACCGATCTTCGTGAGTGAATTCTCCAAAATCTTGTTGAAAGCTTCTATTGCGCCATTTTATTGTGGGTGATAAGAGGTACTCTTCTTGTGATGGACTGGAATTCTTCTCTCAAAGCTTCAATTGTTTCATTAACAAAATGTGTACCTCTTTCACTCATCAAAATATTCAGGCACCCAAACCTGGTCAAAATGTGCTTAAAGATGAAGTGCGCAACAGTATCAGCAGTATAGTCCTTAACTGCCTTCGCTTCTTCCCACCTTGTTACATAATCAGTTGCAGTAATGATATAATGCACTCCAGTATTCTTTCCAGGAGGTTTTGTTAGTCCAAAACAATCGATAACCCATTTTTTAAATGCCTACAAGGCCATTTGCGGTTGCAGGGGAATTTCATCTCTGTGCGAAGGCTTCCCTATTCTCTAACATGTATCATAGGCCCAATAGTATGCCTGTGCATCACTATGGAGCGTGGGCCACCATAACCCAGCAAGAAACACCTTCTACACAGTGGATTTCCTAGCATAATGGCCTCTTGCCACTTCTCCATAAGCCTCAGCTAGGATATCATGTATTTCATTTTCCACCACATATCTTCTTAATACTTTATCTTCTCCTAATTTATAAAAATAACTTGCAATCAGGGTGAAATCAGCTGCGTGCACAACCAACTCCTTCTTTTGTCAGACTGAGTATTTTTCAGGCGATGTTCCCATGGTCAAAAGATGAATAATGTTATAAAAGTGCTCATCAACCACCTTGATAGCGAAGCGTTGTGCATCAGGTAACCCTTCCTGTAGACTTTTTGGTTCTTCTCCATTCTCAATTCGTGACAAATGATCACGCCTGACATTTGATCTTCCTTGCTTCACAATAATCTCAAATTCATACTCCTAAAAAAGAAAAAACCATCGACAGATCTTCCCCCCCAACACACGATTATTGACAAGGTATTTCAAAGCCAAATGATTGGTGAACAATTTGAAATTCCCTCCTAGCAGATATTGTCTATATTTTTGCAGTGCATATACCATGGCCAATCATTACCTTTCCGTAGTTGATTAGTTGTTCTATGCACCTGAGAGCTTCCTACTAGCAAAAGCTATTGGGTGATCAATGTCTCCTTCTCGTGGTTGAGCTAAAACAGACCCAAGTGCTATACCAGATGCATCCATATGCACATGAAAAACATTAGTCTAGTCTGGGAATATCAAAATAGGTGCAATGACCATTTTCTCCTTCAACAACTCAAATATATTCTAACATTCATCATCCTAGAAAAATGCTACATCCTTCTTTAGAAATTTATCCATTGTCATAGTGATCAGAGCATACCCTTTTCTAAACTTCCTGTAAGAACCAGTGTGTCCGAGGATGGAGTGAAATTGTTTCTCATTGGTAGGAAATTATAAGTTGATGATAATCACGATATTGGTTAGGTCTACCATCAACCTTTGCTAACATATTATATGCCCCAAAAGAACCCAAACAGTACACAGAATATGCAGTTCTTCAGTTTGAGGGAAATTTGGTGCTTCCCAGAGGTGTCAAGGATCATGCACAGGTTCGATACATGTTTCTTTAACAAGCCAAATACTGTCCAATCATCAAAATATACCTCCAATAATTTATGCATGAATACTTTGAACATAGCCATGACCACGCGTGAGAATATTGTAGGTGCATTTCTCAATCCGAATGACATGACAGTGTATTGGAAAGAACCCCATTCAGTGGGGAAGGTGGTCTTTCTGTGGTCTTCTAACGCATTTCGGATATTATGATATCTTGAGAATCCATCAGTAAACAAATAAGAATATTTTCCACCTACATTATCTAGGATCTCATCAGAAAACGGGGTAGGGAAGGGGTCATGCACACAGGCATCATTCAACTTGCGCAGGTATACACAAATATTTGTTTCTCCTTTGGTCTTTTTCTCCTGAAGCACCATTGGGATTACCCAATCATATCGTTTGACTAGTTCAATGATACCTGCAGCCACCATATTATTTAACTCCACCTTTAATTTCTGTTTATATTTTGGGTTCAATCGATAAGGGCGCTGCTTGAAAAGGTGCACATCTGGTTTCAACGTGATCTTCATAACACTCAAGTCCCCTACAATTCCCTTCAATTCAAAGAAATTTGTAGGAAACAGATCCTGATACTCTATCAGTAGCTCTGGGATATTTCCTATTGTATCCTCATCCTAGTAGTCCCCAATCTTGGCCAACTTGGGCTGCTCTTCTATCCTAATGTTGACTTCCTTCAATTTCAAAGGTTTAGTAATGTCCACGGTCCTTAATGTGAGCCCTGCAACTGCGTGCTCTTCTTATGATTCCAGGATATTAACATTCCTTGGGTTATCTTTATTA
The DNA here is from genome assembly GCA_034641835.2 of Pinus albicaulis. NCBI lineage: Eukaryota > Viridiplantae > Streptophyta > Pinopsida > Pinales > Pinaceae > Pinus > Pinus albicaulis. The sequence continues at coordinate 58,868,328 of CM076576.1, forward strand.
TCCTTAATCAAAAAATTTCTACAGTTGATGATATCTTGCATTTCTGCATCCCAGGCCAGCACAAAACACTCCTTACGGGGCCAGGATTCATCAAATACCAGAGCATCGATGTATTGTAAGTCTTCATCCAATTTCTCTGAGCCACCCACAGAGCCAAAGGTTGCCAGTTAATCTTCAGTCATTGTATACTAGTCTTGAGTACCTTGGTGTAGCTCAACTTCTAGATACCACGTAGTAGGTATCGGTCCCAATGAGTGGAAAAACCTATGAACCCATTCATTCCATGTATTTTCATCCCATAACTCCATCCACATTGTTAGGTGCTTGCGTGGATCTCCCCGGCCATAGAATAAATCAATTGGTGGAGTGGTTGGAGGTTCAAAGCACATCGTCATCATTTGTTCGTCTCCCACCACCGTGCTGGAGTTGCATGTATAACCAAATCAAGCGGCCATAACCTTTTCTCCTCTAGGACAACTTTCTCCCATGATTCCAAAAATTCTTTGACACTACCAGAACCATAAAAGTAGGTTAGTTCTCTTACCTCATAGGAGATGCACCGGAAGTTCTTTGTGATCTTGAGGCAGTGCAACACAAAGACATTGTGCAACTAGTTTTTCCAATTCTCCATTTCGCCGTTAGAATCAGGAAAAAAAGAGTTATCCTTCTCCCAGTTCAACATGCCATTAGTTGTAGGATTGATCTAGTCTCCGTCCTGCGCAGTCTATTTATAGATATGGCCAACATCATCCCCTTCGCGCACTGGTTTTGTGTATCTCTCTCCTTCTGATGAGTCTAATGGAACTATCACCCAGGTACCATTATTCTCAAAAATCATACTTCTACACTTTAGAATGTTGATACCTCCCATATCAATGGCCCAATATAATCCTAGCAATGTAGGGTAGGGGTCTGCATCATCCACAATTCATATAACCTAAAAATCAATACATACCTTTACTCCAGCGATGTCTACCACAACTTGCGGAAGCTTGCCAAGAGGAATGATAGTTTTTTGATTGGCCATGCATTGTTGAATGGTGGAACATTCCAATTTTGGCTCTCCCATATTCTCCCAGGTTTTCTTAGGTAAGAAATTTGCATTAGACCCCAGATCCAAGATGACCTAGTCCATCGCACATTCTCCAATCAGCATAGTCCACACCGCATTCACCACAAATCAAAATCAGTCCATATCCTTACCCCCCGCACCCTTAAAGGTGAGAAACTTCATATATGCAGCCATATCATCCATAGGTGGGGGTGGTGGTGGGGTAGGAGGATTCTTGCCCCTGCGCGAATTCGATGGTGGTGTAGTAGGAGGGCTAGTTTCAACGTGCGCAACCTCACTTTCGTTTATCAGGGGAATTTCTCAGAGTGTTGTATACAGATCTATCCCCTCTCTGATTGACTCGATAGTATTTACTGTTGCGCGTCGTGATTTCGCTCTGATGAGGGGTCATTCACTCGGTTTGGCTGCACAAAATACCCTTTTCAAACAATAACATCTTAATCAGTAGAGGAAAAGTTAGTAAGAACTTACCCTTCAATCCTTTGAAAAATATCCTTTCAGGTTCAGAGTAGGACAAATTGATCGACTGCAAATTATGTTACAAAACCACCCAAGATGTTGTCAACCCAGTGATCTACAGTCTAGGTAATGGAATTTTCAGTCTTCTCCAATTGTTGGATCAATTCATAGGTCCAGTGCATGACCTAGTCATCCTTCCAATAGGTTTGGAATTTTGCTAACTTGCCAACTGCTCCTGCAGCTCATGTGCAAAGGTTACGAAGAATATCTCGTGCACCACAGTGAAAATATACTTATTCTTTCACTCTTCATTTGAAAACTTCTTACTTTTGTTTTCTTTTAGGGAAAATTCCTGAATTTGTTTCTCAAACCAGTCCTCAAGTTCAGGCTTTAATGGCTGCCAATGACCTCGTGGCATCACCCAACTCTCTCGAAATTCTCTTGGTCCTGGAAACGGAACCATTTTTTGGCTTGATGGGTCTTGACCTTGGTTTGGAATTGAGGTTAACCAACAAAACTCTTTTACTATTGGCCCTTTCAGCAGTGACCTGCTTGCACAAGTCAAAGTCTCACCCAAAGCAGTATGGGGGGGTGATGGATCCAGGTTTCTGCACCCTGAGAGAGGTTTGAATGATGTGGGTTCCTTAAGGTCCTGAATAACCATAAACATACCTTCACAACAGTAGCCCTAACCAGTAAACCCTTTCAGAAAAATTTAGGTCAAATATGCAGAACCTCTTGCACAAGTTAAAACAAAAACTATAAATCAAGTAATAACCCTTAACGCATAATATCATAGCCTTATACCATCATATCCATCCAATAAACATTCATATAAATCCAAATACAGTTGCGCAAGAGATCTATTTTCAGACAATACAGAGATTGGAAATAAGATGCAGAAACATAAGCAATAGATTCATATAAAACTCAAATATCCGCAACAATATTCCTCTATTAATATCAGTTTAGATCCTTCATACAAAACACTTCAACATCCCGCGCACACAACCAATGGGGTTCGGACATAGCAAGACTAAGGTATCCATGCACAGAGCCAACAGGAGCCTTCTAGCCAGACAAATCCACACAAAATATCACCAAGTTTCTAGATCTAACATTCAGATTCAGACTTATCCAAAAACTAATTTCTTAGGCTCGATCTAGCCTTCTATTTATACTATTAGCCTAGCTACTCTATGGTCTGCAAACCGTGGTTTGTGGCCCCTTGATCTACCCTTTGACACATTTCAATTCATGAGGGTCTTTGACCCACCCCAAAGCCCACACGCAAGACTAATCTATTACAAAATATAGAAAAAATGGTCAGACTTAGGGGACCTCACTCCAACACTTACTGATATTGTGATTAATTGTGTGCTATAGTAAATGACGACATCTATAAGCTTTTTTGTCTACACTATGGTTGACTTTTCGGCCCCTTAGTCTTGCTGAGAGGGTTTTCCAATTGCTAGCTCTTGAATTTTAAGTCAAGGGTTCAACTCCGAGTATCCTATTTTTTTGTTTAGGAACGTGTGTGTTGGTAATTTCACATGAAGCAACATGAATTCGTGTTATATGATGAACGCAGTCATTTTTTAATGACTCTATCTGTGTCATAGTCTTTATTATTTTTATTTTAAGAATCAGTCATAGACGACATTTCTTCAGGTTCTAAATACGAGTTTTTGCTAATAGCCTCGAAAAGGGTCCTATGGGTAAGCTTTGCGAATGATTTTTTTGCTGTAAAATTGCTTCTTCATTCTCTTTGTATGTCATACTAGAAGGCTCGATTCTAGAGTGAGCACTACCTAGTTTGCTAAGGTAGAAAAATTTCCTATTTGAACCTGATTATTCCGTTGGCTTTGAAAGCCTCACAAGAAGCTTCAACTTTTTCGATTTAATTCCATCACATTTATCCCATATGCAAGATATATCCTATGGCCACAAACATGGTATTTTGAGATGGAGTAGTCTACTCCATTTGGGTTTTCTTCAAATTATTTTTCGTCTGCTTCATTATGCTCGTAAATGAATGTCAATAGGGACACCAATCAATTGATTTCGTTTTTCATTGAAATGGTGTTGCCATTGTAGCTACTTGGTATTTGAAATATACGGTCGGTGCTGAGGATGATATATGTGTGTGTGTGTGTGTGTGTTTAACCTTGCGATACTCTATTGACTTCAACAATAATTCTATGTTTTCTTGTTGAATCTGCTTGAAAGAAGGCTTGGACCCCTCGAGAAAGAATACATCGAGAGATGTGAACCTGTGTGTAGAGACAACGTCATTGGCTCACATTTGGACTTGTTGAGTTGTTGAAGTAGTGACCTGTTGTGCGTGGAGAAGACTGATACTTTCAAGTCACGACAATACAATATTGATGTTTATCTTTGTTTATAATTGAAGAAATTTAGTGAAAATGGTTATCTTATTTCATAAATGTCAAAGTTTGATTCATGGGCTATGGACACCATGGCATTCAAGCTAGCGTTGCTTAAATATGCTACGCAAAGGGGGTGCTTTAAATTTTATATGGAAATGGTGACATTGGTAGTAAAACACACTTGAAGTTTATGAGTGGATATTTATTTTCACCTTGAAAAATTTTCTTTGGGAATTTTAAATTCTGTTGAATTTACATTGTAAAATGGGTGCATTTTCGACTGAACCTAACACTCCAAATTGACTAAAATGCTCAAATTAATAATGTATTAGAAATCTTAAACAATCTCATTAGTTCTACTACTCATGGAACTGTAAATATCAACAAATTAAGTCTTGTTGATATTAGAATCCGTTTACATGATGCATTGGAGACAATTAAATTTCTCCAGATTCAGTCTCAAGTACAATGAGATGATCTTAATTCCAAACAATAGTCGAAGAGTAATAAAGCCACTTCAGGAGAAAATTTAGATGCAACTTAAAGTCATATTCAAGAAAGGGTATGCAAGAGTCGTTTGTATACATATGTGAAATTACGCATAACAAACACAAAATTGATTTGAGATATAACAAGGATATCTTGGATGTATCTTTTGATATGCCTGATTTTTCTAAACCTATACAATTTTGTAGTATTGGATTTCTAGATGCCATTGTTCCATAACAAAATGATCGATGCCAACACTGTGACAGAGTTGGAGATGTGAACGATCAATGTTTTGATCTTCACCCGTGCGAACATTGTGGAAAACACAATCAACATTTAAACAAATGTTCCAAAAAGACTACTACAAGAGAGAGAATTAATTTTGGATTGATTGCTTCTTGGGATTGGTCCAAAGCATCCAAGAATATTTATAGGCGATACCACGGGATATGTTTGAGAGTATAGACTAACGTTGCAGTGACGAAGACTACTTCATCTTCTCACCTTGTATCCGACAAGGGGCGAATTGATAGAGCTGTGATGGTCTTCTACATGTTCGAAGATTTTCCAAGCGAGTTTGAGTTAGAGATCCACAAGTGAGCCTGAGCCACAACCTATACCAGTTAGAACTAAGTTGTAACCAGAGAGACTTTAGTTTTTGTTGAATGAGTTGTTTGTAAACGACCACTTCCAGATTAAAAATTGTTCGAAAAACTATATTGATGGTTCTATAGTTGGAATTTTCGGATTTTTTGATAACTACTATGAAGGTTCTAGACATGGGTATCGTTTGTGGTTTTCTCTTAAAAACCACCATCCTTGGTTTGCGGTTATCTTTAAAAACCATTTGTGAGAGACATTCAACTTTTGTCTGAGATGCTTTTTTGCATTTTGAACTCTCATTCTTGGACTTTGATACATCCCTTCGGATTAAGGGGGGAATATCAGACAAATAATCCTCAGGATTAGGATTGTGTTATAGTGAGTGCTTATTAGAGTCCAAGAAGACCTAGAAATTGAATTCGGAATGGTTTCTTTATGTATTTATATGTACATTCTGTACATCATTATTAAAGAAAAACTTTAATATACAATTCATTTGGTTTCCAATTTGTATTGTCATATACTGATATGTTTCCAGTTTTACAGGATTGCTATTTCCTACTTTTAATTAATGCTTTCTATAGTCTCTGGTAGCGAGCTGACATGATTAGTATCAAAAAAATTTAAAAGCCAATATTAAACTTTTTAAATGCAAAATAAATTCATTGTAGCAACCAAACTAATACCCTGACTAATACCCAGCACCATCATTATATGTCGCTTGACAATAACATAATAATTGGAAAACAAATTCTATATCTCCCAAAATATCAATTTAAAATAATAGTCATTGTGAGAGGAAATTCATGACTTCATATAAATCATAGTCCATGCTGAATGACTATTTTTGAGAGGAAATTCATGAAATTGCTAGGGCCGATTATGCGTAAATCGATTTCATAGATTAAAACTTTTACAAATGATAAAGGCTGCAACATATAATATTATGTGCAGTTTTGTAGTTGCGGATAATACTGTACAGACGACGAAAAGTGCAGATGCTAATTTATATGTGGAAAGACTGGCTGGACATATTTGAGTCCCTTTTCTGATATTCCATATTTACATATTCTACTTGCTGATATATTCCGAGGTGTCTCTCGCTTTTCTTCTAATAATTTTTACCCATATGCACTTTTTCCCCTTTAGTATGTTCGCTTTGGCTGCTCCGGACTACAGACTACAGAACTTCATTGCAACTTCATGAACATAAACCGCCTGCACAAAAATTTCCGGTGAGTCGGTTGAGTGATCGACCATGAAAGTGAAATAAGATATTTACCACGTAATAGTTATAAAGTGAAAGTGATTTTGATTGAACAGATTCCCACATTCAAGATCAATTTCCGGTTCCCAAAGCTACTTCCAGATCAATTTCGATTGCATATTTCCGATCTGCTATTTTGATGGTTGTGGAGTGTTTCTTCTACTGGACCCCTATGTTCAATATTGATTTCACTGGTCTGGTGGCTTTGGGGACAACTGTGGAGCGGAATTGTTAACATTATGGGAACCCTTAGAACACCTTTGAATGTTTTAAGTGGCTTGGCTTAGATGAAGTATCGGTTGTTGGGATTCTCATTCAGTGATCCTTGGCCATGGCCATACTTATTTTTTGGGCTATACAATAATTAATGTCGTTAAGTAGTATATGATGGCAGGCATATACTGACCAAAAACATTAATTATTCTAATAGTAGCCGGTGATCCACTGGGTTCAGGGGCTACATATTTTAGTGTTACCCTCTAATCAACCCTGTAACCACTCAAATAATCAACCCTGTAACCACTCAAATTTAGTGTTACCCTCTAATCAACCCTGTAACCACTCAAATAATCAACCCTGTAACCACTCAAAAGATAATAGTAATGGTTTGGAATTTTGCTAATGTCTAGAGATTCTGGTGTAAAGAAAACCCAAACATGTAAAAGACTTATTAACATAAAAGACTTATGAACAAAAATACAACACGTAAATTGACTACTTTAGAACAGTAACTGTAAAAAAAACTGAGAAATTTAAGACATGCCTGCGCTCCTCTTCTACGCATTTGTCAGAACTATTGCGGATTGCTCCTCCTCCTCCTGATCTATCCCCGGATTTAGAAGCTGAAGGTTTGTAGTCGGGGAAAGGCACCTGACCCGCTTCAATGCAATTCAAGTCCTCTAACAGAATCTCATAATGTCTTTTGACTTCTTCTGGGGATTTCCCTCCAACCATGAAAGCCACATTATGCCAACGATCAGGAGTGTCTTTGTCATAGATAGCTAAGGCCTTCTCAAACAGTTTGTTTTGCTGGTAAGTCCAGTTTGTTGCAGTACTGCTGGACGAATGCATTCCTGGTGAAGAAACTGATTTACCATCCATACTAGACTATTAAGCCTGCAACTGACACTATCAAGCACAAGAAGTTCAAAGGCAATGTTTACAGGACTACAAGCATGCTGCACTTGGGTATGTGGGACCGGCCTTTCAGCAGCAATAATATGTGACAGACAGAAGAATCAACTTATGCTCTGAAAGTAAACAAAAACCCAGCATATAATAGAACGATTAGAACCTATGATAGAGAGGGGATTGAGCTAAATGTAGAGGAGTTTGATCTCCATATAATCAGTTTCAAATTATCAGTTGAAACTAAATAAAATTCTTGAAACAGTGGAAGGAGTCGATTCTTGAATGCTACAGGGGCATATACATCCTGGCAATTCAATAGAAATCTACTTCGAAGTTAAAGCAGGGAACCCAACGAGGAAATTCGATACAAAACTGTAATGAAAAAGAACCAGTGTATACTAAAAGACAACTTAAAGTACTAGATCAATAGCTAATCCAAAAATGGATAGTAAAACGAAGTATTCTCCTCCCCCACGTGATCTCACAGGCAGTAAAATCAGGGAAATCAAGTCAGAAAACTGCACAGAGATACAGAGCTTTCAGAAAATTGCATATACGAGGGAGTCAGAAAGGTGTTGCAGTTTACGCTGACCACAAGGGCTGATGAAAGAAGTTTATCTTGAACGCTATCACTGGAGAAACTCCATAAATAGAAGGAACCTAGCTTCTGTACTAGTGTGCCAGTTGTCGAATCTCTGCTACAGTGATGGAAAAAATAGTAAATGACTTCTCTCTATACAAACCACACGATGGAGTCTAAATCTGGACCAGAGGAATCAGAATCAGAAGACTGTCGCTGCCTTCTGAACTGAATCTAGCAAAAACAGGGAGAGTTAAAAGGAAAACAAACACCATTTAGACTTATATTAACACAGCTATTAACTTCTTAAAATATCTTTCTAAGATGTCACATTTTCAATCTGAAAGGAAAATTATCCGGGGAAGATGCCAGATCTCTCTGAGCTGGCCAATCCTGAGAGCCTTGCTGATCGTGGGGGCACCAGTCATTGAGTTGGGCTGCCAAGAATAGCTTTAGGAATACAGTTTCAATGGCCTCCATTCATATCCAGTCGGATATTTGTTTGTCCGGGAAAGTGCACTAAAGCAAAAACTAATATCATGAAAGTGCACTAAAGCAAAAACTAATATCAAAACGATCAGCATATCGTATCATGTCACATTTTATTCTATTCAATCATATTAACCCAAAAAAGTGTTTTTCCTGCTTTTCCAAATCAATGAAAGGAACATTGTACTCCTATCCTTCTACTTTTAGACTTATCTCAAGCATCTTGGGTTCCTGCAAGTTGATATTGCTTTATGAAAATTTGTTTGCACATTCAGATTCATGGATTCTAGTTTTATACTTACGTTAAGCATATTTGGTTGCTGGCCAAACCATTTGTATTTTATTTTTTTAAACATATTTTACCAAGGTGGGACACGTGTGACTTTGGAATCCGTGGGCTCCAATTTTAATATTTTTGGGTACTGCAAATTGACATTTCTTTTAAATTCAGTCGTTTCATCTCTGGTGATATCACCCATTTTCTAATTTTGTGATCAAAGTAGGACACATGTGACTATCCGATTCATTGGCTTATCATTTAGAGACAGGTTGCTCAATTTTCATTGACACTGGTACAGCTACCATACTTAGCTTAGAGGAGTTGTTTATTTAGGTGGAGGAATTGCCCGGACGGCGAAAATTGGTTGGAAATTGGGCAAAAAAATTAAAAAATCTTGTAGTAGTAGTGTTTGAATCATGTTTTTGATGGTGGAAATGGATTCAGCAACATCAAAAATCTCTAAGACACCCAAAATATTGAAATTTGATAAAATATAACCAGTATTTACAAAAATCCCTGCCAAATTTTCTTAAAATCTTACCAAAATTTCCATAATTTTCAGGACAAAAAAACAATCTAGTTAAACTACGGCTTAGACTCTTGAAATCTAATTCAATTCATATAAAGAATACATATATTATATAGAACCAGCTTCGTAGTTTCAAACAAAGAACACTGTAACCTATCTTTATCAGAGCTAGCTAGTAATGTCTAAAAGATCATAATGGACATTGTAACCTATCTTTATCAGAGCTACCTAGTCATGTCTAAAAGATCATAATGGTAAATAAGTAAGACTCAATCCTTATATAGGTCCCGTTCTGACCATTAGATGACATAGCTTAGCGTTATTTGCATGAAGTCTATATGCTGAGCACACTAATGGATTGGATTTTTTTTCCATCCAAGAAAAGTTATATATTTAGGCTTAGTTATAAAAACTACGGTGGATGTATTAGAAAAATCATTTTTTTTATTAATAATTTAAATTGGGAAAAATACTTGATAACTTAATTCAATGAAGATTGAGAGCCTTGTAAATTGTAAATTTCATATATAAGAGGAAAATTATAAGGTAAAACAATATATTATAAAAAACATTATATAAAAGTGATTTAGGTTTATATAAACCATTAAGATTTTGTTAGAAAAACAATTGAGTTTTCAATGGCTTTAGGAAACAATTACCATTCCCCACTATAAGGGTGCATGTATGGACAATCAATTGTTAGCATTCTTGATTATACACATATGTAGTACTCACGTTGATGCATACATCTTTAGAGATAGAACTCAACTAGCTTTGAAATTATGTGTTTATCATATAATTTGCAATTTTCATTATTCTCACCAATGTATATACACTCATTATAGTTTATTTTTATGTTTGTAGATGGAACTTGAAGAAGAAGAAAACAATCAACACAATGAACGAAAAATTCCTCAAAATAACCCAAGTCATGGAAGTAGCTCGAGTAGTGACAACAGTTCTAGTGAAGAACGATGATCAATATGTTTGGATATCAAAGCAAGGCATTGTATTTTTTGAAATATATGTCTGTGAAATCAGACATTTTGTTTAATGTAATGGACATAGTGTCCCAATTGAAAGACAAAGGAATACCAATAACTATCCCATTTTGTATGAGGAGTGTCTTATTCATATATATCTATAATAAAATACGTTTAAATTTATTCTATTGTGTTCTTCATTGTTGCTGTGAAATGTTACACCATTGATTAGATATATGGATGATTAAATATTATAATGAAGAGATGCGAAATCTCATGATATGATATAACAAATTAATCCAAACATCACATTCATATGCACTAATAAAAATTTAATTGATATGAATACTGTTATAAGATATGTGTCAACATTTTATGAATAATGAATTTAAAAAATCACCATAATTGCATTGTCACGGGTCGATGTTTCTAAAAAATACAAAATGAACACCGGTGCGTGTTAGTTATTGTGCACCGGTGCATTTCTATGATAATTCACATCGGTGTATTTGTAAAACGTATGGGCACTGCACAAATACCAATACCAATTAGAATGACCGGTGCGCTTTATCGACAATGACCACCCGGGCAGCCTGATAGGCATCGCATGCACCACTGCAGTTTTCCTTTAACGCGCTAGTGCGTTTTTATAACTTAACGACCCAGTGCATTTTATCACCTACATGGCCTGGTGTTGTTTTAAACCTTAACGACTTAGTGCATGCACCTTCCATCGACCCGGTGATGTTTTACACCTTAATGACCCAGTGCATGTAGCCCCCATTGGCCCGGTGTGACTGACTAGATGACACGCACCGAGCCGTTGCTAAATGCCTCAGGGCGTCCGAATTTTGTTTTCCATATCGTTTCTTGTTAGGTTTATAGTGTCGATGCGTTCATGATACAATACATCAATGCGTTGACACCTGATGCACGCACTGATGAGAAAAACATCTGTAACAACCTCCGACTGCCCAATTTTTTTTAGTTGTGTTGAAATTCTGTTAGAAGGTCCGCCAAAACCTCCATTACTAAAAATGGATTTTGTAGAAAATGTTTTTTCGACAATTTTCACCAATTTTTTAACACTAAAAAAATCCTTTATAACTCCACTAGAGGGTCTTTTCCTTGTAGTGTTTTCATCCAACACAAAAATCCAAATAAAAAAATCCCTAATCTGCATATCTAGCCTAAAATATCCATGATCCAACCATTTGGCTGTGAATTTCATTGAGAGAGCCCTCTCAACCTAGTAGCTCTAGTTACTAGGTCAAAGTGGTCTGTTGTTACCTTTGCTGGTCTCCTTCTCAGTCTTCGGAGATCCGGTGGAGTGCTAACAGAAGGATGAGATAAGATCCGAATGTTTAATCTAAGGTAAATGGTTGTAATAAATTTTGGAAGCTTCTTGAAGAGGAAGCTTCGAGAAGAGGAAGCTTTCGGAAATTCTGTCTTTTTCCAAAATTTCTAGAACCAACCCAGGTGAAAAGGGGAGCAACCTACAGGTGATCAATGCTAGCTGCAATTGAGCAACTTGTTATTGGACATTTGATAAACCAATGCTACCAGTGTTTTTAACGACATGGACTAGCCACCTCTTGTGCATCCTTATCTTCGGAGATGCGATTGTTGACTAACACTTGTGGGTTTTGTTCTAATGAGAATCTTGGTTCCTAAAAAATGTTATAAGAGCGTAGGTCATGAGTTCGATACAGACTCGGCTCATGTTAGGGGGGATATTGTTGGACGTTGGATAAATCAATGCTCCCCGTGTATTTCGCGACATGGATTAACTGCCTCTTATGGATCTTTATCTCTAGCAATGTGATCGTTTACTAACACCTGTGAGTTTTGGTCTTACAGATGTCATGATTCTGAACACCTGTTGGTGAATGCTATCTAGAGGAAGTTCAAGTAGCGTCTGTACTAAAACTGGCTCGACAAGGTGGTTTCAAGAATAAATTATCAGAAATGAAAGAGGTTCAGTTAGGGTTTTGTGCAATGATGTTTACAAGGGGGAATAGGATGTTTATTGATCCCATTAGGAGGCCTAATGAACAAATGTGACAAAATGGCCTATAAAAATGATCACACCCGAAGAATGTTTCTCTGGGATGAAGCTAGATGTATCTCATTTTCAAATTTTGGAGCTATTAAGTATTTCCATGTATCCAAGTATAGCAGGAAGAAATTGGACCCTAAATATCATATGGGAGTATTTTTAGGATACACAGGGACACCATATAATTACTGGGTGTATTTTCCATCACTCAGGGTGACAATAGTGAGGAGAGATGTCAAATTTGATAAGTAGAAGTCTATGATATGTTCTCTAGAGTGGGAGCTGAGTAACCCACTGGAGGAGGAGATTCTAGTTCCTAAGGACGAGCCTTGGATAGATATTTATGATGTTGTGGAGTAGAGGAGTAGACAGGAGGCTGAGTGGAGGCACGCAATATTCCAGAGAGGGGAGGAATAGAAACAGAGAAACCAACATATTGGTGCAGGATGCACAAGAGCATGTGGGAGCTCCTACATCTATATGCAAGTAGAGGAGGCCACTAAATAGGTATATTTGGTATGTGGCTCTCATGAAAATACTGATTGAGTTAGAGCCTTTTTCATTTGAGGAAGAAATTTCTCAACTAGTGTGGGTTGATGTCATGGTGGAGGAGTATGACTCCATCATGAAGAACTATATATGGGAGGTGGTGCCGAGAATAGAGAAAAGTCGATTGTTTGTTCCAGATGGATTTACAAAGTGAAGCATGCAGTTGATGGGAACATCAAGAAGTACAAGGCCAAATTTCTGGCCAAAGGATTCTCTCAGGTAGAGGGAGTGGACTATGAGGAAACATTTTCCCTAGTGGAAATATATTCCTCAATTAGAACCATTCTATAAATAGTGGTTCATATATGGTTGAAGATCCATTAGATGGATGTGAAGACCACCTTCCTCAATGGTGTTGTTGAGGAATAAATTTACATAGATCAACCAAAGGGATTTGAGACATATTTAACGGAGATACATGTGTGTAGACTCATGAGAACCATGTATGGTCTCAAGAAGGCACCCCACATATGGTATACTCAGATTGACACATATGTGAGTGGATTGGGCTTCACCAAAAGTGAAGCAGATTACAATCTATATCACATTGTGGTAGATGGAAAGTTTTTTATCTTGGTATTTCATGTTAATGACTTGATACTTATAAGGGTTGGGAAGTTGATCCACTCTTGCTAGCAGGACCTTGCAAGATAATTTGAGATGAAGGACATGAGCTCGATGCATTACTTCCTTGGGCTACAAGTATGGCAGGGTGATGGTGAGTTGTTTGTGACTAAGGGGAAGTATTCCTTTGAAATACTTCAGATATTTCAGATGGAGAATTGCAAGCGTATGGAGATACTACCTAAAAATTGGAGGAAGGAGTATGATTCTTCTAGAAATTTAGCATATTCTATCATCTACAGATAGCTTGTGGGATCCTTGATGTATCTAGTGAACACAAGGCCCAACATATTCTATGTAGTTAATCAACTGAGTCAAGCCATGTTGAAGCCTACAGAGTTGTATTGGAAAATAACAAATCATGTGTTAAGATACCGTGGAGATACCTCAAAGGCACAATGAAGTATAAGAGGACATAGGTAGTGAATATCCAAGGCTTCACTGATGGAGATTGGGCAGGCGGTCCATAAGACCCGAAAATTACTTTAGGTGCTATCTTTAGTGTTGGGTCTCCAACTATTTCTTGGTATAGTAGGAAACAAAGGTTTGTGGCATTGAGGTCAAAAAAGGATGAATACATGGTTGCAATTCAAGCATCATATGAGGCCATATGGATGAGAAAAATAATTGTGTTTATTTTCAGTCAGGAGATGTATCCGACAATGATTTATTGTGATTATCATAGTTTTATTAAACTCTCTCAGAATCCAATATTTTATGATTGGTCCAAGCACGTTGATATTGTGTACCGCCCCTTGTGAGATTTTATGTAGATGAGAATTATTATGCTACATTACATTACAACTAAGGACGAGGATGCAGATACCTTGAAAAAGGAATTGTAAAGAGGAAAATTTGAATTCCACTAGTGCAGGATAGGGGTGGTGCAAAATCCCTTTCTTGCTAAGAGGGAGCGTAGGAAACTATAGCAAGAAATGCTCAATTTCGGTTTTGCCTTAGTCAAATTGAGTAATTCAATTTTCCATATCAACAAGATGACTTGGATTACAGTTAGCTAGAGAGACAAGCTCTTGTCTACTAGTTAAGTTAGTGAATTTTAGTTATAGTCTTGGATTAGAGTTGTGCATGTAGTGATTGCGAAAATTTAGCAATCTAGTTCAGTTATATTTAGTAGAACGCAGTTAACTAATCTCAAGTAATTAGTTGAGTCATTTGAAGGTAATTTGAGTGGTAGAACTATTTTTAACTCAGTGATCTCTTAGTTAAACTAGTCAATCAACTAAAAATAGCCGAGACATGCATGGGATTTGAATTTCCTAGATGGAGTGGAGGAAAACACACATTGTAATTATAAATTATATATTATTTGAGTGTGCAGGCTTGGGATTGATGTAAATGATCAATACATTGGTATTTGTGCAAGGAAATAGGAAATTCCCCTATTATTTAGGAGCTTAATTTCTCATAATTTGCACAAGGAAATAAGAAGATGTTTGGGCATTGAATTAGCTAAGTGTTGGCTAGAGAAGGAATTCATCAGGGGAACATGTTTAGTGTAACATTTTCTCGAGGATTGAAGTGAGACATTGTAATAGTTTCTCATTCTCATCTAATTAATGAAAATTTGCGGGGTTTTTTTCCTAGTTGGGTTCCCCTATCAAATCATTGTGTTCTTGTGGTTTTGATGGTTACATGGCATTGCATGTATTTCTAAATTGTTATTTCCATTCCGCACAATAGTAAATAAAATTTGTAATCTATCATTATCAATTCGAACTCATTAGTAGTAGAAAATTTATATTAATTTCTACAAGTGAAAAGGAGGCCCTATTTGAATTTCGATACCAATTAAGAAATTAAGACCCATAAAATATTTTACTTGGATAATTTTAAAAATGAGAAGGAAATTTTGAAAAGAACAATAGTTTGAAGGGTAGGGATAGACATTTAAACAAAGATAGAAAAAGATATAATGAGAAAAGATGATTTTTTTTTTCACTCCTAATATGGATATTAATAACTAAACGAGTCCAAACCAAGAAGGAAAAAAATGAAACATTTCTATGGATTAAATCTAAGGAAAATAAATAAATCATAACTAAACAAGTGAAACATGAATACACATCTAACATAAAAAACTAAAAGATTTTTTTTTTGGATTAAGAAAATATATAACCAAGGTCATTGTGTAACCAAAACTAAAGAAACGTATCATAACCAATCATGGGAAGTGGTGTCACAAGTCATGCATACAAATTTGGGGATTGTTGTGGGTTTGACAAATGGTGACATAGTGAATGGATCCATGAAAATTTGAAATATTGCATATTCATTCATAATTTTTAACTAGAAGTTATAATTTTAGGAAGAATAATACCGTAGAATTCAATAAATATATTATTTTGGTCATTACATTTTAACAAGAGCCTAGAGTTCCCAGATCATGTAGCTTCAATTAAAAATCTTATTCTCAATGCTTTTCTTACAAATGAATTAAATATTTTTAGAAAATAAAGTGCTCCAATTTCTTGAGGTATTATTTCACTACCCACAATTTCTCCCAACCTCTATAGAGTCACCTTGGCATTACATCCCTTCATTGTAAAAGAACATCCATAGTTATAGTGCATTTATTTACATGTCCCCTCAATAAAGAACTTCCTTTCACAATTTTTATTTTTTTCCTCTTTTTTTTGAATAATTTATGTCTTAGCAATGGTTTTTACACATTTATGAAGATAAATCATCATGTCATTGGAAAGGATTGACCCTTCATAAATAATAATATCCTTTGAAATATTTTTAACTGTAGGTATTTGTTGGTGGCACTATATGACCCAATATCATCATATCAATCCAGGGTCCATGGACTTTGAGACATAACACTAGAAATTCTAGAGAAATACTCCATAAACACGCAAAGAATCAAACCCTATTCAAGCCTATCGATCAACACTTCTCAAATTACTACAAATACTAATAAAAAAACTATTCTAATCCTACATTCAAATGGAAATTATGAGAGAACAACCACTATCTATTAATCAATTGGAAATTTGATCATTGAATTTTAACTAAACTAATTAACTTCAATGTAAAGACTATATCAATGAACTAAAGAGAAAAAGAGTTGAAATCCTGGACAATCTACAAACTGCCAAAAATAATGTAAGATTAATTCTCTCACACACAATGTAGAAATCCAAATCCTTAGACGAATAATGAATAATATTATGATTATGCATTTGGAGCTATTGTAAACTATCTATGTGTGAAATAAAAATAAAGAAAAGAAAGGTTATAAATCTATTCAAGGCAGTGCAATGTGCAATGTGCTAATTATGTAAGCCAACCATCATATACATAGATCACAATGTTTCTAACAACAATTTATTCTAGCCTTCATGATGCAGGGGCATTAGACACTAGCTAGCAATGTAGGAGCTTTTGTCCACATGTTGTGGCTAGGAGGGTTCGAAATAATTTGAACTGTAACAGCTAGGTGTCAATACCTCAGCTGTTTTTTGCATTTAGATCAGTTATGATTAGTAGAAGTCGAATAATTAGGTTCAGTCCATCTGTCATGTTTCAGTTATTTGAGTAAATTGTAGTTAGGCCTTTGATTTTCTAAACGGTCCCCAACGAGGAACCGAGGAGACACATTGTAATGTATATAACGGGTACCCCTCAGATGTATTGGGAGGATATTTCTGCAATAAAATTTGTGTGTTAAGCAATTGCTTCTGGTTGAATAAATTTTAGTTCTCGTTGATTATCAACCTGTCCTGAATTGATATTTGTGAGGAAATTTGTTTAATTGGGAGGCGATTGAACTCTATGCGAGTATAATTATTGAATCAAACTGTTGTACAGTTTCTGCATCCCTCTGTCTATTGTTTCTCTTGAACAGTTCAACAAGCTCTATTGAATTAAATCCCAACTGCAGACGAGGTCTGTGTAAAATCATGGTCGTTGAACTCTGTTTAATGATAGTGGAAATCCCACTTAATAAAGAGATAAATTCGTTTTTTTGTTAGTCAGAATCCTGCCCCGAGGCTAGACCTGACTTAGTGAATACAGGGGATAGCGTAACCCGACTTAATCCAGGGTCAACCACTGTTCCAAAACTGAGCGTGGTTTTGCAAAACCAACCCAGCCATATCACATTGCCTTTGTGAGATGAGTGATATTTTCCATTTGGGAGTGATTCCATAGAGCAGTGGACACATGGTATATGTCGGGTTCCAAAAACCACCTTTTCGCGTGCCATCGCATGCTAATGTTCGACTAGGGAGGCCGCACGATATCGTTGAACGCCGTCGATTTGGAGGGAAGCCATCGGATGGTGTTCATATTCGGAAGATGCTCGAAGGTTAACTTAAGGTATGGCATGCATAATAAATTAAAATCCGCATCGCGTGGGCCCAGGGACCAAATTCATTTATTTAAAAAAAAAGTATCGGGTTATCAATATGAGATATTAAAGGGTGACAACCTTATCATAAGGTGGTGAGAGATTTAAAGCTCGGGTTCATTTAATTTTAAAATTTTTTTGATTATGTTTATTTGTCAAATTCCTCGAATTTGATAAATAAAACCAAAGAAGTTGTGGAATACCACGTGGAGGTGAATGGATTTAAGCGGGAGAAAATGCTGAGAGAGCGACAATAGTAGACCAGCTCTCCTAAGGGGCCGACTTTCAGTTTTTTTGCTGTCAGTTGTGGTATCAGAGCTGTTGTTTTCGAGTTGTTTTTGAAGAGAATTAACATGGCAATCTGAGTTGGTAGAGGTGCTGGCAGAAGGAGAGGCGGACCCGTTGCCAATGCAGAAGTGTTGGGAATTTTGCAGAGGTTTGAGGCCAGAATGGATGCCATGGAGCGAAGACATCCCAGAGATCCTGAAGACATCAGTGAACTTGAATTAGAAGAAGCGGAAGAAAATGTTGAGATTCCTCCTGACATGAGGCTCCTCAGAACTGTTCTGGGGTCTGCAGTTCAGCCCAGGATTGAAGTGTCGAGTTTTGTAGGAGGAATGAATCCAGAGGAGCTGGTGGACTGGATTAATGAAATGAAAAAGTGCTTTGACTATGAAGAAATGAGTGAGGATAAGAAGTTCAAGTTTGCAGTAACAAAGCTGAAGGGACATGCTGCACTTTGGTGGGATGGTGTGCAAACAGAAAGGAGGAGAGTTGGCAAGCAACCTATTAAGAACTGGACCATAATTGTGGCTAAATTAAAAGGTAAATTCTTCCCTAGTGATTATCAGCTGACATTGTTTAGGAAAATGCAGAACCTGAGACAGAGGTTGCTGACAGTAAAAGAATACACAGAAGAATTCTACAGAGTGAGCATAAGAGATGGGCAATTTCAAGACACACTAGAGAAGAATGCCAGATATGTGAATGGTCTCAAGCTGGAGATCCAAGATGATATTGGTCTTTTGTCTCCTAAGACAGTTGAAGAGGCCTATCAGATGGCCTTGAAAGCAGAAGAGAAACTCTTGAGGAAGAAGTCTGCCAAAGGGAGAGGTACTTTCCGTGGAAAGGGAAGTCAGGGTGGTAGGGGAAAGCCTACTACACCTAGGGATGGAGCTAATAGTAGCTCACCTCAGAATGCATCTGCAGAGGATGATGCAAGAGGCAGAAGGGGTTCTTATAGAGGAAGAGGAGGCAGAGGTAGAGGCAGAGGTAGAGAATTGAGGTGCTATAGATGTCAGCAAGTGGGACATAAGCACTATGAGTGTCCAGAGAATGTGGGTACTGGTCCAAGAAATGCTATTATTACCTAGGCTAGAGAAGATGCAGCAATTGAAGAAGAAATTCTATATAGAGGGGAGAGTCCTTGGTGGTTAATAAGGTCCTGTTGAAGCAAACCAAAGAGGTCACTAAGCCTGCACAAAGGAAGACTTTGTTTAGGAGCATATGAAAGGTCCAAGGGAAATGCTGCTAGCTATTCATTGATAGTGGCATCACAGACAATCTGGTTTCCACTAAGGTGATAGACAAGTTGAAGCTAAAGACAAGGGAGCATCCAACTCCCTACAGGGTGTCCTGGCTGCATAAAGGGCACCAGCTGGTTGTAAAAGAGCAGTGTGAGATAGAGCTGCAAATGGGAAAATACAAAGATAAGGTCCTGTGTGATGTAATGCCC
The DNA here is from genome assembly GCA_034641835.2 of Pinus albicaulis. Classification (NCBI taxonomy): domain Eukaryota; kingdom Viridiplantae; phylum Streptophyta; class Pinopsida; order Pinales; family Pinaceae; genus Pinus; species Pinus albicaulis. Next base: position 58,887,942 of record CM076576.1, read on the forward strand.
ATGGATGTGTGTCACATACTGCTGGGTAGACCTTGGCAGTTTGATAGAGTAGCGGTGCATGATGGCAAGAATAACACTTAAAAGTTCTTCAAGGATGGAGTACATCATACATTGATACCCATGGAAGAAGGAGAGCCATCAAACAGAGTGATTGATCCAAAGACCTTGTTGTTGAGTGGGAAGGAATATCTACAGCAGATAGAAGAAGAAGAGCTAAGTTTTTCTTTAGTTTGCAAGCCTAAGGTAGTTCTTACTTCTACAAATATTTCTGATTTTCCAATAGAAATCCAAGAGATGCTAGACAATTATTGTGACATTGTTGTGGATGATTTACCCGATGAGCTGCCACCTGTGAGAAAGATTAGCCATCAGATAGATTTAATCCCTGGTTCAAATCTGCCAAACAAGGCAGCCTACAGAATGACTCCCATAGAAAATGAGGAAATTAGGAGACAAGTACAGGAATTGGTGGACAAAGGACTGATCAGAGAAATTTTGAGTCCATGTGTAGTACCAGCAGTATTGAGCCAAAAGAAAGATGGAGGCTGGAGGATGTGTATTGATTCCAGAGAAATCAATAAGATAAAAATCAGGTACAGATTCACTTTGCCTAGAGTAGAGGATTTAATGGATTGTTTGAGTGGTGCTAAATATTTTTCAAAGATAGATTTAAAAAGTGGATATCATCAGATCATAATAAGAGAGGGTGATGAGTGGAAAAATGCCTTTAAAACAAATGAAGGACTGTATGAATGGATGGTCATGCCTTTTGGGTTGTTAAATGCACCTAGCACTTTTATGAGACTTATGAATGAAGTATTGAAAGAATTCATTGGTAAATTTGTGATAATGTATCTAGATGATATATTAGTTCTCAACAAAACCAAAGAAGAACATTTAAGGCATCTTAATTATGCCTTGAAGAAGCTGCACCAAGAGAAATTGCTGATAAACTTAAAGAAATGCTCATTTACAAAGGAAGAGTTGGTGTATTTGGGCTTTGTTGTTTCTGTAGAGGGATTGAAGATGGACCCATAAAAGGTTAAGGCAATTGTGGAGTGGCCTTCACCCAGAAATCTTTTTGAGGTAAGAAGTTTCCATGGACTTTCCATTTTTATAGGAAATTCATAAGAAACTTCAGTAAGATAAATGCACCCATCGTTGAGACAATAAAAAAGAGAAAAAACCCATTTAAATGGACTACTGAAGCAGAGAGGAACTTTAAACTTTTGAAGCAAAAGATAACTGAAAAGCCTGTTTTGATTCTGCCTAATTTTACTAAACCATTTCAAGTGAAGTGTGATGCCAGTGGGGAGGCCATTGGAGTTGTGCTGAGTTAGGATGATAGGCCTGTAGCCTATTTCAGTGAAAAACTGAATGACACCAGAAGGAAGTATTCCTCATATGAGAAGGAATTCTATGCAGTTGTCCAAGCATTGAAAAAGTGGAGACATTATTTGATGTCCAAAGAATTTGTATTATATTCTGATAATCATGCTTTGTAGTACATTGTATGGCAGCCCAAGTTGAATCATAAGCATGCTAAATGGGTTGAGTATCTCGAAGGTTTTAACTTTGTTTTGAAACATATAAGCGGCCAGGCAAGTAAAATAGCTGATGCTTTGAGTAGGAGGCACATGCTTGTTCAAGAAACCAATTTTGAAGTTGTAGGATTTTATTTTCTCAAGGAATTGTATAAAATAGATTCAGATTTTAAGGAAGAATTTGAGGCATGTTGTAACCCTGTTCTAATAGATAAAAGACAGTGGTTGGATTATTTCTTGCAGGAGGACTTACTATTCAGAAGAAACCAACTGTGTGTACCAAAATGTTCCATGAGAGAAAATTTGATCAAGGAGAAGCATAATGGTGGACTTGCTGGGCACTTTGGTACTGATAAAACTTATGAGCAGCTGAGCCACTTCTATTATTGGCCCAAGATGAGGACATAAGTGGATAATTTTTTGAAGAATTGCAAAATCTATTAGTATGCCAAAGGAAGGAGCCAGAATGCCAGATTGTACACTCCCTTGCCTATTCCAGACAGGCCTTGGGATATGGTGAGTATGGAATTTGTTCTAGGATTGCCCAAGACTCAGAGAGGGAATGATGCAGTCTTTGTTGTAGTGGACAGATTCTCCAAAATGGCACATTTTATTCCATGTCATAAAACTAGTGATGCCACCCTTGTTGCTAACTTGTTTTTCAAAGAAGTTGTTAGATTGCATGGGTTGCCCAAGAGTATTGTTTCAGACAGGCACACCAGATTTGTGGGTCATTTTTGGAGGACCCTGTGGAAGAAACTTGGTAAAAAACTGAGTTTCAGCTCAGCTTACCATCCTTAGAGTGATGGAAAAGTTGAGGTGGTGAATAGGAGTCTGGCAAATTTGTTGAGAAGTCTTGCAGGCGAGCATCCCAAGAAATGGGATCATATTTTTCCCCAGGAAGAATATGCATATAATGACTCACCAAACAGAATCACAGGGCAGAGTCCATTCCACATTGTTTATGGAATGCTTCCCAGAGGGATATCAGAGTTAAGAAATCTGGGAAAGGCAGAGCTGAGAAGTGCTGATGGTGAGGAATTTGCTTCAGAGATCCAAGCCATACATGAACAATTGAAACAACAACTACAAGGCAGCATCATCAAATACAAATGTAGAAAAGACTTGAGCAGAAAATAAGTCCATTTTGAAGTAGGAGATCTGGTTTTGGCACACTTGAGAAAGGAGAGATTCCCAAAGAAGCAGTATAATAAACTGAAGTTCAAAAATATTGGGCCATGCAAGATACTTAGAAAGTTTTCTGCCAATGCTTATGAGATTGAATTACCTCCTAATGTTGGAATATCTCCCATTCTTAATGTTGCAGATTTGTACAAGTATGAAGATGATGGTGCAGAAGAAAGATCAGTAGACAAGGAACAGATTGAGTGGGAAAAGCAGCTACCTCCAGCACAACCATTGCAACCAGAGAAGATATTGGACAAAAGAGTGTTTAGGAAGACCAGAGGACAAGAGTACTTTCAATACTTAGTCAAATGGAAGGAAAATCCAAAAGAAGATGCCACTTGGATGACTGAAGTGTTGAATTCTTAGTTGAACTGAGAGGGGGGGGGGGGTGAATCAGTTCAATACATACATGAGCTTTTTAAATTTTCATCAACTTATTTGCAGCTTACTTTTGTATTCAACCTTAGTATATTAACAATATTAATATGTTGCAGCAAGTATTAAATTAATTTGACATTAAACTTATTATGAGAGCAGTAAAAATTAAGCAGATTTGATAAATCATCTCAACACACATGCAACACAGATAGAGACAATAGATATAAGTGGAAACCCATAAAGGGAGAAAACCACATCTTATTATTGTTGTGATGCAAAGGCAAGCTCCAACTCACTCTCACCACTGTTTTCCTGCAGGCACCAACCTACAGGAGGCTCCAACCTCAATTCTGCAAGCTACAACTTGCAAGGAAGCTCCAACTACCTTCAATTTTTCTGCAGGCACCAACCTACAGGAGGCTCCAACCTCAATCAGCTACAACTGACAGCTATCAAGCTTCAACTTGATAGGGAAGCTCCAAATTCCTCAATTTATCACAAGAAGTGTTTGCTGATTTACCTCAGATATCAGCTCTGTTTTGTAGCATCTCTTTCTGCTCCTCTCTTCCTTATCTTCTCTGCCTCAATCTTCTATAATTTTCATTCTCTATTCTTACTCTCTCTAACCCCCTTTATGCATATCCAGCTGATATTATATATAGATTTCCTCACATGACTGTTTGTATTTCACAAGGAATTTGGAGTGAACAGTCATGACTCTTTGGCTTTTGTCTTCTCATTCTTTTTCCAACTCATTTTAAAATTATAAAAATATGTACAAATTTCAATGTTACAATGGGATTTTTCTTTTTCCTTTGGACACTTGCCTTTGCATCACAAACAATATAAAACAAAAATATTTACATCTTCAATTACACATTTAAATTCCACTTAGATCCTTTTTGGGACTTGGCTTTACTGGATTTGTATTTTCTGCTGCTACTGAGAGAATGTTCTGTATTTTTTATTCACTTTTGCATCTATTCATCTGTTTACTATACCTGTGTGCACCAGCCACATATGTAACCACTTTTCAGGTTTTATTCTTAAATATATATGAGTCTGGGCAATTTCTGTTCACTCTCAATCTCTGTGCTCGGGCTGCCTGCCTACACATTCTCTGTCCATATAATTTATTTTCAAATCAACCCTCTTCTGTTCTTTTGGATTACTGCACATTTTTCTGAAGCTGTCTTTCTCTTTTTCGTCCTTGTAGGCTCTTGTAGTAAACCCAATCCGTGAATTTTATAAAAACCATTATTTAAAATACCAGCGTATTTATTATATGGATCAGCATATATATACATATATATTCTCCAGCCGAATGTAAAGACCCATGAATTCACTTTAACAAATGCCCAACACACACCTCATTTTCTATAAGTTTAGAATTGAGCACAATATATAAATATATCACCATGTATGCATATTTCCCGAGTCAAGCGTTACAAACATTAATATAAGGTGTTGATTCCATATAATCAATAGAATATCATATGTCCGGGCCCACTTGCCACGCTTTCTGATGCTATACATTACTCCTCCACTTCTTCCGATTGCGATTGATTGCAATTGCAATTTCCATTTGAATTTATCGACATTCCAATGCTCTGATGCTCCGATTCCGATGATTCACTGTTTACCGGAACTCAACCTTACATGAATCATAGTTTATAAGCCCATCGGGTCTGGGACTTCATCGCAATCGCAATCTTGGCTTGTTCCAATGCGATGAATTACTATTCACTTTATTTTTCCGATGCAATTAATCGTCGTTCTGCCGATGCGATGTACGGGTCCGTAACTCAAACGCACATATTAATTATGACTTATTGAACCATTGGGTCCGTGCTTCAATTGCAATCGCAAGTTTTGGTTGGATGTTCCGATATTCCTATACTCCGATGCTCCGATGCGATTAGGCTAGAATTCAAATACGTCTTAATCATAGTTTATAAGCCCATCGGGTCTGGGCTTCAATCGCAATCGCAAGTTTTGGTTGGATGTTCCGATACTTAGTTTTTCTCTGATGCGATTGGGAAAGGTTCCCACCTTATGGTACTTTGGTTCTTTTGATCATAAAGAACTCCACTTACATAAAGCACTGCATATATATATGCTTATGCTTCCGCGTTTAGTGTAACCTCCAGCTGGGTAATGATTATCGGAATAAGATTTATATATGTATACATTGTCGCTTGGGTTAAGATTCCCGGAATTAAGTATATGTATCCTCCCGCCTGGGTTACGACTCCCGGAATGAGGTTTATATATATATACTTTGCTGCTTGGTTCACGATTCTCGGAATTTTATATATATATCCTCCAGCTTGGGTAACGATTCCCGGAATTTATGTTTAGTGTATCTACCAGCTGGGGTAGTGATTCTCGGAATAACGGCTCTGCCTTTGCTTCTACCTTTCTGTGATAACAACTCTGCCTCTGCCTCTGCCTTTCTGCGATAACGGCTCTGCCTCTGCCTCTGCCTTTGCCTTTCTGCTTTTGCCTTCGCTGCTTCTGCCTCTTCTTTCGCTGTACCTCTGCTGCTCGACCTCTGCCTCTGCCTTCGTTTTACCTCTGTTGCTCGACCTCTGCCTCTGCCTTTGATGTAAATTTTACCTGCTGTCTTCTGCTTCTGTTCTTTGCCTATCTCTGCATCTGCTACCTTATTTTTCTGTCTCTGTATTTTCTGCCACTATTTCCATCAATGACAACATTTCCAACAGTCTCCCCCTTTGGCATTGATGTCAATACACTTCCTTCGTTTTCCTGTTAGGGTCCTTTCTCTTGTTTCTTACTCTTCCTCCCCCTTTGACATCAATGGCAAGGGGTTTGAATTTTTTATTCTTCAACATTTCGTGCATTTCCTCTTTCTGAGATCTTCTAACTTTGTACGTTGTTGCTCCAACCTTTGGATTAGATTCACGTTGGGTTCACCACTGACCCTTTAGTCTTTTTATTGATTCTTTTATGCTGGATGTATTCTTGCCATAATCCTTTTGATCTTGAGAACCTGTTTCATGCTTCCCTTGCTGGCTGATCTCCCCTTGGAATGATATTTTTATTTCTGTTCTCCCCCTCAAACTGTGATTTTTCTTCATATCAGAGAGTAGCATCTACAGATACTACCCCTAGTCTGTCTCTCAAATATTAAAATGGTTCTCTAGCAAGTGGTTTCGTAAATATATCTGCTGCCTGTTCTTTTGTTGGTACATACTCCAATTTTACTATCTTTTGAGCCACTTGTTCTCGGAGAAAATGATACTTGATTGGGATATGTTTAGTTTTTGAGTGAAGCACAGGATTTTTAGATATACTTATAGCACTTGTATTATCACATTTGATTGAGATAGGCTCATCAATGCTTACCTTCTTGTCTTGGAGGGTTTGCTTCATCCACGTGACTTGTGTACAACATGCCGCTGCTGCTATATATTCTGCTTCTGCTGTTGACAGAGAGATAGATGTTTGTTTCTTGCTTAACCATGCCACCAGACTTTCTCCTAAATAGAATTCACCTCCACTTGTGCTTTTCCTGTCATCCACATAGCTGGTCCAATTTGCATCTGTGTATGTTGTCAAAGTAAAGCTTTTGCCTTTAGGATACCAAAGTCCATACTGTGTTGTTCCTTGTATATATCTAAATATTCTTTTGACTGCTAGAAGGTGGTTTTGTTTAGGTGTTGCTTGATCTCTAGCCACCAGGCCTACTGCTTGCATGATGTCTGGTCTTGATGTTGTCAAATACAACAAACTTCCTATCATGGATCCGTAAATTTTTTGATCTATATCAGCATATCCATCATCAGCACACAGCTTGCATCCCGTGATCATCGGAGTTGAAACAGGTTTGCAGTCCTCCATTTTGAATTTTTCAACATTTCTTTTAAGTATTTTTCCTGTGAGATGAATGTGCCTGTGTTCTTTTGCTAAATTTGAAGTCCTAAGTAGAAACTGAGTTCTCCAATCATGGACATCTCGAACTCTGATTTCATCTTCTCAGCAAACCCTTTTGCTAGATCATCTCTGTTGCTTCCAAAAATAATGTCATCAACATATACGAAAATAGTCAGGAGTTCATTTTCATGGGATTTTATGTACAGATTGATGTCTACTCCACCTCTCTTAAAGCCTTGTTTTTGCAAATGTTTATCCAGTCTTGAATACCAAACACGAGGAGCCTGTTTTAGTCCATATAGATCCTTCTTCAGTCTGCACACATAGTCTTCTTTGTCTGTTAAAGAGAAACCTTCTAGTTGTTCCATGTAGACTTCTTCTTCTAGATCTCCATTCAGAAATGCAGATTTCACATCCATTCGGTATACCTTGAAGTCTTGGTAGCATGCAAAGGCTAGAAACATTCTGATGGCTTCCATTCTGGCTAAAGGAGCAAATGTTTCATCATAATCAAGTCCTTCAATTTGTGAATATCCTTTGCAAACTAGTCTGGCTTTATTCCTGATTACCTGTCCTTGCTCATTCATTTTATTCTTGAGTACCCATTTTGAGCCAATGATATTTTTCTCAATTGGTATAGGAACTAGTTCCCATGTATTTTTCTTCTCAATTTGGTCCAATTATTCATTCATTGCCTTCACGCAATACTTGTCCTTGCTGGCTTCTTCAAACTTCTTTGGCTCTATTTGTGATAACATGGCTATGTATATTTCTTCTGTCTATTCTCTTAGCTACCTTCTAGTTTGAACCCCTACTTTCTTGTCTCTTATGATCTGATATTCAAGATGATTCTTCTGAGTGTATCTTGAGGGGGCTTTCGAGCTCAGCTCTGCATCTTCTGTTGTCTTGCTTGTTTCATCATCATTTTGGTTTTCTTCTTCATGGTTGTCTGATGGACTGCAACAGTCTGTATCTCTTGTATTGTTTGGAAGTTCTTCATCAAATTTCACATCAATACTTTCTACTATTTTTCGAAGAGTCTTGTTGTAGCACCTGTACCCTTTACTTTTGGAAGCATATCCTAGAAAAATCCCTTCATCTGCTCTTGCATCAAATTTCCCAAGATTTTCATCATTATTCTTTATATAACACTTGCTTCCAAAAATTCTAGAATGTTTGATTGAGGCTGAATTTCCATGCCATAGTTCATATGGAGTCTTGTCACTGTTTGGCCTTAAGTGGGCTTTATTAAGGATATGCATCGCTGTGTGTACTCCTACTGCCCAGAAGGTTTGAGGAATATTACTCTCTTGCATCATGGCTCTGGCAATTTGTTGAACAAATATGTTTTTTCTCTCTGCTACTCCATTCTACTAAGGTGTCTGTGCAATAGTAAATTGTTGTTTTATGCCATATTCATTGCATAGATCTATAAAGTCATAATCTATGAATTCACCTCCTCTGTCGGATCTGATGCATTTTAGCTTGCATCCTGTCTGATTTTCTGCTAATGCTTTGAATATTTTGAATTTGTCCAGAGCTTCCGATTTATTCTGGAGAAATGCAACCCATGTCATTCTGGAGAAATCATCTATTATCAGCATGAAGTAGGATTCTCCACTTGGTGTTTTAGTTCTTGCAGGTCCACACAAATCCATGTGCACAAGCTGGAGTGGTATTCTTGTTGATAACTCATCTTTGGCCTTAAAGGATGTGTGGGTCTGTTTACCCAATTGACAAGATTTGCATATGGTATTAGAAGGCCCTTTTATTTCTGGCATGTCTCTGACCGCTTTCTTCTTGCTCAGAGTGATGATATGATCGAAGCTGAGATGTCCCAATCTCCTATGCCATAACCATGACTCCTCAATTTTACTAAGATGGCATGCTTCATCTTCCTCTTTCACGATGTAAACATTGCTCTATGTTCGAATACCTTTGAGCAGAGTCTTACCTGTGGTGCTTGATCTGAATTCACAGTCTTGTGCTCTGAAAAGAACTTCGCAGCCTTTATCACACATTTGACTGACACTCAGCAAATTGGCTTTCAGCCCATCTACAAATAGTACCTCTTGGGCCTTACCTCTACCATTATCTAAGCTGACTGAGCCCTTTCCCTTGATTTTTCCTGATTTATCGTTGCCAAAAGTAACATTACCAGTTTTCTTTTCATCAAAAGTTATAAATTTTCTCCTGTCTCCAGTCATATGTTTTGAGTAACCACTGTCCAGATACCACTGGCTTTTCAGGTCTTGAGTAGTTAGAGCCAAGTCACATTTATTCACCTTCTTTATCCACTGGAGGCATCCTTTTGTTTGGTATCTTTTGAGAGATGATGAATCACATCCTTTCAGAGGACATTTGGAAGGCATATGTCCAACTTGATTGCATACACAACATTTGATCATAATTTTTGCAGAATTGTGAGTATGAACAAAATTTCTTTGATTCATAAACTTCCTTGAGGTGTTGAACATCAATCTTTGTCCATACTTTCTACATTCAATAATTTTATGGCCAAATTCCTTACCATAAAAAAAGTAACCATAGAAATTATTTGCATACCTGATGTAAGGTTGTCTTCTCCATTTGTTTGCTTGAGACAGTCTCTTCACTGTTTTCATCTTTTGCTGGTTTGAATCACTCCTCCTTGCATGATAGTATACAACAATGTGTCCCAGCTTGTGGCAGACATAACAGGTGGCATTTTTCATAGGAGGGAAGAATCTCCTTTGATGGCTTCCAAATTTGACATACTCAGGGGTATATGAATCTTTTTCTGTTGTTTGAGTATTTCTTTCATTCTTTGTTATTAGAGGATTTTTCTGGGTTCTGTCTCCCTCCTTACAAGTTTATTCTTTTGTAGGAATTATTAGAGCTGCTTCATCATCCTTCTTTGCTTTTACAAAAATAATCTCTTTGTTTTCCTTTTCTTTGCTTTTACTTGATTCTCCTTCATAGCCTATTCCATTTTTTATCATAGGAGATCTTTGAGCAACTAGAATTTCATTCAACTTACTAGAGCTTGTTGTTTGAGAAGAATTTATAACCACTTTCCTTTAAGAATTTTCTAATTTCTTTCTGAGACATACTACTTCTTCTTCCAACTTCTCTTGTTCTTGAGTTTTCTCCTTGATTTGCTTAAGTAACATGTCCTCTATCTTCTTGGCTTCTTCAAGCTCTATCTTTAGCTACATAAGGACTTCTGAATTCTATTCTTCTCGTACATACTTGAGGAGAATTTCCTTTTTTTTTTGCATTTCATCTTGAGTCTATCAATCTCTTCCAGAGCACTTCTTAGCTCCCCCTCAAGGTCGACTTCACCTTCTTCTTCTTCATCTTCTAGCAGGAGACCTTCAAGTTCTTCTATGGCCATCAATAAAAATTTACAGGTTCCTTCTTCACTTGAAGGTTCATCTGAGTCTTCAAATGCACTGCTGTCTTGTTGAGCATAGAAGGATTTTCTGCTGAACTTCTTTCCTTTCTGCCAGTTTTTTGATGCATTTTTCTTTGTTTCTTGAGCCTGATTTCTTACTTTCTTGTGAGGACACTTAGTAGCATAGTGTCCCACTCTTCCACGGTTAAAGCATTTGAAAAGAAGTTTACCTTTGTATTTACCTGAGCCTCTATCCAATTTCTTGACAAAATTTGCCTCTTCTTAATCCGAGAAAGAGCATATGTCTTCCTCTTCTTCTTTCTTCTTTTCTATTTTAAAGGTTTCCTCCCTCGTACATGGCTTCTTCTGTGGGAGCCTCATCTCTTATGCTGTTAAATTTCCAAGTAGATGGTTCATGGTCAAGGTCTCCCAATCAGCTGTTTCTTCTATTGCAGACACCTTGGGATTAAACCTGGATGGAAGAGATCTTAGAATCTTTTGCACAATTATACTTTCTGGCATGGTTTCTCCAAGAGCTTTCATATTGTTAACAATTTCTGCAACTTTTAGGAAGAAAATGTCAATGTATTCATCATAATTCATTTTTAAGTTCTCAAACTGGGCTCTATAGACTGGATGTTTGGCAGTCTTTACTTTCTTGTCTCCTTCATGGATGTTCTCTAGAGTATCCCACATCTCTTTGGTAGTGTCTTTGTGCATTACTTTGATAAACTCTGCTTCACACAATCCATTCAAGATGGCATTCATGGCTTTTGTGTTAGCTACAAAATCTTGTTTGGATTATTTCTCTGAGTCAGTTGCCTTTGGGGCATATCCTAATTCCACAACACCCCAAACTTCTATTCCTAGAGACATTATGTATGTCCTCATCCTGATTTTCCAGAAGGAATAATTTGCACCTATAAATAAGGGGGCTTTATTGGTTGAGCATCCTTCTTTACTAGCCATCCTGAGAACCTAGAATCTCCTTTCAGTTTTTAAAATGGTACAAAGGAACTTGGCTCTGATACCAATTGTTGAATTCTTAGTTGAACTGAGAGCGGGGGGGGTGAATCAGTTCAATACATACATGAGCTTTTTAAATTTTCATCAACTTATTTACAACTTACTTTTGTATTCAACCTTAGTATATGAACAGTCTTAATATGTTGCAGCAAGTATTAAATTAATGTGACATTAAACTTATTATGAGAGTAGTAAACATTAAGCAGATTTGATAAATCATCTCAGCACACAGGCAACACAGATAGAGACAACAGATATAAGTGGAAACCCATAAAGGGAGAAAACCACATCTTATTATTGTTGTGATGCAAGGGCAAGCTCCAAATCCCTCTCACCACTGTTTTTCTGCAGGCACCAACCTAGAGGAGGCTCCAACCTCAATTCTACAAGCTACAACTTGCAAGGAAGCTCCAACTCCCTTTAATTTTTCTACAGGAACCAACCTACAAGAGCCTCCAACCTCAGTCAGCTACAACTGACAGCTATCAAGCTTCAACTTGATAGGGAAGCTCCCACTTCCTCAATTTATCACAAGAAGTGTTTGCTGATTTACCTCAGATATCAGCTCTCTTCTGTAGCATCTCTTTCTGCTCCTCTCTTCCTTATCTTCTCTGCCTCAATCTTCTATACTTTTCATTCTCTATTCTTACTCTCTCTAACCCCCTTTATGCATATCTAGTTGATATTATATATAGAGTTCCTCACATGACTGTTTGTATTTCACAAGGAATTTGGAGTGAACAATCATGACTCTTTGGCTTCTGTCTTCTCATTCTTTTTCCAACTCATTTTAAAATTATAACAATATCTACAAATTTCAATGTTACAATGGGATTTTTCTTTTTCCTTTGGACACTTTCCTTTGCATCACAAACAATATAAAACAAAAATATTTACATCTTCAATTACACATTTAAATTCCACTCAGCTCCTTTTTGGGACTTGGCTTTACTGGATTTGTCTTTTCTGCTGCTACTGAGTGACTGTTTTGTATTTTTTATTCACTTCTGGATCTATTCATCTGTTTACTATACCTGTGTGCACCAACCACATATGTAACCGCTTTTCAGGTTTTATTATTAAATATATATGAGTCTGGGCAATGTCTGTTCACTCTCAATCTCTGTGCTTGGGTTGCCTGCTTACACATTCTCTGTCCATATAATTTATTTTCAAAACAACCCTCTTCTGTTCTTTTGGATTACTGCACATTTTTTTGAAGTTGTCTTTCTCTTTTTCGTCCTTGCAGGCTCTCGTAGTAAACCAAATCCGTGAACTTTATAAAAACCATTATATTAAATACTAGCGTATTTATTATATGGATCAGCATATATATACATATATATTCTCCAGCCGAATGTAAAGACCCATGAATTCACTTTAACGAATGCCCAGCACGCACCTCATTTTCTATAAGTTTCGACTTTAGCACAATATATAAATATATCACCATGTATGCATATTCCTCGAGTCAAGAGTTATAAACATTAATATAAGGTGTCGATTCCATATAATCAATAGAATATCATATGTCCGGGCCCACTTTCCATGCTTTCCAATGCTATACATTACTCCTCGACTTCTTTCGATTGCGATTGATCGCAATTGCAATTTCCATTTGAATGTATCGACATTCCAATGCTCTGATGCTCCGATTCCGATGATTCACTATTTACCGGAACTCGACCTTACATGAATCATAGTTTATAAGCCCATCGGGTTCAGGACTTCATCGCAATCGCAATCTTGGCTTGTTCTGATGCAATGAATTAATGTTCACTTTGTTTTTCCGATGCGATTAATCGTCGTTCTGCCGATGCGATGTACGGGTCTAGAACTTAAACGCACATATTAATTATGACTTATTGTACCATCAGGTCCGTGCTTCAATCGCAATCACAAGTTTTAGTTGGATGTTCCGATATGCCTATACTCCGATGCTCCGATGCGATTAGGTCAGCATTCAAATACGTGTTAATCACAGTTTATAAGCCCATCGGGTCCGGGCTTCAATCGCAATCGCAAGTTTTGGTTGGATGTTCCAATACTCAGTTTTTCTCCGATGCGATTGGGAAAGGGTCCCACCTTATGGTACTTTGGTTCTTTCGATCATAAAGCGCTCCACTTATATAAAGCACTGCATATATATATATGCTTACGCTTCCGCCTTTAGTGTAACCTCTAGCTAGCTAATGATTCTCGGAATAAGATTTATATATGTATACATTTCCTCTTGGGTTAAGATTCTCGGAATTATGTTTATGTATCCTCCTGCCTGGGTTATTATTCCCAGAATGAGGTTTATATATATATACTTTTCCGCTTGGTTCGCGATTCTCAAAATTTTATATATATATCCTCCGGCTTGGGTAACGTTTCCCAGAATTTATGTTTAGTGTATCTACCATCTGGGGTAGTGATTCTTGGAATAATGGCTCTGCCTCTTCTTCTACCTTTCTGTGATAACAGTTCTGCCTCTGCCTCTGCCTTTCTGCGATAACGGCTCTACCTCTGCCTCTGCCTTTGCCTTTATGCTTCTGCCTTCACTGCTTCTGCCTCTGCTTTCACTGTACCTCTGCTGCTCGACCTCTGCCTCTGCCTTCACTGTACCTCTGCTACTCGACCTCTGCCTCTGCCTTCGCTGTAAATTTTACCTGTTGTCTTCTACTACTGTTCTTTGCCTATCTTTGCATATGCTGCCTTCTTTGTCTGTCTCTTTCTTTTCTGCCTCTATTTCCTTCAATGAAAACATTTCCAACATGAAGGAATGTTGCAGAAGATAGGAATATCAGTGGAAGAGCTCATGGACAGGAGCCCATGAAGAAAATCGCCCTTGGGAGTGTGATGCAGGGGCATTAGATACTAGCTAGCAATGTAGGAGGTTTTGTCCACATGTTGTGGCTAGGAGGGTTCGAAATCATTTGAACTTTAATAGTTAGGTGTCAATACCTCAGCTGCCTGTTGCATTTAGATCAGTTAGGATTAGTAGAAGTCGAATAGTTAGGTTCAGTCCATCTGTCATGTTTCAGTTATTTGAGTAAATTGTAATTAGGCCTTTGATTTTCTAAACGGTCCTCACCAAGGAACCGAAGAGACACATTGTAATGTATATAAATGGTACCCCTCGGATGTATTGGGAGGATATTTCTGCAATAAAATTTGTGTGTTAAGAAATTTCTTCCGGTTGAATAAATTTCACTTCCCGTTGATTATCAACCTGTCTTGAATTGATATTTGTGAGGAAATTTGTTTAATTGGGAGGTGATTGAACGCTGTGCGAGTATAATTATTGAATAGAACTGTTGTACAGTCTCTGCATCCCTCTGTCTACTGTTTCTCTTGAACAGTTCAACAAGCTCTGTTGAATTAAATCCCAACTGCAGATGCGGTATGTGTAAAATCGTGGTCGTTGAACTTTGTTTAATGATAGTGGAAATCCCACTTAATAAAGAGATAAATTAGTTTTGCTATTAGTCAGAATCCTACCCCGAGGCTAGACTTGAGTTAGTGAATACAGGGGATAGCATAACCCAACTTAAACCGGGGTCAACCACTATTCCAAAACCAAGAGTGGTTTTGCGAAACCAACCCAGCCATATCGCACCGCCTTTGTGAGATGAGTGGTATTTTCCATTTGGGAGCGATTCCATAGAGCAATGGACACGTGGCGTATGACGAGTTCCAAAAACCGCCTTTTCGCGTGCCATCGCGTGCTAATGTTCGACTAGGGAGTCCGCGCGATATCGTTGAACGCCGTCGATCTAGAGGGAAGCCATTGGACGGTGGTCGTATTCCGAAGATGCTCAACGGTTAACTTAAGGTATGGCATGCATAATAAATTAAAATCCACATCGCGTGGGCCCAGGGACCTAGTCATTTATTTTTAAAAAAAGTATCGGGTTATCAATATGAGATATTGAAGGGTGACAACCTTATCATAAGGTGGCGAGAGAATTAAATCTTGGGTTCATTTAATTTTCAAAGTTTGTTGATTATGTTTATTTGTCAAATTCCTCGAATTTGATAAATAAAACCAAAGAAGTTGTGGAAGACCACATGGAGGTGAATGGAGTTAAGCGGGAGAAAATGCTGACAGAGCGACAATAGTAGACCAACTCTCCTTAGGGGCTGAATTTCAGTTTTGTTGCTGTCACTTCATACAAACTTCAAACTATTGTAAGCAAAGAAACTGACATTTCCAATTGAATATGACTAGATACCACAACTTTGCAACACAAGACTGAAGAAAGTCGTGATTCAAATGAACTATGTGAAACCCTAATAACATAAATCATTACCTTCTTTTCATTCACTTACATAATTTACAAGGTGAAGGTTTAATGATTTTATTTCTTTCTGAACTCAAATTCCCATGTAAGTGGTGCTCATCAACAATCTAGGGAAATTAAAAGACTCATTATTCTATGAAATGTCTATTTATATCTCAAACTCAACTACAAAAACCTGTTTATATCAATTAAGCCGAATCCAATACAAAACAATATTATCTCTAGGGAGTTTACGCGTTGCCAAATTCAACTAAAGGAGATACCGATGTAACAACGAGGTATTGAATATTGTTTTCAAGTGTTATTAAGATTGGAATCCTTCCAAAATAGTTTTACACGCAAGTTCTTTTAATATATAGAATAATAGAATCCATCCACATATTAATTCGTAGACATCATCCAATAATGCGTATGACTGATATTAATATTATGCTCCACTCATAATGTTTTTCTATGCAACAATTGGTTTCAGATTGGAGTTTCATAAATTAAGGAAGCATTTTAATATTTCAGGCATTAAGAGTATTAACCTCCTTAAAACAATTTATGTGTAATTTCTCTTCAATGATAGTACTTAAAGAGAGTTTAAAACATGTGTAACATTTCAATGATATACTTTCGAATAAGAGAACTTTGTTGATCACCAAATTTCACAATACATTTTATGAGAAATATGTTTAATAGCTACAAAGGGCAAGTGTTGAAATGTTGTGTTTCTTTGAGACAACCTTGCCTATGAGTTTTGGTTGCGACGTGAAAGAAAACTGATAATATAAAGAAATTACAGTCTATTTATCATATGAAAAGAACCTACAACTACTTGGTTCCTGCAGAATATATTTACACCTATAGGATGTATATGAACTACAACTAATTTATTCATGTGCAATATATTTAAACCTATAGGTGCATATTATAGTAAAAAATTTTGGTAAGACTCACAATAAACCTCGAATACATGTGTTGTAGTGTTATATTCGATGCATGGGTAGACGAAATATGTAGTGCTTAATAGGGGAGGTTGCTTTCCTACAAGAAATTACCAGGTAAATTGGTTTGTTAGATTTTTAGTGGAACAAAATAACATGTATTAAACTAATTAAATAACATAGCATGCTACATTAAAAAAGAAACAAAAAAAAAATACTCATGTACAATAACAAGCTCAATTGAGTCAAACACACTAATAATTCAAATGGAGAACTCTCTCCCTTCCATTACTTGCTGATGGTATAAGAGAATAGGATGCTAAATCACTTGCAATGAATCCTTAGAGCTATGGAGCTCTAATATTCTTGGCAAGGTAGAATAACTGAATAATAGAATAATCCTTTATGCTTATTACAAGCCTCTCTCTCTCCTCAACAGATGGTAGAATAATAGACACTTGGTGAACTTATTCTCTTGGATTCAGGTGTTGGATGGCCAACCATTGAATCCTTCCACTCCTTACTGCTTGGAAAACACAATTTTGGTTTTCTCTCAAGTAATTTGGGCAGCATAATAATGTGTTCTCATGTTCCTCTTCCCATGCCAGTATTTTATAGAAAAATTTCAAATTTTCCCTCCCTCTTTTGGTACGAGATGGATGTTGACACAAGAGTGGGAGGTTAATTCCTTTGTGTGCTGCACTAAGACCTCAAGGTGGCTCCAAGTCGGTTGTACTTAGATAGCTTGAGTGGGAATATTGTTCTTCAAGTGTGCCAAGTGGTCCTGAATAGTGATTTTATGCATACCCAGGACCGCGGGGCTATCTCAAGGATAGCCACAAAGATATTCACTGCTATCGAAGAAAAGGTCATGTGGATCTCTCAGGGTTAGTGCTTTCTGTGTATTATTTGATAAATTTTCCTGATTGACCTTAGGAAAAGTTAAATTTTTTAGATCCTCTAATGTATTCCTTCCCTGTAGGTCCTTATTTGTACCTTATGCTTGAAAATTCCTAATGTATTTTTCTTGTACGATTTCCCAGTGATAATACCATGCTTCAGACATTAACCAAGGATCGAAACATAGGGAAATAAACTTATGAAAAAAACTAATAGGTTGCTCACTTACCATAGTGAGCTTAAAATAAACCTGTAATAATTTCTAAATGGCACTCGAACAATAACTGATTATGCTTGCAAGAACTAAATTTTCATATTGCTATATATGAAAAAAGTATAAAGGATTAAAGTAAAAAGGTATACTACCCGATCTCTATTGCTATTACTATTGACATGCAATAATTTCCAGATCTGAAAGAAAAAATGAAAATCACCACAACATACTTTAAAATATCAAATAATGAGAGGATATCTAAAACCTATGTTGTCAGATAAGAAAAGAGGACAACAAGTTGGCTTCGTGGGCCCAAGTAATCAACTTGTTTCCTCTTGAAATAAATTAAATCACAGAGTCAACATTATGCAAATATATTGAAATGTAAAACCTATCATGTAGTATTTTAATTAAAACCATTGTTCAGTCTTACATGATGAGATAAGAGCTAAAAATCCCATAGCCAAAAGGAGCAACTCGAGAAACTAAACCAATAGCATAAAAGTCTGAATAAGATTTCTCCCCTAGGCCTGAGGCCACGAATTTCCTTTTATAATTTTTATAATACATTATTAGGCTTCTAACCATCCAAATAGAGTACAAAAAATATGTGAAAATATAACAAATTGTAATGAAAAGGATAAGTTTTATAATACATTATTAGGATTTGAACCATCCAAATCGAGTAAAAAAAACTAGTAAACATCATAAAAAATTGTAATAAAAAAGGATTCGGGTGCAACCACGAGCTATCATGAATATTACAGATTTGATGTAAAAAAAATTGGAGAGTAGTTCCTTTTTTTTTCAATCATGAACTAACTTCAATCTAGTTGGGCACACTTAACCTTTACCTAACATTTGTGAGTTGTACAAGATGTTGACTAACAATAGGCCAATGTAGTATGATCAGTGCCAAATAACATAAATGTCTGATTTTCTTGGTTGCGGATTTATATGTTGGGTGCAAGGTCAAGGAAATAATATTACAGACACTACAATATGATATTGTCTCGTCCATTCTCAAGTTGTTAGCAACCAACTATTGATGTTCACCTATTACAATATTAACCATCATTAATAACAATTTTCACATAAACCCTCTTAAATGATTTAAAATAAAGGAAATATGTCAAATAATCATTAAATTACCTTTTCATGGTCATAATTAACTCAACAGCCTGAAAATTGGTGAAATATGACAATAACCATCAGAGTTAGGTAAAAACATGGTGCTTATAGAGAAAACTAGTGTGTAAAACTCCACAAAGTAGAGGCCCAACATCCCCCCATTTCCATCATATTGCATGTCCTCATGCAGACAAGACCTCTAAGAAAAGACCAAAATTGGTCAAAACTATAGAGTTGTGGTTTCTCTATTAGTGTCCTACAACATTGACCAAAATATTTTTGTTTTTTAGCATTCATTACCTCAAGAATACAGGTCATGGACTAAAACATATAGGGATAATGGAGTGAAATCATGTATGTAAGTGTTATATAATGCCAAATTCCTTTGTATCAGTGGGTTGAGAAAACCAATTTAAGATTGATACCTTCAACTAATTCAAGTAAAGTCCTTACAAATCCTTTATACATTTCTTGTGACTAGAGATTTTTCTTCAATATGACTCATCAAACCTGTATGCTCCACATGTCCTTTAAGCCATATATTCAATTTCAAATTAAAATAGATTGGATGGTAAGCTATAGGTGATTTTTAACTTTCTATTGAGTTCCTACAACTCTGTTTCACACACATAGAAAAATAATAGAATTTCCTTGCTTGGTCTAGTTATTGAGGCTAAGAAAAGGAATATATACTATTTTTTATTTTTTTTGGGTCCATCACTATCAAATAACCTCAATTATTCCCAAAAGAACAACTATTTCCATGACTTCCAGATGTATGCTAATAGTGTTGTTACTACAATAACAATGTACTAATTGAATTAAATATCTTGCCATCGAATCATTAGTTCTTCACAACAATCTCATTATAAATAAAAGTCACATAATGATATTTTGAATTCCATGGGATTAAATATGGATGTAAAAAAGGAAAAATAAGGAGTATAAAATGATACATTCCTCAGGTGAGCATCTTACCATTATCCAAGCATATAGCTGAAGCTCTTTGTCTTCGAGAAAAGTGAATCACCTCCATTAAAGGTCCCACTTCTATGAAAAAAATATTATTTGTAAAATATGGAACTCCAAAACACAATACCATAAGGATATTAAAGCCATTCTCTAAGAGGTAGGAAGTTCATTTCCTAGCTTCAATTTTAATTAAAGTTCATTTAGAATGTGACTTGGGGTTTTAGGCATACCAATGTGTGTTCTCCATCTATCTTATCCAACATATCCACACTTCCAGTGAGCCTGTTCAATACCCTAGAAGGTTTTCCTTGGTACTATACAAGCATAGCCCTACCGCTAGCAATCATGTTCAATACCATAACAAGTTTTCTTTTACTTCCCGATAATTCCTTTTTATTATTATATATCACTCAATTTATTTTAAATAATGTATATTTCTCATTGGAAACTTTTAGAGTGTAAGGAATTTGTGTGGTATGAGAGTATTTAGATTTTCCACGTATACAAATAATTATATTTTTCCCACGGGCAACATCATCCACAATAATATTAGATCTCATATATTTAATGTATTATTAATAATCTGGGATAATGACTAAAATTTCCCTCTAGTTGATCATGCTAGGGTTCTCATGAAATCCCATTGAGTTTATATAATAGTGGTGCACCATAGGAGAATTTTCAACAATACCTTCTAAAAGAACCTTCAAAATATTTCTTGGATAAACAATTATTAGAGAAACTAGATGAGGAGTAGTGTTTTGATCTTATAAATGGAATGTGTCGAGCATGCGAATGATAAATCCCCTTGACTCAATCAATATATGATGTCGAACAAATAGTGTTAAAATGGACCAACCAATCAATTATAGTCATTGTTGTATATTAAGAAACAATCCATTGGTTGTGGTAAGGAATCAGTGGTCAAGACATATATATATATATATATATATATATATATATATATATATATATATATATATATATATATATATATAGATATAGATATAGATATAGATATAGATATCACATAAATGTTATATCGAATGGTCTTTGCTTAATAACCTTGAGATATTTATTATTAAACCCTCAACAATCAGATGCAATAAATGTTTCACAATGCCATTATCTACTGATATTAAATGGAATGATGAGAAGAACATGAAGGAAGCCCAAAATGATATGTTGATAAACATAACCTATAACTTCAAACTTTAGAAGAATTTTAAGGTAGTGGAATAGTTAAAATGAAGGAGTGCCAATTAAGGATATTTAAATCTTATTCACATATGTAAAAAGGGACCTGCTGCTTCATTACTTCATTTTATTCATAGAAGGAAAATACATAATGGAAACTGGAAAACATATTAATAACAATAGAGTATTTATTTTCATTCATTAATCATCAGAAAATTGAGTACAAAACTTGTAGTATTCTGAAGGTCCAAAACTCAAGACCTTTTCCTCTCAATTATTTTTCTTTAAATACAATGTAAAGTAGTTTGTAACTGCTGAAACTACTCCTAACTGCTCAAACTACTTGAAACTTCTTAAACTACCTATTACACCTCATCAAAATGTCTTATTAAAATTACATTCCTTTAAAAGAGATAAAATAAAAATTAAATCATAATCTATTTGTTGAATATGGATTGGTCTCGTTGTTGTTGTATTCTCTTGATTTGTTGACTTGTCTTCCTTTGAAGTTGAGAGATATTTAGGAATAACATTCATCCAGTCTCTACATTTCTTCCACACATCAATGTTTGTCTTAGAAGAATTAACCATCATGTCCTACTCCAGCTTAAAGACAATGATCCTATTGAATGTCGAATGCTCTGTAAATAATGTTTTCACCAACCATAATAGCTGAAAATGTCTCTGAAGAAAGTTAAAAACTGTCGCTCCTTTCAAAATCCGAGTCTTCTCATGAGTGTTATCCACCTTGCTTTTTGCTAATAACAGTAGAGGTTCATAGGAATCCCATGATAACAGACTGCCTCCAAGGCCCCAGCATGATGGCAATCCTGCCCTGGATCTTTTGTCATATATATTGTTAAACTTGTTTATTTCCACTTTAATATCTGTTAATTTCTTCTTAGTGGAATTCCTGCAAGTATTTTTAACAATCAATTTGTTAATCTCCACAACATATAGAATTATATATTTATTCTCATTTTCTTCTAGCTCTTGATTAGTCTTGGAATCAATGAAATAAATATATTTATTTTCCCATATGGCTCTATTAATATTATTCTGTTTGCCATAACTTGCTCCTCATAATCTCTGATAATGCCTTTTTCTTTTGATACAATAATCGTAGATCCCCAAGCTATTCTCATCTCTTCAAATATTTGTTCCAAATGATATCTTTGGCCTGGACCAAAGTTATGTTTCCTTTCAATTTCTCCTTCAGGATCTTAACCTCATCATCAAATGTTTGGAAATCTATCTTGTATTTATTGATTTCCCCATCCTTAGCTTGCATTATTTTTGTTACTATCTCCAAATAAATTTATTCCCTTTTGAGATCTCTCTCTGCCATCTTCAGTTCAATATTCAATTAAGATATTTTTGTTGCTAGATCTTCATTTCCAGATGGTAAAATGAAAGTACAAGAATGAGAATCAATGTGATTCTGTAATGACAATGCAGTTTGTTTCAACTTAGTAATTTCTTCTTGTTTCTGCAAGAGCTTCTGAAGAAGGTTCTCTTTCTTGATTTCCACTTCTGCCACCTCTGCTGCCATAGAATGCTCTCCTGTAGGTAACTTCATTTTTTTCTTCAACACAGAAATATTTGATTTTTCACTTTGTAGCAACTTCTGCACAATAGACCTGTCATTTCGATCTACTCCAATCTTCACAATGATCTTCTTGAGTTCTTCATTCTGTGTTGTTAAAGACCTAGAATTGGATTTCTCTAGCTTTAGTTGCTTGATCACCTTCCCTAGAATGTTCTCAGCCTTAAGAGCCATTGCATTAGTTTTGGTCAAATCATTCACGATCAGTTGACCTGTTTGAATATGTAAATTTACTTTATCAAGAAAAGGAATTTTTCTTACATCCATAGTTAGATTTACAATATTAAAAATATTGGATGACCCTATAGTCATATCAGAGGGACAAGAAAGAGCAATCTTAAAATGATATTTTTCAAGATCCATAGCAGTCAGCAATCGTGTTTGATCTAGAGTTATTTCATACTCATCCTGTGCCACCATGCTAGCCTTTATCTTTTGATTTCTTTCAGCAATCTGAGCAAATACTTGTTTAATCAAGAGCACTTGATGCTGAGCATATCCATGTGTTCTTGGTGAGGCTGGGACATTTTTATCATCTCTTAATTGAAGTGAGAAACAAGGCTGAGCACCTGCTAAATCTTCATTGAACTTTGTTCTCTTCTCGGCTCTCTTCTCTTCATCTTCTTAATCAACCATTGCTTCTTTACTCCTCTTGTTATATTTCTCAGATATGATAGGAGTTTGTATATTTGGGCTAACAGAACCTGCAAAAACCTTATTTTCTAGCTTCTTTATGTCAGGTCTGCTTTCATGAACAAATGTTGAATAGCCATTTTCTATTCTCCTATTTGAAATCATTTTATGGGGGTCATATGCCCACTTATCTCCTAACAACAAGTGAAGTCCATCTAAAATCCTATTGAATTCATCAACTGCCTGTCTCATGTTGACTATAAATGGACCCAGAGACATAGGTAGCTTAAACATATTACCCTTTTTCATATGCAAAAAATGTATTTGGTCAACGTTTAAAATCTACCTAATAAAATCCAAAGAAAATAATCTCATAGGCACAAATATAGGAAGTCTATATGGTTCTACCCCAGCTCCATAAAGTATAATCTCTGAATAATCTTCAAAAACATACCAATCTCCAAACTTACAATTTGTTCCCAGCTACAGGAAATCTTGAGCCTTTGATAGGAAGCATGGAGGAGAAACCCCATTCAAAATTTTATATGAAGTAGACGTAAAATGATTTGCAAAATCAAACAACCCCAAATCATTTTGTTCCTCCCTTACTATATCAGTCCAAAATGCAATTGGCTGCCTCTTTTTATTAGCATTCATGATATTTAACCCCAAGTGCAAGAAGTATTCCACATTTTGATATAAAAAGAGGTAAATGATAAGAGAGGGGAACCTGAATGAACCAATGAGTGATAAACTCATAAGTTGAGTGTTGACTGTTAGCCACCTATAAAATTTGTCATATCAAATGATTGCTAAATCCTTTTTGAAGCCTTCAAGAAACAATTTTATTGCCAAATTGTGAGTTGATGAAGTCTTATGAAGATATCTTATCCTTTGATTAATATTCACTACTTTTTCCTCTTAAAATCTGAAATTATGTTGTTATCCTGAAGAAAAGACAGCTGCAAAAACTCCATTTTTCCTCATTTTACCCCTCCTTTCACTTATTATTAACCTCCATTTCATCCCCTTTTTCCTCATAAAAACTCCTCCATTTTTGTCCTTTTAACCTTTAAAATATCTTTAAGACCCTTTTAAAATCATTTGGACTCCTTCCATTGGTTTTAAAAAGCCTTCTTTCCTCTACCGAAACCCTCATTTTCCCTTAAAAACTCTGTTTAAAAAGCCAAAAAAAAGTCTTTTTAAAAGTATAGCCTTAAGCCCCTTTGGCTAAGTCCTAAACCACTTCCCTACCATGCAACTTGGCACTGGAACCTAGCGCTATACCCATATGGCACTTATTGCATCGGAACTTTTGACAAGCGCATGTCTTTTTGTTACATAAAACTTCCCGATGTGATTGGCTCCATTTGTTATAACTCCCGATCGCTTTGCCTCTTCGCAAAACCAAAAGCCCCGCAATCGGGCACTAAACCTCATATAAAACCCCTCCCCAATGTGAATTTTCCTTTGTAATTTTTTTAAAACCCCATTTCTCATATTATAACGTGACCCGCCGGTTCATTGGTTGAAGCCCTTCCCAACCGTTGATCTTAAACCAATCAACAACCTGCGCAATCTCGCATTGGAGATTTCCATTGTTCCTTTCCTCTCTCCTCCTCTCATCACAAATCCTTCAATTGTATCTGGGCTATCCATACACCTAGATCCAACGGTCCAGATAAATCCTCGCGACCTTTGTTAAAAATCATAAACCCGTTGTATAAATTTTTAAATGAGATCTTCGTTGTTGATCTCTGCAGATCAATAGCTCGCATTAACCCATTCTCCGCCCAACCCTTGCCTCATATGTTACTACATTAACCCCGAGATTTAATATGGGCCATTCATTCCTATGATCAGATGGTCAATATTGAAACCACCTTCCCCTGCCCCACCTATTTTCTCCCGAGAATCTGTTCTTTATCACGCTCTCTCCAAAGCCGTCCAATCTAATACCCCATATCTGACAGACGATGCATAGTTTCGTGTAGATTCAAGCCCGACAGATCATTCCTAAAATTCACGCGATATAGGCGGTTTCAAAAGGCCACGTGTCGGCTTGTAAAGCATATCGCGTTCAAAAAGGTAGAACAACCTCTTCTCCATCTTCTTGCGCGAAACCGCTAGTTTATTGAGCTGAAACCGCCCTTCTCATTTACATTTCATTTCATCACATTTATTCTCCGCCGTTTATCTCTGCAGATCAACGGTCCCAGTTTAATTTTGCCCTCAGTTCATCACCATCTGCCATATTCCAAGGGACTTCATCGATCAACCTCAGCCATTGATCTCTGAGGCCTATCTCATCCAATAGCCCAGAATCCTTTCGAAAACCCCAAATTTCGTTTTCATACTTTTCCTCCGCCAAATTTTTTTAACCCGTTTTCCTTTGTATTTTCTGTCATTTCATTATAAAGTGACCCCTCCACTTTATATGTTTATGATTTCTCCTGATAGTTGATCTCTGCAGATCAACAACCCTAACTTAATCTCCCCACCGTTTAAGTCGACCACCTTCCTTTTTAAACTCGGAAAAGTAATCCTCGCCGCTGGATGCTTTCATCCAACGGTTGCACTCTAAACCTAAGCATCCAAAGTAGTCTGACCCAAATACACAAGATTTTTCTAATTTTTCTTGTATTGTGTAGGTTTCAATGGTTATTTCCATTATGTTAAAAGAAAACAAAGGTCAGGGATGACGATCCCCCAGGCCTTATTTCATCAAAAAGGATCGTTCCACAGGGTTTCCCATCAATGTTTCTCAGTGCCTCATGAATGCTGGAAACATTATAAGAGCCCACTGTAACATCTGCACATCAACAAGACATAGAAAAATTCAATCAAGTAAATAGTATCTGTGTGAAAGGATACAACCATAGTAGAGATGAAGAATTGAAGGTTGTTTACACAGTTTCGAGGGATTACGGCCTAAATCTACTATCAAAAGCCTAATCCACTCAATTAAACGCAGTTTGAAGAACATAATATATAATTTAGGTCTAATTATGCCCAACACACAGAATTAAAGAAAATTAACAGTGATTAAAGAAATACAATCAGATCTATCAATCCGAGAAAGCCTCCACTACCACATCAGAGGCGAATTGAATCCCCTCAGCTACCAAAAGCCACATGTAGCCTCAAAGCATTCAAAATAGGTAGATATATTGCAGAACATAAGATATTTTCCCCAATACAGCTAAACAATTATTCCAAATCAAAAAAACTAATTACAACTGTCAGCATAGTTATTACGAAGATAACACGGAGCCTTAAAGTCAACACAATCATCCCAGTGAGCTTAATACTTAACATAAAACAATCAATACAGAGGATTATATGAAAACTTCTCCATTGAGCCCCTCAAAGGCCGAGAAGCATTAAACTGTATTAATTTAACTTAGAAGATATTTTATCCCATCCCACCTCCTCATTCCTTCTACAAATAATTTTGTAGAATATGAGATAATGTTGGTCACTGTATATCTGTTACCTGTAAATATTTTACTAAAGGTGTTGTAAGCTCTGTTTGTAATTTAAAATACCTAAGTTTGAGATGAGAAGTTTGAAGCTGTAGAGGCCCACTGGACTTGAAGATTGTAACTAGTTTGAAGCATCAATACAAGCTGATTTATGGGATCCTGGTCTATGTCAACGGTGATGTTTTTCTTATTGTAAATTGTTATTTTATTTATGTTTTCACTCTATCCATCTTCTCTGATAAATAACAACAATTATAGAGTTAGGATTAGCTTTCAAAGGTGTTGAAATATGATGCAGAGTGTTGTCCTTGATGGCAACCCACCGAATGAAGATGAAGACGTGCGATCGTTGACATGTATTGTCCCGGATGGCACTCCACCTGATGAAGTTATGCTTGACTTGATGGACTTGTTAAATGATGTAAATCCGTTTATATGATGATTGTTATTTATAAGGATGTTGAGTGCATCTTGAAAGGAACTCCACCTGATGAAGACATTTAGATGAACCTACTGATGAAGTTGAAATTTGATATAGAAAGTCCTGAAGAAGTGAAAAAATCTGATGTATCTACAGTATTTACAGTAGGCAATGAAGAAAGGATTTCAGAATGTACTCAGAGAATGATGAAAAAGAGCATGTCTCTTGGTATACGCGGATTGGCCTAGGGGAAGTCGCGTATGCACGCCGAAAGGAACGTTACAAGTCGCGTATGGGCTAAAGCGCTCAAAAAGTGCAAATCCAAGGGTAACCACCATGGTATTGACCCATAGTATTGGGTAATGATCGGCCTAATTAACCCCGTCCAGGTAGTTTTGGGCTTATGGTATTGTTTTGGTCCATGGTATTGAAAAAGGGGCTCATGGTATTGAAAAAGGATAATCATATAAAAGGAGAAGAAATTCATTGTGCACAATATGAGTGTGGGGGCAAGATGTCTGAGCTTGAATGAATACTTCTCTCTGAAGTAGATCTGAATGAAAAGGTTACACTTGAAGATAAATCTGATTGGATGATGCACCAATGATGAAGAAAGGAATCTAGATCTGAAATGTATTTACTAGATCTGCTTATGGAAGGCCTAGATCTGTGATGAGGCGAACATCTAGGCGAACATCTGTCTGAAGTGAAAGGGTAAATCTGAACTGAATATCTGATCTGAAGAAGTATGCTGCTCTGGAATAATTGAAGATCTATATGCTACTTTGACGCGGAGGAAGCGCGTATATACGCAGCTTCAGCGAAGAGAAAGCGCGTATGCGCAATAAAATATACACTGAGGTATACGCCGGTTTGTGTGGACGGAAGCGCGTATATACGCGAAATCAGTGAAGTAAAAGAGCGTATACAAACTAGGGTTTGCTGAAGCAAGGGGTATGAAATATCTGATCTGTTCTGCTGTGTTTCTGCTATCTGATCTGTGTTGATATGTATCTGTTGATGATGTATGTTCGTGCTTAAAAATATGGAAAGGGTTCCGTCTGGAAATATGATGAATTGCGGTCTGCAAGTTGTGTTCTATTGAAGTGGCTGGATCCAGTGTGAAAATTGATGAAACGTGGTCCAAGGTGGTGCTGAGGGTTGTAGCCTTCAGTCAGGGGGTTTTAGCTCCCTTCCAGTGAGTCGTCGGTAAACGAGAGCTCGGGGTAGTAGCTCCCTTCCAGGTGAGGCTGGTAAACGAGATCGTGGGGTCGTAGCTCCCTTCCAGGAGAGGCTGGTAAACGAGTCAGGGGGTTGGAGCTCCCTTCCAGGAGAGGCTGGTAAACGAGCGCAGGTGGGTGCCTGCGTGCTGGTCAAGTCTGCGCCAGCACATATGTTGTAATATGTTTTCTCTATAATAAAATATTGAAGGCTGAGCAACTGCAGCGGTGGTTTTCTCCCGATTTTGGTTTCCACCTAAAAATCCTGGTGTTCATGTGTGATGCTTTGTGTGATGGTTTATTCTGTTCTTACTGCACCTGTTTACTGCTTATTGAATATCTGAAGAATACATGATGGAATGATTTAAGTGAAGATTTAATGACATATCTAAATCTCTGTGTATACGCTAGTTCATAAAGGGGATCAGCGTATATACGCTGGTTTACTGAAGTAAAGTAGCGTATGGGTTTTTTAAGGAATGAAAAGTAAAAGGATTTGATTATGCAGTAAATACTGATTCACCCCCCCCCCCCTCTCAGTATTTTTCCCAACAAAAGGTACCCTGCTCTTACTGATAAGCTTTATCTACATGTTTTATTCCAAATTGTGTATTCAAGAATGATTCAATACAGTCCAAGCAGTTAGGAATGTTGTCATTCCCTCGTCTTACTGTCTAAACTAAACATTTTTCTTGAATGTTATTTTAAGTGTCTGCTAAGTAAAGTTGAACTAGGGAAGTTTATGGTGAGCCCTGTCCTCTAGTTTTATCTCCAACAGTGGTTTGAAAGTTTCCCTAAGAGTATGTTGAAAGCAAGCTAGGTTCAAAGTCCTTACCTAATCTTATAATATTCTTTGTTATCTTATTTTTTTGTCTTCAAATTTTACTAAATAAAGCAGAGCTAGGGAATTTTACGGTGAGCCCTGTCCTCTAGTTTCTTCCTTCTCCAACAGTTTCTTTGAAAATATTCCCTTAGAATATGCTGAAAGCAGGATAGGTTCAAAGTCCTTACTTGATCTTAAGCTATTCTTTTTCTTGTTTTAAATGTTTTCTATTGAAAGTGCATCAAACGTTGGCTAGTTTCGAAGTACTTACTAGATCTTAGATTACTTTTATGTATTTCTAAGTGTATGTCGAAAGCAGGAAGTTTCAAAGTACTTACTTGATCTTAGACCGCTCTTTGTTCTTCATTTGTTTAATTCCCCTTCTTATTGTATCATTTCATTCCATCAAATCAACTTTAAAGAGATCCCTAGACATAGATGACTTGCCCCATGGACCACTCTTGAACTTTTTTGTTTCAATTAAATCCTACTATGACCCCATAGCCCAATGGTTTGAAGCTTTTTCTTGCCTATCTTCTTAGCTGAATCATTTTTCACTTTCATTCGCCTTCACCCTTAATTTAGACTTCCTTCACCTTCACATATCTTTTCCCAACCAAAGAAAACAAAAACCTTGTTCTTCATAACTAGCCTAATACCACATTTCAAGCCTTAAAGATAAATCAATCTTTGAACTTATAGAGAGACCCCTCTCTAGATTCAGGAGGGCTAGATCCTAGAATCCCAAAGTGGTTCAAGTGTTCTCTCCACAGTTTATATTTGGCAATCTTGCAAATTATAGGGAGCTAACATTTCTGGCCACTCTGCTGGGGATTTCTGAGTTAATGACAGTCTAAGTACACCTTAGGACCTCAGGAAGACCCTTTGAACAACAAAATTTGGTATATTAGCCAGTTGAGCCACCGGGCATAACATTTTTGGCGACTCCACTGGGGACTTTCTGAGTGAAATTACACCTATACATGCTTAAGGACCTCAGGAAACCTCTTCATTCAATGACATTTGTTCTGTTAGCCAGTTGAGCCACCAGGCATAACATTTCTGGTGACTCCACTAGGGATTTTGAGTCAATTTCATCTTAAATACTCCTAATACTCAGAGCACCCATAATGTCTTTAGATTGGTATTCATAATAAACATGGTGGTGGCACCATAAAACATTTTACCTTCTTAGGAGCTAAAAATTTTCCACCTGGCAACTCCACACTCTACAACTCCCAAAAGACCAAATGACTCCACTGGTAGAAGACCTTGAACTGATTGAACAGACACAGTGACCTCTTTTTATGACATATAAACATGGATTTGGATATATACCTAGAAGACAAACATATGGTCATGAGGGAAAAATCGATGTACATGCTTGGAAAGAGAGTGGACACGATTATGGCTAATCTAAACATTGCTAATCCAAAGCAACATATGCCTTTCCCTGAGAAAACACAAACTCTACCACTACAAGACATGTATGATGAACAAGATTATAGAGAAAATAATCAAGAAAAAATTATAATCATGATGGAAAAGATGATGTACATGTTTGGAAAGAGAATTGATAGGTTGATGGTTAATATGAATATTGATGATCTAGAGAAACGTATGCTTCTCCCTCATCAAAAACAAGCTCGATCGCCTCAAGACCAAGAGAGTGACCAAGATATGTATCATGATCAAAACCTTATAGAAGATGATGAGAAAACTTACAAAGAAAGCAATAAAGAAGGTTGGCAAGAAACTCTTGATTTCATCCCCATATCTTGTACTATGCTGTTAGGATATCTTCATAATAAAATTGAAAATACTAAGAGTGAGCAGTGCTTTGGTGAAATAAGTAGCTACCTTCGAAACGCAGAATCTGATGTAGGAGGAGAACCAACTCATATACGTACTTCCCCTCTAGATTACAACTCATATCAGATTACACAGGAAGAGTGGCATCCTGATAATGTAGAAAAAACAACTCATGAACCTTATATGAAAACTGAGTATCATAACAATCATGAGGAATTTTTTGAAAAACAAGAAGATTAGGAAACAGTAGAAAAATCTCAAAGTTTTCCTGCAAGCACAAGTCAAGATCTCCTAGAAGAGGCTCAAGAAAAAATCCAGCCTCAAAATCAGCCTTTACAAGAGATAGAGGACTGTTGTACTTCTGTTCAAAGGAACATAGAAACATTTTCCCCTTTGACAGAAAGAGAGATAGATCAGACTATTAATGAACAAACATTCTCTAAAACTTATTACGAAACAAATACTCTTGCTCAGTCAAATAGAGAACTTTTTTGTAAATATGCAGAAAGTTCTTTTGTTGATCATGAGAAAGAGGGTAGCTCTTTTTGTGTTTATACTGAAAGAAAAATATCTCCTTTGACAGAAGAAAAAATTGATCAAATACTAAGCAAGAAGCTACCATCCAAACCATCGTCTCAACCAGACAATCATGAACATGGTACCTATTCCATAGAACAATCCAATGGCACTCAGGACAAAGAGGATAGTAAGGAAATTGATGATAATACTGAAACTAGTCCTCCTTGGAATATGAATTTCGATGGGTCATTTACTAAAACTAATGCAGGTGCAGGAATGTGGCTTTAAAATACAGGAAACAATTATTCTGAAGCCTATTGATATAAATTTAACTTCCAATGCACAAATGACATAGTAGAGTATGAGGCACTCCTCTTAGGGCTACATTTATTGAAGAAATTAGGAGCCTAGAAGATAACAGTTCATGGAAATGCAGAATTGGTAATTAGGCAAGTGAAAGAAGAACGCATGGTTAAACATCCTAGACTTAAAGCTTATAAGAATGATGCCATCGATTTGTTAAAATATTTTAAAGATTTCCACCTTATCATTGTCCCTAAAGACCAAAACAATTTTGCTAGTGGATTAGCCCTTGTGGCTAGTACATGTCTGAGACCTTGGGAGAGCAAAAAATATACAATTCAAGAAAAATTCAGACCTGCTATCCCAAACAATAAAAGATACTGGTAAAAATTTGAAGGAGAAAAAAAAATAGAATACTATCCTACTGAGGATATACCATATTTTCAAGAAGAAGCCTCTCCCTTCATTAATGTCAATCTGTCATCCAAAGAACCTGAATTTATATCTGAAGCAAGCACAGATTTAGAGAAAGAAGAAATTTCATGGCTTTTTGTTTTGCAGGTTAAGAATGATGATGCTCCCAAGCAACATACTGAAGAGATATTCCTCAAAGCTGAAATCTTGGAAGCAGACAATCTACCAGACATGGAGAGTAAAAAAGAAGAGAAACTTCATTTTTTCTTTGTTGACCCTTTGGAAGAATGTGTGGAAGTCCCAATTTGCTCAAGTTATCAAGCATGGATCCTTTTCAAGAGCCAAATGCAATAAAAGTTGTCACCTTCTGTGATAGCTGTGGTTTTGAAGATTAATCTTCAAAATGTACTATGGATACCCCTGACAAGAAGCTAGAGTTTCTTCTTCTTTTTTACGTTACTAAACTAGATTCATTGGCACTTTTGTATCATATAAGAATGTAAATACTCCAAGTTAGAATAGGCTAGATAGGAATGTCAATAAAGCTCAACCTTGGAGAATTTCAGTTAGTTGTTGATTTTTGTCTGTTAGAAAAATAAAAAATACAAAAACAATAGAAAGAGAAAAGAGGGCAGATTGTAAAAACAAGAAAGGTACAACCCCATACCAAAAAAGAGAAACGCAGTCTAAAAGTGTGCAAGCTTAAATGCCACTCCTGAAAAACACACTCCTAGTTAGTCATACAACCTAATCATGATTAATTAGTTTTAAATTTACTGCTGATAGGCTAGTGAATTAGATTTTTCGAACAACTTAAACTTGGCTTATCAGTTAGGTAGATTAGGATAGAAAAAGAAAGGTTCCAACAAGCTCAAAATCAAAACCTAAGATTCCAAAAGAAGAATGACTCTAATCTGTTTAAATTCTGAGTCAAAAATTAGAAGCAAACTGGTTCTTATAACCCCAAAAATTGAACCAGATAGCAAAGAAAAAACAGCTCAAACAAACTCAAAAACAGAGCTAAAGAAAAGAGAAGGTCGTGCTGAAAACTTTTAGATCTTAAGCCTTCACCATTTTGATTTAATTTTCTGCAAAATAATTATCTGTGTGCAGCTTGTTTTTATGCCATAGATCAGCAACAAGTTAGACTATTCAATCCTGACTTGTATGCTTTTAAATTTCTTGTTTTAGAAGTTAGAGTATAAAAATCTGTTAGACTGTTTAATCCTAACAGATAGTCGATTAGGTAGAGAAGCTTATGAACTCAACTTTTTAATCTGAGTTCATGGAGAAATAAGAAGTAGACTTAGATTATTTTTATGCTTTCAAAAGAATAAAATGTTTGTAAAAGAGTTTGCCAATCCAAGTGCACTCTGAAAGAATAAAAAATGTTAGATCAGTAGGATTGGGAAGGTATAAAGCTTGGTTTGATAGTATTCCATTGTATTTCATGGTTGCTAACATTTTCAGAGCAAAAGAAGATCATCCAAGTGAAGAAAGTAGTAGCCTAATGGATGAGGCACTGATCAGGCCCCCATAGAAGAAAAGTCTGAAGTTCCTGATGCCTTCAAGAAGGCACCATTCCCATGTGGAGCCATTGTTAGCCACCGATAAAATTTGTCACATAAAATGGTGGCTAAATCATTTTTGAAGCCTTCAAGAAACAATTTTATTGCCAAATTGTCAATTCATGAAGTCTTATGAAGATATCTTATCGTTTGATTAATCTTCACTGTTGTTTTCCTCTTAAACTCTGAAATTTTGTTGTTATCCTGAAGAAAATACTGCTGCAAAAACTCCATTTTTCCTCATTTTACCCCTGCTTTCACTTATTATTAACGTCCATTTCATTCCCTTTTTCCCCATAAAAATTTCTCCATTTTCATCCTTTTAACCTTTAAAATCACTTTAAGACCCTTTTAAAATCATTTGGACTCCTTCCATTGGTTTTAAAAAGCCTTCTTTCCTCTACCGAAACCCTCATTTTCCCTTTAAAACTTTGTTTAAAAAGCCAAAAAAAAGTCTTTTTAAAACTATAGGGTTAAGCCCCTTTGGCTAAGTCCTAAACCACTTCCCCACCATGTGACTTGGTGCTGGAACCAAGTGCTAAACCCATATGGCACTTATCGCATCAGAAATTTCGATGAGCGCATGTCTTTTTGTTACATAAAACTCCCCGATGTGATTGGCTCCCTTTGTTATAACTCCGGATCCCTTTGCCTCTTCTCAAAACCAAAGCCCCGCAATCGGGTACTAAACCTCATAAAAACCCTCCCCAATGTGCATTTTACTTTGTAATTTTTTTAAAACCCCATTTTTCATATTATAACGTGATCCGCCGGTTCATTGGTTGAAGCCCTTCCCAACCGTTGATCTTAAACCAATCAACGAGCTATGCAATCTCGCATCGGAGATTTCCATTGCACCTTTCCTCTCTCCTCCTCCAATCACAAATCCTCTGATTGTATCTAGGCTGTCCATACACCCAGATCCGACGGTCTAGATCAATCCTCGCGACCTTTGTTAAAAATCATAAACCCGCTGTATAGATTTTTAAATGAGATCTCCGCCGTTGATCTCTGCAGATCAACGGCTCGCATTAACCCATTCTTCGCTCGACTCTCACCTCATATGCTATTACATTAGCCCTGAGATTTAATCTGGGCCATTCATTACTATGATCGGACGGTCAAGATTGAAACTGCCTTCCCCTGCCCCACCTGTTATCTCCCGAGAATCTGTTCTTTATCGCGCTCTCTCCACAACCGTCCGATCTAAGACCCTTGATCTGACGGATGACGCGCAATTTCGCGTAGATTCAAGCCCGACAGATAAGTCCTAAAATTCATGTGATATAGGCGGTTTCAAAAGGCCATGTGTCAGCCTGTAAAGCATATCGCGTTCAAAAAGGTGAAACCGCCTCTTCGCCATTTTCTTGCGCAAAACTGTTGGTTTCTTGAGCCGAAACCACCCTTCCCATTTACATTTCATTTCATCACATTTATTCTCCATCGTTGATCTCTGCAGATCAACGGTCCCAGTTTAATTTCACCCTTAGGTCATCGCCCTCCGCCATCTTCCAAGGGACTTCATCGATCAACCTTAGCCGTTGATCCCTGAGGCCTATCTCATTCGACGGCCCAGAATCCTTTCGGAAACCCAAAATTTTGTTTTCATACTTTTCCTCTGCCAAAGTTTTTTAACCTATTTTCCTTTGTATTTTCTGTCATTTCATTATAAAGTGACCCCTTCGCTTTATATGTTTACGATTGATCCTGACTGTTGATCTCTGCAGATAAACGGCCCTAACTTAATCTCCCCACCGTTTAAGTCGACCACCTTCCTTTTTAAACTTGGCAAAGTAATCCTCGCCGCTAGATGATTTCATCCAATGGTTGGGCTCTAAACCTAAGCCTCCAAAGCAGTCTGACCCAAATACGCAATATTTTTCTAATTTTTCTTGTATTGTGCAAGTTTCAATGGTTTTTTCTATTATGTTAAAAGAAAAAAAAGGTCGGGGATGAAAATCCCCCAGGCCTTTATTCATAAAAAATGATCGTTCCACAGGGTTTCCCATAAATGTTTGTCGGTGCCTCATGAATGCTGGCAACATTATAAGGGCCCACTGTAACATCTACACATCAACAAGACACAAAAAAATTCAATCAAGTAAAGAGTATCCATGTGAAAGGATCCAACCATAGCAGATATGAAGAATTGAAGGTTGTTTACATAGTTTTGATGGATTATGGCCTAAATCGACTATCAAAAGCCTAATCCACTCAATTAAACGCAGTTTGAAGAACAAAAGACAGAATATAGGCCTAATTATGCCTAAAACATAGAAATAAAGAAAAGTAATAGTGATTAAAGAAAGACAATCAGATCTATCAATCCGAGAAATCCTCCACTGCCACATCAGAGGCGAATTGTATCCTCTCAGCTACTAAAAGCCACCTGTAGCCTCAAAGAATTCAAAAGAGGCAGAGTTATCGTAGAACAGAAGATATTTTCCCCAATACAGCTGAATAGTTATTCCAAATCGAAAAAACTAATTACAGTTGTCCGTAGAGTTATTACGAAGATAACATAGAGCCTTAAAGTCAACACAATCATCCCAGCAAGCTTAATACTTAATGTAGAACAATTAATACAAAGGTTTATCTGAAAAATTCTCCATTGAGCCCCTCAAAGGCCAAGAAGCATTAAACTGTATTAATTGAACTTAGAATATCTTTTATCCCATCCCACCTCCTCACTCCTTCTATAAATACTTCTGTAGAAGATGAGATAATGTTGGTCACTGCATATCTGTTGCCTATAAATAGTTTACTGAAGCTGCTATAAGCTCTGTTTGTAATTTAAAGTACCTAAGTTTGAGATGAGAAGTTTGAAGTTGTAGAGGCCCACTGGACTTGAAGATTGTAACTGGTTTGAAGCATTACTACAAGCTGATTTATGGGATCTTGGTCTATGTCAACCGTGATGTTTTTCTTATTGTAAATTGTTATTTTATTTCTGTTTTCACTCTTTCCATCTTCTCCGATAAAGAATAACAATTATAGAGTTAGGATTTACTATTAAAGGTACCCTGCTCTTACTGATAAGCTTTATCTACATGTTTTCTTCCAAATTATGTATTTAAGAATGATTCAATACATTCCAAGCAGTTAGGAATGCTGGCGTTCCCTCATCCTACTGTCTCAACTAAATATTGTTCTTGAATGTTATTTTAAGTGTCTGCTAAGTAAAGTTGAACTAGGGAAGTTTATGGTGAGCCATGTCCTCTAGTTTCATCTCCAACATTGGTCTGAAAGTTTCCCTAAGAGTATGTTGAAAGCAGGCTAGGTTCAAATTCCTTACCAGATCTTAGACAATTATTTGTTATCTTATGTGTTTGTCTTGAAATTTTACTAAATAAAGCAGAGCCAGGGAAGTTTATGGTGAGCCCTGTCCTCTAGTTTCTTCTCCAACAATTGCTTTGAAAATTTTCCCTTAGAATATGTTTAAAGAAAGATAGGTTCAAAGTCCTTACTTGATCTTAAGCTATTATTTTTCGTGTTTTAAATGTTTTCTATTGAAAGTGCATCAAAAGCTAGCTAGTTTCGAAGTACTTACCATATCTTAGATTAATTTTATGTCTTTCTAAGTGTATTCCGAAAGAAGGATAGTTTCAAAGTACCTAGTTGATCTTAGGCTGCTCTTTGTTCTTCATTTGTTTAATTCCCCTTCTTATTGTATCATTTCCTTCCATAAAATCAACTTTAAAGAGATCCTTAGACATAGATGACTTGCCCCATGGACCACTCTTGAGCTTTTTTGTTTCAATTAAATCCTACTATGACTCCATGGCCCAATGGTTTGAAGTTTTTTCTTGCCTGTCTTCTTAGCTGAATCATTTTTCACTTTCATTCACCTTCACCCTTCATTTAGACTTCCTTCACCTTCACATATCTTTTCCCAACCAAAGAAAACAAAAACCTTGTTCTTCATAACTAGCCTAATACCACATTTCAAGCCTTAAAGATAAATCAATCTTTGCACTTATAGAGAGAAACCTCTCTGGATTCAGGAGGGCTAGATCCTAGAATCCCAAAGTAGTTCAAGTGTTCTCTTTTCAGTTTGTATTTCCCAATCTTGCAAATTACATGGAGTTAACATTGACAACTTCTTGCCAATATGAAGGAATATCCAACACTACCCGTGGCTTCATCATTAATGAAAACATTCCCAGAACTGATTTGTCAATTGTGTTGTCATCTTCGTTTCCCAATATCTTTGAAATATAGCTCAGCACTGGTCGGAATTTTGCCTCGAAAAATTCCATGGGGAATTCTTTGATGTCAGGTACAAACTGCTTCGTATTTTGTTTCAAGAGAAATACAAACTGATTGAATTCTTAACCTGCAAGACTATTATAATGTGTTATCAATGACTCATCAGTGAATTTTACATAAGATTCTGACTCTGGGTAACACAGGGCTTGACGAATTAACAGGGCTGAGACTTGTAAGACATTCTCTCCTTGACAATTCATTACAAAACACTTTCCAAGCTACATGACAAACACTAACTAGTAAACAAACTCAGGAAAAATGTGCGTCCTTGGAATTTAAGCAGACAGTACACCTGTTTTGGCCATGGCGGAAAAAATTGGGCATGCTTTTTCATTCAGACAAACCTATTGATATAATGGTAGGTGTTATGAAGAAAAAATAGTGTCTTGGATATCCCTCTTAGTGTCGATGAGAGGAATATGGCTGGATGAGCCGGAAATAGATGACCGCTTAGCCATATCTCAGCACAGAGTGGCGAACAATGACGAGGTGGCGGATAACAATGGAAGACACAAGTGTAATCTAATTGACCACAATAGAAAAAAAAAACAACTTTGTGACAAGAAGAACCAATTTAAATAGGTGGCGTAGGGCTTATAAATTAAATGTTGAGTTGGCGCACCAAAATACCATTAAACAATACCATGAGGTGGCTACTAGGTATCGCCAACCAGTTGCTTACGTCATTGCAAGAGCCTGGAAGGTACGAAGAACTTATTGGGGTCATGCCTCTGCAGTTAATCTTGGCTGCAGATCTTGATTGGCCCCACAGTCAACTAGGTCAATTGCAAAGGCACCCTCCTTTTTAACCTGCGTGATGAATGTGCCCATGGGTTGCCAGTTTTATCTCCTCCTAGACAAAACATCAGATCCCGCTCATAAGCTTTCTCATTTATTAACTGAGCACTGGGACCCACTTTCATGAAACTTTTAAAGTATTAAACTTTAAACTTATAAAAAAAATATTACATCTTTTATGCTAAAGTATGAGAAACTTTTTACTTTAAAATAAATTTTCATAGTTTTCTATTTTTTTTTTTTTTTTTGAAAATTTTAAAATAATGGATATTGTAAATGAGCCACAACATCTGGCTCCACCTGGGATAGTGTTTTTTGCCACAAAATATTAAAAACTGCAGATTAGTGCCTTCACTTCGGGCATGGAGTCAAATTCTATTTGATGAAATATGAAGAATGAGGAAACTGAATATGTACAATGGTGGATCATAAAATCTCAATGCTGGAAATAATGTTTTAGATACTTCCCATTCACAGGAAGCTCTATTGTTTCTCCATCAATATTCTTTGGCGTAAAAGTGTTATTTGATCTAGCCTCAACAATCTTGTATGGGCCATACCAGAGTGGATCAAACTTACCATGCTTTCCCTTCTCTTCTCTTCTGGTATCCCATCCTAATACCAATTCTCCAGTTTGAAAAAGAGCTTTTTTAGCTTTTCCATAAAAAAATGACTTCATATTATCTTGGTAGGTGATAAAATTTTCTCTGAATTTGTTCCTGCTCTCACTTGATTACATAACCTTGTTCAGTTTTCCCACCAATGCATTAGGTTCTTCTTGTGCTTCTTGAAGAAAATAAATCACTAGTCTAGCCAATTGAGTAGGAAATAAAGCTTGAGTACCATAAACCAGTTCATAAGGAGACTTACCTGTAGATATTCTAGTAGTCACTCTTACTACCCAAAGAGCAAATGTCAGTTTTGAATCCCAATTTTTCTGATTGTCACTAATTGTCTTATTCAAGATCTTAACCAATGTATTGTTGGAAGATTCAGCTAGCCCATTCCCTTAAGGATGATATTCTGTAGAATGATACAGAATGACATTATATGTTTGAAAAAAATTAATGAATTTGATTGAATTGAATACCTGGGCATTTTCAGTTACAATCTTGATTGGACACCCAAACCTACTGAAGATGTTTTCTTCCAGAAACTTTATTACTACTTGATCAATTGCCTTTCTGGTAGGTATTGCCTCCACCCACTTTGTGAAATAATTAGTGGCAACCATGATCCATTTGAGCTGCCCACTTGATGGTGGATTTCTCTCCCCAATAAAATCTAATCCCCATTATCTAAATCATTCTTCAACAAACAGAGGGGGAAGAGGGAGAGGAGCTAACGTTTTCTTTTTTGCAAACAATTAACATTTCTGGTAGCTTATAACTAGTTTGTATACATCAAAAAACAAGGAGAGCCAATAAAAACCTAATTTGAGGATATTATGGGCAGTAACCTTCCAACTATAATGGCCTCCACATAGATTTTCATGATATTCTCTTATAACTTCCATTGATTCTCCTTCTGTCAAACACAACAACAAAATGCTAGCAAGATATTTCCAATACAACTGAGCATCAATTATTACATAAGGCTGAGATTTGAGCTTAAGATCTCTATATTTTGTTTTGTTTAGTGTAGTTGGGCAAGAGCAATAATAATGAAAAATATTCTTATACCAATCATAACACAGGAACTTGTATTTAACTGTTGTCTTTGTACTGCTCTGAGTATTTTCATCAATAGCTTCATCTAAAGGTGCTAGAAAATTAATTCCCAAAGATTAAAAATTTGACTCTGTCAACAACTTTGCCAAACCTTGACCTTTTACCAATTTGGTTGGTTTGATATCCAAGTCATATTCTTGGATCTTAGCTATCTATTTTACTCTTTTACCTTTCACATCACTTTGAATCAACACATCCTTCACAGCAGAGTTAGACACATAAGCAATGATCTGAGACTGCAACACATAAATCCTGAATGCTTTTAATGCTTTAACTAAAGAATATACCTATTTTTCCAAAATGTTATATTTAAGTTAAACATCCTTGAGAACTTTACTGAAAAATTCCACGGGTTGTTCTTTGCCCTCTTCATTCTTTTGCAATAGCACAACAACAATGGTGTTAAGTGATGAAAATGAAAATATTTGAAAAGGATTTTGATAATCTAGAATGATCAGAACAGGAGCTTCCTAAATAGATTCTTTAATCCTAGCAAAGGATTCGCTAGCATCCTTGTCCCACTTTACTTCAACATTATTCTTCAGCATATCTGTTATATTCCTGACAATTTCAGCATAATTTGGGACAAATCTTCTCAGGAAATTTATTTTTCCTAAAAACCTCTAAATATCATTTTTACTCTTGGGCAAGGGAATTGTTTGGATAGCTTCAACTCTTGCTAGATCAATTCTCATTCCCTGATCTGAAACTAGATGCCCTAACAACTTTCCTTCCTCCAACACAAACATAGATTTTTTGGGATTCAAAGACAACCCAAATTTTATGCATTTCAGGAAAGCCATCTGCAAATGTTCCAAGTGTTCCTCATCTGAACCTGAACAAATAGTCACATCGTCCAAATATATTACTAAAAACTTATCACCCACAAATTTTATGTCCATTTTCCTTTGAAAAGTAGCACCTGTGTTCATAAAACCGATTGGCATCCCGGCATACATGAACGTTCCCCAAGGTGTGGTAAAAGTTGTTTTCTTCTGATCTTCCTTTTCAACAGCTACTTGGTTGTACCCAGAGAAGCCATCAACCATAGAAAATATATATGCTCCAGACACTTTCCGTAAAATATAGTGCATCTTAGGCAAAGGATAATTTTCTTTAAGTGATGCTCTGTTTAAATTCTTGAAGTCAACACATAGCCATATTTCCCCATTCTTTTTCCTCACAGGAACTAGGTTAGAAACCTAGTCTAAGTATCTGAGTGGTACTATAATTTTTTCTTGCAACAATTTATTTACTTCTTTTTCAATTGGAGCAAGGGGAAATGGATTGATCTGCCTAAGTTTCTGTCTGTGAGGCTTGACCCCATCCTTCAATGGTATCTTGTGCTGAATAATATCCAGATCATATGTTTTCGAAACCTCATAGGACCATGCAAATACATCCATATATTTTTTGAAAAGATCAATGTACCTTCCTTTATAATCCTTAGGGACTCCTTTGAATAACTTGACAACCTTGGGCTCTTGTTGAGTTCCCATATTACAATCCTCCATCTCACCCTCTTGATGTACCTTCTTTTGATCCAGAGCTACATCATTTGAATCAAACTGTCTTTCTAAAGGAACCAATCCTCTAGGAAATATATTGTCTTTCAACTGGATTATATTCTGATCACCAATTGATTGCTTAAGACTTTTCAAGTCTTCATTCTGATTAGTTTGTTCACTTTCTTGATCTATTTCACTATCTTTGGAGTGTAAAAACTCTGGTAAACTTTGAATAAGTATATATTATTATTGATAAAATATGAGATGATTACAAGTTTGGATCACCAAGGCTTTAAATACAGCCCTATAGTGTCCCTTGGCGAAGAGGCATGATCGTTGATCATGCCCTTCCACATTAATAAACCTAAGATAACTATATTTAACTAATAATTAATATAATATACATAACAATATTCAAAGTTTTCAATCATTTTCAAGAAATGATTTATCTTCTCATCATCTTCAAAGACCTGTTAATGCTTAACATTGTCAGGGATTGAGGGTCTATGCCTCAACTCAATCTCATACCTCAGTTTTGGATTAATAGGTGGCTTGAAGGTACTGGCTGTAACTGCCAGTGAATCTTCCATTCTATTTTCTTCTCTTAGAATTAATTGAAGATTCAAAGCTTTAAAATAATTCTCAATCGGATCCCATACTTCATTCCTATATGATCTAAACCTTGGATGTTTTGTTTGACACAAATTTTTAATCTCTCTTATAGCCAACTCAAAATCACCAAAAATGGAAATGCATTGTATTCCCATTTGTTTATAAGTTTGAAGACTCAAAATTAATGCCTCATACTCAACCACATTATTTGTTGATTCAAATTCAAGTTTAAAAGAAAAAGGCAAAAGATTACCTTGTGGAGATATCAGTAAAAATCCAGCTCCTGTACCATCCTTTGAATAGGCACCATCAAAATAAAACTGTTTGAACCCAACTCATTATGTAAAATTGCTGAAGAGAGTTTCTTCTCTGAGTCTTCAGAAAATTCTTCATCTTCATGCAGCATAAAACAAAAAAGATCTTCTTTCTCTTGGCCATAGATAGGAAAATTTCTTGCATCCTTCTTTGTGTAGTTTTAACAAATATTGTTTCTCTGTATAACCTTCTTTCTTCCCCATTGAAAATAGGAATAATAGCATATGCGAAGTTCAGTTTTAAAACACCTCCAAGCTTCGCTCCCAAAGATCTGGAAAACATCATACCAAATCTAGCTGGAATATCTACAACCACTACATCCATCATAATACTTTTGGCTGGA
Organism: Pinus albicaulis; assembly: GCA_034641835.2. NCBI lineage: Eukaryota > Viridiplantae > Streptophyta > Pinopsida > Pinales > Pinaceae > Pinus > Pinus albicaulis. The sequence continues at coordinate 58,931,362 of CM076576.1, forward strand.
ATTTCGGCTAGGGATACCACCATGTCTTTGATAAGCCCAACAAACTTCACCCTTTTTGAATCAAATGAATATAAGTCTATGTAGGGTTTAGTAATTTGTAAATTCAATTAATTCATTATAGATAATTGCATAAGAGCATGTGAAGCACTAGAGTCTAGCATACAATTATGAAGAATGAAATCATGAAGAAACAATGATATATAAAATGGGGGAACAAAAGAATCTACCTCCTCTTCATGTGGACCAAAAGTGACCACCATTTTTTCCTCTTGAAAAGTAAAAGTATCACCAATATCATCAGACTGAGAAAGATTAATGAATTCTGTAATCTCCTTCTTATAACCTAGTGTCTTAGGTAGCTCAAGAAGGGGTACTTGAATTTTGATCTTTTCTAGCTCTTTGGATAGACTGAAAGCTTGATTTTGTTTAACAATATTCCCAGTATCTTCTTGATTTCTGCTAGGATTAGAAATATGTTCAGGCACAGTAACAACATTCTCCAAATTATTAGCATCAATAGATTTATTTTGGGAAGTCTCAGCATGTTGTTTTTCAGTTCCACCTACTGGAATTATAGCCTGTTTCCCCTTATCTGATTTCTTTACTGAGTTCTTTGATTGTGGAGTTTCCACTCGAGAAGGAATTGACTCTTGTTATTTCTCTTCATCATCCTGCATCCTTGATCTCTTTCTTGATTTTAAATGATACTTCATATGAATCTCTTCTTGCATAAAATCTATCAATTTCTTACAATCCTCAACCATTTCTTCATGGTAAAATGACACATCATCTTTAGTGCATTCTTCTTCACATTATTCTTCTTCCTCATCATCTTCCATATAAACAGCATATATCTGATCATCAACTTATTTTTTATCATCTTCAGCAGAATGTGAAGGTGTTGCCTCTATATAAAGTGGTGCCTAAACTTGATCTTGATCTCTTCTCTCCCTCAACAAAATTTGTAAGGGATGCTTTCTAAATTGAGGATTGAAAAATCCTTTGTTTTGTTGTGCAGGCCTTTGGGTGTTTTTACTATCTAGCTCCATCTTCACTATTTTATTTGACAATTTCTTGAAAACCTTTGTCATGTCTTTACTCCTTCAATCCTATGGTGATTCCTCTTTGGCCTTACCTTTCTCTTGAACTGACTGCTTTTCTTGTGTCTTCCCAGCAGAAGTCATATTTGCTACAATCTCCAAAGCACAAATTTGGATTTGTTCAAGAGTATGAGATCTCCCTTCTCTTAAAGTGAAACTAAAATCTAACTCAAAATATCCAACAAAAACAACCCTTGCTCCAACAGGAGGAAGTTTCATTTTTGTGGGTAAACTACTATAAAATTTATTGAATATTTTAATAAAATCATTCATGTTTTCAATAGGTTTTTTCTTGATTGCATTAAGCTCAGTTAATGAATAACCATGATCTCTTTTTTCACCCCATATTTGGGTGAACTATGTCTCTAATTCTTCTGAATTATTAATTGAGCCATTCGTCAAACCTTTAAAGAATTTTCTTGCCTCTCCATTCAGAGACTGTACAAAAAGTCTCATCACTAGATCAAGATGTTCAACATTTAGATTCTCAACAAAAGTGAAAAACAATGGTGCCAAGCGTTTTTTTTTAGTCACTTCATATTCACTAGTAAATCATGGAAGTAACTTGAGGTATTCTTGGGGCATGGAATTCATAGGTTGTGTAATATTTAACAGTGCATACCTGTTCATCAAGAAAGTAGGGGCGACCATGTTTATGCCTAACTACTCCTTGAGTAGGTGGGGATTGTGAACCAGTTGAGGATGTGGATGAATGAGGTGAAACAATTGATATAGGAAGGGGTTGATGAACAATAGTAGAAGAACCAACAACTGTATTCGATTGAGATTTCGTAAATGTGAATGAAACATAATCAAAATATTATTCTTCTAACTTTGGTTGTTGAAAATGAACTGGTGGAGAAAAGGTTTCTTGTTCTGAGAAAATGAGTTTCCGAGAAATATCCTTAGATGAGGGGTTATGTGAAATGATGTCAGGTGCATGCTGTGTAGCATCAAGTGTAGAAAACTTATTTGGCTTCTGAAATTTTCTAGAAACCAATTTCTCGGGATCTGATAGAATTGGTGCTTTATGTTATGAGGTGTCTGACCTCGTATGTTGCCTTTTATACGCCAAAATTATGGAATAAAAACATAGCCTGATATTTCCTCCTCTCCGAACAATTAGAGGAAATATGATAAAAACCCAGGGAATGAACTTCGCTGCTTCGTCCCCGACAACAATGGCAAAAAAATGTTGTATCTTAAGAAACAATCCCTTGGTTGTGGTAAGGAATCAGTGCTCAAGACACACACACACACACACACACACACACACACACACACACACACACACATATATATATATATATATATGTCACAAAAATATTATATCGAATGATCTTCGCTTAATCACCTTCAGATATTTATTATTAAAGCCTCAAGAATCAAATGCAATAAATGCTTCACAATGCCATTATCTGCTGATATTAAATGGAATTATGAGAAGAACATGAAGGAAGGAAGCCCAAACTGATATGCTGATAAACAAAATCTATCACTTCAAATTTTAAAAGAATTTTAAGAAAGTGGAACAGTTAAAATGAAGGTGCACCCATTAAGGATATTTAACTCTTATTCATATATGTAAAAAGAGACGTACTGATTCATTACTTCATTTTATTCATAGAAGGAAAATACAGAATGGAAACTGGAAAAAATATCAATAACAACAGATGGAAGAATCTTCATTTTCATTCATTACTCATCAGAAAATTGAGTACAAAACTTGTAATAGTCTAAAGGTTAAGAAATCAGAACGTTTTCCTCTCAATTATTTTTCTTTAAATAAAATTTAAAGAAGTTTGTAACTTCTGAAACTGTTAGGGCCTAAATCTACCTCAGGCTGAGAAAGGAAGAATCTAGGGTAACATCAAACCACGCTTAACCTGGTAGCTAGCCCTACCAGGTCGGGAGAGGGCTCTCTCCTTGTCAATCTTAGAAAAAAAAATGATCAATAAGGCTTGAGATGACTTGATGTGAAGACTAATTTTAGGCTAGTTATGTGTGCAAAAGAGTTTGATTGAATTTAATGATGTTTTTTTGGCTCAAATGGAAAGGCAGATTTGGGTCTGGGGAATGAGGCTCGGTTTTGCAGAGATCTCTATGGGGCAAGGTAGGCAAGTGATTTGGTACTTCAAATTGAGTGAGATGGAGAGATTTTAGACAGATGAGGAGTTGAAAAGGGCATAAAGAACTCAGGGATCCTTTTCAATCAGCTGAAACACAGATAACTAAGCAAACCCTAGGTAGAGCACTGCACTTTCAATGTATTCTACCTTTATCTTTTTTTGATTTAGTTAAGATGAAATAAAGAGAGATATGGCATACGTAAAACACATGTAGATTTAAAATTACAGTAGAAAACAAAATACCAAAGCAAGATGCCACATGAATCCCATAAAGTGTTGCAAACCACTGGTCTATTCCTTAGCCAAACTGCAGAAATGAGTATACAATAAGCTCTAAGCTTTCCCAAAAATCCAACCATGCTAATGTCTGAAAAAACATAAGATATAGGCAAACAAAAACTCATCCTAGCCTCTAGGGGTTGATCTCATGAGTTTAGGAGCTATTCCAACAAATTCTAAACTGAGAACTAAAAAATAGGCAGTGGAACAGCTTGCCTCTAAAAACTAGGGAACTGATTCATTCAGTTGCAAACTACCTTTTCATGGATGAATCTACCTCTATGAGTGAAAATTTAGCATAATTACATCAAAATCCATCATTTCACATTAAACTACATCATGATTTTGAAAATTAGAAGGAGAAAAGTCAAACTATGAAGAAACTGGGCGAAAAACAGAGTTTTTTGGTCAAACTAAGCAAAATTTCCCCAATGCGCCGCGTTGATTTCCCTATGCGTAGCGCATTTTTTCAGCTGCTTTTGGAGGCCTTCCCGGTGTCCAAATCTGCTCCAAGTGTTCTTGTTGGAAAGTTCTACCTGTCAAATTTCCAAAACAAGTGGAATTTTGGAATTTGGCCTCCAGTTGCCCCTCCAAAATTGAGTTCTCCCAACATTGCTTCCTATGTGTCAAAAAAGGGGCAGAAAGGTCATTTTTTGGGTATTTTTGACCTTTTTGGAAGCCCAAAACCTGTCAAAATTTCTTGGCCATTTGTGAGCATGCATATTTTTTCATGAAAAATCCAAATATGCTGAGTTTTCTTCAAAAGGAGGTCTCCATCAAAAGCGAGCGCCAGGTGGCGCGACGCATTGGGCAGAAAAACCTGTGTTTTGGCCCGAAAGTTCCAAAAATGAAAAAAGTGTCCCAAATTTTTTGAAATTTGGGCTGAGTGTTCTCCATCAAGTGATGTGTTGGGCCAAGGAAACCTCAGCCAATATATGAAGTCTATCATGCTCTTTTCACCTCTTTGATACCTTGTTCAACTTGGCCTTCAAGTTCTCGATTCTTGCTTTGCACACCTGGTTTCTCGCCCAGTAATGGTGGGCCATGTTCCTCAACATGTTTTTCTGTTTGTTGGCCTTCTCCAGCATATTTTCCAAATGTATTTTTATCCTTTTGAGCCAAGATTCATGATCAGCTTTTAATTTCTTTCTCAAGTGTGGTCAATTTGATTTTCCTCCTCTTGGCAGCTTGCCGGATTGCCTTCATGTTTTTTGAGCACCATGGATGAGTGGGACTGATAAGGGGAGGGTGTGATGCTAGCTGTAGGATTTTAGGGAATGAAAGGGTTTAGGGGATGATATGTAAGCTTAGGGACATCAATTATGGTTTGGGGATTTTGTAGTTAGGATTTGGGAAAATGGGAATTGGGGATAGGGGTGAATGATTTTTTAGGAATATGGAAATTAAGGAATGAGTGGATGAAACTAAAAAATAAATGGAGGAGTCAAAGAGTAGGGGAGTGATGGAATATACTTGGTAGCAAAAACATAAATACAAACCCTAGGAAATTGTTTTTGAGAAAAATTGCAAAGCGGTAGGGTTTGAGATTTTACACACTAAACCACCATAAATTCTAAGAAAAAATCTTTCACTAGCAAGGGAAGAACTCTAGACTTACTTGAACACCATAGGATTGAGAAAATTTGGAAATTTGAGGGAGTTTATGGTGAAATCGGGCTTGTAGCTCTATGCGCTGCACCACAAACCTAACGCTCCATGCCTGTTATATGCATCACGCCAGTGTATTTTTTACACTGTGGAGGCCGGCCCAATTCACTGCACCAGCTCTATGCGCTGCGTCGCTCACCCAATGCGTCGCGCCCTTGAACTTGCACAGTTTTGCTTCAAACTTGCTTCCATTCTCCAACACGATTTTATTTTGCTCAATATTTCTTCTTTGAATGCAAATGAGCTCTTTGAACATGAAAAATGACTTATATACAAGAGATTTTGATTTTTCATTCATAAAACCCACTTTTATAATGTTTTCATTGTGACTTACTTTTTCAACTCTGTTTTTTGGGCAGTTTACTTTACTTGTGCCTTTGATGAACTGAATGACTTGATTTTTTCTTTCCTTGCAGGGGATGGAGCTACTGAAGCCTGGCAAGGTGACCAGGGTTTCCATTGAAGTTATTTACATATGAGAGAATTGAAATTACATCAAATTTAAACATAAAAATCTAAAATACTCTGTTTTTCCTCAAAACAGGGTTTTGAGGAAAAATACATTTCTGAGCATGTGATTATGAAATTTATTGGTACTGGAAATTTATTCAACCTCCTCATGCGCCTGCTGACCATTATTGGACATTTTGAAGAAATTTTTGATGAAACCCTATACCTAATGAAACTGAAACCCTAGAAATGACTCTTGCAAATTTAAAGACAAAAAATGACTGCAAATGATCTTGATGAATGGAAATGGGCCAGCCGGTAAAGGACATGAGGGAAAATGTACAAAAAGCCACTACCATCAGATGATCCATGCTCCTAATGGAATGTAGCTGACTGAGAAAGACACCTAATATGCAGTGCAACAAGAGAATTTGATCACTGACGGAGGGATGAAGATATCGACACTAACAGAAACTACTCCTAACAGCTAAAACTACTTGAAACTTCTTAAAATACCATAATAGCCAAAAATGTCTCTGAAGAAAGTTAACAACTGTTGCTCCATTCAAAATCTGAGTCTTCTCATGAGTTTTATCCATGTTGCTTTTTGCTAATACCAGCAGAAGTTCATAGGAATCCCATGATAAAATACTGCCTCGAAGGCCCCAGCATGATGGAAATCCTGCCTAGATATTTTGTCATATATATTGTTAAACTTGTTTAGTGCCTCTTTAATCTCTATTAATTTCTTCTCAGTGGACTTCCTGCGAGTGTTTTTAACAATCAATTTGTTAATCTCCATAGCATATATAATTCTATCTTTAATCTCATTTTCTTCTAGCTCTTGATCAATCTTAGAATCAATAAAATCAATAAATTTCTTTGCCCATATGGCTCTGTTAATAGTCTTCTATTTATCTGCTATAATCTGCTCCTCATAATATCTGATAATGGCTTTTAATTCTAATGCAATAATCATAGATCCCCAAGCTGCTCTCATCTCTTCAATTATTTTGTTCCAAATGATATCTTTGGCCTAGATCAAAGTTATGTTTCCTTCCAATTTATCCTTCGGGCTCTTAACCTCAGCATCATCTATTTGGCAATCTGTCTTGTATTTATTGATTTCCCCATCCTTAGCTTGCATTATTTTTTCCACTGTCTCAAAATCATTTTGTGCCCTTTTGAAATCTCTCTCTGCCATATTCATTTCAGTATTCAATTGAGATATTTTTTCTGCTGGATCTTCATTTCCAGATGGTAAAATGAAAGTACAGGAATGAGAATCAATGTGATTCTCTAATGACAACGCAGTTTGTTTCAACTTAGTAATTTCTTATTCTTTCTGCAAGAGCTGTTGAAGAAGGTTATCTTTCTCACTTTGCACTTCTGCCACCTTTGCTTCCATAGATCTCTCTCCTATAGGCAAATTCAAATTTTTCTTCAACATAGAAATCTTGGGTTCTGCACTTTGTAGCAACTTCTACACAACAGACCTGTCATTTGCATCTACTCTAATTTTCACAATGATCTTCTTTAGTTCTTCATTATTTGTTTTTAAATCCCTGGAATTGGCTTTCTATAGCTTTAGTTGCTTGATCACCTTCCCTAGCATGTTCTTAGCCTAAAGATCCATTGTATTAGTTTTGGTCAAATAATTCACTATCAGTTGACCTGTTTGCATATGTAAATTTACCTTATCAAGGAAAGGAATTTTTCTTACATCCAAAGTTAGATTTACAGTATTGAAATTATTTGATGACCCTATAGTCATATCAGAGGGATGAGAAAGATTAATATTAAAATAATCTTTTTCAAGATCCATAGCAGTCAGCACCATTTTTTTCTGGAATTATTTGATACTCAGCCTGTGCCTCCATGCTAGCCTTTATCTTTTGATTTCTTTCAGAAATCTGAGAAAATACTTGTTTAATCAAGGGCACTTGCTCCTGAGCATCTCCATATCTTCTTGGTGAGGCAGAGACATTTTTCTCATCTCCTAATTGAAGTGAGAAACCAGGATGAGCACCTGCTAAATCTTCATTGAAATTTTTTCTCTTCTCGGCTCTCTGCTCTTCATCTTCTGAATCAACCACTGCTTCTTTACTCCTTTTGCTAGATTTCTCGGATATGACAGGAGTTTGTATATTTTAGCTAACATAACTTACAAAACCCTTATTTTCTAGCTTCTCTATGTCATGTCTGCTTTCACGAAAAAATGTTGAATATCCATTTTCTATTCTCCTATTTGAAATCACTTTATGGGGGTCATAAGCCCACTTATATCCTAACAGAAAGTGCATTTCATATAACATCCTATTGACTTCATCAGCTGCCTGTCTCATGTTGACTATAAATGGACCCACAAACATAGGTAGCTTAAACATTTGACCCTTTTTCATAGGCACAAAATGTATTTGGTCAACGTTTAAAATCTGCATAATAAATTCCAAAGAAAATAATCTCATAGGCACAAATATAGGAATTCTATATGGTTCTACCCCAACTCAATAAAATATAATCTTTGAATAATCTTCAAAAACATACCAATCTCCAAACATAAAATTTGTTCCCAGCTGCAAGAACTCTTGAGCCTTTGACAGGAAGCATGGAGGAGAAACCCCATTCAAAATTTTATATGCAGTAAACATACAATTGTTTGAAAAATCAAACAACCCCAACTCATTTTGTTCCTCCCTTACTATATTAGTCCAAAAGACTATTGACTGCCTCTTTTTATTGGCATCCATGAATTTAACCCCAAGTGCAAGAAGTCTTCCACATTTTTATATAAAAAGAGGTAAATGATAAGGGAGGGGAACCAGAATGACCCAGTGAGTGATAAACTCATAAGTTGAGTATTGAAAACTTCTTTCCAATATGAAAGAATATCCAGCACTACCCCTGTTTTCATCATTAATGCAAACATTCCCAGAACTGATTTTTCAATTGTGATGTCATCTTATTTTCCCAATATCTTTCAAATACACCTCAACACTAGTTGGACCTCTACGTTGAAAACTTCCATGGGGAATTCTTTGTTGTCAGGTACAAACTGCTTCGTATCCGGTTTCAAGAAAAATACAAAATGATTTAATTCTTGGCCTACAATACTATGATAATGTGTTATCAATTACTCATTAGTTAATTGTACATAAGATTCTGACTCTGGGTAACATAGGGATTGGCGAATTAACAAGGATGAGACTTGTAAGACATTATCTCCTTGAAAATTCATTACAAAACACTTTCCAGGGTACTTGACAGACACTAACCGATACAAAAACTCAGGAAAAAGGTGCATTCATGGAATGCATGCAGACAGTACACCTATTTTGGCCCTGGTGGAAAAAATTGGGCACGCTTTTTCATTCAGACAAACCTGCTGATATAATGGCAGGTGTTCTAAAGAAAAAAAAGTGTCTTGGATATCCCTCTCAGTTTCCATGAGAGGAATATGGATGGATGACCCGGAAAGAGATGAGGGCTTAGCCATATCTCAGCATAGGGTGGCAAACAAGGATGAGATGGCAGACAACAATGGAAGACACTAGTGTAATCTAATTGACTAGAAAAAGAAAAAAACGGTAGCCTTGTGACAAGAAGAATCAATTTAAATAGGTGGCACGAGGCTTATAAATTAAATTTTGAGTTAACTCGCCAAAAGATCGTTAAATGGTACCATGACATGGCTACTAGTTGTCACCAACCAGTTTCTTACGTCATTGCAGGAGCCTCGAAGGTATGGAGAACATATCGGGGTCATGCCCCCGCAGTTAATCTTGGCTGCATATCTTGAACAGCCCCACAGTAAATTGGGTCAATTGCGGAGGAACCCTCCTCGTTAATTCGCGTGCTGGATGTGCCTGTGGGTTGCCACTTTTATCTCCTGCCAGACGAATCATCGGATCCCGCTCATAAACTTGCTCGTTTATTAATTGAGCGTTGGGACCCAATTTCATGAAACTTTTAAAGTATTAAACTTTAAACTTATACAAAAAATACTACATATGTTATGCTAAAGTATGAGAAACTTTGTACTTTAACACACATTTTCATAGTTTTCTATTTTTTTGTATTTTTGAAAAATTTAAAATAAATGATATTGCAAATGAGCCATAATGGTCACTTTAAAAAATAATGAGGCATTAAGAGTGAATCACACCCAACAAGAATGACCACAAGAGTGCTTGAAGTTTCAATAGTTGTGCCTTAAGAGGTTGTAGTTTCAAGAGTGTTGTTGTAACAACTTCATTTCAATATCACATTTTTATTTATTTCTTCCATGTTATCCTAACCTAGTTTAAAGAGAGGGAGATCTATTTCAAGTTCAGGAGTATTTGGAGTGTAGCCATGTGTGAAAAATAATTTTGAATATACTCTAATCATATTTAAAAAGTCATCTTTTAACAAATCTCATTGTATGAAAAACTATTTCCTTAACTGATATGCTATCAAGAGTTTTTGAACGATGGAGCAATGTTGTATGTCGGCGATTTTTTGGAACCATGTGTCAATGGGATCCATATATTCATGTTTCTCCAAATCTTTAAAGAAATTTGGCATGTTCTCCTTTTTTATGTCATGCAATTCTTCCATGGCTTGATTATCAGTCACTCAAAGGCATAAAGGATTAGGTGTGAGGGAGGAGAGAAACTCCATAATCACAAGCTCCAATATCTTCTCTTCATTGATAATTTATTCTACTTTATATTTGAAAGGATGATTAAAGGAAACTCTAGGGTTTTCTTTTCAATATTCTTCATGACCTTCAACAAAAATTTCAAAAAACATTCCAATCATATGTTTTTCCTCTAATGGTATTTGGATTGGATCGTCTGAGGGTAAATGATTTGAGATAATACGGTAAGTTCCCAAATTCAATCCTCTCCCTGTTCTAAAATCTATGACATTACATTAAATAAGGGTGTGAGTGGGAAGGGAAAATGTTTTTACCTTTTGTGTAACCTTCTTGTGTGGATTAGGGTTAGGTTGCATAGGTAGTTGAGACCATATAAGAGGAGGATGAATTTCTAGTACATTCGACAATTATTGTAGTTTTTGTCGCTTGGGAGATTTATTTTGCATGGGGAACTACCCTATAGAATGTGATCCAAACCATCCGTGAGGCCATGGAGATTTTTAACTTGAGGGAGAGGGCCATTTTTCCCATAGGGTAGGGTAATGAATGAGAGGGGGACTAGAAGTTTTCCATGGAATTGTAGGATTATAAATATATTAAGGAACCTATTAAGGACAATAAATGTTAGCCCCAATATTAAAAAATGATGGTAAGTTTTGATCTATACCTAGAGTTAACATTCTATCCCTACACGATTCCTTCAATAATTATTGTAATTATGGCAGTCATGAGAAATGCTTTTTGAGTGATCTTCCTAAAAAATACCACAAACTTTTAGACTGCTATGTGGACACTCTTTGAGAAATTTCTTCTCCCTACAATTGGAACAAAATCTCAACAATGGTTTTAAAATTTTATCCTGCTTCTTTTTTTCTGCCAAGTCATCTAATTGTGAACTTAGAGAACCAATGGCATCATTTTTAAGTTTTTCAAATAAAACAATGATTTTTTCCTTCGTGGTTTCTCCATTGGGTGATTTTGGTATCTCAACAAAAGAATTTTATATTATCCTCAAACTCCCCATTACAATATTCCTCGAAACAACATTTTTTTGTTCTCAAAAGGATAGTTGGTATATTCTGTCAACATATGGATAAGCATATGGGGGGGTTCTTACAACACCATATAAATACATAAAATGAACAACAAAGAAAACAAACCAAGAATTATACCCAAAGAAAAAAAAAACTTATTGAAAATAAAGGTAAAGAAGAAAAATATATTGAGATATGTCACCAAGTTATATATTTCTAGTGCATCCCCAACAAGAACGATAAAATTTTGGTGGAAACTACATCACTACTAAGAGGAAGGCGGTGAATAAGTAGTGTGAAACTCTTAAACTTTTTTTCCAATTATTTAATCTTCAAACAAGCATAAACTGAAACACATAATTAGAGATTAGAGCACCACAAATAAAAACACAACCATAAAAATCACTAAGACAATGGAATCACGTGTTTCTTCTAGAAAAACTATACCGGGAAAAAAACCACCCTGTTGTTATTGCTCTTCTCAATTCTCTCATTTATAGTCAATAAAATTATACATGGATCATCTCACTCACATGAGCTGGAAGATTCAACTTATTTTAATGGTATCTAGCACTATGAGAATGGAAACTATTTCTCTCATGGATCTACGTACTACCGTCTGCTGAAATCCACCACAAACAACGATTCTCACTCGGCTACTTCTAAAGTAAAAAACTGACTCTACTGACTCTAATCTGTTGGTCACCACCATGACCAGTGAGCCTTGCCCACTTTCTACCAAACTATCAAACCACCATTGTACAAATAAATCTCTTCCATCTACTGAATCTGCCAATAATTGTAAACCCAAAGCCTCCATGTCTTCACTAACTTGATGTGAGCCTCGTTTCATATATTTTCAAACTGGACTATGAAAACTTGCTCAACATAGCATCAAAGCTCATTCAATATTTGTAACATAATATTCCATAAAAACTCCAACAAAAAACTCCACGCCAGTTGGAAAAAAATCTCCTCTACTTACTACATCAATCCCCAACTCATCACCACAAACTCTGAATAAACATGATGCCTAAAGTATACTTCAGTTCACTACTGCTAATACTACAAAATTATTTAGAAATTATGCATTAGACAACCAATGAAACTTGCAGAATCCTCTCCACATACACACACTCACTCACACAACAACTAGAAAATCTACCATGTCGGAATAATAGATCTCCAATATGTAGATTGAATCAAGTGCTCATCTCAATAATTACTCAAAATTACTGAGCTTAACAATCATGTTCATATGCTAGAATAGATCCAGATTGAGTTCATTGACCCAATCAACCGCTAAATTCTCTAGAATTTTTTAAATTTTCAAATTTGATAAACTTCTATGTGTCCCACAAATGTTTTCGATCATAAACTAAAAAGTTTCAATCAAGAAAGTCAACATAATCCAAAAATTATCTCAACAATGCAAGGAATACAAATATTTTCTCATGAAATCCCATAGTTGCTCCCTGTTGAGCAGGGGAAAAAGTATGAATTCACTATGTGTTTTCTCATTCTTTTACTTTAAACATAATTCTTTTTACATTAGAAAGATGATTTATTACAAGAATTATGGTAGAATTGTGAAGATTTATGTTTATTGTAAACATATGACTAAGAATTGCTTTTTATTGCTAAAAATAGGAATTAGGCGAGGTGAATATCTATATCAGAGGTGAGTCTAAGATAAATACAACTGTTGTTCCTCCAACATTAGACCAAATCCTGCCAAGGACAAGGAAATCCAAACTCATCGCTAAGAAAAGGCATGGGACAGCTCGGCTTCGGTCAAAGTAAATCATGTAACAGCTAAAATAAGGGAAGTGAATCCCTCAGGATCCTTCGATATTAAGGGATCACTATTCAAACATCATCTCATTCCTTGTCTTGTCTGTCAGAGTTTGTTATATAAGGCAACGCCTTTAGTGATTGTGGGAGAGATCCTGTGATTCAAAACATTTCTGTTGTAATATTACGTTTTATTAACTCTCGGCTTTAGAGAGAAATCTCTGTAATACTTTTATGCTTGATTAATATAAATACGTGTTTCATTTCATCTTTCAAGTGTAGAAGTAAGCCAGCAATGTTTCACTGGTGCTAAGGGCCTGGCCCTGGTTGACTTACTCTGATGTTTGTATTTCTATCCTTTGCTTATTGTCGTGTGATAATTGCGTTTAGGTTCATTACGATTACAGAGTTGTTTGATCGCTATAGAATTGAGTACTAAATTGCTGTGTGCGTTAATGAATTGCACTTCCATTTTATATTAGAAAGGATCGTATTTACTGTCTTATTCATATTGATATCTTTTATAAAGCTTTGTTGTTCTATACTTAATTCTGTTTGTTGTTCCATTAGATTATGGTTCATTTCGATTGACTGTTTCATAGTGTTGGTTGTCGATTGGATTGGAGTTTAAGAATATTTGTTGCTTGATTGCGTTAAGTTTATACCTTTTTTTCAATTAATGTTTGTTGTTCCATTACTATTTGCTGTTCATTTCTGATTCATAGGTTCATATTAGCAGAGAGAGTGTTTACAGTTGTTGTGTACACATAGGAATTACTAATTGCTATTCCTTTCCAATTCCTACTAGTAGAAGAAGTTCTGCTTAGTTATTTTCATCTGCAAGTAGTTCAAGTTCGATTTCATTTTGATTTCTTAGAGAATAGGACCATCAACTGTAGAGGACATTGGTTACTGCTTCCAAGTTCCCAGATTGATTGCCTTGTCTCAGTTGTGATTTCAGTTGCATCAATTTCTAAGGGAATGAGTTATTGCTACTGTATCCCTCATTGATGTTTTGCAGAGTAGGTAGTTAAGATTTCATAATATTTCCATTCATGTTACTGTAATTAGATTTTTTTTCAAGCATCCGTTTACTCTTGTATCTATAATACTATACTACATCTTTCATAGCATTACTCTTAGCTAATTGCAGTCTCAGATAGAGTACACTCTTGAAATAAAGAGTCACTCCCAGATTGATAATTAATGTAGGGTAATTAGGTGTTTAAGAGATACCTTTTATGCCTCAACATTTTTGCGCCATTGCGAGGGAGAGTGTATGTCATTTCAAAGGAGTGATGCAAAATTGATTTTCTTCTGCTTGCGAAGAATTGGGTATTAAAGATGGAAGGTAAGAACCTGCGCACTGGGCAACGAACATACTTTCTCACAGCTTGCTTCACAATAGAATTTGGTAAGCTTCTTTCTTTAGGTAGGAATGAAGGCTTGTTTTCTTGAATGAATAAACCAGTTAAACAAAACAAAATTCCTTCTAAACCTGAAAAACCTAAGGGACCGATGACCCTTGGGCGAACAACTTTCATGAACGAAATCCTTGAAAATACTGAATCTCAGCCATCAGTAGGACCTAGGAGAGTTATCTCTAAACAACCTAATAGTTCCCTTCAGGCCCCATAATCACCATCTGAAGCCTTTGCTGAGATACATATTCAAACAGTGGGAATTGAGAAAGATTCCCAAGAAATTGAGAATCCCTACCTAATTTCCCCATAGGAAGGGAACTCCAGTAATCTCTGTGAAGGAGAAGGGGAAATAGGAGAAGCAGAAGAACTAAAATTCCCTCTTGAAATAGTCCAAATAGTGAGCAGTCCAGATAAGGTAAGGTCTATTAAACTCATTCAAAACCAAGGACCTAAAACTCCTCAAATAGTAGGCCAGCAAGGAATACTTATTGTCCCGGACCATGGAAGTGTTGGCAAGGCCATTCCTACTCCTTCCAGTCAGCCTAAGAATTCCCTTGAGATCCCAGAAGGATATTGGCGCATCTTTGACCAAATGGCCCAGAACCAAAACCATAACCAACAAACACCCCAGCAAACTTCCACACTGCAATACCCTATAGTAGATACTGCAGTTAATTCACCTATGAAAGCCATTCCCCTTCAACATATTCCCACATTTCATGGCTTAACATCAAAATATCAGGATGCATTTCTGTCCGAATTTGATGTGTTATGCAGGGGGTATGACTATACCACTGATCCCCAAAAATTAAAACTATTTCCTTCCACATTAAAAGGAGCAGCCTTACGATGGTTTATGGGGCTAGGTGGGGGTGTCATAACTTATTTGGATCAGATGAAAGCTTTGTTTTTAAAGAAATATCAAGATTATTGTAGGTCTTGGGAGCTAAAATACTAAATATTACAAATGACAGCAAAACGAAATGAAACCCTGGAAGAATATGTGGCACGGTTTCAATACAATATTCAGAGATCTTCTTATGCATCCTTACCCTTACCTGATAATGTGTTGAAAACTACATTAAGTAGGGGAATGAAAGATAAATGGGTTGAAACATTGAATATTATGGGAAAAGGTGATATATATCAGGAAATATATGCTAACATCATTGATTTTTGTATCAGGATTTTGAGGGGCAACACAAGGTTAAAATCAGCAGAACGTGACATGATTACAAGGGAAAATAAGACCTCTAATGAAGGTGTAAATCGTGAAGAAATTGGCAACCTGCTGGAAGATTTTAAAACAGATATACTAGGGACTCTAACAATGAATTTTTACATTATGCAAGCTAAACAAAAGCAAGAAGAAGCAGAGAAAAATTTGGCAGTATTATGTCCTAGATGCAGGAAGAAACACAGCCACAAAGAGTGCCCGCTGGATGTAATCAAATTTTGCACCATTTGCACGAAAGACCACCCCACAGAAGGATGTCCCTCACTCTCTGGCCTAAAAGTAGTCTATAAGGAGGCAAAAGAAGAATCAGAAGTGGTATGTCTACTTAATCAGTGCCGACAATGGCAGCCACGACAATCAGGTATGCCAACTGATCCATCTTCTTCTTTTCAGCCTCCTCAATACTATGCTCAGCAATATAATGGAATGTGGAAAAATCAACCACCTTTCCCCAATTGGTCACAACAGCCA
The DNA here is from genome assembly GCA_034641835.2 of Pinus albicaulis. NCBI lineage: Eukaryota > Viridiplantae > Streptophyta > Pinopsida > Pinales > Pinaceae > Pinus > Pinus albicaulis. The sequence continues at coordinate 58,947,590 of CM076576.1, forward strand.
TTCCCTACATCATCATGGCCAAATCAAACAAATCAAATTAATTGGCCAAATTTTCCTTTCTGCCCACCATTTTGGCAAAAAAATGCTTATCCAACACAATGGTCCCCCTCTAATTCACAGAGTCAGGCCTGCCAGTCAAACTGGAAAAGACCTACAAATAAACCAGCTAGAATAATTCCCCTCTCTCAACCTACACTTCCAGCTCCTTATACAAACCCCCAGACCAACTTAAGACCACAACTCCCAGCCCAGCCCAACCCAAACCCAAACAATAGGCCAGTTCAGTCTGTCCAAATAATGGAACCACCAGAATTAGAAACTGAGCTGAGGGAGTGTAATGAAATTCAATTAAGGTCTGGGCATATAGTGGAAACAAAGAGAAACAAAAATGTTCATATTGAAGATCTGTTACCTGTAGAACAAACATTACAAAAAGAGAAGGTGGTTCAACAACAAGCAACAACCTCTTCTCCACCATTCCCAGAATGATTAATCATACCGCAGCCATTAGAACATCCTGATTTTGATCTTCTGAAAGAATTGAAAATTTTTTGTATAAAAATCCCTCTTCTCCAAGCTATTCAAGAAATCCCTATTTATGCAAAAACCATTAAGGAACTGTGTATAAAGAAGCCAAAGAGGAGAAAAACCACCAAATCAACTGTCCAAATAGTCGGTACTCTATCTGACTTATTTTCAGGAATGGAAACACCTATAAAATATGAAGACCCAGGAAATCCTATTGTGGCGATGCAAATAAATGGGCAATTTTTCCCAAATGCCTTAGTTAATTCGGGAGCTACAATCAATATCTTAACAACCACCACCTGTCAAAAACTTGGCATTACATCACTAGAACCAACAACAACCTTATTGGAGTTGGTCGACCGATCGGTAGTCAAACTAGAGGGTACACTACAAGATGTAATGGTATCTGTAGATTCCTGGGAATACCCTGTTGACTTCCTGGCTATTAATCCAAAGAACCGACTAGATGGACACCCGTTAATCCTAGGTATACTTTGGTTGGCAACTGTCGATGCCTATATTGGATGCCGACAAGGCAACATGACAATAATAATGGGAAACTATGTCAAGAATTTAGCTTTATATCCCCAGCCCAACCAAGCCTATCAATAATCAAAACAAGAAAACAACCTATATCATATCTTATGGAAAATATGAGATAACCTCTAACTGTAGAATATGCCCTTTATTTTAAAGACCAAACAGAGGATGATATCATTAATAGTTTTATTAATAAACCACAAATCAGATCCCATCTACAATGTCACATGATCAAGGCAGCATTTGATACTAAAGAAGAAGAATATCCTTTGAAAGACACCCCTGATCAAGTAATACCCACTACTTCTCTGTACAATAGTAAAATTGTAGAAATTGAGCAGGGAAAAACTCTAAACATTAACAAAAATATGATTGCTGAACAAGAAGAGAAGTTGGTCCAATTACTACGGAAATACAAAGCAGCCTTTGCATGGGATTACCCAGACATGAAGGGAATTGACCCCCAATTATGCACACACCACATCTATATCGAAAAAGATGCGAGACCCATTCACCAACCCGAAAGAAGACTAAACCCTCACCTTAAAGATATTGTGAAACCTGAATTACAGAAACTAATGGATGTCAACTTCATTTACCCAATATCTGATAGCAAGTGGGTCTCTCCATTAGTAGTGATACCAAAAAAGAACGAGAAGTGGAGAATATGTGTAGATTATCGAGAAATTAATAATGCAACCCAAAAAGACCACTTTCCCCTTCATTTCATTGACCATGTATTAGACAAATTGGCAGGAAAGAAATTTTTTTCTTTCCTCGATGGCTTCAGTGGGTACAATCAAATCCATATTGCCCCTGAAGACCAAGACAAAACTACTTTTACCTGTCCTTGGGGGACATTTACCTACCGATTCTTACCCTTTGGCCTATGCAATGCCCCTGCTACATTTCAAAGGGCCATTCTCAGCATCTTTTCAGATTTAATAAATGAAGGGCTCGAAGTATATATGGACGACTTCACACCTTACGGAGATGATTTTGAGCCAGCATTAGAAAATTTAGAAAAGGTGTTGCAAAGATGTACTGACACTAGGCTTTGTTTAAGCCATGAAAAGTGTCATATAATGATGACCGAAGGAGTTATCTTAGGCCACTATATTTCAGCAGCTGGAATTCAAGTGGATCCAGCCAAAATTTAGATAATTTTGTTAATACCCACACCCACCACACAAACAAAGGTACATAGCTTTCTTGGATTTTCTGGTTATTATAGGAGATTTATAAAACATTATTCTCGAATAGCTGCACCTTTATATGCACTAAAAGGAAATGTTGATTTTATTTGGACAGATAAATGTGACAATGCCTTCAACGATCTGAAAAATCTTGTCTCAACAGCCCCAATGCTTAGGGGCCCAAATTGGAATTTTCCATTCCAAATTTCATCTGATGCCTCAGACACAGAGATTGGAGCAGTTCTTGGGCAGGAGGAAGATAAAAATCCATATGCAATCTATTATATTAGCAAAAATCTATCTCCTGCTGAACTAAATTATATTGTGACTGAGAAAGAATTTTTAGTTGTGGTACATGCTGTAAATAAGTTTAGGAATTATATAACTGGGTATCCTATAGTACTATATACTCATCACTCTGACATTAAATTTTTAGCAAATAAACCTGTTACAAATGGAAGAATGAAAAGATGGTTGAATTTACTACAGGAATTCGACATTACAATTAAAGGTCGACCTCGAAAAGAGAACCCTGTAGCTGATTTTTTGTCAAGAATGCCAAAGCCAACAGATACAAAAGAAGTTGAAGACCACTTCCTAGATGAACATTTGTTCGCTGTTACTGTTAGAACCCCATGGTATGATGATATAGAAAATTATTTGGCAATAGGTAAATTACCTAAAAATATAACCCTTAATGAACGAAAGCAGATAATACAGTGTAGTACCCGATTCTCTTGGATTGGAGGCTACCTATTTCATACAGGGTCAGATATGCAAATTAGGAGATGTGTCCGAGAGGACGAGGTATTATATATTTTTAAAGCATGCCATGACGGGCTGTGTGGCGGACATTTTTCAGATCGTAGAAATGCCCATAAGGTTTTACAGATGGGCTATTATTGGCCTACCATTTTTAAAGATGCCAAAAAAATTGTGCAGGCCTGTGATAGCTGCCAAAGGACAGGTCGCCCTAGGCAGTCTGACGAAATGTCTTTCAACCCTCAACTAGTAATTGAACCATTTGAACGTTGGTCGCTCGATTTAGTTGGCCCTATTAGCCCCCCATCAAACCAAAAAACATATATCCTAGTTGCAACTGAGTATGTCACAAAATGGGTTTAAGCAGAGGCACTTTCAAAAGCTACAGAGGACTCTGTAATATAATTTCTTTTCCAAATATTTGTGCGATATGTCCTCCCGAGGGACATAATCACAGATGGAGGACCGTAGTTTGTAGGTAATAAACTAGCTAAAACATTACATAATTACCACATTCAGCATAAGATTACAACCCCATACCACCCACAGGCAAACGGCCAAGTAGAGAGCACAAATAAAGTGATCGAATCCATATTGAAAAAACATGTTGCCTCACATAGACGTGACTGGGCCTACAGATTGCCAGAAGCATTGTGGCCATACTGAACAACATGGAGAGCCACTACAGGATATTCACCATATCAATTGGTATTTGGAAAATATCCCATCTTTCCAATAGAGTTTGAAATTCAGACATTAAGAATAGCCCAAAAGGTGGGTCTAGATTTAAATGAAGCCCAGGCCAAAAGACTGTAGCAAATTAATGAGTTAGATGAAATTAGGCTCTCTGATCTTCAGCACACTGCATTAGTTCAACAACAGAGAGAAAAATGGAACGACGCCCTTATCAAAGAAAAGATATTCCACGAAGGAGACTGGGCACTCCTATATGATTCTAGGTTTCAGGATTTTCCAAGGAAACTCCAGACACGATCGCTCGGACCTTACGAAATAAAAAAGGTGCATGATAATGGAACCATTACATTAACCACCATTGATGGATCTCGACATTCCTTCAAAGTAAACAGTCATCGAGTACGATTATATCATAAACCGCCTACTCGAGAATCCTTCTACCAACAATTATAGGAAGATTCTACCATGAAAATTCTGGCCAAAGGGGATAACTCCTCCTCGGCGCCCATTCATTGAATCATTTATTTTCTTTAAAAATTTTACATAAATATTGTTCATTTATTTTGTTTGTTTTTTTTATGGAATTCTGTTTTTTTAAATTCTATTTATTTCTCTTATTTTGAGTTTTTATTGTTCCTTTCTAAAGGAACAACATTTTTGTTGTTCCTTTCAAAAGGAAAAGCAGCTTTGCTAAGAGTGTTTTCACTATTCCTTTTGAAAGGAACAACTGTTGTGTTATTTATTTTCGTTTTTTCACAGATTTTTTTGCTGTTCCTTTTGAAAGGAACAACACTTTCGTAGATTCTTTTTGTTGTTCCTTTCGAAAGGAACAACCTTTCCGCAGATTGTTTCTGTTGTTCCTTTCTAAAGGAAAATCACCTTTTGAGTGGATTATTTTTTGTTTTAGACCAGAATTTTGAGGATTTCTGATGACTCTTCTAAAGGCAAACATACTATTTACACAAAATCATACAAATTAAAGCTTACTGGAATCAGCAAATCAAAAGAAATCGTCATTTTTAAGAAAATTGTTTGGTAATGATAAGAAAAAGGGAAAAGGGACATAATCAATAACATGACTTTGCTATATTACTATCACTAGAATTAATATGATTGATTATCCTTATCATATTGGTTCTTCCCCAAATTTTTATAACTTTCTTGATTTTTACTCATGGACTAGGAATAAGGGCATATTTTTTTCTATTGAGATGTTTAGACTTCTTCCACCGTCCCTACTCTTAAGGAGTGCCGAGCCATCCTTTATATATAAGCAGGAAAGTGCTATATGAAAAAGAAAAAATATTTATATATTTCACTAATAATTTTATGATATGGCAGATGGAGGATAGGGGGTCTCATCAAGAGCCAGCCTACCATGATCATAAGGAAGAAAGTGAAGTGGCATTCCCATCATGGCCACCACACTAGGGGTATGGTCCAATGGACAACTGAAAGAAAAAATTAAGAAGTTCTTGGAACAAGAGGTCTCATCACGAGCCGGCCTGCCCACTTTTCACTTCTTCCTGGTGAATGGCATTGTGATTCAACTAGTCCCCAAGACAACAAAATGGCCTCCATTATGACATTTAACAGCACTTCCTAGGCATAAATAGAGGAGAATGGTTCCAAGGGTGAGAAAGAAACTTTGTCAAGGTTATGGACATCTGTGGGCAACAGAGCTCTGCTGATGGTATTGGAGTCACATTTGTACACATCAATAGTAATATTAAACCCTTTTTCCTATATCTCTATCTAAATATCAAATGAAAGTATGAATCCTCAACCCTTGATTTCAAACCTATTATACATGAAAATCACCATAAATCGATCACATTAGTTTGAGTGGGTAAGAAACGCATTTGTACTTATGTTCATCTTAGCTGTCCCTTCTCCTTATCTTTAAATCATTACAAATGTTTCTATATATATTTACGATTTATCACACGCATTGATTTCAATAAATGCAATCATTTGATTGATTGTATCATAAGTATGCTTGCTTTTTCCTATTGTACAACTGCTATGAAGTACTTTCCTCTCTTAATTTACGGTCGAGGACGACCTATCATCCTTCAGGGGAGGCACATATGTCTCTTAATCATTGCATGCAGATCAAATCCCTATATTTTTTTACCTGTATGTGAATCAAATCCCTACATTCTAGGGAATAACAAAAACTTAACAGTGTTATTCCAATTCACCGTGTTGTGTTGTTCCATTACATCACTATGTGTTTGGAAAGAAGTAACAGTGTGTAGAGAAGATGTCAAGATGACCAATTCGTAGTGAGATGCAAGTGCTAGTTGTTTCTGATGCCGCACGAGAGATTCTGGGAAAACTAGGATGGATTAGATATTTCACGAGGCTGTAACAACCCCATGAAACAATGGCTACCAAGTTTCTACAGAATTTGCAGGAAGGATACTCCATGGTTAGAGGAAGAAAGATAGCCGTAACAGATGAAATAATTGTAGAGATGTCTGGTCTATCGGTGCAAGGAACCATATAGACTCAGAAAAAGGTCAGGCTTCAAGAAGCCATGAATATTTTCCAGGATGACGGACAAACATTGGTCGTCAAAGGCAAAGGAGTTCAGTCAGCATCATTGGGAGAACCTTGGACGCAATTGGCCAAGATAGTGTAGGCCTATATAACATGCGATGGAAGGAAAGACGTGGTAAGACCTCGCCACCTTAAGTTATTGGCAGTATTAAAGCAGAAATGCAATGTAAATTTGCCTGCATTTTTAAATTCCTTACTGCATGATGTTGCCTATAGTATAAGAAAATCTCAGCACGCAGACATGGTGGTAATCCACCATTGCCTGATCAGATTAATAGTGATTTGTAGTCTCGCCCAACAACAGACCAATTGGGAAGATTTGATATTTTTGATTGATGTTGGATTAGCCTTACCTGCCCCAAAACAAAAGAGAATGGCTAGCTCAGCAACTTAGCCATCAAGTCATAGACAATCCTTCCATTCAAAAAGAAGTAGGGGAATGATAGAGGGCCTTCCGGGTAGCAGTAGCGAGCCCTTGGAATTTCCCAGCGTGGAGGATGAACAGCCTCCACAATTGGAAGGAGGGAGTCCTCGTACTGATGAGGAAGAAGAAATAAGCCACCACACCAGTGGTGAGAAACAAACCAGTGCAGAAGAAGGAAATAATGAAGAAGAGGAAATTGAGGGAGAAATTCGCTACTCTAATGAGGAAGAAGGTAGCTACCATACCTACAAGGAGGACGAAGATAATCATAGCAGTGAAAGAGAAGGAACAGAGCCTCCCGAAAACACTACTGCAATTTTACCATGAAGCCATTTGCAAGAAGACCAATTGGCCCAAATTCTGGCCAATATGAGTGACTATGTGCAGCCTCATAGCCCTCTGGACCTTAAAATTGATATCAACCAATTGCATGAGCACTCTTCTATCAACAAAGAAACGACTGAAAAAATTCCGAATGAAACAAAAAACCCTAAAGAAATGATAGAATCAGCTGGGGTTGCTTCCCCTGAGAAGTATGAACAAGGAAAGGAGAACACTGAAGCAGTATCCCAACCAGAAAATTCTCAGGGAATTGCAGAGTCAATTTAGGGTATAAATCCTGTAGAATTCAACCAAGGGCATATTAAAATCGAGGAATAACCCCAAGAAGAAAACAGAGAAGTGAGCCCAACTGAAGGCATGGCTGCTGAAGACCAAAACCCTGTTGAGGAAGTAGGTCCAGAAAAAGGAATAACCATTCCATTAAGAAAAAGGAAGAAAGTAACTGAGATTGAAAAACTTCGGAGGGAACAAATGAAGCTTCAAATACTCATGGAACAACATAGGCAAACCATTAGGGTTCTTAGAATGAAACAAATTCCCAAGCGAACCCCAAAGAGAAGAAGCATAGTCACCAAGTGAGCCTTGAAAAAAAGGAAAGTGGCCACTAAAATGAACCCCCAAGTTGTAGAAACTATGGCTAAGCCTAATCATGGAGATATGGAACAACAGGCAGCTGTTCCAGAAGAAGTTGTTCCAGAGGGACCCAGTTCAAGTGAAAATATGCAAGCTAGTAGTCAGAATACTTTTAGTGACCCTACATTATCCAGAATCCAAGAGGAGTTGGCACAAGCTTGACTGCAAAGGGAAAAAATGGAAGAAGATACTGTCCCTAGGAGAAGATATCAGGAGTTGCAGCAGCAGATGAACATCATCCATGAAGCAGAGGCTGAAGCCCATGAGAAGTGTTGGGCGGAAGAGGAGAAGACTGAAAAGGTAATGAATCAATTAAAATTAGCTCAGAATCAAATGGACACTCTCTTCTCATTGTACAACGATGTCTTAGCTTGTAGATGCCCTGCCAAGAATTATGCTTTATTTTTATTAGAAAGATATTTACAGCTAAATATTAACGCAGTTAGGGAAGGAAAATCTATAGAGCTAAAAACTATAGATGATTTTGTAACATGCTACAAACTCTATGGGGTAAAGGTACAATGTCTCTTATGTGAGTTTTATTTGCGTAACCTCATATTGGAAAATGATAGTGAGATAAATCCTAGCCCTTTTGTGGGTGATATCCAATACTAGGCATTTATTTCCTTTGCTGTTAATCAGTTAAAATGGCTTAAAGCCTAAATTTTTTTTCAAGGCAGGAAAATGAATTAGATTTATGGGTTAGGAGTGAACCTAAGAACCCATTACAATTATGGGCTAGGCAGAAGAATTTGATGACAAAGGAAGGTGTTATCCAAGCATTGGGGCCTGTCCATAAATCAATTGTCTTGAATGGGATAGACTATTTCCTATCTATTAGAAACAAGGCTTACATAGTAGCTAAGGTCCGATGGGGAATTTCCAATTGGAATGTTCAAAATAGAGAACCATTTAACTATAAAAATTTTGGATTAGCTGCAAATCGCTTGGTTTCCTATAGAAACCTCATTTTGAGGGAAGGACCATTCTGGCTATGGTGTAGGTTTCGAAGCCCCATTGCATGGTATCCTGCTACAGATTACAAAGCCATTTATGAAATACTCGAAGGACAGACAGAGCATGTCTTCGAAGCATTAGCTGCAATGCATGGTTTTAGGCCTTTTGATGAAAAACCTTCTCCATCTTATTCTTTAACTGGTCTGCATGTGAACTATAGTTTCTATGAGGACATGAAAAAGGGTAAGAAGGGGGGTATGTCGAGCAGTGGAAAAGGTATTAATTCACTATGTTTTTTCTCATTCTTTTACTTTAAACATAATTCTTTTTACATTATAAAGATTATTTATTACAAGAATTATGGTAGAATTGTGAAGATTTATGTTTATTGTAAAAAGATGACCAAGAATTGCTTTTTATTGCTAAAAACAGGAATTAGGCGAGGTGAACAGCTATATCAGAGGCGAGGCTAAGATAAATACAACTGCTGTTCCTCCAGCGTTAGACCAAATCCTACCAAAGACAAGGAAATCTGAGCACATCGCTAAGAAAAGGCAGGGGACAACTCGGCTTCAGTCAAAGTAAATCATGTGACAGCTAAAAGAAGGGAAGTGAATCCCTCAGGATCCTTCGATCTCGAGGGATCGCTGTTCAAACCTCATCTCATTCCTTGTCTTGTCCGTCAGAGCCTATTATATAAGGCAACGCCTTTAGTGATTGTGGGAGAGATCCTGTGATTCAAAACATTTCTATGGTAATATTACGTTTTATTAACTCTCGGCTTTAGAGAGCGATCTCTGTAATACCTTTATGCTCGATTAATATAAAGGCACGTTTCATTTCATCTTTCAAATGTTGAAGTAACCCAGCAATGTTTCACTGGTGCTAAGGGCCCGACCCTGGTGGAATTAATCTGTTGTTTGTATTTCTATCCTTTTCTTACTGTCGTGTGATAATTGTGTTTAGGTTCATTACGATTATAGAGTTATTTGATTGCTGTTGAATTGAGTACTAAATTGTTGTATGCGTTAATGAATTGCACTGCCATTTTATCTTAGCAAGGATCGAATTTACTGTTTTATTCATCTTTATATATTTTATAAAGCTTTGTTGTTCTATACTTAATTCTATTTGTTGTTCCATTAGATTATGGTTCATTTCGATTGACTGTTTCATAGTGTTGGCTATCGATAGGATTGGAGTTTAAGAATATTTTTTGCTTGATTACGTTAAGTTTATAATTGCTGTTCAATTAATGTTTGTTGTTCCATTACTGTTCGTTGTTCATTTCTGATTCGTAGGTTCAGATTAGCAGAGAGAGTGTTTACAGTTGTTGTGTACACATAGGAATTACGAATTGCTATTCCTTTCCAATTATTGCTAGTAGAAGAAGTTCTACTTAGTTATTTTCATCAGCAAGTAGTTCAAGTTCAATTTCATTTTGATTGCTGAAAGAACAGGACCATCAACTATAGAGGACATTGGCTACTGCTTCGAAGTTCCTAGATTTATTGCTTTGTCTCAGTTGTGATTTCAGTTGCATTGATTTCTAAGGGAATGAGTTATTTCTACTGTATCCCTAATTAATGTTTTGCAGAGTGGGTAGTTAAGATTTTAGAATATTTCCATTCATATTACTGTAATTAGATTTCTTTACAAGCATCCATTTACTCTTATATCTAGAATAATATATTACATCTTTCATAGCATTACTCTTAGCTAATTGCAGTCTCAGACAGAGTACACTCTTGAAATAAAAAGTCTCTCCTGGATTGATAATTAATTTAGGATAATTAGGTGTTTGAGAGATACATTTTATGCCTCAACACTCCCTTAACACTATCTGACATGTGTCTATGGCTTCTTGGAGCTATAACTCCTCCCTTGATCCCGCCTCCATGCGAATATGAATTTCGAGTTGCACTAATGACCCATCCTACTTGCGACTGGGGCTAAAATTGAAGTAAAACACAAGTCCTTCAGCCCATAACCTCTACCACCTACTGGACCATCATCCTTAGCTTCTGAACATTCCTCCAAGCCTCTGTAATAGGTCTTCAACTGTTTGATAGGCAAGGAAAAAGTATATGACATGATAAACCTATTATGTCAACCTTAGCAATAAGATGAACACCTCCCGCTCATTAAGAATAAAAAAAAACATCTTTAAAAATTGTAGCAACATTTCCAACATCTGTAGTAGCATCACCAACTCCTATAGTAGAAGCATCAAGGCATACAACTACCTCCATAACTGGTATATGAAACTCCAACACAAGAAACACCATATCACACATGTAGTAGCATATGCAATGTCTCCAAGGCATGTAGAGACATATGCAACATCTAGAGAATTACTCCAACCATTTTCAACAAGATCATCTCCAATAAACACACCATGAGAAACTATGCAACCTCCTGAAGCAGTAGCTTCTCCAACCAGCACAACACTCCAACATCTATCCAATCACGCATGTGGATCCATCTCCAAGTCAACAACCACTAGGTCTAGTCATCACTATGTTTACATCAATTACAACTAACAAGACCATCACCAACACACATCACCAAGAAAACATCATTCATGTATATGACCAGCAACACCAAGATCTTGTTGATATCAATGGAAACACTACAATGCTGACAAACTACCCTTTTCGATTGATTTCAACCTCAATACAAAATGTGAGGCTAACTCATTAATCCAAAATCTACCCTCCTTTAACATCAATGGAATAGGGCCATCAATTAGGAGGTCCAATGCCAATAATGTAGTGGAAGAGAAGAGTGCTACCCCTTTCATGAAAATTTCCCTACTGGTACAACTCAATAAGTATCCTTTGTTGAATAAGCATGTAGAACAAGGAAACGAGATGCTAACACCACTACCAATTCCATGCCAACCCTGAATACTGAACATGCTCATCCTAAGCATGTAATGGTGATTCCATCATACACTCTATCTGCTACAGTGAGCCTCCTTTCCAAGTGCAAGATATCACTCCTCATGACCATGAATCTAACCAACCTTGGACATGATATACAATGAATGTACAATACATAATAATTCTTCATGGAGAAAGTACATGGTTATGACAAGTACGTAGAACTGACATATGACTCTTCTACACCTATCACCAACCATGACTCTATGGACCCAATTTTAACTCATGCACCCAATCACATAGTGCTACATCAAAGATATACATCATGAAATGTGACTTGGACTCCATTGTCCCATACATAGTAAATGAAAAAACATGCTAGATACCATGGGTCACTACATGATAAATATACCCAAAAGATGATACAATCATAGTACATGGATTTTACGTCTCCACACATAATTTCTCAAATTAGTTTATCCCCAAAACATGAAAGAACATGAGTACAAGGAATAATGAGCATCAATATATGCTCCATAGGGCAGAAACAATATAACAATATATGGCATAAGCATCAACATAATTTCCCTCCTTGAGAAACAATATAACCTCCATGTGTAGTTGCAACAATAGAAGAACTAGAAATATTATGTGCTATCACATTAACACTCAACAACTTGGCCATCACCATCCCATCAAATAATCTCATGCAACAAGAACACCATGCTCCACATAGGTACAACTGTAATATCATCTAATAGAAGCAACATGGAAATATATCATAGAGGAAACAATAAATGCATACTCATCATCATTAAGCACATCAATAGTTAGAATTATAAAAATATCATGGGCCATCTCTCCATGAGTGCACAGACCGAGCAACAAAATCCATCATTCAAAAACATCATAAGCAATAACAAATACTCATCCTCATCACGGGTGTTTAACAGAAAATCAATGAGGCATAAGTAGTAAATCAATGTGCAACAACACAAGTATACTCCACATATGATCAGATATATATATATATATATATATAGAGAGAGAGAGAGAGAGAGATATATCATCATCATCATCAACATCATCATCTTTAATCCATCCAACAACACATGAGCACAACATATGCATATAGAATAAAAGCATGAGCCATAAAGTGCACAATATAGATGAACTATCTTCAACACATCATATGATATCTATGGTAGAAATATATGCATGAAAACATATAAGAAATATGTTCTAGAAGTAAGATCATCATCAAAATACCAACTATGTCATGTAAGCATACCATCCTACAACAATATCAGTGCCAAAATTTCCATGCAACTGTAGAAATTTATTATATCAATGGATTCAATCCGATCTTGTGATCTACTAAAACAAGAAACAAAATCCTTCTATAATATTTTCTCAATACAAAAAAGGATCACTCAATCACATGAAATTAAGAGAAAGAATTAAATCGATCACACAACAAAAGATGGTCTTCAGGAAAGAAACTACTCAAAACCCCGCTATCATATATTCTATAAATTCTAGGAACCCTGAAAGAATCCAATGCTTAATCTCTCATGAGATTCTCCAACAATATGCCAATTGTCTCTCGCTGATCTAGGAAAAATTGGACAAACAAATAGCCAATTCTCAAACAGCTTTTCGGACCCCTGCCCCCTGCAGTGTTAAAGGCATAATAGATAAGGGGGGTTGAAAATGCATGAGAACCTTGGATCAAAGTCGGGGAATATCACGAGGTATAACAGTTGATGGAAATCACAATCTCATTTCTAATTTTATTATGGATTCCTGAGTGCCTATCCTTCCAGCTTGAGAATTTTGATATGCGATTGGGTCCCACCAATATCGCACATTGCACTTCTGAATTTATAACATGATCCCGAGTGCCTATCCTCCAAAGCTTGTGATGTGCAATGGGAAAAGGGTGACATGGCAGGGAAAGTGTTGGAAATACTAATTCAACCCCCCTTCTCAGTATTTCCAACATTTGGTATCAGATCTTGGTTCCTTCAATAGCAGGTTAACAGTTGGAAGGAGGTCATGGAGCATACCAAGAATGGTGTACCTTTGTTCAATGAAAATAATTATGCACTATGGAAAGGAAGAATGGAATTCTATCTCTTGGTGTAAGGTTACGAAGTATGGGACACTGTTCAAAATGGATTTACATCAACCACGAATGAACAAGGTAAGAAGAATTTGGTAAATGATGCAAAAGCAAAGAATATTATTATTAGTGGACTTATTGAATCTGCTTATCATAAGGTGTTGGGTTGTAAAACTGCCAAAAATGTATGGGACAAGTTTGAGAATATATATGCAGGTGACTCAAATGTCAAAGAAGTAAAGCTTCAAATCTATAGAGAAAAATTTGAGCAACTCAGAATGAAAGAAGATTGCAACCTTGCTACATACTTCCAATACATTGATGAAATAACCAATACTCTGGAAGGATTGGGAGAGCCAGTTGATGAGAATACTATTATACGAAATATTCTTAGAACGTTACCAGGAAGATTCAACCCAAAGGTATCAATCTTAGAATACAGTGAAAATATGGAAAAACTGAGAAAAGAGGAATTACATGGAGTTCTCATAGCATATGAAATGAGACTTGATGAAGAAGAGGGTACTTCGCATCTAGAAATTGTGTTCGTTGCATCTAAGAAAACCAATAAGTATAAACAACCTTCAATTGAAAAGACATGCACCTGCAAGTGTGAAGAAAAGGGAGATGATGAAGGTATTTCAGATGAATAATATGCTTACTTCACGAGAAAACTAAAAATTGGTAAGGGAAAATTCAAAGGTAAAATTCCATTGATATGTTTCAGCTGTGATGAGGTTGGGCATTTCGCAGCAAAATGTCCAAATAGAAGTGATGAAAAATCAAAAGGAAAGAAAGGCTTTAAGAAATTCAACAAGCAAGGATCCAAAAGGAACTTTCTCTCTAAAGAATATAGCTGATCATCCGATGAAGGCAATGATAGTGAAGAAGAAGCCAATGACATGGTATTGTTTATGTCCAAGCACAATAAGCAAGAGGTATCAAACAACGAAGAAGAAGGATGGACCATAGACGAATTTTATGAGGAAGCAATCAAGCTTATAAAATATCTCAAGGCAGAGAAGATCCGTTCCAAAACTCTTGAAGAACAAGTTCAAGGTCTCAAAATTGAAGTTGAAGAACACAAATGCATTGAAGAGTCACTTCAAAATAAGTTGGAAGAAAGCAACCAAGAAAGGGAAGAATTAGAAGCCGAAGTAGTCTCGATGCGTGAAGAAGTGAAGAAAGGAAAAACTATCCAAAACTATGCCAACAGCTCAAGGGCATTGGAAGAAATCATCAACAATCAACGATCTTACAATGACAAAACTGGCATCGATTACAAAGAAGAAGAAGCAGGACCTTCTACAACAAAATACAATGAACCTATGAGATCTGACATGCATGTAGACTTCATTGGACAAGATTCGCAAGAACAGCCTTGGAAGACAATTCCTCAATGAAAATTTCCATCCAGGTACCAACATATTTTTTATGGCTACTGTTATTCATGTGGAAAATTTGGTCATAAAGCTGTAGAATGTCACACGTACCCTAGGAACGAATACAATTCCAAGAGATATGTCAAATATGAACCTCCCAGGGCTCAACGAAACATCAATATATTTGAACATTTAAGAAATAATATTGAATGTTACAAATGTCGAAACTTTGGACACATAGCCAAAGACTGCAAACTTGAAAATCCTACAGAAGAATATTCGAAGCCACAGAATGAACGAACATGGAAGAAGAAGAAGAATGATAATTGTGCTCTCGCTCTCAAGGCTCAAAATAACAAAGATGTATGGTATGTTGATAGTGGTTGCTCAACACATATGACTAGAGATAGAAATAAATTTGTATCTTTGAAAGAGAAGAAGGATGGAACTGTGTCCTTTGGAAATGATGGATCTTCAAATGTTATAGGATCAGGTACTATCACTTTCAGAAGCAAAGATTCTCTAGCCAAGAATGTTTTATTGGTTGAAAACATGAATCACAATTTGCTCAGCATCGGAAAAATGTGTGATCAAGGACACACAATACTATTCAACTCCAAAAAATGTGAAATCAGGAATGGCATGTATGGTGAAATTGTGGTTACAACAAGTCAAGCTCCAAATGACATATATGTTCTAGATGAAGCAACTAAAGCATGTCTAATAGCTAAAGAGGATGATATAATATTTGGTAGCAATGATGATCGAAAAAGTAAGAAGTTTGTTACAAAGCTGCAAAGTGATTTCGAGATTTCTTTACTTGGTGAGCTCACATACTTCTTAGGGCTTCAAATATCTCAGCAAGAGAAAGGAATATTTATATGTCAAGCCAAGTACAACAAGGAAATTCTCAAGAAATTTAAAATGGAAGATTTCAAACCCATCCTTACTCAAATGGTAACAGGTTTCA
This sequence comes from Pinus albicaulis, assembly GCA_034641835.2. NCBI lineage: Eukaryota > Viridiplantae > Streptophyta > Pinopsida > Pinales > Pinaceae > Pinus > Pinus albicaulis. Next base: position 58,963,595 of record CM076576.1, read on the forward strand.
AATTGAGCATAGACGACTCATCTAAGGATGTGGATCAAAGGTTGTACACATCTATGATTGGTAGTCTTCTATTTGTAACAGCCTCCCGGCCAGATGTTATGCAAGCAGTTGGACAAGTAACAAGATTCCAAGTAGCACCAAAAGAATCACATATTATTTCCATCAAAAGAATTATTCGATATCTAAAGGGAATAATAGAATATGGCTTGTGGTATCCCAAGGGTAAAAATCTCATTATTCATTCCTTTACAGATGCAGATTGGGTAGGAAGTGTTGATGATCATGAGAGTACTCATGAAGAATTGGAATATCTTCGCCAGAAGCTTGGGATTCTCCCAAGTTCTCATTAGATTTTCCTTATTCAGAATATAAAGGGGGAGTGGAAGTGTGTACAGGTCTGCCGAATGGTTGTGTTTCAGGGGGAGTTACCCTTTTCCATTGATGTCAAAGGTGGAGAGAATGTTGTAGGAAGAGGTGTCATGATCATAGGGGGAGTACTTGTGTTGCCATCAATGCCGAAGCGGGAGATTGTTGATCAGCGGTTGTCATTGATGTCAACCCAAGTAGCACCAGGGGCTAACCCAATATTGCATGGGAATTTTTACCTACCAAATTAATATATTCTAGGTCAATAAGGCTCTTTATTGTTTCTACTCATTGAGATGTTTCCATTGATATATGGCACGCCATGTAATTCTTCATGGTTTGAGAGATATCCATGTTTGAATTTTGTACCCCCTGTTAGTTAGCTAAAACCCCATGGGGTTGTGGCATGGGTCATTGAAAAGTCATAATTAATATTTTTAAAGCTCCTAAAATCCCTCCCACATTCACTTGTTGAAGCCCCTCTCAACCTAAGAATTTATATAAATTGTGATCCTCATATCCTCCTCATGCAAGGGATTTCGTTATCTGAAACAGGTCATCGTGGACTTTCACTCTAACGTTTTTTCTACGAAGGTCAAAATCTGAAATTTTCAATGAGGAGAAGCTAAAATCCTGAGGAAGCTGCTATGAAAATGTCAGATCAAGGTGTGCAATATTTTTGGAGATATGATTCGTGGAAGTCAGTGTTTTTGCAGGCTCCTGAAATTCATCTCAAAGAAGTGACCTTGGGAAAATAGTCATAAATCTCTCTCTGAGTATTGGATTGGAATTATATAAAAAGTGGTAGATAGTGCACAGTCTATAGTTTGTGCTCTATCAATGGCAGAGCCAAATGAAGAAACATTGACATGTGGAATGTCGTACAAGTTCTCTCTGCTGAAACCATCCATAATTAGGGCATTGTGAGAGATTGGGTTTAACTCTCCCTTGAAGAATCCAAATTGGGTCAGACCTGTGGAATTCGAAAGATGACTTTGAGGAATACTACAGTACCGAAAATCAGATATTGGGGATCTAAAATAATAGAGATATACCAGATTCAATATCGAGCTCCTAGAAGGAAAAGAAAAAGCTAGATCATGTGTTGTCAAGGGCTGCAAAGGACCAGACTTTCTAGGGAAGCAAAGAAAAGCAAGGTGCAGAAGAGGGTAGCATGACAAGAGCAGCAATTGAGGTACATAACAACAGCAAGAATTTCATCACATGATAAATCCATGTTGAACAGTGTCCCATACTTCGTAACCTTGCACAAAGAGATAGACCTCCATTCTTCCTTTCCAAAGTGCATAATTATTTTCATTGAACAGAGGTACACCATTCTTGGTATGCTCCATGACCTCCTTCCATCTATTAAAATTCTATTGAAGGAACCAAGCTCTGATTCCAATTGTTGGAAATACTGAGAGGGGGAGGTGAATCAGCATTCCTTTGAATTAGAGCATTAGTTAAACTTCAATTATTATCAGTGTTTGTACAACGATAGCAGAAAACAAGAGGAACACAAATGCACACAGTTTTTAAGGTGGAAACCGACTCCATAAAAAAAACCACCTAATGCTTTTCTAATAATTCTTTAATATTCAACTCCAATTGAAAATAGAGCTCCAACTTCCTAGAATCTAGAAAAGCATTCTTATCCAGCTCCCACTAGATGGATGCTCCAATGCACAAGATTCCTCAGTAGTCAACTAAATGGATGCCCCAACACCCAATGAGATACAACTCACCCTAGCACCACCCTACCACCCTGTAGAAGAATAAAAGAAGAATGGACTCTCGTACCAAGGAAAATGGTCCACTTTACAATGATATAGAATGATGTATAAGAATAATACATACTAGAAAATAACCCCAACTATGACACAACCACATAATGATGATCCTAGACCACCTGACACTGCCTCTTCAACTCCTGGCAGATAGACACTAGTACAATTTGTACAATAATGTATTTACAATAACTTAGTACAATGATACCTTTACAATGATTGTATGCAGCGCTGCCGACTTGAAAACTTCATGTGATGAACTTCTTGTTGTTGTTATGTACCTTGGTTGCTGCTCTTTTCATGCTACCCTTTGCTGCACCTTACGTTCCTTTGCTTCCCTAGAAAGTCTGGTCCTTTGCAACCCTTGACAACACATGATCGAGCTTTTTCTTTTCCTTCTAGGAGCTCAATATTGAATCTGGTGTATCTCTGTTATTTCAGATCCCCAATATCTTATTTTTGGTACTGTAGTATTCCTTAGAGTCATCTTTCCAATGCCATAGGTCTGACCCAATTTGGATTCTTCAAGAGAGATTTATACCCAGTCTCTCACAATGCCCTAATTATGGAATAGTTCAGCAGAGAAAACTTGTATGGCATGCCACATGTTAATGTTTCTTCATTTGGATCTGAACTTGGTAGAGAAAAAACTAAAGACTATGCACTATCTGCCACTTTTTACGGAGTTCCAATCTGATACTCAGAGAGAGAGTTATGATGATTTTCCCAAGGTCACTTCTTTGAGATGAATTTCAGGAGCCTGCAAAAACATCAACTTCCACATATCATATCTCCGAAACTATTGCACACATTGATTTGCAATTTTCACATCCGCTTCCTTAGGATTTCAGTTTTGCCTCATAAAAATTTATGCTTTTGCACCTTTGTAGAAAAAACATTAGAGGGAAAATTCCACGATCACCTATTTAAGATAACGAAATCCCTTGCATGAGGAGGATATGAGGATCACAATTTATATAAATTCTTAGGTTGAGAGGGGCTTCAACAAGTGAACATGGGAGGGATTTTAGGAGTTTAAACAATATTAATTATGACTTTTCAATGACCCATGCCACAACCCCAGGGGTTTTAGCCCACTAACAGGGGTACAAACTTCAAACATGAATATCTCTCAAACCGTGAAGAATTACATGACGTGCCATATATCAACAGAAACATCTCGATAAGTAGAAATTATAAAAAGCATTATTGACCTAGAATATATTAATTTTGTAGGTAAAAATTCCCATGCAATATTGGGTTAGCCCCTAGTGCTGCTTGGGTTGACATCAATGACAACCGGTGATAAACAGAAAGGTGGGTCCCTTTAGTAGCACATTGGAAGATTTGTGGAGTGGCAAATGAATGTGGCAAGGATTGTTGCAATATGCTGATGTGAAAAGGAAAGGATAAAGGTAAATTCGGAAAGCGAAAAGTTCATTGCAGTATACATAATATATGATATATGTATATTAAAGGGGTCCCTTTGATATCACATCGGGAAGTTAAAAGGATTATCACATTCTAGGAAGTCAAAGAAATATCGCAATATCAGAGATCAGGGAGATGGGGTGGTAACACACTGTTTCGCAATGGAAAATTGCGATATGCGATTAGAAACGATGATGTGGCGGGAAAGGGTCCCACTCAATATCGCATTTGGGGAAATGAAGAAGCGGAAGTGAATGCGGAAAGTGAATTTTATGAAAATGTGATGCGAAGAGGTAGGTGGGGCCCATTAAATAGCTTTTTAAAAGAGGATAAGTGAAAACTTTGTTAAGTCAATGAATATGGTAAAATTTGTTTGAATCATAATATAAAGGATATTTCTAAAACATTTCAAATGTTATGGAACGGATCAAAAATAAATGATGGGTCCCAACAATATCGCATATCAGAAAGTTTCTAGGATTTGACAATAGTTACATGTAGAAGGTTTGAATATGAAATAGAAGGTAAGGTAAAAAGGGTATAATATGATATGGCTATTAGTGGGTGTGCGAAGCTGCTTTTTAACTATAAAAATTGAATTTTAATAGTTAAAAAGGGGTTTTGAAAGAAATGAAATGTTGGAATTTGGGTTTTTTGGAAAAATGAAAGGTAAAATAGGGAAAATGAAATGAATGAAGGTAAAAATGAAATTTTCTCACCACTACACTTTAACAACGACACTTTCATCTTACAACCAAATTGAAAAGGTGGATTGATTCCTTGGAGAATGATGACCGGATTTTGAAAATATTTGAAACATTGCAGTGCTAACACACAACATATACACGAAAATAACACTGCACATCCATAGACCACACACTCACCCCACAAGGAACCTTGCTTCTAGTGTATTTCCACTATGCATGCTTATCCTTGCATGCCATACTACTTTCACTTTGTTGATGTACCCCTCAACATTACATGTCCATAGCATAAACATAGGGATAATACAAGCATATAATATCAACTCATCTCCACATGATATTGACCTCATGTATCTGTCATAATTACTCTTCCCACTTGATTCCTCATAAGACCAAGAACCTCTTCATGCCATTCACCTGCATAAGCAATCATTCCTCCACAAGAATGATCCTTGAAAACCCTATCATACAGTGACATAGATGCATACATACTTACTTATATATATATATATATATATATATATATATATATAATAATTAACATAAATAAATCATGATCCTGTCATAAAACGACATGCATACACACCTATATACATATAAATATTAGCATTAAACAATCATGATCCATGACAACCCTATCAGACATGACATACATACGTACATACATGTATACATATATAAATATCAACATAAAACAAAATTGCTAGATAACATAAGGTATAGGTTGAGATCTTCCTTTATTCGTGTGAAACATGCACAACGTTGAGAACAACTATTCCCAACATAGCAATTGAATCTAACACCTCAGATCCATTCACTTTAGCTTTCGTGTTACCTTTCTCATGATTTTACTACCACCGTCCATTTACCACAATGGACACAACCATTCCAATTGTCTGTCATATTCTTACCATCAGTGGTGCTTAGTCATGCACCGAGCTTCATCAGTGTCTTTGATTACCTTGAGTGTACAACACAACTCTCCCTGAGCACCTTTAACTTTCCTCTTTCATGAACCAATTCCCCAGACACTCAAAACATAAAGGAAAAGGACAAGAACAAGAAACAAGAGAAAACTAGGAAAACCAATAGCAATAAGACACCGAAAGAAAATTGTTATGGCCATACACTAGATGCAATCAAAACCAAAAATAAATCGCAAAAAATAAAAAAATACCAAAGGAAGAAGACTTTAAAACAAACACCATGACTTGCCACAAACATACAAATATCAACACATAAATAAACATAATATACTAGTTACCTTACCTTGTTATGACAGGCACATTTCTTTATAAATAAACACACATGTCATCCTTATGTACCAAACATCAATACAACATATCTATGAATTCAAAATCAAATTTTACCGATACTAAACAATAAACTCACATTCATTGGCCATAATACATAATGCTACAACTATCACCTACTTACACTCAAGCACATATCGACTGTCTATAAAAATATTGTGTTAGTACAACCATATTAATACCAAATCATTTCTTCATGCAACCTTATAGACACATACTCATATCATGCAATTAATAAAACATTAAAAAATATATAGCATAATAGACACCAACACTCAAACACAAAATAGATGGCATAATCAAACATTCAAGTACAAAGTAAACGACATAAGAAATCTTATATCTTATTTTATTTTAGGGGAGGCTATCTTGTCTACACACTCAATCTAGTTAGCCCGATATCATATCAAATCAAACATAAATAAGGTCATAATATCCATAACAATAGCATACTAGCAAGTTCACATCATAATATCATCAACATTTTTCGTTCATGCATAATAACCACAATTTCACAGTCAACCTAGATGAGTATGACATAATATCACAACATATTAAATCATACTAGAATTTCCTAACGCTAACCATTTGCATAGGAAAATCCAAATTAGCATGCTACATATAACATCAAGGTCTTAGGACAATAACCCTAATAATCAAGCTAACTAAACATATAACAACAATGAGTTAATTATGTAACATAATCATCAACAACATATAACATAGTCATCAAGTTAATTAACATAAAACATCAACAAGTTAATCATATAACATAATGATCAAGTAACTAACATAAGAAAACCACAACAATGCATACTACCATAGGTTACTATCATTCATGACTATATGACTCATGTGCATGTGACTACGCTGATAAACTAGACTTTATCACACATGTAACCACAATAAGAATATAATGACAAACATATAAGTAGCCCTAATGTTTACAAAAATCATGAATCACATACTTGCATGCTTGTATGACGATATGATCTTACCCCAAAGTCCATTGTTTCAACTCCACTTTGTTGATATACATCTCCTGCTCTATCTCAACCAACCCATTAGCATCATAACATACCAATATCATCATGATGACCTAATTTCATACAATGAACTCACCGTTCATGATAGCATCAACCATGCCAACTTACATGGAAAATACATAAGTGTGAACAAAATGTGACCAAAAATGAACAAAAAATACATGTACCCAATCATGCACTGATAACACCTAAGCATGAACATCATGTAACCAAGCATAAACAGGCAATCTATGTGCAACATGTAGCATCGTGTAACCAATCATGTATGGTTAATAAATAAACATGAACAACACATAAGTAGTCATACACACATGATGAGACATGTCCTAATGAAATAAATAACTTTCCCATGGTGAAATCACTATAACCATGACCAACACCATGCATATGTAACAATCACACATACAACACAGACATACTACACACACATGCAACCAACATAAACGCATGATCCAAATACCACCTATCTAGTCCGAGAGTTGAACAATGCTTTGGTACCACTCTATAATGCGTCCTTCCCACATCTACCCAAGTAACTGGTCAACCAAGGTAAACATGTGATTAGAGGCTACTAATATGAGATTTAACATCCTTGATAATCTTAAGGAAGTGGAACTGACTTAAACAAGACAAACACACCTTACAAAACATCAAAAAAATCCCCCAGGAAGTAACCCAACCTTCTAGACCCTTAAACCCCGAGGGAGACTAAATTTTTGACCAATTTTAGGCTTAGACGTGGGCATTCCAAGGAAAGGTAGTGGCCAAAAGCCTATAACCATGGGAATTCACGAACAAGGTAGTGGGCATGGCCCAGTTTGGTGAGTTCTTTTCCTGCAACTCTGGGATTTGTGCCACCTTTTTAGTCCTAAAGCCCAGGTCACTGCCCATAACTTCATGAAACTATAGGATATGATAAATAACATTAAAATTTTTTTACGAAAGCAATCATATCATAATTTGGGTGGCTTAGTCATATTTAACAAGGAATATTATTTAGATAAGATTTAAACAATTATTCCTAGAAAATAATAAGATAAATAAGGATTTATCTAATTAATTTCTTTGTTTTGGGTTAAACATGACCAGGAATAATAATTAAATTATTGTTTAATTAATTATTCCTGGAGGACAATCAAACAAATATAGGTTTGTTTAATATTTCCTTTTGGGGTTTCTTGTTTAGACCATAAACAACCTAATAAATGTGCTTTATTAAGTTATTTTACATAGTGAAAGCAATTTTACTTAGGGTAAAATTGGTCTTACATGGTGTACTTGGTTCCATCTAGTGATAACAGGTTAGATGACCAAAAAATGGTGTAACAGATTGCCCCCCAGCGTGCGAGTGTTAGGAGCAAATCGTATGACCGAAGTACGTTGTATGAACTCAATCACCAGACATCAAAAGGGAATTCAGAGAGAGAAATGTGAGGTAGACTAATGTGCGGAAGAACTAGACCCTGAGGAGACGAGACTTACAGGTGAAAAAAGTCTCTTTTTATGAGAGGGTACTTGTGCTAAAGGCGGCGGGGGAGGCATACCTATGCCCGCCGGGACAAAGTACAAAAGAATAGTGTGTCCAGTAAACAAGGGACCGAACCATAAAGTACAGCCGACATAACCATGAGCCAGATAAAAATACAATGAGGAATCCCACATACATGTTGTGCCTGGGATAACAGCCAGGACTTATAAAATAATATCTGAGTACATGATATACAAATACAACCCAAATGCCCCCTATAAGCGGGGAAGGGCTCAAAAAATCTGACTGATACATGCAAATCAAAGAGGCGCTGCAAGCAGCTGAGGTCGACATCATCAAATATGTGGAGCTGCATCGAAGGCTGAAATGAAGAGGTCATCCGGGCATGTGGGGGGCTACCTGCAGGGCCACCCCCTCATGAGGGATGAGACATCTCACACACACCCAAGAATCACCAAGAGCTGCTGCTACATCACTGAACCATCCAGTATATGGATCTCAATCATGCTGAAAGGAGCTGGAGTGGAGAAACAATCAAGTCAAAGGGAAATGAGAGATCCCTTTGCCTGATCTGAGGCACCGAACAAGACTGGAAGCTGGAACCAAGGTACACCGCCCTCTAGACCTTTCTTCCGGAATGAAGGAGCTGATGTCGACAGAAGGAGGTCCGCCATAGGTGAGGCAATGAGAGATCCTCAACTAAGGCACGAGAGAAAATAGTAGAGCGACAGACAGACTAATACCAATGATGAATATGGAATGGAGGGGACTGAGTGGCGAATGGACAACTTCCCTTGCTAGAGCATAAAGGGCATAAATGGCATGGTAGCGGCTAACACAATATCATAAGGGGTAAGGGACAGTGGGACTAAAAGCCATAATGTGTGACAAAAGAGAGAGACCAAGCAAGGGAGGATGGAGGACTATAGTGGGGCCGGATGGGACTCGGGATAGACACCATGAATGCGATGATGACTCAACTTGGATGCTCTAAAAAAGGGCGACGCGATGGTGCTGCCACACAGTAAAGGTCCCATGGGGGACCATGAAAACATGAGTACAAGATGGTATCTCATGACGAAAATCCACACGAACACAGAAAAATATGGAGGCAAAATGGTGCCCCAAGTATAAGGGTTGTAAGTGAGGGGATCTGATTTTGAGGAGAGGTGAAGTGATCCTTCGTTGGACGAAGTGGGTCCTGGAAAAGTAAGAAAACAAAAATATGCTGGCTATCTAACAGAAAATAAAACATGCATTTCAGAAGGGAAAGGCTAAGGGTAATATTTCTTAAGATAGAGTGCATTGCAAGGATTAGGAAGGGGATTGCCTTCGAAGTCCTCTAAGAGGTATGCCCCCTTACCAAGATCCTTACTGATGACGTAAGGGCCTAACCATAATGAGTCGAACTTCCCATGATCGAGGACATCATGGGCCTGGTCATATACTAGAACAAGGTCACCTTCGTGAAAAGTACGAGGATGGACTTTGCGGTCATACTGAGCTTTGGTGCGTTTCTTGGCCGCTTCCATTGTTTGCAATGCAACACGGTGGTCTTCGGAGGTGCGCTCAAGCATGATAAGTCATTGTTCTAGAGGTTGGGTGTCAGGGAGAAGTTCAACGGCCAGATGAAGGGAAGGGATTTCACACTCGATCAGTAAGACTGCCTCCTCTCCAAAAACGAGGTGGAAGGGAGTAAACCCGGTGGCGATTTTAACAAAAGTTCGATAGGCCCATAAAGCGGGGAAGAGCATAAGACGCCAGTTGGTTTTGTGCTTATTCACCATTCGTTGAAGCATGGTCTTGAGGATTTTGTTGACTGCTTCAACTTGGCCATTACCTTGGGAGTAATAGGAGGAGGAATATTGGTGCTCAAAACCCAATAGTGAGGATAGCTCATGCCATATCTCATCTTCAAAATGTCGGTCGTGGTCAGAGACCAGTTGTTTCGGAACTCCGAATCAAGCGATAACGTGGTTAAAGAAAAAGAGGGTGGCGGTAGCGGCCGTATTGTTAAAAGTGGGCATAGACTCAGCCCATTTGGTGAAATAGTCAACCGCCACAATGATATACTTATGGTTACCAGCAGATGGAGGTCGACACTCCATCAAGTCGATGGCCCATTTACAAAAGGGACCAGTTGTGACGACAGGATGGAGGGGAGCAGGGGGAGCTCGTGCCTTAGGGGAAAAGTGCTGGCAATTGGGACAGTGTTTGACTACGTCAATGCAATCATTGAAGAGAGAAGGCCAAAAATACCCAGCACACATGACTTTCTAGGCAGTAGCAAGACCGGAGAAGTGACCACCGTAAGCGCCGCTATGGCAGGCATTAAGGACCTGTTCAGCTTCAGCGTGTGTGAGACAACGACGAAGGACAGTATCTATACCACGACAATAGAGGTCGTCACTGATAAGAAGGTATCGGGGAGCTTGGTGTCGGATACGTCGGCGAGCCTCACGATCAAGGTGGAGGGAAAACTTTTGGGTTCGCAAGTAAGTAAGAATATCACCGTACCATGGGTCATCTGAAGTAATGGCGAATAAGTGTTCATCAGGAAAATCATCATTAACTTGATGGTCCTGCGATCCGGTAGGTAATTCAGAAATAAGTTCAGCGAGGGCTAAGCCTTTCTTACTTTTTGGTGTGACAAATTCGAGGTTGAATTCCTGAAGAATAACGACCCAATGGGCGTACTTCCCAGTGAGGATGCGGCAACTCAATAGGAAAGCCATGGGGTTGGAATTAGTCACAACCTTGGTGGAGCGCATGAGGATATAATGACGAAGTTTTTGGACTGAGAACACGACAGCCAGCGCTAATTTTTCTTCATGCGAGTAGGAAACAGGAGGCCCTACAAGGTTCTTACTGATGTAATATATCACATGCTCGATACCGTTGTCATCTTCCTGGATCAGAACTCCAGCGACCGAATAGGTGGAAGCGGAGATGTACAGGATGAAGTCCCTATCAAAATCAGGAGGGCGGATCAAGGGAGCAGATGTGAGAGCCTGCTTGAGGGCATCAAAAGACTCATGAGCATAGGTATCCCATACAAACAGGATGTTAGAGCGGAGGAGTCTAAGGAACCCATGTGCGGTGGTGGCATAGTCAGGAACGAACCGGCGAAGAAAATTAGCTTTGCCTTGGAGGCTTTGTAGCTGGCGTAACGTACGAGGAATGGGAAGTTCAAGAATGGCTTGAAATTTTAACGGGTCAAGAGTGATACCGTCTTTGGATACGATGAAGCCTAGGAGACGGCCGGCAGGAACGCAGAAGACACATTTCAATGGGTTAAGGTCAATATTATACTTGCGACATCGGAGGAAGACTGTGCGCAGATCATGGAGGTGTTGTGCCCGATGTTTAGAACGTGCAGTGAGGTCGTTTAAATAAGAAAGGATAATATGAGCTAAATCGTGGAAACAATAATACATGGCCCATTGAAAAGTGGCACCATCATTTTTAAGGCCGAAAGGCATGACCTGGTAAGCAAAAGTTCCCCACGGACTGATGAACACGGTTTTAAGTTGATTAGCAGGACGGATAACAATTTGGTTGTATCCGGAGAAACCATCCATAAAGGATAGAACCTCATGCCCCGCACACTCGTCAATGATTTGGTCAATGAACGGTGTGGGGAAGTTGTCTTTGTGACAAGCTTTGTTCAAGTCACGAAAGTCCGTGTAGACACGGATGGTGCCTTGTTTCTTGAGGACGGGAACTAGGTTGGACACCCAAGTGGTGTATTCAATAGGGTAAATGAAACCAGCCTACTTGAGCTTATCGATTTCGGCTTTGATAGCATCACGTCTGGAAGGATGAATGGGTCTCAACTTTTGACAGACAGGGTTGGCATCAGGCCATGTGTCGATATGATGTTCGACGATGGCGGGATCGAGTCCGGGCATTTCAGAGTAGGACCGGGTGAAAATATCGCGTAATTCTTTGAAAAGCTTAGTGTAAGCTTCAATTTCTTCCGAGGTGCATTAGGCACCCAAGGTGACATATTCTTCGATTTCCGGTTTGACTGAAATGTCAATTTTTATGGTAGGAGAGATATTGGCCATGTTTCCTTCTTTGAAAGCATAAAGTGCAGGGATGGGATTTTTGAACTAGTCGACGGCATGGGGGATGAAGTCTTTGGTTTCGACAGCATATTGGTCATGGGACTGCTGTGGGAGGAAGTATGCGTGATGGTGCATATCATTCCAGGGAAAGTCAGGGTGGGTCATGGCTTCCATAATGTCTTCATCTGACTGGAAGATGGGAAGACTGGAGGAAGGGGGTTCACCCGATGATGTAGCAATACCTGACTGGTCATCCTATGGAAATGGGCTCATATGGGCAACGTCTGCAGAGCCAAGGTCTACTGAAGTGGAGCTAAGAGTGTCCGCAGGTAGGAGGTTAGGCGAATCAGCTCTCAAGGATGACGATAGGTAAAAGATGGTGGTCGAAGGTTCTGTTGTTTCAACAGCTAGGGGGAGAATGTGTATGGGAGTGGGAAGGTCCTCTAGGTCTACCGAGGTAGAACTTGCAAACAAGTGAGAAGGTATCTTGTCATGCGCAACCTTGAATTGGCGGTACGTGGCTAAGGAGGAACGATACTCATCAAGGCGGGGATAGAGGTGGGTGTAATGGCCATGGAAATCGCACAAAGCACAAGGGTGATTTTTGCGCAAGGTTTTGAGTTTCGGGATAGAATTCGGGATAGTGATGTAGACTTCAGGGATATCAGATTCGGGAAACGTCTCGTTGACCAGGGTCTTGAGATGTGGCAATTCAGGACAGGTATGGGTGGCGTGACTGAAAATATCGCACAAAGCGCACCGGATAGCGCGCTTTGGCGGTCGAGGAGGGGTAGGGTTCGTCGGGGCGGCTTGGTCCTGATGGGTTTTTGTGTGAGCTTTGCCCCCTTTTCCTGATACCGCCGCAATCGGCAATGGTGCGGGCTGAGGTGTGTGAGTTACCACGATAGCGGGAGAAGTGACGGGGATCGGTTGAACCGGAGTCAAAGCAAGGTAGGGTTTGGGGTGACCAGGCGGGGTGGTGGCTGGAGGGTCAAGGTACCAGACGGGGATACCTAGTGTCAGGTTGGGGAGGGAGAGGGTAGCCATAATAAGAACCAAGTACACTCCAGGAGGTGGGATAAATAACGGTATCTGACCGGAGGGGTAATGGCCGGGTGGAACGGCTCCAAGGTGGCTAAGGCCTGGAGGAACCGATCCAGGAGTATAGAGGGGCTCATGGATACCAGCTGTAGGAGAGGGGCCAGAAGGAGGAGGTCTGGCTGGCTGAGATGAATGGCTAGGAGCGGGTTGCGGTGGGTGAGGTTGAGGTTGCTGACTAGCCGAAGAAGGCCGCTGAAGGGCAACCTGAGATGATTGCATCATGCAAACATTCGATAAGCTGGGATCAGAGATGGGAGGAGGAGGGAGACCAGAAAATGTTCCAAGCAAAGAGGAGTCTTTATAGACGCTGGGAGAGACACTGGTCAAGGAATCGACGGTTTTCTTATTGGCTACAGAAGAGATGGTCGTCTCAGGGAAGGTCTGAGACTTTGGCTCATGATAAGTCAACTGGTCGATGGTGACTATCTTTCCATTGTGAGGAAAAGACATCTTGTGAAAAACCGCGGAAGGGACAGCAGACATGGCATAGGTGTAGCTTCGCCCCAATAGAATGTTGTAGTCTAGAGGGGCATCGATGACTTCGACGTCAATGCAAACAGTCTTACCGGCAAGGGTGATAGGACAATTGAGAAAAAGGCCAATGGGCTGGGAGGCGTGGCCGTCCCACCCTCGAAGGGTGATCGTGGAAGGGGCCAGCTCAGGAGATCCGAGTTGCTTCCAAACCGAAGCGGACATCACACAGGTGGATGCCCCTTCATCAATTATACACCGAGAAACGTTGGCATTCCAGATTTTGACTGGGATTTGGAAGGCGACGGAAGCAGGAAGAGGAGGATGTTCTGATTGATGGGCGTCGAAAAAAATCATTTGGTCATCAACAGGATCTACAGCGCCCACGGCAGATAGCAGAGCCTTCTTTTGGGAAGGGCACGACTGGAGGAGTTCCAACGTGGAAATGGCAGCAGGAGATTGCGCCAAATCATCTACTATGCTATACGAGTGAGCAGCTCGACCAGAAGCAGCATTTTGACGTAACGGTCCTTTAGGAATCTTGGTATGGACCTCAACTTTGGGTTGAGGGATATGTAAGGGACCATTGGATGTCGAAAGAGGCTCTGTAGAACCGGAAGAAGGGGACTTGGGGGCAGACTGAGCGGGAGGCTTGGGGTACTGGCGAGACCGAGTTTGAAGGTTAAGGTCGACGGTTGGGGGTGGATCAGAGTTCATCATGAGGATCTAGTAATCAGAGGAACCAGAAAGGGAAGGTGGAGTGGCGACCTGTCCGTCAGGTGGTTGGGTAGCCACGAATCCTTGCTGAGGGAAAGGATCAGTAAACATAGCTAGTGGAGTAGTGGTCACATTGTGGGGAGCATGAGGGGAGGCATGTTGTCCTCGCAATGTGGCTTGAGACTCCCACATATGCCGCATCTGTGGTAAGAGGGGACAATCGTGGGTGTAATTACCGTAAACACCGCAACACGAACAAGGCTTATTTGTGCGAAGAGGCCTATCCGGCTTGGGCTGAGTGTCCTGTTGCTGGTTAGCAGTGTTAGGGTCAATACCTTGAGGATTGGGTCCACAAGTACCAGGGGCAGATTGATTTGGATTGCCTCTCCGCCTTCTTTGAGAAGGGGGATTAGTTGTACCCTGCTATGCAAATACTTGCCCTGGAGGGGGCTGTAGGTGCTGTTGCTGGGGTTGAGGAGGGAAGGGAGGTGGAAGCACAGATGCTGGAGGAGCTGGCGCACCAGGCTGCGGATAAGGGTAATGGTTAGGTTGGGCAACATTGAGTTAAGCAGGAGGTTGGGAAAAAGGATGAGGCACGCCGTATCCTGGATACATGCTACCTGGAGGGGGAAAAGTGCTAGAGGTGCTGGCCCTTCCCTGAGGGAGACCATAGCCCATAGGAGGTTGAGCATACGGATGAGAAAGGGCTCCAATGATACCGTCGGCGGAATGAGATGCCCCCGGGGTGTTAGCGTCTCCGGGCATGGGGAGGTCAGGAACGACGGTATAAACATAACCAGACTGAGCGTAGATCAGGTCATATTTCAAGGCTATTTGGAGGGCGGCTTCTTCGGTTTGAGGGAAATGGGAGGCGACATCTTTGCCAATGGGAGCTAAGAGAGTGCGAAGGAACCAGTCCATATAAACCCGATCTTCGAAGGGGGGAGCTCAACATAAGCTTCGTCTTCTTCGCCATTCCTGGACATGAGTGGAAAGGCGGGTCGAAGAGGTTTGCTTGAAAGAGGTCAAAAGCTCCGTACCAGTATCATATCGGAGAGGGAGCTGGAAATAAGATAAAAAGGCTTGGGCAATGGTCGCAAAGGTGGTATGGGAAGAGGTGGCTTGGTCAACACACCATCTAGAAGCTTCACCGGTAAGCGTGCATTGGAACAACCGAAGACGAATGGAATCATCGGTAATGGAATTGGAGGAACACCACATGTGGAAAGATCGGACATGGTTGGTTGGATCTTCTCCAGCAAGGCCTTCGAACTTAGGGATGTCGGAGGGGAGCTTGGTTGGCATAGCAGGCCAACCAACATCGTGGCAGATAGGGTCATTGATCAACTGATTGAAATCGGGAGAATTTGAGGCTGCGTTGTCTGATAGCAGGGTGCAGTGAAGTAGATTCACATTGTGATTTCGCAAATGTGGAGTTCCGCATTAGGTGCCGACCATGTGTTGGGCCCTGGACAGACACGTGAAGGTAGCCGGAGGAAGAACCAGTAAAAGGAGAACCCAATGAATCAGAAGAAGAGTCGGAATGCGGACTCGAAGGAGGACTGGCTCGACGACGGCTGGACGGAGCAGGTCGATCAACCGAAAACTGAGGGTGAAGGCCAAGAAGTCTCTGGGAAGCGCGCCTTGGGGGTTCAATGATGGCAACACAAAACACGGCACGAGGGGAAGAAGAACGACTGACAGAGGCAGGGAGGTGCAGAATCAAGTGATTACAATGTCGAAACAAGGGCAAAAAGGTGCAGTGTCAATTGATTTTAAAGTCTTTGCCTGGCGGTGTAAACCAGGCTCTTCTTCTCTTAGGGTGAGTGTGTGGCGTGCGTTAATTTTAATTTTTAAGCCCTTTTCGTTTTGAGAGCAAGAGAAAAAGTGTGTTGCGTAACTGAAAATAATGCTGCAAAAACAGTATATAATGCTGAAATAACAGAAAATTAACAGCTACTAGTGCATCGATTCAACCCAAAAAGGCGGGTCTCTCAAAACTAATCTAAAAGAGGGCAAAAAAATCTAGTTAAAACACACTAAAAAGAGGCCAATAGATCTAGGGTCGAAAGGGACAGGGATCTAAAGGGGAAAGCTGCTGAAAAGAGGTGCAGATCACAGCCAAGAGGCAGAGGCAAGGTGGCTGGAAAAAAGGAGGAAATCAACAAAAAGCAGAAGGGGCAAGGAGGAGGCCCTAAAATTAGATCCAAACAAATCTTCAGGAGGTGATTTGAAAGGGAGAAGAGTTGATTAAAAGAGGTCTGAAAAGGAGGTATCAGATCTGGAAAAAAGGGGGCTGAAACTCTGAAAAAACAGACCTGATACAGATAAAGACTCTTCCACAAAAAGTGGAGGGTACTGAAGCCCTAAGGGGCTATGTTCCCACTTAGATGAGCAAAAAATATCGGCACCAGGTCGAAACGGGCTGAGACAGAGGCTGGAAAACCCTTATAGAAGCTTCAGTAAAACCCAGAAAAAATGCAGAAAAATAGCAGAAAAAAGCACAGGTCACAGGTTTTGACCTGTTTTCCTGTTTAGGTCGCAGAAAAAGGGCTGAAAAGTGCGACCTGGAGTCCAGGTCGCAGTTTTTGGGCTGAAAAGTGCGACCTCCAACTCCGGTTGTCTTGGCGGCAGATTTGTGGAAAAGTTGTCGTCTCAGTTGCGGCTGATGTCTGTCATCTGCGCAATAGGGCCAGAAACACGCAGAAGTTATAAATTTTAATGTTTTAGTGTTTTATAGGTGAAAAACAACTTGAAAATAGAAAAAACAAAAATCTGAAAAGAAACCCTAGGGTCTGAAGTAGCTGGATATGCAGGAATATGAAAAACGACAGCAGTCGTAATTGAAAACCCATGTGGAGTGGCCAATCGTTAGTATGAATCCTTTGTCGAAGTGTACGAAAAAATACCACTTTAGCTACGCATAACTAATAGCCCTAACATCAAATATGGCTGCCAATATCTTCAGATCTGTAGTTAGTTGATCAAGACAAGAGCTGCAAAAAACCAGATCTATGCATAGAAAGACATTAAGCAGTAAAAAGAAGGGTTTTCTCCATATATCCAATAGACAATACAAGAACAATTTTTGAAATAATTTTTTGTATTAAGGGCACCTGGGAGGAAAACAAGAAGATGTTTCCAAATCTCCTCAATGGGATGGGTTCTTGGAAGTCCTCAGCACTTCAGATCTAGAATCTCTCTCTCTTGTTGGTGTAGAAAACCCAGACAAAGATAGAACTCAAAGGGAGCTCACACAACAAATAATGTAGAAAAATGTGACCAAGTGTATAGATCCAGAGTGATCTAATAGGCAACAAAGGTGAAGAATGGTAGGAAAAACCCTCCTATTTATAACAAAATATTGGGTCATTCTAGATCTTGGTGCATGATTAAAATAATGTTAACCAAATATAGATCCACCTTTTATGGAATATTTTATTATATTTGTTGGAGGGAAAAAGTATTTGACTTGGGTCAAATCCCTTTATTTGTGAATAATAAATAAATAAATGATTTATTTATCATTTTAAGGAAGTGGTTGAAAGATAATCAAATAAATAATGATTTATTTAATTATTTATGGGTGAGTTAGTCATATTTAACAAGGAATATTATTTAAATAAGATTTAAATAATTATTCCTAGAAAATAATAAGATAAATAAAGATTTATCTAATTAATTTCTTTGTTTTGGGTTAAACATGACCAGGAATAATAATTAAATTATTGCTTAATTAATTATTCCTTGAGGAAAATCAAACAAATATAGGTTTGTTTAATATTTCCTTTTGGGGTTTCCTGTTTAGACCATAAACAACCTAATAAATGTGCTTTATTAAGTTATTTTACATAGTGAAAGCAATTTTACTTAGGGTAAAATTGGTCTTACATGGTGTACTTGGGTCCATCTAATGATAACAGGTTAGATGACCAAAAAATGGTGTAACACAGGGGAAAATCTCTCTATATATATGTTTTATGTTTTATGCTCTCACTATTGTTTATTTTTTGATTTTTATGAATTCATTTGCAGATAATTTTTGTACAGGGTTAAAACCTACATTCTTAAAGAGGTTTGTCTTACCAACCTCTCTGGATCTAACAAAGGTAAAATAATTTTAGAATCAGAGTGGGATCTGGTATGTCTTGAATGAGCCAATTTTGGGTTCTGTGAAGTCGCCAGGTGAAATATTTTAACCTAATAATCCTTTATTCACCTTTAAAGGAGTAGCTCTATCATTGTCCCAGGGAAAATAGATCAATTTTCATATCCTTGGCAACGGTGCCAATCTGATGTCGCCCTCTCAGATAGTTATAGGTTAATTAATTATTCCATAGCATCTAAAATATTTTGTTTTTTTTAAATGAGTTTTTCGGTGACCAATGTTATGAGAAAATTACAGGCGGATGTTCTAAACTTTCAATAATATTGATTATTAAGAAAGGGTTGTTATTTTAATTCAAAACAATGATTTTATTTTGTATATGTGAAAGGCATAAAATGTAAGAAACTATGATCTACTAAATATTCAAATTGGATCCTTAGTGTATCATAAGAAAGAAAGGTCGACAAACAATGTTAACAGCTTAACAATATATATCTAACCTTATGAAGATGAATAACAATTAATCGATGTGGAGGGAATTATACAGACAAATAGTCTAATAAATCAATCTCTAAAATAGATGATAACTTTATAGGATTTAAGATAGAGTGATATTCAGTTTTCTCCTCTCTATTTATCTCCAAAGAGCTTAAATATATGTAGAAAAACAAAAATGAAATATACAATCGGAAAAATCAGAAGGAGACAAGTTGTTTGAAGCAAATCTAGAATCCTTTCATTAATGATCAATAATCTTAACTCATAAAATTATGCTTACATGTTCTCATCGAAGGGTTAAACCCTTGATAACTCGAATGGAAAATTATTCATACAAAATTCAATCTTTTAGAAGCATCTAAAGATATTAAAAAATAGCATTAAAATATAATAATACAAAAAATGTTGAGTCAAGTTGTCATTATATTCAAGGAAGTGGTTGATGATGTGGCCCCAAAATGTGTTTCTTTGCTGCCATCTGTGGGAGATGGAATTTGATAGTTTCACATAAGTAATCCCATATTTCTTGAATTGGTATTTGTTAGGTCCCTATACTAATAGTGTAGTCCCATATTATGTTAGTGTAGCCCCCCTTATTGTTATTGTTGTACCCCTGTAACCCCAATAATGTTATTATTGTGCCCATAAATTATTATTTTTAGGTTGGCTAGGATTACATTGTGGCCCCACTAGGATTCCATTGTGGCCCCATGGACTCCTATATATAGAAGGAGGTTTTGATCATTCGTATCATCCAAGAACTGTTCATTTATGTAATGTATTGGAGGTTTCCCCCTCGAAGTGGCTTATTTCTAAGGCATTGATATCTCTTCTCTTCTATTTTTAGAGCTGGTTTCACAACATTTGGTATTAGAGCTTTGGATTCTAGGGTTTCGCTTCTCTAAATAGGTCATCGTGGAATTTTCGCTATAAATTTTTTTCTAGGAAGGTTCAGAATCAGAAATTTTTAGGGCATGAAGCCGAAACCTTGAGGAAACACGTCACAAAATTTTAGATCTTGGTTTGCAACATTTTCGGAGATATGATCTGTGGAAGGTAGTGCGTTTTCAGGATCCCGAATTTCATCTCAAAGAGCTGATCGTGGGAAAATATTCATAACTCTCTCTCTGAGCATCAAATTGGAGTGCCGTAAAATGTTGTCACAAGTACACAAATTTTAGTTTCTTTTCTATTAATTTTAGAGCCTAAGGACAAAACAGTGACACGTGGCAAGTCGTACGAGTTTGCTCTACTGAACTAGTCCATAATTAGGTCATTGTGGGAGATTGGACATAAATTTTCCTTGGAGAATCCAAATCAGGTCAAACCTATGGCATTCGAAAGAGAATTCAGAGGGCTACCTTAGTGCCAAATTTCAGATATTGAAGAGCCGCAATCAGAGAGATAATCCAATTTTAATATCGAGGTCCTCAAAAGAAAGAAAAAGGTGTGTATTGTTTTCTGAATTGCATAATTCTTGTTTGAAGAATCAATTTGAATTGATTACAACGACGTATTGTAGAATAGATATCAGTATTGGGTTCTAAAAAATTCCCCGTAAAAATAATTCAGCACCCATGAATGCTTCAGAAGGCTCTACTATGACTCATGAAGATGAAGAATTGCAACATGATGTATCCAAATTACAAGAGCAAGTGCACCAAGTTTCGCTCTCGCAAAGAGCCGAAAAAAATGAAATGGAAGCTTTGAAGAAAGCCTTGGAAGCGAAGATCGATGGTTTGAAGAATAATATGGATGGTTTGAAGAAAGGCGTTGAATCTAAGATAGATGGCATGGAAGCTGGCATGGAATCTAAGATGGATGACATGGAAGCTAAGATTGATGAAAAAATGGAAAACATGAAGAATGATATAAAAGCAGACATGGAAGGTTTTAAAAGGTTGATATAAGAAATGTTTCCTAATGGTGAAAATATATTAGAGGAAACTCATGATGAGAATAGAATAAATGTTAGTCGTGATTTCATAAACTCTAATGTTGGCAGGAAGAACCACCATATTCCAAAAATGGATATGAGGAAGTTCGATGGAAAGGATCCTGTAACATGGATACTCCAGATGGAGCAATATTTTGATCTCCATAATGTGAAAAACACACAAAAGGTATGCATTGCGACTTTACATTTAGAACAAAATACATTTGTATGGTATCGATGGCTTTCCTCCCATAAAAAAATTGTCACTTGGTCAATTTTTACGGAGGAAATGATAGCACATTATGAGGATACAAAGAGAAACACCTTCTTTAGCCAATTGATAAATGTCAAACAAAAGGGTTTAGTGGGGGAGAACAATGAGGACTTCCAAGAATTGAATATAAGGGTAGCTGATATTCCATAGGAACACAGGATTGATCTCTTTATAGGTACTTTAAATGATAACATCCAAAATGAAGTTTGTGCTTCGGAACCTGATTCACTGGAGAAGGCATTCAGGTTAGCAAGAAAAATTTAATGTAAAATTATGGTGACAAGGAAGCCTACCACTCACTTCTATAAAGAAGGAAGTGTTGCTACTCCTAGATTTCCACAACCTACAAGGTTGACACCACAACAATTGGAAGAAAAAAGAGCAAAAGGGATTTGTTACAGCTGTGATTGAAAATACACTAAAGGTCGTAAGTGTGCTGAGAAGAAATTATTTTACTTGGATTGTGAAAAGGAAGAAGAAAATGAACAAGAAGAGGATATACACCAGTAACCAACCTTAGAAGAAGAAGAAATGAGTCCGAACATATCATGTAATGCATTGGCAAGAATTACCACTCCTCAAACTCTCAAGATAGAAGGACATATCAAGAAGAAAAAGGTAATAGTGTTGATTGATTCAGGTAGCACCCATAATTTTATTCATTGTAAGGTAGCCAAGGAATTGAATTGTTTCCTATACCCAGCACCAGAATGTCAAGTGATAGTTGCAAATGGAGGAACTATAAATTGCTCTGGAAAATGCCATAATATCAAGCTAACCATGGGGGAATATGTATTGAATAGTCCAATGTTTTCCATTCCTATGGGAGGTGTTGATGTTGTACTAGGAGTACAATGGTTACAATCTTTGGGGACGGTAGCTTTTAATTTTCAAGAACTTTTATTGAAATTTTTTTCAGAAGGAAAGGAAGTCGAATTACGGGGTATTGAAGGGAAGCCAGGAAGGATAATAAGCTCTAATGGCATGACAAAGCTTCTAAAGAAAGAACAACGAGGCGTAATTGCACAATTATGTTCACTAGAAGTTCCAACATCAAAATCATCTATTTCTGCAGATCTCCAACAAGTCTTGGACAATCATTCCAAGGTGTTTGAAACTCCCAAAGGACTCCCACCTATTCATGATCATGATCATGCTATTCATTTGATTCCAGGAAGTGTTCCTCCAAACATCAGGCCTTATAGATATCCTTATGTCCAAAAGATCAAAATTGAACGTATGATTGCAGAAATGTTAGAGGCGGGTATAATTCAACCTAGTCAAAGTTCTTTCTCTGCTCCTGTAGTATTGGTACACAAGAAGGATGGATCATGGCGAATGTGTCCGCATTATAGGGAGCTCAATAAGCTCACCATTAAAGATAAATTTCCCATTCCTGTGATTGATGAATTATTGGATGAATTGCATGGAGCAATTTATTTTACCAAGTTGGATCTTCGTTCAGGATATCATCAAATTAGAATGAAGACTGAAGATATTCCAAAAACAGCATTTCAAACTCATGAGGGACATTATGAATTTTGGTCATGCCTTTTGGCCTTACCAATGCACCTTCTACATTTCAAGGGTTGATGAATTCCATTTTCAAACCCTTCCTTAGAAAATTTGTGCTAGTATTTTTTGATGATATACTATTCTACAACAGGTCTTGGAAGGATCATGTTCAACATGTTGACAGGGTGCTCAAACTATTGGAGGAGAAACAATTATATGAAAAAACATCCAAATGTTTCTTTGGAGTACAAGAGGTGGAATATTTGGGTCATATTTTATCTCACGAGGGTGTTAAGGTAGACCCTAAAAAAATTAAAGCCATTAAGGAATGGAAAGTCCCCACAACCATAAAGGAGTTGCACAAATTTCTCGGATTATCAGGGTATTTTCGCAAGTTTGTTAAGAATTATGGGAGAATAGCAGCACCTCTAACAACACTATTGAAGAAATATGCATTTTCATGGACTCCTGAAGCAACTAAGGCCTTTGAACATCTTAAAGATGCAATGTGCCTAGCACCAGTATTTTCTACGAAAAATTTCACAAAAACCTTTATTGTGGAATGCGATTCCTCAGGAAATGGAATTGGTGATGTTTTAATGCAAGAAGGATGACCCATTGCTTTTGAAATTTGTTTAATCAGAGGAAAGTATTTACAAAATTCTATTTATGAGAAGGAAATTTTTGCAATACTACATGCACTAAAGAAATGAATACCATACCTAATGGGAAGACACTTCAAGGTAAAAATTGATCATGATAGTCTTAAACACCTTTTGTAACAAAGACTATCTTCAGAAGAGTAGCAAAAATGGGTCACAAAGATGTTGGGTTATGACTTTGAAATTGTCTACAAAAAAAGGAAGCTAAATGTTGTTGTAGATGCACTCTAAAGAAAGGATGAAGAGGTAGAAGCATTGCTTTGTGCCATTTCAATTATCCAACCAGATTGGATAACCAAAGCAAGGGATGAATGGAAGAAGGACGAAGAAGTGTGGACTCTCATTCAGAAGTTGTAGCAAGATCATAGTACGTCTGATACATTTAGTTGGAAAAATTATTCCTTATGGTACAAAGATCGCTTATATATTTGCAAGCATTCCAAACTAAAACAAAATATTCTTTTGGAATTGCACACTTCTCCTTTAGGATGACATTTGGGATTTTTAAAAACATACGACAGGGTGAAGAAAGAATTTTTTTGGGATGGCCTTAAATATGATATTCAAAATTTTGTGGCAGAATGTTTGGTTTTCCAACAAAATAACGTTGGGAGGAGATTTCAATGAATTTGATCACAGGTTTACCTAAGTCTAAAGGAAGGAGCGTCATCATGGTGGTAGTTGATAGACTTACCAAGTATGCACACTTTTTTGCATTATCTCATCCATTTAAAGTGAGTACAGTTTCTACTGCATTTATGGAGACAATTCAAAAGCGACATGGAAACCCGAAGATTAATGTAAGTGACAGAGATCCCATTTTTACAGGAAATTTTTGGATGGAATTATTTTCTTGTTTGGGTACTCAACTAGCTCATATCTCATCTTATCATCCTCAATTCGATGGTCAAACAGAGATAGTGAATAAATTTTTGGAAGGATATCTTCGTTGTTTTGTATCTGATAAGCAAGCACAATGGGTCAAGTGTTTACCTCTCGCTGAATGGTGGTATAACACTTCCTTCCATACTGTAGCAAAAATGACCCCATTTATGGCACTTTATGGATATCATCCACCACCCATCACATCTTCTTTCAGGGAAAATTCTAGGGTTCAAGCAGTGGAGGATCACATCGATCATCAACAAGAAGTTCTCCAACTCTTAAAGGATAACCTAAATTTGGCACAAAATCAAATGAAACAACAGGAAGATCAACATCGCAGTGAGAGAAGTTTTGATGTGGGAAGTAGGTATTTTTATGGCTACAACCATACAAACAAATGTCCCTCAAGCAAGCTAATAAGGATAATAAATTATCGCCAAAGTACTATGGTCCTTACAAGGTTTTGCTAAATATTGGTACTGTGGCATACAAATTGGAGCTTCCTGCTTCTTCGCGAGTGCATCCAGTTTTCCATGTTTCATGCTTAAAAAAGGTTATAGGGGACAAACTTCCAGTTCAAACAATATTTCCATAACTTGATGAGGAAGGAAAAACCATATTCAAACTTGAAGTAGTCATGGAAACAAGAACTCAAAAACAACAAAATCGATCAATTTCAGAGTATCTCATCAAATGGAAGAACTTACCCACTGAAGATTGTACAGGGGAGGATGAGAATTTTATACAAAAGCACCCGGAGCTACTAAAGCATTGAGGACAACACTTGTTTGAAGGAGAGGGGCATATTAGGTCCCTATATTTATAGTGTAATCGCTTATTATGTTAGTGTAGCCCTCCTTATTGTTATTTTTGTACCCCTGTAACCCTAATATTGTTATTATTGTGCCCTTAAATTATTATTGTTAGGTCGGATAAGATTACATTTTGGCCCCACTAGGATTACATTGTGGCCCCATGGACTCCTATATATACAAGGAGGTTTTGGTCATTTGTATCATCCAAGAACTGTTCATTTATGTAATGTATTGGAAGTTGCGCCCTTGAAGTGGCTTATTTCTAAGGCGTTGACATCTCTTTTCTTCTATTTTTGGAGCTAGTTTCACAACAGTATTTCAAGTTTAATCAATCTTATGTAAACTTCATCCACTTCAGTATATCTTTTAAAATTAGGCTTACTGATAAAAGATGTTTAGTTTCATGTTTGATTATTAAATCAAACTCTAAGGCCTCTAGAAAAGCCTTTCCTGTGAGATGACCTTTAATCCCTACAAATTTGGATTTATTAATTGAAATTGTATAAATATTTTTTCAATACTCGTCCAAATTGATTAACATGTCTTTTGGTGATACTAATCCTAGTAATCCTCTTTGATTCAATAGATTAAACTTGATATCAAACCTCTGGACGACAATGTCCAAATCTTGGCACTTGCTTTCCAACTGAGTTAACAAATTCTTTTTCTAAGAGTGTAAAATTTTGTGATTCAAAATCATTTTATAATAAATTCTTCTGGGAAATCACATCATAGATCATAGACTTGACGTGTTTCGAACTACCAATTGTATTTCATCATCAGGAGAATGATGATTGGCTGATCTTTATTTAGTTGTTATGATGAATTTGAATTAATTTTTCTTTTTTCTTTATTAAATTTTATTAATATTTCTTTATTAGATAGTTATAAGAGGCGAAAATTATAACTTCTTAACAACTAATTTTATTATTTTTATTATTTTATTATTAACTTTGTTTTCGACTATTGCTTTCTCTGCATTATTTATTGATGGAATTTTTTATCACAAAATTGCACTTGATTGGCTACTTATCAGACAACTCTATGTAACTATTTCAAGCTAGCTTGTGACTCAATCTTAGCCTCTTCGGTCTGAGAGGGCTCTCTCAAAGGGGTTAATGATATTTGATAATGATGAAACTAGATGGCTGACTCTATTTGGAAAATAACTTTATTGTGATGTGTGTAGGTTGAAAAGAGTATAGGTCTCCAACCATTGGGCTTATGGAGTCAAAAAATTAGTAGGTTCAATGGTAAGGTCTCTTGACATGGAAGCTGAGGCAGGTAAGAGTTTTTGGTAAAGGTAAATCACACATGGAACATAGAGCAACACAACCATTTCATCAATAAAGGAATTCAAAGCATACACATATGAATTCTAAGTAAGAAATATGAAATCCACTGCAAGTAGTACACATAAAAATATAGATAATAAAAGCACTAAAAAATCCATGAGAATCTTAGGTCTATCAAGAAAAATTCCTCTGTATTACTGATATCAGTCAAATTACATAAGGCAGCAATAGTGCAAAAAATATACAACCCTTTACAAATTCGATCATCTTCCTTTTAATAGACTTTCTTACATTAGAGATGCTTGGCTAGAGTCATCAAACTCTTCCTATGACACCTTGCATAACAGGAAAACATGTGCTTTAATGAGAAAATGACAGCTACACTCTAAAAGAGTCCTTTTCCTAATAGGACTCAACTCTTATTTATTACATCAAACTACCTTATCTCGTAAAACAATTACATATCTGAGAACTAATGCTTCACATGTTCGAATAGGCTTTGATAGAACTCATCACTACTTGACATCTTAAATATCCTCCTCAACATATGGAAACAAACCCTATTTTTTAGGAAAACAGGACATTATCTTCAACGAAGTCTTCAACTGATGAGTTGTCACCATTTCATGGTCTTTAGGTCATGGATGATTGTTGGAAAGGTCCCTTGACCTATTGAATGTGTCCACCTGTACAAAATTCTTTGAAAGCTGCTTGTAAACCTTCAAAACAGCTCGCTACGAAAGCATGGTAGTTTCATAGCGTGCTTTCGTTGCGCACAAAAAATGACTTTTGCAATCAAATTTTCTGCTTCTTTGCTCTTGCATGGTGTCCATGATGGCTTGACACGTAATCACTACTATTTCCTCTACTTAAAAGTTGCGAAAATTTGTTTTAGAAGCAAAAAGAAAGCTACAGAAATTTTCGTAGCATTTTCATGCTTCAACCCTAGGAAACGCTACGAAACTGTGGAAAACTGTGCAATTTCTAGATTTTGACCTTTTTTCATAAAGGTACCTTCTAGCTATACAAATTTGGTTTTCAACATGCCATTGACCTCTAAAAACATAAAAAAACTCAACTTACGAGCCTTGAGGTGTTTTTTCTTCATTAATGATGAGTTCAGCTATGGGTTCTTCAACTACAGTCATCTTTAAACCTTTCTTCTCCAGCTTCTCATCGATCAATTCTAACTACTCTTGGAGGTCTTTAACTTGGTCCTTCAACTTTCTATTGCTAGATTTCAAGTGAAGTTTCATTCTTCTAACATGCTTCACCTTTTCCTCAATGGCATAGTCCATTTGATTAATTTCTCTGTACATCTAAGGTCTTTGATACACTGTCAACCTGCTCTTCCAAAATCTCTTTCATTTTCTCAAACTGCACTTTTTGGACATTATGTTTCCTTGCCGCTTTCTTCATGACTGCTATTTCATGATTTTAAAACTTCAACTATTCCTCAAGGACCTCAAGGTCTGTTTTTTCAATAATTTTCTCCTTTCCATTCGTTTGCTTGATGAATTCATCCTCTTTTGCAGGTGATGATAGGTCAATGATACTTGGTGGTGGCTGGAAAATGTTAGTGACCCTCTAAACTTCTTTACTACTCTCGAAGAGTTTTCTAGCATGTCTTTTCATGGGTGTCCTAGCTGGAAACATAAAAACTACATCCTTGCCTTCAAACTCTAACTTCTTTGCTAATTTAGCTTTCTTGAGCTTCTTTCCTCCCTTGTCTATATCCTCAGCTTGGACTATGGGAGTCTCTTCAATATCAATAGCATGTAGAATGTCTTCTAAATTTCCTTTATCCACTGTTTGGCTCCTTGTAATCCTTTTGCTGCCATGTTTACTCACATTTGGCTCTTGTTTTGCAGGTTTGCTCATAGTTGGCTTTTGTTTTACAGGTGAAAAAGTAGGTGTATCAAGTTTCTACAACTACTCAATTTCCATGAATACTAGTTCACTTTGCTCTGCCCATACTAGTTCACATTGTTTTTGCACTAAAGGTGATGGTATACCTCTAGGTTTATTAGTTCTTTTAGGGGTAATTGCATCCACTTCAAAACCAGTGACCACTAACAAACAGAAAAAAAGCCAGTCTCTGTCTAGTCCTTTTAACTCATCTAAAACCAACAAATTTGTTAAACCATGATGAAAAAGTGAGGTTTCACTTCCTTCAGTTTTAGATTGAACTTTATCTTCCATTTTTTCTAAGCTTCTATATAAATAAAAGGGTAGATCAAGAGATATCTTACCAACAAAATTTATAAGAAGCTTGAAGTTGTAAGAATAAACTTTATGATATCTCCCTTCATAAGTGAAATATTTCTGAATGATAAGCAATAGCTTTTATAAATTATATTTCATGCAACTCCTTGGAATGGAATTTATAAGGTAAACCCCACTATTTTCTGGCTTGATAAATTCTTTACATTCCTGCATGTTGAATTTGAAACCTTTCAACCATTTCTCTTCTCCTCTTGGAATCCATGTTGCTGCTGCAATGGTTTCTGGTGTTATAGTGAGGTTTAGCATTCCCACTTTTGTAGATGTCCCATTGAAATTTAGGGAAAAATCTTTAGAAACTTGTACATGGCATCCTTGCAATATTTTGCAAAACTGCAAACACCTTGTTCTTCTAAAAAATTCTAAAGTTTTTGGGTCTTTATTTATCAGGTTCATGTATACTGGCTCAAATCCAAGAAAGTGGCCACCTTTTTTGGTCTTCCTCTTTGCAGCCATGGTACTCTAATGTCTTCTCTACCTCGCTTGATCAGTGATACCTAAAAATCTTGGAAAATAGCACCGACAGCTTGGGCTCAGTGAAATAGCTCTCCAGAGCTCAATAACATGCAAAGAGGGAATGGAGAATGAAAAAATGACTTAATTTGGAAATATTTTGAAGTTTGATGACAAATCATGGTATAATGATGACTCATACATGCTTAAAATGGTGATAATCACTTTAGCCATGACCATTGTACCTTGATATTAACCCTAACTGAATTGAATGTCATCTAACCTATCTATTTCAATCATTTATTGACACCTAGTAGTTGTTTTGACAAGACAGACAAGAAACCTTACTTTCGTATTGTACCTAGTGTATTTCTGGGTAGTTTCTCTATGAAAGTATTAGTAGTTTGATAGCGAAAAGTGCATTTTCTCTGTGTATTTCGCTATAAAAGTAGGGATTATTGGCTAAAATGACTTTTTCGGTGTTGTAAACTTGGGAAATGAAAAATTTCGGAAAATAATGATTGATGTGACATGAAAATAATTGAATGAGGGTGAGGTTTGGACTTTAGGATAAGATAATAAGAAAAATTTAAAAATTTCCTTGACCAAGTAATAAAAAATGAATTCTATGACCCTACCTTTGACACATGAACCTCTAAGACTTTGTCAAATGATGTTTCATTTTTTCTGACTGATAACAGTGGCTCCACTTGGGATGGTGCGCCCTTGTGGTACACCAAATAACCTGTAGTTCCAATGATGCTATCCATCTTCTTGAAAACAAAAACTCTGAAATTTGCCAAGATTTCCTTCAAAGCCTTCACCTTAGGCTCAAGCTTGATGATCAACTTGTATGTATTAGCAGAAAAAATTATAAAATGGAATATATAAAATGGAATTAATAATGAGAATAATTTAAGAGGAATAGTGCTTCAAAAACTTTCCATTGACAGGTCCTACAACACAAGGTTGTCCATCCAACTCCTGTAGAATGTAAGTCTCATTTCCATGAAATGAAAATACTCTGAATGGACCTTTCCAAATATTCTCCAACTTATCATGTTTCCCTTTTTCTTCAATCCTAGCCTCCCATTTCAAAACCACATCTTGGATTTGAAAGTTTTATTCCTTGACCTTCCTGTCAAATTTCTTCTTGATTCTGTTTGGATATTGTAAATTATTGTTATAGAATTCCTCCCTTTTCTCCTGCAAGGCTATCAACTGATTAATCCTCCTCTGAATTTCATTTGGATCCTCCTCTAACCCTTGCACCTACTTCATGACAGACACTCCCAAGGATGTAGGAAATATGGCTTCAAATCCATATACCAACTCATAAGGTGAAGTTTCAATTGATCTCTTTGTGCATACTCTATCATCCCACAGAGCATACTTCAACTTCAAATGCCATGATTTCTTATTTTCTTGCAACATCTTCTTAATAATCCTGACAATGCTCTTGTTAGAATATTCAGCAAGACCATTACCTTATGGATAATATGCAGTAGAATGCCCAAGTGTAATGTGATATTGATGAAAAAAAGTGATAAAATTCTTAGATTTGAATTTCTATGCATTATTAGTGATGATCTTCATAGGGTAGCCCAACCTAGACAATATATTATTTTCCAAAAATGAAATGATAATTGAATCATTTGCTTGCCTAGTTGGTATTGCTTCAATCCATTTGGTGAAATAATCAGTTGCTATCCGAATCTAGTGATGCTAACTCGAATATGAGGGATGAATCTCACCAATAAAATCTAACCCCCATTTCTGAAATGGCGCCTCAACATAAAGAGGCATAAAATGTAAAGGAACAAGCTTCTTCTTACCATAAAAAATCTGACATTCATGGGAGGCAACAATATTTTTGTAGACATATTTAAACATAGTAGGCCAATAGTACCCTACTCAGAGAATATTATTTGTTGTAGCCTTCCAATAATGATGACCTCCACAATCTCCTTTGTGAAATTCCTCAATCACTTTTTCAGCCTTCTCTTCTAGCAAAAAATTCAAAAGAATACCACCAGTATCTTTCCAATACAGATTTTTATCAATGATGCAGTACCTTAAATACTTTAGCTTCACAAACCTTTCCCTGGACTTTTTCAACTCATCAGGCGCTCTATGATGATGTAAGGCAAAAACAATGTCTTTATACCAATCAGAAAGGATGTACTTCTGTTCAATGGAAATCAACTCTTCATCTTCATCTAATAATTCTAAAATTTCTGCAATTAAATTCATATCAAGACATTCAAAACTTGATTGTACCATCAGCTTTGCTAGGCCTTGACCTTTGACCAATTTTGTGGGCCTAATTTCTATATCATATTCCAGCAAGTTAGCTATCCACTTCTCTCTCTTACCATCAGGATAAGCTTGAGTTAATACGTCATTCAAAACAACATTAGGAACAAAAGCTATAATATGAGAATGAAAAATGTAAATTCTGGAATATTTGATGGCCTTGACCAAGGCATAAGCTTACTTCTCTAAGATGTTGTACTTCAGCTCTGAATTAGCTAATGTCCTGCTAAAAATTTAAATGTGGCTTCTCAATACCTTGTTGTCCTTTCTGCAGCGAAACTCCAGAAATTGTATTTTCTGATGCAAATGTAAAAATCATAAATTCTTTTGAAAAATCTGGGCTGATCAATATTGGTGCTTGAGTGAGTGACTTCTTAATCTCCTCAAATGAGTGCTTTGTTTCTACTGTCGAATTCATGTCAGCTCCTTTCTTCATCATCTTTGTTATGTCTTTTACAATCTCAAAACAAGTAGGAATAAACCTCCTCACAAAATTTACCCTTCCAAGGAAAGTCTGAATTTCATTTATGCTTCTAGGAAGATCCACTTTCTGAATTTCATTGATCCTTATTGGATCAATATTAATCCAATATTTATAAATAATATTCCCAAGTAACTTCCCTGAAGTTAGAGAAAAAATTATTTTAGTGGGATTGAGAGAAATTCCAAACCTTCTACATTTCATAAGAATCTTTTCTAGGTTCTTGAAGTGATATTCTTCTATCCTTGAGAAGACTATTATGTCATCCAGATAGATAACCATCATCTTTTACATCTCCTCAGCAAAGGAAATGTCCATTTCTCTTTGAAAGGTAGCTCCTGCATTCATCTGACCAAAAGGCATCTTGGCATACATGAATGTGCCCCATGGTATGGTAAAGTTTGTTTTCTCGTGACCTTCTGGATGCACAAGTATCCAATTTTACCCTGAAAAACCATCAAGCATAGACATCGTTTGGGAACCAATAATGTTCCGTAAAATTTGGTCCATATTTGGGAGAGGGTAGTTGTCCTTCAAAGAGGCTTTGTTCAAGTTTCTTAAGTCAATGAAAATTCTGATTTCTCCACCCTTTGTGTGACTAGAACCAAGTTTGCAAACCACTTTGAAAGTATGATTGGAACAATAATTTTAGCATCAAAGAATTTCTTGATTTCCTTATCAATCAAAGGCATGAGAAGTGGATAAATCCTCCTCAGCTTCTGTTTCAAAGGCTTTTCATTTTCTTTAATGGGAATGGTATGATGAACGATAGTAGGATCATACTTCTTCAAATAATCATAACTCCATGCAAAGACATCTATGAACCTTTTCATCATCTCAATATATTTCTATTTCATTTCAACTAAAAGAAACCTTAAAATCTTAATCATTTTTGGCATTGCTATTGTACCAAGATTACAAATCTCTACCTCTTCATCATCATCTTGTATCCTAGGAGACTTAAACACATCATTTTTATCAAAAAGATTCACAAGGGGTATGAGACCTTTGGGTATAGAATTTTTCTTCAGCTATAACAATTGAGAATTTCAATTTGTTTCAGCAAGCATGTTTTTTTTTATCTACTTGTGTACTTTCAAACTCCTCTTTCAGTTCTATATATTTTTTGACATGTTGGTCATCCTCAAAAACTTTCCAATGGATAATGTTATCAGGGATAGCAGGTATATGGTGAAATTCAACCTCATATCTTTCAGCGAAATGTGCAGGTTTGATAAATAGACTTGTAGAGACAGCTAGGGAGTCAGCTACTGAGTTTTGGTCCCTCGTCTTCACAATAAATGAATATTCTTGGGAATTATCTAACTTCTCCATGTTCAAATTTCTCTATGCCCTCATTCTCACATCCTTAGTTTGATATACACCCTCAACTTGCTTAATAAATAATTTAGAATCTCCACAAATAGAAATATTTTGGGCACCCATTCTCTTCAAAACTTCTAAGCCCAAAAATAAAGATTCATACACAGCCATGTTATTTGTGCAATCAAAATTCAATTTGTAAGAAAAGAACTTACTTTCATCTTCTGGATTTGTGATCCCAATTCCAGCTCCAGCCCCCTCTCTTCCCGCTGATCCATCAAAGTGTAACAACGACCAACCTTCTACCTTCTCCTCACTCATTTGCTGATTTTCTATCTACTGATTTTCAGTTTGCTGATTTTTTGCTTTCTTTTCATCTTCTACTTCATCAATCAATTCATTGAAAAGAATAGCATATCCTAGTTTAGTATCAACAACATATATTGGAAAATTCTAAGGTTTGTCTTTACTACTTACCATGTAAGCCATCCTTGTTTCTTTGTATAGTCTGCTTTTCTCACCAAAAATAGGAATGGTGGCACAAGTTAGGTCCATTTGCATTGTACCTTTGATCTTTGCTGCCCATGACCTTGATAACAATATGCCAAACTTAGGTGGAATGTCTGCTACCACAATGTCCATTACCACTGTCTTGGCAGGGATTTGTGTAAGATCAACAACAACTTCTTTTATTAAGCTAATGAACTAAACTCTTTTTGAATCAAAGGAAAAAAAATCCTTATATGGTCTAGTAATTTCCAATCCCATCCTTTCCATCATTACTTTGGGCATAATATTATGAGAGGCTCCTGAACCCAACATCGAATTATGCAATTTCATGTCATGAATACTAAGGCTAACATAAAAAGGAGGCACCTATTCATTCTACTCATCCTCTAATCTTGGACCCAAATATATGGTTGGATGATCTTCTTGAACATTTAGGATATCAACAGCTCCTGGTTGGGAATTCATCATTTTTACAATCTTTCTTCGGTATTCATTCACCTTAAGAATTTCTCCAAAAGGTATTGGGATTTTTATCTTAGATATCTCACTTTCCAAACTAAAAATAGAAGCATATTTTTTAGTCTCTTTGGCATGAGGAGGAGGTGGTGTATCCTTCTTAACCTCAGTAGCCTTGGGGGCATCTTTCTTGGGATGTGTTTTGTTTGCAGTAATTGGCATTTTTGTTTCTGAGGTTGTATTGTTTCCGCATGTGAAATATTGCATGTTGATACCCTTTAAGATAATCAGATGGTTCCTCACCCTTGTTTAATTCATGATATGCTCATCATGTTTCTCCTTAGTTAAAAACATTCCTGACATGTTTTCATCTAAGCAATGAATTGATTCTTCTTGTATTTAACGTTGATCTTCTTCATCAACTAATTTTTGTTGAAAAGGAGGCCTTACTTGAGGGTTAGGTGGCTGATTTCCATTTTCCCTTGGTATCTACTCATTTTGAGGTCTTCTGAACTGAGGATTTCTAAGCTGAGGTTCATGTTTTGTAGGAGGAGTAAAGGCATTCCCAAGCGAAAGCATATCCATCAAATTTTCCCATTATCTTCATCATGGAATCAAAATTTTCATCTAAGGTGGAGGGCCTATCTTCTTCTTTCAATTTAGTCTTTCCCATATTGGACATTTTCGCTACTATCATATTGACCTCCACCTTCATTGCATCATTTTTCATTTCAACAAGTGAAGGGGATTCTCTTTCTCTTAGCAGGATAGAAAATTCATAATCAGAAGCTTCAACATATCTTAGTTGAATTGCTCCTAGTGGAGGCTTTAGATGGGCAAGGATGGAGTCATAAAATTTGTTAAACTTTTTTGAAAAGTTTTGAATAGTTTCATCAAGAACTCTCTTCAAACTATTATACTCAATGAGGGCTTGTACATGGTTGGTTCTATTTCCCCTCTTCCTTGAGAAACTATCTTCAAATTCATTCCAATTATGTAAGCTTCCAGGTGTAAAGGTTTTTAACCACTTCTTGAATTCAACAGTGAAGCTTTGGGAAAACAATCTCATATTGCCATCCTCATGGTCAAACTCCTCCCTATCTATGAAGTCATTGAACTGGTCTACATGCTCTTCAGCTGTAATATCTTCAACACTTCCCCAATTTTTTATTCTAGCAGAATATTTGCTAGGAAGGGCATTTAGGATAGCTAGAAGAACAAGAGGGCCATACCTAGTAGGTCCAGCAGTAGGTGGAGGTGGCACATTTATTTCCATCATGATTGAGATTGTGGTAGTTTGATGGAAAACAAAAGTAGAGGAAGAGGAACTGTTAGGAAGAGGGTTGTTTGGTATTTGTTGTCCAGTCACAATTGAACTCCAATCAGGAATAAGGACACCAGTTTTTCTTCTTAACAAAATCTCAAATGGGTCTAGTTCCTTCAACCTATCCAAAGATTCTTTCTCTAATAGTAACTATGAAGTGACTACTTCCCAAAACTCTTCTTTATCATTTTGAGTTACTAAGGATGAGATATCAATACCTCTTTTATGTAGGTCTAAGACAATTTCAGTTAATTCCTTTTCACTTTCATACCTAAACAAGACTTCCTAAATTTTTTCATCAAAATTTTTATCTTTAGGACTTCTTAAAACTTCATAGGACAAGGATTTTGTATGTAATGGAGTACTTGATATTGCATAAATTCCTTTAATACCTCTGGAGATGGTGTTTGGATTGTCCACAATGTTAGGTGGATCTGGGTCAGGATTACTCCTCATGTATCTCCTTCTCGAAGACACCTTTGATCATATGAATTTTGAATGGAGTCACCAAGGTAGATGTAGCCTCGAACAACTTTCTGAGCTCCTGCTACCTTCAGAAGTTCAACTTCAAAATTTTAGGAAAGTATATCTTCAGACTTCCGACAGACGCACCAAATGTTATCACAAAATTGCACTTGATTGGCTACTAATCAGACAACTCTATGTAACTGTTTCAAATCATCTTGTGACTGAATCTTAGCCTTTTCAGTCTGAGAGGGCTCTCTCAAAGGGGTTGATGATATTTGATAATGATGAAACTAGATGGCTAGCTCTATTTGGAAAATAACTTGATTGTGATGTGTGTAGGTTGAAAAGAGTACAGGTTTGCAACCATTTAGCTTATGGAGTCAAAAAATTAGTAGGTTCAATGGTAAGGTCTCTTGACATGGAAGGTGAGGCAGGTAAGAGTTTTTACTAAAGGTAAATCACACATGGAACATAGAGAAACACAACCATTTCATCAATAAAGGAAGTCAGAGCATACACATATGAATTATGATTAATAAATATGAAATCCACTGCAAGTCATACACATAAAAATATAGATAAGAAAATCACTAAAAACTCCGTGAGAATCTTAGGTCTATCAAGAAAAATTCCTCTATATTACTGATATCAATCAAATTACATAAAGCTGCAATAGTGAAAAAAATCTCCAACCCATTACAAATTCAATCATCTGCCCTTTAATATACTTTCTTACATCAAATATTATTTTCCTCTTGGCTAGATTCATTGAACTATTCCTATGAAATCTTGCATAACAGGAAAACATGTGCTTTGATGAGAAAACGACAGCTACACTCTAAAACATTCCTTTTCCTAATAGGACTCAACTCCTATTTATTACATCAAACTTCCTTATCTCTTAAAAACTTTACATGTCTAAGAACTAATGGTTCACATGTTTTAATGGGCTTTGATATAACTCATCACTACTTGACATCTTAAATATCCTCCTCAACATATGGAAACAAAACCCTATTTTTTAGGAAAACATGACCTTATCTTCAACTAATGAGTTTTCCCCATTTCATGGTCTTCAAGTCATGGATTATTGTTGCCAAGGTCCCTTGACCTATTTAATGTGTCCACCTACCCAAAAAATTCTCTTAAACCTTCTCAGAAACCTTCAAAACAGCTCGCTACGAAAGAATGGTAGTTTCGTAGCGTGCTTTCGTAGCATACAAAATGGCTTTTGCAATCAAGTTTTCTGCTTCTTTGCTCTTTCATGGTGTCCATAATGATCTGACACATCATAAATAACATTTCCTCTCCTTGAAAGCTGCAAAAATTGGTTTTAAAAGAAAAACGAAAGCTACTGAAATTTTTGTAGCGTTTTCCTCGCTTCAAGCCTAGGAAACGCTACGAAACTGTGGAAAACTGTGCAATTTCCAGATTTTGACCTTGTTTCAAAAAGGTACCTTCCAAATGTAAAAATTTGGTTTTCAACATGCCATTGACCTCTCAAAACATAAACAAAATCAACTTAAGAGCCTTGAGGTGTTTCTTCTTCATTAATGATGAGTTCAGCTATGGGTTCTTCAACTACAGTCATCTTTTAACCTTTCTTCTCCAACTCCTCATGGATCAATTGTAACTGCTCTTGGAGGTATTTAACTTTATCCTTTAGCTTTATGTTGCTATATTTCAAGTGTAGGTTCATTTTTCTAACATGCTTCACCTCTTTCCTCAATGGCATAATCCTTTTGATTAATTTTTGTGTATCATCTAAGGTCTTTGACACACTGTCAACCTCCTCTTCCCAAATCTCTTTCATTTTCTCAAACTGCACTTTTTGGACATTATATTTCCTTGCCTATTTCGTTGTGACTTATATTTCATGATTTTCTAACTTCAACTATTCCTCAAGGACCCCAAACTCTTTTTTTTCAATAATTTCCCCCTTTCCTTTCTTTTTCTTGATGACTTGATCCTCTTTTGCAGGTGATGATAGGTCAATGATACTTGGTGGTGGCTGGACAATTCCAGTCACCCTATTAACTTCTTTATTGCTCTCCAAAAGTTTTCTAGTATGTCTTTTCATGGGTTTCCTAGCCTGAAACATAAAACTTGCATCCTCACCTACAAAATCTAACTTCTTTGATAATTTATCTTTCTTGAGCTCCTTTCCTCCCTCATCTATATCCTCAGCTTTGTCTATGGGAGTCTCTTCAATATCAATAGCATGTAGAATGTCTTCTAAATTGCCTTTAGCCACTGTTTGGCTCCTTGTAATCATTTTTCTGCCATTTTTACTCACATTTGGCTCTTGTTTTACAGGTTTTCTCATACTTGACTTTTGTTTTCCGATAAAACAGTAGGTGTCTCAATTTTCTGCAACTACTTTGTTTCCATGACTACTAGTTCAATTTTCTCTGCCCCTTTTGGTTCACTTTGTTCTGCAACTAAAGGTGATGGTATACCTCTAGGTTTAAGAGTTATTTTAGGGGTAATTGCATCCACTTCAAAACCACTAACAAATAGAAAAGATGTAATGTCCCAAATTTTGCAATAAAGTATTTGGGACATTAATCTTGCTTTTATTTTAATAAAAGGAATAAAATGGGTGAGGGAAACCATTGTAGAAAATTAATAATCACTCCTATGGTGAAAAATTCACTTAAGTGGCTTAAGATAACAACCCCAAGTGTGAAAAGGGGCCAAAGGCAAGAAAGATAGACCATGGTTGACCAAGTCAACAACATACCCTAATAGGGGAAGCTTGCACAAGAAGATTGCGTAGTTGGAGTGGAGGGAAATTCAAATGAGAGAAAACCTAATGTGAGTGGGGTCCATGAAAACAATGCATAAAAGATGAAGGAGAGCTATTGTGGAGATCAGTTTTGAGAATAGAATTCGAAGTTGAAGCTCTCTTCAACTTGGTGCTACTTAGCACAAGAGTGATTCCTGTTTAGGAATGCCCTTCTCTTCCATGGGATGCTATGTGGAGATTGTAATTCATCTACCTCACATCATGGCATGAGGCCAAGGCAGTCATTTACAGCTATTACGTTATTCTTGCAGCAAGAGAACGCTGGAGTTGCTAGTGTTGCAGTGAGGGACTTCCATCATCACACTTCCGGAGTTGGTTTGTAGAGGGAAAGCTCATTCCTTCTCTAGGAAATCAGAAAAGGAGATTTCCGGAGCTCATATTGTATATTTGGCATCAGGCCATATGTATTTCTCTCATGCCTAGCACAGTCCCTTTCTCCTGCAGCGTTATTCTCAGTGAGGGTTTGCAGATGGAGCATATTTTGTGCACTATGGAGTGCAATCTTCAGGAAGGAGATCAACTCCTTCACTTTGGAGATTATTGGAGGAGGTTTCATTGTCATTGCAACATATATTGCCCTTATCCTATTTTTTATTGTATTTGAGTTGCAGCAGCTACACTGCAACTCCGGAATTTTACTATTTTGTGTATTTTAGCCAATCCCTTAGAGGATTGAGGAAATAATGTTTTCTAGGGTTGAGATCTTTCTCCCCTATCTTTATTTCAGCCTGTAATGTCATATCATTCCATATGTATAAGATTGCAATCATTTTCCCTCATATACTGCGCAGTTATAGAGTAGCTGGGTTTTATGCAGCAATGTATTCTCATGTCTATGTACATTTTCCTCAGAGGCTCGTTTGAACTCACCTTGAGAGGTCTTTTCCTCAAGGAACTTGTATAATATTTGCTGCTATACATTATGTATCAGATTTTCACTCTTATAACATTATATGGTGCATTCTTTCACTGATGTTCATATTGAAGTTTTAATGCTGCTGGAGATTCCCTTATTGAGCATTGTTTTGGTATACATGTTGGTGGGATATCTGAATAACCCCCTTAGGGTTATTTCTTTGGGATTATATTCTGCAGGGAGTTTATGTAAAATTTATTCCAAAGAAACACAACATTGGATTGTCTTATTTTTACATAGGCTTCCTTATACAACGTCCTCAAGGGCAGCTGGTGCAGAAATTCCTTGAAGGGAATTATTAGCTCTTGACAAGTTCTATTGTCAGAGTCTGCTAGTGGGCCAGGTAGTCTCTAGATCTCATTATTCCTTGCGAAGATGACATATCTAGTAAATTCCCCAACATTCAATCTTTGAGATAGTTCAATGTTGATTGTTAATACTCCCGGAGTGGAAAAATAGGAACATCTAAGATGTTCTCGACGAAGCAAAAAATTTCCCCATTTGGGATATTACAGTCGTATTAGAGCTTCGAACTTGGATCACCCTGTGAAGTTTGAATTTTACAGAAGAAGAGGTCAGAGATGATGCAAAATATGAGATCAATCTCATCAATTTAGGGTCCAGCAACAACCTCTCCAAGGAGGTTGAGGAAATAGAAGAAGGAGATGAGGAAGGACCATGCACTTCCTATTCTCACAGAGGAGCAGAGAAGAAGCATGGAGAACACTTAGAATTTGAATTCAAAGTGAGTATCTGCTGAATATGGAACAAACCCTAGATTATTCCAAGAGGATCTATATTTTTCACACTTGTTTAGTAGAAAGAGGAAAGGACTTGGTGGTTCAGCCATGGGAGGAGTGCAAGGGTTTCTACTCTTGCTGATTTTTCTCAGATCTTGAGCAGAAGATTTGGCCAAAGGAGGGAGGAGCCCTTACCACCAGAGGCACATTCCAACGCTGTTACATTCATGGAGGAGCAGCCTCCACCTTCAACTATTGAGGTAGCCAGCACACTTGAGGTGGAGACTCTTGCAGTAAGGTTCTTCCAAGTTCTATCCAAGGTATGCATGAGTTTTCATCTATCATGGAGGATTGATCATTATTGCATGCTGATTGTCTTGAGGAGGGTACTTTCACTACACTGTGTCATTATTCTCAGACACCCTTGATGATTCATGCACCACACATGATGTTGGGGTTTGAGACATAGACCATGGAGGAGATTGCATTTCAATGTCCCATGAAATGCAAAGGGAGAAATCCGTTTTGGGACAATGGTAGCTCTTTTGAAGAGGTACCAAGTGGAAGGATACTTACACCAAGGAGCAGAGCCTTATGGATGGAGTGTTCCCAGCGGAAATGTGGAGGATCCATAACCCACAGTTCCCAGGATCATTCTACAATTTTTGCTCTTGATGGATAGAGATGAGATTATGGGTGCATCATGGGATGGAATTTCTATTACCATTCATTATTTTCCCATTTCAGATTGGGTATGGTGGAAGTATATGGGAGGAGAAGCAGTACTCTTGTTGCTCATATTTTGTTTGCATGTTGCGGGAGTAAGAGGAGGCACTAGCACAGTGCAAGAGGATTTCTTTTTGATCTTGGATGCCAAGCAACACCTTCTTCATGGGAGGAGCACTACATTTGTAGCAACATGATGGGATGATTCTTTGGCATGAATCATGTCGAAGAGGGAAGCTTTGAGATGACAGTGGCCCTACTCCAAAGGCCAGCAGCGCTACCACTCGAAGGCCTGAGTTACTTGTTGAAGTTTCCTTCAATGATCCAATTTTATGCAGGAACGCAACAGAATAAACATATAACCATAAATACAGAGATGCAACGGAAACAACACTTCATTTCATTAATATCAAAGAACTGAAATTTGCTTACAGACAGAATGGAAATAAAACTAGCTAGGGCGCTCGTAGCTATCTCTGAGAAGAGATGTGGCGGCTACAGGCCTTTGAACTGAGTTACAATGAGGCTCGAGGGCCTATTTATTATTTATAAACAATGGGAAATCCTAAAAAACCAAAACCCTAACCCTAGGAGATGAAGCGCCAAAACTATGGGCCCCGTTTGGGTAAATTGGTGTTTCAACTTCCCAGGGGCGTAACTTTGGCATACGATCTCCGTTTGACGCGTACCATACCTCGTTAGAAAGATCTATCCGAGGAATAAAAATTTGGAATGAGAAACATCAGTCCATGGACCCATTTTTCTCTCCTTTTTCCCAAAAAACGTCGTTTAGGGCCTCAAAACGGCTCCGGAAGTTTAGGACCCGAAAAACTGCTAAAAATAGTAAACTGTGCCGAAACTGAAAAACTGAAATAGACAATGGTGGAGCCCCAAGTGGAATAGGCGGGTGACCACCAATATCCACCTGGATCATTCCTCCCCCCTTAGGAAGCAATTGTCCCCATTGCGTTAAGTTCCTCCATGAGATGAGGAAATTTCTGCTGAACTTGGTCCCTGGTGAACCACTTTCCTTGGTGCAGGAGTTGGCCAGCTTTGATAACCCGATATAGTTGGATCTTCTGCTGGCGAGTGTTCTTGATTTGCATGTCCATGATGCAATCTGTGGTGGCCTGTTCCATGCAGTCTGGATTTAACTCAGTTGGTGTGAGTTGTTCCGCAATGTCCGAGGTGTCCAGTAGAGGTGGGAAGTAAGGACGAAGGCGATCCACATTGAAGACTGGGTGCAGACCAAGGAATGGTGGAATACTGAGCTCGAAGGCATTGTTCCCTACAGCCTTGGTGATGGTGTACGGCCCGTATCGGAGCGGGCGAGGCTTGTGGTGGGGTCGAGTGAGGTGCTCCTTCTACAAATGTAGCCATACTTTGTCGCCCACCTGGAAGTTGTGTGGCACC
This sequence comes from Pinus albicaulis, assembly GCA_034641835.2. NCBI lineage: Eukaryota > Viridiplantae > Streptophyta > Pinopsida > Pinales > Pinaceae > Pinus > Pinus albicaulis. The sequence continues at coordinate 59,006,299 of CM076576.1, forward strand.
CGATGTTGATCATGGCATTTCTTGTACTTGGCATTGGCTCTGTCCAATATATCATGAACCTGTTGGCGGATGTGTTGAATGTGCTTGATGAAGCTACTTGCTTTGTCAACTTTAGACTGGACATGAGCTGAATCGGCCTGAGCAGCTGCAAATGGCATGGCTACGTCAATGGGACATAGTGGCTGGAATCCCAAGCCCACCTGAAAGGGGCTATGGCCGATTGAACTGTGGAGAGCCCGATTATAACTATGTTGTACATAGGGGAGGATCTCATCCCATGTGCATGGATGCTTTGAATTGTACATGCGTAGAATGTGTACAATCATTCTGTTGACGACCTCTGTCTGGCCATCTGTTTGGGGATGGAAAGCTGTGGACTTGGTGAGCTTGGTATCCAACATTGACCAGAGGCTGGACCAAAATGTGTTGAGGAACCTGCTATCCCGATCTGATATGATAGACTGTAGGATCCCAAAGTGCACCCACACTCGTTAAAAGAAGAGTTTAGCAGTGGCTTCTGCTGTGATATTCTTCTTGCAGGCCGCCATAATGGTCATCTTCGAGAATCTGTCGACGACCACGAAAACACAGTCATTTCCCTACTTAGTAGAAGGCAGGCCCGACATGTAATCCATGGAGATTGATTCCCAAGGTCGATTAGGGGTAGGTAGAGGAGTATATAGGCCTTGCTTCTTGATGGTCAGTTTGGCAATGGCACAAGTAGTGCAGGATCTGATGTGCTTCTCGACATCCTTTCGAAGGTTCGGCCAATAGAAATACTTCTGCAGGCTTGCTACTACTTTCTCGACCCCGAAATTCCCAGCGACTCGACTGTAGTGTGCTTCCCATATCATCTTGGCACGCTCGCTTGAAGGAACACAAAGGTGTCCCAGGTGACATAAAAGTGCATCTTGGAGGTGAAAATTTGGAACTTGCGTACCCCCCAAGAGTGCCTTATAAGTGTGGCCGAATTCTGGGTCACTCTCATAGAGAAGCGGCCAATCAGAAGTCTCGTGCCCACAAGAGTTGAGCACAGTGGTGAGCGCCACAATCGATGGTCGGCTGAGGCAGTCTGCAACATGATTGGTGCTACCCTTCTTGTACTTGATGCTCAAACAGAAAATGTTGGCAGTATATGTGGACCACTTCGATGGCGATCATTTCGCAACTTCCTTGTGTCCGCATGAACCATGTGTCAGTGGTCCGTGTGGATGATTGTTTCCTCCCCCAAAATGTAATGCTTCCTTTGTCGACAAGCTTGCACAATGGAATACATTTCTTTGTCATAAGTGGGATACTTGCGGACTGTGTCGGATAATGTCTCACTGTGATACACCATTGGATGCCCCTATTGAGTAAGAATCGCTTTCCAATAGCATAGTCGTATGCATCTCGTCTAATCTCAAATGGTCACAGTCCGGTAAGGTGAGCACCGCGGTAACAAAGGCAATTTTTTTCAATTTCAGAACGCTTCTATTGAGGTTCCGACCAAAAGAATTTTTCTCTCAAGCCCCTTGGTGACTTGACTCAAGGGCCAAGTGATATGAGAGAATCTCAAACATGAACCTCCGGTAGAAATTAGCAAGACCCAGAAAGCTGCGAAGCTATGTTATAGTGGTTGGGGCTGGCTAATCCCGAATGACTTGGATCTTGGCTGGATCCACATGCACCCCCCTTTCATCAATAATGTATCCTAGATATTGAACCTGGGTCATGCCAAAAGTGCACTTCTCCAAATTGGCACACAACATGTGTTGCCGCAGTGTTTGGAGGACTTTTCGGATGTGGTGAAGGTGCTCTTCCTAATTCTAGCTGAAGATCAGAATGTCATCCAAGTACACCACTACAAATGAGTTGGTGAATGGCCACAAGATGTCATCCATCAACCTCATGAAGGTTGCGGGAGCATTCGTCAACCCGAAATGCATGACCAACCATTCAAAAGGGCCTTCCTTAGCTTTGAAGGCAATCTTCCACGCATCAGAGGGTTCAATTGGTACCTGGTGATACCTAGACTTCAAGTCGATCTTACTGAAATATTTTGCACCTTGGATTTGGTCCAGAAGGTCATCAATCCGTGGGATTGGGTACCTATTCCGGACAGTGATCTTGTTCAGCGCCCGATAGTCAATACAGTGTCTCCACGTCCCATCCTTCTTCTGTACCAACACGATCGGGCTCCCACAGGGCGATGAACTTGGTCTGATGTGACCTTTCTGCAACAACTCCTAAATCTGCCTCTTGATTTCATCATTCTCCAAAATAGAGCGCCGATATATCGGTCCATTAGGTAGCGGTGCACCTGGGGTCAGATCAATCGGGTGCTTGACTTGGCAGTGCAGAGGAACCCTTGTGGGTGAGGTGAATATCTCCCCTTACTCCTCCACAACCTTATCCATTTGTTGTTGTCATGCAGAGGAGCCCTATCTGGAGGTCGTGGCCACAGTATTCTTCTTGCCCTGGGGGCGGATCATCAGGAAAACGAATTTCCTGGTTTGGGAAATGAGCTATCAAGATTGTTTTGCAGAACTAAAGAGATTGTGGTGGGGAGGTGGTACCGTATCCCTTTGTACAACTTTTCCAAAGAAGAATAATAAAGACGAGGTCGAGACTCATACACAGCATGATGCTTCCACAAGTATGGTTGTCCTAATAATACATCAGAAACATCAATAGGAGCAACGTCACATAATACCTCATCCGTGAAGGGCTTGATGCTATAGGAAAGGCGACATTGCTAGCTGACGCAAAGATCTCGTCCTTTGTGAAGCCACCCGATGGTGTATGGATGTGGGTGAGCCATGGTCGACAAGCCCAACCACTTCACGACGTCTGCTGAAATGAGGTTCTTTTGGCTCCCATTGTCGACAATGAACTGTACTGGGGAGCCCTTTACCCACATCTGGGAGTGGAAGAGACGTTCCTCCTCCTCTGGATCTTCCGGTTCCTCCTTCTGGATCTTTGTAGTGGCAACAATGGCGTTGGGCTCCGCATCAATAATCTGTTTCCCTTTTTCATTCCCCTTTTCAGGTTCTGATTCGGAGTCGGAGCATGCATCTGACTCAGAAGCCCTCATCTCGGCCACTAGCGACTTCTTGGCCCGACACTCACTTGTGTTGTGAGTGGAGCTCTTATGGAACTCACACCACTTTCCCGTGTCCTTCTTTGGCTTTGCGGTGCTGTTCTTTTCTTGTGGCTTCGATGAGTTGTCTTTAGCCGCCATGCCTTGGCTCAGTCCTTTGTTCTGTGGTTTGGAAGCACCTTTCCCTTGCTTTTGATTCGCAGATCCAAAGTCTCGCTTCTTCTGCTTGAATTTCTGCTCAATCTTGGCAGCATACCGGTATGCCGTACCAAGCGAGGAGATGTCGAGGAACTCCATTTCCTCCTGAATGTATCTGTGCAGACAGCTGCGATACTTTAGCACCAAATGTTTCTCTGAATCTTTGATACCCAACTTTGTGCGCAGAGTATGGAACAGATTCGTCAGCTCGTGCACATCTTGATCCCTTTGTTGTCGCAGCGTGGTCCATTGTATGTACTTGTCCTCATAGCTCCCCACGGGATAGTACTGTTCCTTGACGGCATCTCGGAAAGAATTCCAAGTTGGTACGGCCGAGAACAAAGAGGGTTCTGTCTGGTCCTTGTTCTCACAGTAGGTTTCCCACCAGTCCTTAACATGGGGGGTAGCTTGAGGAGTGCAAAAATAATCTTCTCCCGGTCTGAAAAGTCATGAACAGAGAAATATCCTTCTAATAGATTCAACCATCTATCTACGGCATCTACGTCTATTTGACCCTCAAATATGGGAATGTCAAAAATTTTCATTTGTAGACTTTGCAAGGAGTCGCGCTTCCGCAGTGGCCGCCTGAGCGTATGCTGGCCGTGGGCAGCCGTTGAAGGATCTGAGCAAAGTTATCCATCATCACGTTCTTTTGTTTTTCGAGGGCCTCCTCGAGCAATATTTTGATATGATATCCTCCACGGCTATCTTTTCTTCAAATCCCATGGGGCACTCATTGTGGTTTATGAGGGCCTGGATTCCTGTAAAGGTTCCACCGATCGAGCCCCAGCCCTTATACCCGACTGCCAGACATGCAAAGAAGATCGAGAAAAAAGTACCCGCTCCGATACTCATCGATCTAGATTTATTATTTATGCAGAGCGCAATAAGCCTGGACAGAGAAATTATAAATACAGCAGGATGCAATGGAAATAACAATTTCCATTTCATTAATATCAAAGAACTTAAATTTTCTACGTACAAAATGAAATAAACTAGCTAGGCACCGGCATATCTCCGAGAAGAGATGTGGTGGCTACAGCCTCTGAACTGAGTTAAAATGAGGCTCGAGGGCCTATTTATTATTTAGAAACAATGGGAAATCCTAAATAGCCAAAACCCTAACCCTAGGAGATGAAGCGCCAAAACTATGGGCCCCGTTTGGGTAAATTGGTGTTTCAACTTCCCAAGGGCGTAACTTTGGCATACGATCGTTGTTTGATGCGTACCATACCTCGTTATAAAGATCTATCCGAGGACTAAAAATTTGAAACAAGCAACATCGGTCTATGGACCCATGTTGCTCTCCGTTTTCCCAAAAAACATCGTTTAGGGCCTCAAAACGGCTCCGGAAGTTCAGGACCCGAAAAACTGCTAAAAATAGTAAACTGTGCCGAAATTGAAAAACTGAAAGAGACAATGGTGGAGCCCCAAGTGGAATAGGCGGGTGACCACCAATATCCACCTGGATCATTCAAACTACTTCACAAGTAATGCGTTTTGGAGGCATGTAGGTGATGAGCATAAAGGAGTAATGGAGGGAAGCATTCCTCACTACATTTTGACTTCCTTGGCTTGGTTGCACAAGCACAAGAAGAGGAATCTACATGCAGAAATTTTGGGTTCTTCTTTCATGCATTTCCATGCATATTATTCATTGATGGAAGAGTCCACTTGGGAGGGAAACTTGATGGTTGCATATCATCATATGGATAGATGCATAGCCCAAGGATGATGAGATGGTTGGCACAACCACTTCCCTACTATGTTGCATTAAGGGAGAACTTTCATTGGAGCCATTTTTCAGCTCAAAGGCCAAAGTACTTAATGAGGGAGGTAACCATTTGCTCTATGTTTGGTGCTCTATTATTCTTATGATCATCATGTTATATCAAGGAGGATCCTTCCTTCTTGTACATTATGTTCAGCTATACTTATGGTCTGTTGCAGCAAGGAAGATGGCCATCTTATGGGTGGTTTGTGCGGGAAGCCCACAGTTTTGGTGTGCACCTTGGCACCAAATTTTGTTTTCATGATCACATCTTATAGGATGAATGTGGCAGAAAACAAGTGGCTGAAAGGACACTTGTTACATTATATATTGAGGTAGTCAAATTATGCCCTGCGCTCGTTCCATGCATGGGACCAAAATTCACCTCCTTGCTCTCATAAGTTTATGCTTCCATATGTTGCTGATGGAACGTTGTTTAGAGGAAGCATCATTTTGAAGGAGGAAAATGAATTGAAGATGCCCATTGGGAGTATGATTCTCCCTACTTTGCATGTTGTATGCTTCAGGAGAAACAATGGCAGCCCATGATTGCCAAGCTTCATCTCTTTCCTTCATATGGGAGGAGTTATTTGGAGAGTTCAAAATTTTGGAGGAGGCACTTCATGGCTTTTCTGTTTGATGAGGTGGCTTGGGTCTCTCATGAAGGCCATTTATTTCAGCCATATATCAGCAGTAGCCCCATATGTATCTTGAGGAGGGAGAGACTCATTGGGTGGATGTGCCCTTTGGGGAAGAAGACCTCCATTTCTTTGCAGCACATGCTCCAAGGGGAGTATGGAAGATGATATGGTCACCATGTTCAGCCATGTGTTTTTCCATGAAGTCAACCATATGATTGCTTGGATGCCATATGTGGATGGATTCCAACTCATCACATATGTGAGGATTTGGGCCAGCTTGATTTGCAGCGTTGGAGGAGAGGTCTTTGGAGGATCTAGACTTCATCTTGCCTCTTGAAGGCAACAATATTGCAGCCCAACTTCAACTTTCACTCCACATACATCCTAAGTGGAGAAGGGGACAACATGGGGTAGGCTATGAAGCTTACCAGGTTCAGGAATTTAGCCCACCTATTTTTCATGAGCACAAGGTGGAGGAGTACTTTCAAGAGTTGCCTAGTTGGAGGGTCACTCATTTTGCTTGATTGCTTGAGGATGGAGGATCTACAGGAGGATATTTCAGACTCCATGCCTTGAGTGGAGGACCTTTTTTCATTTGATCCTTGCTCTTGCTTGAGGACAAGCAAGTTTTGGGAGGGGAGGACTGTAATGTCCCAAATTTTTCAAAAAAGTATTTGGGACATCAATCTTGCTTTTATTTTAATAAAAGGAATAAAATGGGTGAGGGAACCCATTGTAGCAAATTAATAATCACTCCTATGGTGCAAAAGTCACTTAATTTGCTTAAGATAGCAGCCCCAAGTGTGAAAAGGGGCCAAAGGCAAGCAAGCTAGACCATGGTTGACCAAGTCAACAACGTACCCTAAGAGGGGAAGCTTACACAAGAATATTGCGTAGTTGGAGTGGAGGGAAATTCAAATGAGAGAAACCCTAATGTGAGTGGGTTCCATGAACACAATACATAAAAGATGAAGGAGAGCTATTGTGGAGATCAGTTTTGAGAATAGAATTCAAAGTTGAAGCTCTCTTCAACTTAGTGCTACTTAGCACAAGAGGGATTCCTGTTTAGGAATGCCCTTCTCTTCCATGGGAGGCCATGGGGAGATTGTACTTCATCTTCCTCAAATCATGGCATGAGGCCAAGGCAGTCATTTGACACTACTACATTATTCCTGCAGCAAGAGAACGCTGGAGTTGCTAGTGTTGCAGTGAGGGACTTCCATCATCACACTTCCAGAGTTGGTTTGTAGAGGGGAATCTCATTCCTTCTCTAGGAAATCAGCAAAGGATATTTTCGGAGCTCATATTGTATATTTGGCATCAGGCCATATGTATTTCTCTCATGCCCAGCGTAGTCCCTTTCTCCTACAACGTTATTCTTAGTGAGGGCTTGCAGGTGGAGCATATTTTGTGCACTATGGAGTGCAATCTTCAGGAAGGAGATCAGCTCCTTCACTTTGGAGATTATTGGAGGAGGTTTCATTGTCATTACAGCATCTATTTCCCTTCTCCTATTTTTTTTTGTATTTGAGTTGCAGCAGCTACATTGCAACTCCGACATTTTACTATTTTGTGTATTTTAGTCAATCCCTTAGAGGATTGAGGAAATAATGTTTTCTAGGGTTGAGATATTTCTCCCCTATCTTTATTTGAGCCTGTAATGTCATATCATTCCACATGTATCAGCTTACAGTCATTTTCCCTCATAGACTGCGTAATTATAGAGTAGTTGGGTTTTATGTAGCAATGTATTCTCATGTCTATGTACATTTTCCTTAGACGCTGATTTGCACTCACCTTGAGAGGTCTTTTCCTCAAGGATCTTGTATAATATTTGCTATTATACATTATGTATTATATTTTCACTCTTCTAACATTATATGGTGCATTATTTCACTGCTGTTCATATTGAAGTTTTAATGCTGCTGGAGATTCCCTTATTGAGCATTGTTTCAGTATACATGTTGGTGGGATATCTGAATAAACCCCTTAGGTTTATTTCTTTGGGCTTATATTCTATAGGGATTTTATAGCAGATGTATTCCAAGGCAACCCAGCATTGGATTGTCTTATTTTTACATATAATTCCTTATACAACGTCCTCAAGGGCAGCTGGTGCAGAAATTCCTTGAAGGGAATTATCAGCTCTTGACAAGTTCTATTGTCAGAGTCTGCTAGTGGGCCAGGTAGCCTTTGGATCTCATTCTTCCTTGTGAGAATGAAAAATCCAGTAAATTCCCCAGTAGTCAATCTCTGAGATATTTTAGTGTTTATTGTTAATACTCCCGGAGTGGAAAAATAGGAACATCTAAGATGTTCCCGATGCAACAAAAAATTTCCCCATTTGGGATGTTACAAAAGAAGACCAGTCTCTGTCTAGTCTTTTTAACTCATCTAAAACCAGCAAATTTATTAAACCATGATGAAAAAGTGAAGTTTCACTTCCTTCAGTTTTAGCTTGAACTTTATCTGCCATTTTTTCTAAGCTTTTGTATAAATTAAAAGGTAGGTCAAGAGATATCTTACCAAAAAAATGTAGAAGAATCTTGAAGTGGTAAGAATAAACTTTATGATCTCTCCCTTCACAAGTGAAATATTTATGAATGATAAGCAATATCTTTGAGAAATTATCTTTCATGCATCTCTTTGGAATGGCATTTGTAAGGTAAACCTCACTATTTTCTAGCTTGATAAATTATTTACATTCCTTCATGTTGAATTTGAAACCTTGAACCATTTTTCTTCTCCTCTTGGAATCTGTGTTGCTGCTGCAATGGTTTCTGATGTTATAGTGAGGTTCAACATTCCCACTTTTGTAGATGTCCCATTGAAATTTAGGGCAAAATATTTAGAAAATTGTACATGGAATCCTTGCAATCTTTGGAAAAACTAAAAACACCTTATTCTTCTTAAAACTTCTGCATCTGTTGGGTCTTCATTTATCAGGTTAATGTATGATGGCTCAAATCTAAGACAGTGGCCACCTTTTTTTGTCTTCATCTTTACAACCGCGATTCTTTGATGTCTTCTCTACCTCACTTGATCAGTGATACTTGCAAATATTTGAAAATACCAGCCACAGCTTCGGCTCTTTGAAATATCTCTCCAGAGCTGAATAACATGCAAAGAGGTAATGGAGAATGAAAAATGACTTAATTTTGAAATATTTTGAAGTTCAATGACAACTCATGGCATAATGATGACTCATACAGGCTTAAAATGGTGATAATGACTTCATCCATGACCATTGTACCTTGATCTTAACCCTAATTGACTCGAATGGCATCTACCCTATCCCTTTCAATCATTTACTGACACCTAGAATCTATTTTCACAAGACAGACAGGAAACCTTACTTCTGTAGCATACCTAGTATATTTCTGGGTAGTTTTGCTAAGAAAGTATTATCAGTTTCTTAGCGAAAAGTGCATTTTCTCTATGTATTTCACTACCTGTTGGGCCAGAATTGTAACATACAGATAAATTACGCTTCCCTAGGCAGGTGTTAGCCTAGAAAAATAGGTGAAAGACTATATATCACCATTTCTCCTAACTCGTGAATAGATAAGCCGCAGAGGATTCAATGATTGAGCCTACCATCAAAGGTCTTTCTTTCTGTCAACAGTACAGGTTTCAATTCATATGTTTGCTAGCTAAAGTCCCTACAAGAAGATCATCAAAAATGCTGAAGATAATATACACAATGACTATTCAAGCTTAGCTAGCCAAACTTTGTTGAGTAAATCAAGATTCACTCAACCAGATCTTGTTCAGAAAATCGTGCAAAACATAGATGTATGTGAGAAAACAAGAAGTACTTTATGATATAGAAGAGAGGTTATAATCAGGACAGACTGAAGAATCTTCCTGCAGCAGAATGCAGCAGAGTTCCCAAGTCTTATCATTAGTAATTTTCTCTAGTAAGAGCCCACAACTAAAACTCTCAAAAAAAGATGGAGTGTTCTCTCCACATTTTCACTAGTTCTTCCTCCCAAACACTGAATTGCTTCTCACTTGTAGATGAATATAGTTGCTTAATACAAACCCAAACAGAAATAAGATAGTTTCAATCAAAGTGTAGATGCTGTTTAAATGGACATTTGGATCTGGTTGATAATGAACCATCTGGAGAAGACAACCGCCAAGTGGATTCAAACAATGAGAATTTTCTGGTTTCAATGTGACTCAACTTTGAATTTTAATGGCCTGGAAGTACTGTCAGAGTGCCTTGAATAGCTATTGTTAAGAAACATTAGGTCTTGAGTCAGTGTTAAAGCGCCTAAAGAAAATAATAAGCTTCAAACCATGGAAACCCTTGCTTGCTGAAATTATTGTTTGATTTATGTTGTTTCTTGTCTTAGGGCATATAGCAACTGAGATGATAGGGAATGATAGACCCTTCATCATTGGTCCTAGAGATGATGCCCAGTTAACTAGGTCATTGGGAATGGTTCCCAAATTGACCTATAACAATTGCCCCCTAAAGCATGAGATCCAAATAATAAGAACATTTCATTGAGATGCTTTACACTGTGATGAGCCTTGAAACAAAGTGGAGTGGTCACATGCATCAATCTTAAAATACATTACATCATGATGTACACTCTAATGATCATAATTGCTGAGGGTAGGCATTCCCATAGTCACCACATTAAACAATATAATAACATGTACATAATTCAAAAAATCATCTACATTGGAATGTTTCCCAGATGCAGACACGCCTACAGATATAGGCCCATGTTTGGATGACAATCCGTATGTAAGGTCACTGTACAGATGATGTGTACAAAAATCCTCAAATCGCAGCCTAGATGGCTGAAACTAGATTGGGGGTCTTCTTATCTCATTCACTCGATCATTCAGGTACAAGTCTAGCCATGCGAATATATTATTTGTCGTCGAACATGGAAAGACATCATTTGATTACCAGCCAATGCTGTGAGCTGTTAACAAACGCGAGAGAAACACGATTAATGTTAATGGCCCTCAAGGTACTGCAGTACATTTTGTAAGGCGTGAATAAATGATTTGATGTCGAACGCTAAACAAAATCTTTCGGTCAAAAGTACGGAAGCGAGGATCTTGTAGATGCTGTAACAAGCCTCATGGTACTAGAATCTGACGTTTCTAAGTGAACTTCCTGGATATTAATTTGTTGTCGACAGGATGTCACATTATTGCAAAATAGGAGTTACTGATTTCGGAGACAAGGGTATGAATTGATATAGCAATTTTTAGGGATGGCGGTCATGAAAATGAAGGTTTATGAGTATTGCAGATGGATGAGTTCTTAATCATTGGATGACTTCTTTTGAACATATCGGTGACACTGTGATGAGTTGGTAGCATTGACCCAAAAAAAAAGTGAATTTATGATGAACCATAGGTGGGAATGAACCGTCAAGATGATTACTCAACCCAAACAGTCACAGACATGGAGTGAAAGAAGTGTCATGTTCAAGAGCGACTTGCTACCAAAGAGAAAATTTACTTTCTTTTCCCAAATTTTCCCCGGTCATTTGTCGACCAATACCTATTTATTTTTTAACAAGCTTGAGGAGGATAACATTTTCTTAATCTGTAATTCAACCCTTCGGGCAAATAAAGTATCACTATTTAATAATTTAATGAATCTAGCGATGAATGAAACTCAATTCTTCCCATGATTGACAAGCCCGTCGCTAGTTTATGTTTTAATGAGCTTAACGACAGTGATAGCCCGGTCCGTTTTCATGTTTAGAGAGTCTGAAAAAGAGGACGAAAGAGGGCTCCATAAGTACTTTTTTGTAAATTTGTCTCTCAGATCCGAAAAAGTGTAAAATAATATTTTAAAGAACCTCTTTGGTCATGTTTAACCAAGGCATTCCTTTTTCATAAATAATCCATCTTAGTCCAGAAAAGGGTTAAACTTATACTGAGTAGATATCAATTCATTTACTTTAACGAGCTCGAAATGACAAGTGCTCGAAAATATTTTCACATTATCGGAGTCTGAAAAGAGCTGAAAGAAGACTTTAGGGGTTCCATTTTTGCTGTTATCGAAGCTCGAAAAAGAGATAAAAGTGCGCTTCAAATCCTTTTTCGTTTTTATCAAAGCTCGAAAAATAAGGAGAAAACGTATGCTTCATGGTCAAGTCTTTCTTTGAAATGAATCTGCACGACTAACCTATTTGTCAGTTGTATTTCCTATTTAGAACAACATCAAATGGATTAAAAATACCTATTTCATGATAAAAAACATAATAAAACCATATTCATAGCAATAAATTTCTCTTGCAAGTAATTAAATGACTATATAAAGTTGTTTCACTATTCATTTTTACCATTCCATAGTTACCATTTTTATTTCGGAGCTCTCAACCTGATTTTGCCCCGGAACTTTAGTCATCGATTCTGGTCGTTTCTGTGGACAGATTTCATCACCGTTTGATCTAGGTTAGTAGCATGAACCTCCTCTTTCTTTCAATATTAATTTCATTACCATTCCTTGCAGTTTTTTAGGGTTTTGAGGCCCCTAGGGTAAATTCTGTTCAAATTGAGGGCAACACACCCTTGAACATCGAAACCTGCGTTGCATAGTAGGTACAGTGAAGTGTACCTATATGCGCAACACACTGTCTCAGCCCATGGAGTGTGTTGGGTGCAGTTGAAGTTTTTGGTTTTCATGTTGTGTCCAAAATTTTCCTAATTTTTTGTAATGAATGGTATCTAATGGATCTTATGGTTGATTTTCAGGTTTCCATTGGATTATAATGACGATTACATGGAGAGAAACAAAACATGAAGAACAAGATATGATTTCCTTGAATGATCCGGGTACTGTAAGAGATTTAAGATATTGCAGGCTACTTAAGTACTTCAAATTGTCGGGAATGAGGCAAAAAATATAACTCTTGGAGTTCCTTGTTCGAGCATGGGATCCAAAGATAGAGGCATTTCACATAAAAAATCAAGTGTTGTTCATAACAGTTGAGGATGTGTATTTTCTCACAGGTTTGTCAAGGAGAGTTTGCCCATTTCACTCACAGGATCTGTCATTGGAGGAGAAGCAGTGAGGGATTATGTTATGCAGTATTGTTATCCAGGGTTAGAACTTAGCAAATATGGAAAACTAAACATCCATGACATCAGGGATTTTCCTTTGAGAACCATCCTATTCACGATCGCTAAACTAGCTGGCACTGTTACACTCCATGTAGCGAACAGATAGTATATGAAATATGCGCTAGAGTGCCTAGAGCCAATAGTTTTCAACTGGTCTGAAGTTGTTCTATCTTAGATAAAGGAACAAATAAATAAATCAAAGGGAGGAAGGAAGAAAAAATTCAGTTATGGTTCCATCCTTATCTCTTTTTCTTTGGAACAGATTCCACTGATGCAGCCACAACATCTAACATTGGATATATGAAGTCCTAGAGATCCTCGAATGTAGAGATGGGTAGAAATCATGGGTCGAAATTTAGGCCAATCAACCATTGTGTTCTCAACTACATTCTTTGCCTGGTTTTGGTGATAGATTGTCGCCATCGATGAGTATGCATATGCAGGCATCGACTTCTGAAGAGATCTAGATCTAGTTTTACCAGAAGGTGCTCAGTGGGGTGCAATAGGTAAGAATGATTTGACCATGTTTTTAAATTTTTATAAGGTTTATACAAATGTTTTTGTGTTTTTATTTCTTTCCAAGACAAAAATACATCTTTAATGTAATGCAAATATTGGTCGCATTCAACTAGTAGAGGAACCAGAGCACGAATCAGATGCGCTAGCAGAGAGGGCTGTTGGGAGAGCAGTCCTTCAGGACCTTGATATGGCTGAGACTCTTGTTGAGCTCCAATAGAACATAGAGGGGTTGACCTTTGAGATTTCAGATTTCCAGATCAAAGAGCTTCCCATGCGACTGCAGCGACACACAATTGGGGTTCCTAGCCATTAGATGTGGTTGCTCCATAGGATTGCTAGATATATAGCGTGCTATCATGAGCACCACTAGTTTACTTATGAATTTTTGCATACATTTTGAGGTCATATGACCAATGTGTCTTGGGCACAAGTTTTGTAAAAAACCTATAACTATCTATCTATATGTTTTCAGATTTTTTCCTATATTTAATGTGCAATCCTATTTAGTGATGTGAATGTTTTCTTTACCTATGTCGCAAATTTCTATCTAAAACTTGATTATCTAATGAATCAGTTAAAGTGTTCGGATTTTTGGAAATGTGTTGATATTTAATAAAATCAAAATGTCTCTCCAGAAGTCGAACTCTTAGGAACAATCTAAGTAATGTTGGATTTCTAACAGACTAAATACTAGTAAGTTGTAGTACCACAAGTTGTGAGTCTAACTTTATGATTGTGTGGTTAATAACAAATGAAATGGCATCAGAGAGAAGTTTGATAAATGTGTTATACTCATCGATATTATTCATCGATCTACTAATACAAATCCCTTGAAAACTCACTAACTCGTCGTTCGGAGAAAAAATAGCCCATGCTGTATAGGATAGATTCTGTGTTCTACGACTAGCACCATCAGCATATCTAACAAATGGTTCTGAAGATTCAGTCATCTGTGATGAAATGTAAAGCAGATTACTAATGTCAAGAAAACTCTAAAAAAAAAATTAAGATAGTGAATGCAAATCAACAACATATAAAAAATATAGTACAAAAAATTACTACGCTCATGATTAAGCATAGTAACATTTCAAATGAAACCCATTTCTAGGATGTGTCAATGGAATCCCATCGTAATCAAGTAACTCGTAGGCACCCTTAGCAAGAATTATTTTTACAATATAGGGGCCATGCCATAATGGATCGAATTTCCCTGTACCTATTACATCAGCTTCTTGGTCGTAAAGAAGGACCAAGTTGCCCTTTGAGTAGATGCAAGGCTGGACATTTTTGTCATATTGTGCCTTTATATGTATCTTATGCGCTTCGTTGGCCAATTGGGCTTCACGATGCATTTCATCTAGATGGATGAGGCTAAGGAGACGCGCTTCTTCTTCTAAGGTGTCAGGTAATAAGTCTATCGCGAGTTTTAACGATGATATTTCACATTGGATTGGTAAGATAGCTTCTAGACCATACACCAATTGAAAAGGAGTCAATCCGATTGTGTTTCTCACTGAGGTCGATATGCCCACAAGGTGGAGTACATGATCAAGTGCCAGTTCCTTTTACAGACTCCTATCATTTGTTGAAGCATTCTTTTAAGAATTTTGTTAATAGCCTCAACTTGTCCATTTGATTGTGGATAATAAGGAGTAGAATTATCATGTGACAATCCTAACTTGGCTATCAATTCAGACATCATATGGTTGCGAAAATGCTTCCCATGATCCATAACTATAGCTTGTCGGACCCCAAATCATGCAATGACGTGATTGAAGTAAAACAATGTAGTTGTTTGTCATGTGTTATTGGATGTAGGCATCGCTTCAACCCATTTGGTAAAATAGTCGACTACGACAATAATATAACCATGCCCCCCGAACGAAGGAGGGTTACAGGTCATGAAATCGATACCCATTTTTGTAAATGGTCCAGTAGAGACAACAAGATGCATTGGTGCTAGCGGTTTATGGAATTTATGGTCATAAATATAGCATGCATGACAACTTCTGACTGCGAGGATACACTCTCGAAAATTAGTAGGTTAAAAGTAATCGGCACGGAGTATCTTCTTTGTGGTAGCATAACCAGATAAATTTCCACCACAAGCCCCAGCATGGCAATCATTTAACACTTTTTCGAGCTTCTCATGAGTGAGGCACCTCCTTAAAATGCTATCGACACCATGACGATAAAGTGTATCGCTGAAAATCAGATAATATTTGGCTTGGTATCAAATACGTCGCTGATTAGAGCGAGAGGTATTAGGTAAAAAAAATTTGGTTTGGAGATAAATGATGAAATATCCATACCATCGATTAGATGATCCGATTAGAAATAGAGACTCGTCTGGAATAGATGGTTCTGACATAGTTGCAGTACTATCATAGGGAAGGTCCCAGAGAAGCTCAGCCAAAACTAAAGACTTCTTTGACTTGGATTTGATGAATTCCAAATAAAATTCTTGCAAAATGACAATCCATTTTGAATATTTCCCCCCCAGCAGTTGACGTGATAAGATGTAAGTTATGCGGTTGCAATCCAAAACTATTGTTGTTTTTTGAAGAATGATATAATGGCGAAATCTTTGGACGGCTTGAACAGATCCCAAGGCAATATTTTCCATGTACGAGTACTTAATTCCGTATCATTGATATTATGACTCAAATAATAGATTGGATGTTCAATTCCTTCTTCTACTTGGACCGAAACCATAGTGATGGTCATTTCAGCCATGGAGATATATAGGAAATAATCGTTTTGATAATTTGGAGGATACATTAATGACGCTCGAACAAGATGGTCCTTGAAAGCATCAAAAGAAGCTTGCGCAACTTGGTCCCAATGGAAGGGAACCCTATTTTTCAATAATCAAGTAAATCCTTTAGCCATTTCTGCGTAGTTTGGAATGAAACTTCTCAGGAAGTTTGCCTTTCCTTGAAGTTTCTATATCTGAAGTAGGTTTGATGGTGCAGGAAAATCAAGAATGGCTTGTACCTTCAATGGGTCTATTCAAATTCCATATTTTGAGACTACAAATCTGAGCAATCGCCCAGAACCAACACAAAACACACATTTGTGTGGATTGAGGCGTATCTTGTAGTGTCGGCAGCGTAAGAAAATGGCTCTAAAATGCATCGTGTGATCAATCCAATTTCATGAATACGCTGGTAACTCATCTATATATGGTTGAAAAATGTGCTTGATGTCATTGAAAGCATAATCCATTGCTCTCTAAGAAGTTTCTCTAGCGTTCTTTAAACCAAACGGAAGTTTCCAATATGCGAATGTGCCCCAGGGATAGATGAATGTTGTCTTATGTTGGTCATCTGGGTGGATATTAATTTTACTGTAGCCGGAAAATCCATCCATGAAAGAAAATATTTCACATCTAGCACAATCGTCAATGATCTGGTCGATAAAGGGAGTAGGATAGTTGTCTTTTGGACAAGCATGATTAACATCCCGATAATCAATGCATAGTCTAATGGTTCCTTGTTTTTTCATTACATGAACGATATTCGAAACCCACTCAGTTAGCGGAATAGGGTAAATGAAACTAGCACGCAAAAATTTTTCAACGTCTTCTTTGATGGCAGCAGCTTTCTTCGGATGAATAGGACGAAGCCATTGATGCACCAGTTTGACATCAGGATACATATTCATAGTGTGTTCAACTATACTAGTATCTATGCTCGACATTTCCTCGTAAGACCAATCGAATACGTCACAAAATTCATGAAAAAGAGAGCGATATGAATCAAGTTCTGATGGAGAGCAAGACACACCAACATGAATATTTTCTACAATGCCAGGTTTAGTCAAAATATCGATAGAAATCATTTCTTCAATATTTGATAAATTTTTCTTCGATTCAATTGCATTAATCGAAAAAGAATTTGTAAAGAAAGTTTGAATGGAGGGGTGATATAGTTCACTAAGATTATTTTATTCATAATCTGGAATATGGGAACGTTGATGATAATCTTCCCATGGTTCTCCTTCTGCCATCATAGCTTCCAAAATATTTTCATATGTAAAAAAATTTGAGGAAAATGGATCAGATGGAGTACCAAAATCTAATGAACGATCAACCCAAACACTCGGTGACGCTGATTTCTGATTTGCTACCCAAGACAAATAGATTGATTGCTATTGTAGCTCAATTGGGCTGAGCAGTAAAACATCATCCAATGTAGAAATACCAGAATCACTCGTACTCTTCCTTAAGACAGATAGAGTGGAAGAGATTAGGTAGCAGGTCTCTATGCTCGCAATTTTTGCTGAAGTCGCAAGCGGCAGTAATGCAAAGGCTCCCATAAGCGTGGAATATTTTAAGATTCCTACACCAATGTTCTAGATTTCTAGTTGGGGTAGGTGAATATACAGAACGATTCCAGTTACCTGCAAAGCGGAGGAAAAAAAAGATAATTAATTAATGACTGTAATAGTACCATTATGAGGAAAGGAAACCATTCTAAAATATGTAGAAACAATATAAGTCGTTGCATATACTCATGGTATTCCAAGTAAAATATTATAGTCAAGTGGTCTGTCAACAACCTCAACATTAATACTTACTTTTTTTCCCCCTAATTCAACTTGCAGGTTATTGATAACACCACAAGGTTTATATGTTCTTCCATCAAAAGCCTTCAATTTCGTTGATGATTGTGATAATCGTGGCGAGCCAAGTGACTTCCAACAGTTTAGAGACATAATGCACATAGATGCTCCCTCATCAATAATAGTGCGATGAACAAGGTGATTGAGAACATTTTCTTGGATGGAGAAAGCCAATTTTGCTGGTAGCTGCGGCATATAGCCCGTATGATTAAAGAAGACAAGATTAGAATCAGTTCGATCAATTCAACCAATGGTCGACAATAAAGCCTACTTCTGGGAGGGAAAATTTTTTAATACCTCAAGAGAAGACATAGCTGAAGGGGATTGAGCCAAATCTTCAACTATATCATAATTTTGTGCAGCTCTTGCTCGAGGATTATATGTCGATTTATGAATTACTCCCTTTGGTGGCTTAATCGTTAATTCATGAATAACAGGGGGTGGTACTGATTCATTATACGGATTCATTGTCGAGGTAGCAGGTTGATCAATGGATGGAATACCATAGTCTTTATTCCATGTTGACACCAAAATACCTTGTGAAGCTTTTGTAGTGGATAACATTAAGACTTGGGAACTAGGAGCTGGATCCGTAGCAATCAAATTTGTGTCTGGATTCGGAAATGGGTCTGTCAACACAGTTGATGCATGAGAAGTCTTGATGATTTTTTAGACTTCAGCACGGTGAGGACAATCCATAACAAAATGTTCCTCATTACAAATTATGCATGGATAATGAGGTTTCTGTGGTCCTCACGTTTGATCAAATGATCGTTCCTACGGGTTAGAAGTTTTCTTTTTCTTTTATTTCCCCTTTTTCTTACTTCATAGTTGCTTATCACTTTTGCCTTTGTCAAATGATAAAACATTGAGTTTGGAAGTAGGAGAAGGATCAGGTGTAGTATTGTTGTGTGTGTTTACAGTGTCTATCAAGCCGTCTCCAGCATTAGAGTCCTTTAATTGAGGAGGAACATTGAAATTATATCGTGACGCATTTGGCATTTTCTTATAAAGTGTGCCAGAATAAGTATAAATCAAGTCTAAATACTTGGCATGAGCGATAAATTTCTCTTCTGTGATGATGCCACCTTTAGCCACATCCTCTGTTATAAATGGTAACAGGGATTTGATGAATTGTTCAGCAAGGAGCCGATCAGGAACAAATGTCTTAACCATTCGTCGACGACGACGCCACTCATGAATATGATCTGAAATGTGAGTAGCATTACTCTGTTTGAAGTTGGTCAAGAGTTTCGTTCCAGTTTCATATCTAATTGGTAACTGGAAATGGGTCAAAAATATAGTAGCCAAGGCAGTGAAATTGTCGAAAGAAGCTCTAGGTAATTCAATGTACCATTTAGCTGCCGGACCTGTGGTCGTTCGCTGGAAAATACATAATTGAATAGAATCATCATTTAGGGAATTTGATGAACACCATAAATGATAAGTCATAACATGACTTGATGGATCTTCTCCAGGGTTTCCATTGAATTTAGGAATGTTGGAGGGTAATTTATGTGGTATCACCGGCCACCAAGGAGCATAATTGATAGGATCATTGGTTAACTGGTTTAAATCTGGTAATTCCAAGGTTGCAAAAAAAGGCAACTGTCTATTAAGGTTAGGTTGAGCATAGCTAGGATAAGATGGAATTTCTTGGGAAAAAGGTCTTTGAGCACCGGCAGATGGGATTTGTTGCTGGTAACCTAGATAAGGGTTGTTTTGCATAGCAAACACTTGAGAGTTCTGTTGACCAAAACCTGGATATGTTACTTGTTGATATGAAGTTTGAGGAATTTGTGCCTATGGTTGCCAAGCGCTTTTTCCACCAACGTTATAACCCAAATTAGTATAATTTGGATTTGGTTGATATATAAAACCAGATTGCGTTTGTAACATCCCATAAAATGGCACACCAGCTTGTGAGTAAATGATTCGTGATACAGGTTGTTGTAAATTAACCAAAGGATTTTGATATTGAGTTGAAGAACTCGCCTGATAAGGTTGATGTACAAGATTTTGATTTTGTAATAGGGGTATAGATGTATTAAAAAGTGGTAATGAAGTGGGTATAATAGGTTGAATTGGTTGATACGATTGGACAAGCATTTATGGTTGGATAGGCAAAGTGGGCTGCCATTGACAAACATTCATGTCAACATTAGTTTGACCAAAATGTCACTGAGTATTGTCATATTGGGTGACCATAGGTTGCCCCCCAACATAAGGAGGATAATAAGATGGAAAATATTGTTCTCCAAATGCTAGGAGTCGAGTTGATATGGTACTTAAAGGAATTGACCCATAAGGACCGACTTGATATTGCCCTGATGATGGATGTAATGATTCAAGTCGTTCAGTACTAACTATAGGACTACCAGTTAAAACACCAAATGATGACATTGGTAATGACCATGGTCTTGAAGATTGACCAAAGAAAATGTTAGACAATTATTTTTATCTTGTTGGGACCAAAGGGCCACCATGCAAATATGATTCTGGTGAGGTTTTGAACATCGACGGAGTAGCGAGGGTAGGAGCTGAAGTAATTGGAACAACAGACCCAACTTAAGATGTTGGTTCAGGCATGGTTGAATGACCAAATGTATACTCTCCGAAATCAATGGGAGATTGAATGGCAATGGGATCAACAAAAGGAGATGGAAACTACTGAGGAAAAGACTGGTACAGGTAAAGGTCTCCCCCAAAGTGGGTTTGACTTAAAGGTGTATCAGGTTGTGGGATTTCTTCAATCGCGATTAAACCAGGAGGAAGAACTTCATCGTCAGGTCCAAAATATATGTCAGACGGTTGACTATGACATATAGGATTTTAAGTGGCTACAGATATTTGTGGAGTGACCAAGGTAGGAACAACTTCGGGCTGTTAAGGATTCAGATTTTCTGGCAAAGAAGAGACAAGATCTGGATAAATTTTTCATTGAACAACGTCGGGTCCAAGAGGTATGGTCTTAGTGATTGAATGGATCGTGACCATGGGTAGCTGTGAAGACTCCATTTCGACAACAATAGACGAACCAAGATATGTGGAAAAAATCTGAGCTAGCTCTGGTTTAAATGATGCTTTTTTGCCAGAGGTATGAATTGTATTTGATTCAGAAGATCATGATTGCCTTCGCCTACCAGAAGTAACTTCCAGCGGTAAAGGTGGTTTTAAAACTAATATACGTGAATTACGGGGGGTAGGATTGTGTTCTTCCACGATTATTGATTTATTTTATCCAAATAAAAAAAAACAAAAAGAGGGTAATGCTAGGCAAAAGGGTTTACCAAGAAACTGTGAATTGAAGAATACCTCCTGGCGAACCAAGAAGTACGGGCAGGTAATGTCCCTGAATGCTGTGTTCGGTGTATCAAAATTTCAAGGTGGCCGACTCGGTTCACTATGGATGGATAGCACCTAAACGTTGTCCTCCCAAATATACCCGAAGGTACGTGGAGGCCCAAGTCTGTATTAGCATTGTCGGATGCGAAACCGCACAGTGAGAGCACCCCTTTATACTTATCATACTTTAACACTACCCAATATACCCGAGAGTACGTGGACGAGCTTCGATATACTTATGTATGTGGAGTGAGGTATCACACTCAGAATGTATCACAGACAAGTTAACGACAGCTGCTATGTTTTACGACATCGGAACACGTCCCTAGCCGAGACCTTCTAAATGTTATTTTTAATGTTCCAATGCATTGTTAAGTAAATTGAGATTTATTTTATGTTGATCTTGCTTAACAATTTCGATTTTAGGTTCACCACGATGATGTATATAAAATTCCTAAAATGCAAGCTAAGAATGATAAACAAACTTTCACTTTCAACTTTTTCAATGAAGAACCTAGATACTAAGGTAAGAGAATGCTAGTTTTTTGGAAAGAGAGCTAATAATTTGTGAGCAAAAAATCAATGAAACAAAACAAAATCAATGAATCACAAACTAAATGCAGATTTCCTAATGTTCATTTTGAAAAAAACACACAATCCTACATGCACATGCAAGTTTTTATTTTTAGTTTCCTTAATGTTATGAATTTAGAAAAGAAACTAGGTGCACTAGATCAATATTAGAAATGGTTTTTACTTTCGAGAAATGAAGAATAAAAACAAAAATTTCTCTTTTGAAGGAAAAACGAGGATTTCCAACAATTTCTCCTATCAAGGAAATGAAGATTTTACGACAATTTCCTATTTTGAAAGCAAACGATTCTTAATGCGACCATAAAAAGTACTTTGAAATTGACTTGTCAATGATAATGAAAAACGTTTTTTAAAACAACATTGAACAAATTTTCAGTCAAAGGAGACGAAGTACATAGAGTTACTGGTCAATTGAGCATCAAAATTTTTAGAACAAATAAGCAAACATAACTGAAGCAAATTACAAAGTCAGATTCAAGGGGATTTGGTCCCTTTCAGTTGCCAACGCAGTCTCCAAGGGGAGACGTGCTCTGCAATGTAGGCATGGAAGGGAGACAATGATCTGCAAAGCACTATGCCCTGAATAATGGTGTGTTGGGCACAGTAAACAAAGAAAAAGCTATTGTTTGTCTCACTAAATTTTCAAATTAAGCTCTGAAAATGTCTAATATTTATGTGAAATAGCTACTGGGTGGATTTAGAAAGAAAAATCAGAGACTAAAACACCTAGAAAAAAGAGAAGTTCTCGCCAGTGGATTTGCCAGTTTGTTGGGCCAGAATTGTAATCTACGGATAAGTTACGCTTCCCTAGGTAGGTGTTAGCCTAGAACAACAGGTGAAAGACTATACTACCGTTTCTCCTAACTTAGAACATATTCATAGAAACGATTGGATGCTTACTTGTTTCAGTCGCTTCAAAATGGCTCCATTCTGTCACTTCCACTACAGCTTCAAATTCAAGCGATTTTGTTGGCTAAATGCTTCCTACAAGGAAGAGCACTGAAACAACAGAAGATGTAATAATATAGATATCTATTCAAGCAAGTTAGCTAAGTTAGTTAAGCATAACTTACATTCATCAACCAATATCTTGCAATATGGGAAATCAAAGTAAACATAAATGCATGTAGGGAAAAATAAGAAGTACTCTTTATTGATGATAGAAGGAGAGGTTACAACCAAGTTACTAATTTGAATTGACCTTCTAGCAGAGTTCCCAAGTCTCATCGCAGCATAAATCTCTCTAGCGGCACCTCCACAAATCAAACTCTCTATTGAAAATTCTCTAGCATTTCTCTACTCAAATTATTCCTCCCCAAACACTTATATTTGTGTTCAATTTATATATGAACTGTAGGTTATTTTTTAATCAATAACATTCCAAAAATAGGCAAGACATGTTTCCATTCATGTAGATGTCAAATGGACACTTGGATCTGAAGCCTGACACATGTGAACCCTTCTATAAGACAATGGCCAAGTGGAGATTCCAGAACAATGAAAATTTTGCTCTCAATGTGACCAGCGCACCTTTTAATGTCAGGAAGTGCTCTTCAAAGCAACCTTTAATGGGGCTACCTGCATATGCAACACACTTAGGCCCTTTAGAGCCTGTGTTGGAGAGCTCTCATATGTTAAATAATAAGCTTCAAACCATGGAAACTCTTCCTTGATGAAAGTCATTTTTGATTTATGTTGTTTCCTGTCTTAGGGCATATAGAAACTGAGATGATAGGGAATGATAGACCCTTGATCATCGGTACTGGAGATGATTCCCAGTTAACCAAGTCATTGGGAATGGTGCTGAAATTGACCTATAACACTACCAAAGTATGGATTCTTGGCTAAAATTACTTTTTCGGTGTTATAAACCTGGGAAATGAAAAATGTCAAAAAATAATGACTGATATGACATGAAAAGATTTGAACGAGGGTGAGTTTTGGACTTTACGATAAGGTAATAAGAAAAAATTAAAATTTTCCTTAACCGAGTAATGAAAAATGAATTATATGACCCTACCTTTGACACATGAACCTCTAAGACTTTGTCAAATTATGTTTCATTTTTTCTAATTGATAACAAAATTGATGAGACAATCATCATTCTCCTAATGACGAACTACATTTCGTAGTTTGAAACACATCGACTCTATGATCTATGATCTATGATGTGATTTCTCGGAAGAATTTATTTGAAAATTCTTTTTTTCTGCAAAACCTTTTTGATTTCTAAAATAGTTTACCTTATGTTGGTAATATGAATCTTCTCTAGTTCCGATTTTTTCTTTGAATTCAATAATTTAATCATATCTGAAGCTCTAGCTGGTTTTTGTTTAATTTATAATTTTTATTGCTCAATGATTGTTTTGAATTTAGTGATTAATTCTCATTGTTCAAATTTAATTTGTATGGAGGGTCATACTTCAGTCATAGCCTAAGTTATTTCTGTCCAACTTCTTTCCTTGGTTCATGAATTTTTCAATTTCTGGCCTAGGAGTGTGATTGTAAGGCGTTGTTTTCAACTCCACCCTCAAGTTAGAGATGACACTAATTGGATCATATGACGAAGTAAAACTTGGATGAAAATTCATCCTCTTGAGGATAGTATCTACTTTAACTCCTGATGTCGTGGTGTTGCATATGACTGAACCCACCTTAATGTTGATTTTAAATTGATATTTCTTGTTACCTGAAACAAAATGTAACTCATCCATGTTGATCCTTTTTCCTAATATATGCCAGAGAGAAAATTGTCATTGGAAGATATTTAGGCAACTTATAAGGTTCCAATTCACAACCATATGCCATGATCTCTATATAGTTATGGTAAAGATACTAATCACTTGTTTTTACTTGATGACTCAGATGAGGAATCCCTTTGATTTATGAACCAATCCTAGGATTATTCTGACTTCTTAAGAGTTGAGAAACTATATGAATGAAAGAGTCAATAAACTCTGTAAATGAAAATTCAGTTGAAATTGACCTAACCAATGAAGTCCAATGTATGACGGATTGGTTAACACCCTGATTATCTTGTTTGTGCAAGGTAATTGGTAACAAATATCCCTGTTGAAAAAGGAACATACAAAATAGTATAAAGGTGTACTTGAACATGCCTTAAATGGTTAGATTCATCATCTTCTCATGCATATTAAAACCAGGAACCGACTATAATTATACATGAATGTTGGTTGATTTTCCTTGGAGTAAATTGAAAATTTACCCAAAATAGTTTCATCTATTGTTCTATCATTTTAGTAGCCTAACAAGCAGGAGATTAGAGAAATAATATGCCTGGTTTCTTCTGGGAACATAGTGGATAGATAAGGAGGATTTCATTTTGGTATTTCAACATCATCTGGAAGAAAAGTTTCAAAAATCTGAGCTCTTTGGGGAAAGGTAATTTTATGATATAATTCCATGAGGGAAGATTGGGAAAAATGGCTAAGGGAATCATTTTGTGGTATTAACAACATCTGGCTTATCTTTTTAGGTGTCATGGAAATAATAATGTCTCCATTATGAGCTACTATGTTTCTCCTAAGAGGATCATATCTAGTTTGACACTAGGTGACTAAATCAGGAAACTCATGAGTTTGAGGAAAGGTAAACATCGACAGCAAGGTATCCTAGAGTTTGACTTCATCTTGCTCATCTAGATATTTTTTTTTTAACTAGAGATGTAATTCATACAATTTGAATTCATATTTTATGTCTGTGATTTTAAACAACTGGTCGGCTGATGGGATATTTTCAAGATCTGGCATGGTGGAAACATTTGGATCTTCTTCTCTCATTGTTTTCTAGCCCTTCCATTTTGGTGCCATTTCTTTCAATAGGGGAAAATAAAATAAGTATTTATGATTAAATGATATCGGAAGAGAGTGGTCTCTACAAATACTGATAGGCATGTGAATGATTTTGACGATAAGGGCAATAGATAGCGGAGTGGTGAATGAAATGTGCCTCTTTGAACCTACAATTTGAAAAAACGACAAAGTGAATCAAAGAGTGGCGCAAGGAAGGTGGATTTTTATTTATACATGCAGGGGTTATTGTTATGATGGATGAATGTAGGAGAACAAGTTGTAGAGTATTTAATGATGAGTAGATAATGTTAAGGGATAAGATAATGGTAAGGTAGCGGATAATGGGTAAGGTTGAATTTAACAGAAAGGTTACAGGTGGCAGGAGGTAATTGACGAGTCAGGAAATTAACGTTGGCAGGAAGTGATATAAATGTTATAAACATTGGTGGGATAGGTGGTTTTCAGAGGGGGTAGGTTATCGTAAGCGGTATGGAGCGGGGGGGATGCGAAATGATATGGAGTTGACATGTTTCAAGGGGCCCACCAAATATAAAATTTTGTTTGTAGAGCCCCCTGCCATTAATGAGAAACAAAGAAATGGGATGCGAAATATCTTCCCCATCGTTGATCTAGGTGGGGAAAATGACAACCTTTGAGATCTTCTTTGGAGATAGTGCAAACGACAAAAAAAATGTGTCATGTTGCGACTTTAGGATAAAGAGGTAACATCTGATTTATTTACAAAAGTAATCAATCGCTTATGAAGTGATTAATCCTTAATTAAAAAAAAATTAATCCTAATCCATTTATGGTGCATTTAGAATAGCTGCCAATTTATTTTTCATAAGTATATTTTCAACCAATATCAAACAATTTGGTGGACTTTATTTCCTAATCTAAATTCATAAACTTAATTAGTTTGGTCATGTTTAAAGAGTATGATTCAAACCAAATTATTTTTGGTTTGTGGCATCCTAACAAGCTGCACACAAAAAATCTCTTTTTTTCTTATTTGAAACTAGTCAGTTTCATTTCTTTTATTACTTCTATCTATGCCTAGCATTTTCAAATATTTTTTATTTTATTTCTTGAAGAATTTAATCCTAACATTTTTATATGATTATTTATTTTGACATTGAGTCTCAACATTTTTTGGGATTTTAATCTATTCATATTCAATCATAACATTTTCAATTTTCCATTTTTCTTCTAAAATGTCTAACTTATTAAAATGAGAAATTTTACAACACCTGGCATAAATCCTTCTATATTCGAGCATGAAATCAATATTTATGACAATGTCAAGCGTGTTCGGCAAATTCTCTGACCTCTCCACCCTCAGAAAGAAGAAACCATCAAGACAGAAGTCGAAAAACTCTTACACGCTAGTTTCAACTATATCGTTCCTTTAATAGAATGGGTATCCAATATGGTTCCCGTAGATATTAAACAAGCCACCATCTGGGTTTGTGCCAATTATCACAATCTGAATTTCGCATGTCCAAAAGTAAATTCTCCAAATCCATTTATAGATCGGATTATCGACGATTGTGCCAGATGATAATCTTTCTCCTTTACCAATGGCTTCTTGTGGTATAACCAAATAGGTATGAAAAAGGATGACCAGCATAAAGCCGCCATCATTTTTCCTTGGGGAACCTTTGCGTATCGTAAACTCCCATTCGATATCAAGGATACAGGATCCACATTTCAAAGGGATGTGGACTCTACATTTCACGATATCATACACATTGTTCAAGTTTACTTGGATGATCTGGGCCTTCTCATTCCAAGAAACAATCTCAACAAATCACTCATCTTCGAGAAATGTTCTCTAGGTGTAGGTTCTAGAACATTTGTTTGAATATACATAAATTCATATTTTTTGTCAAGTCTGGATGACTTCTTGGATTCATTATCTCCAAGCACGGGATTAGGGTTGATCCCGATAAGGTAAGGGCAATTATTTAATTAGCTGCAACCACAATACATCTTACAGCTCCAATGTTTGCAAGGGAATGAAAAATTCTTATGTCGCTTCATCGTAAACTATGCCAAGTTATTAAAAGGATTTATGAACTCACTCTGGAAATGGCTACTGTATCCATGGGATGATCATGCTTAACTGTTGTTTGATGCCTTGAAACATGCACTCATTTCTGACCCACTTCTTAGTGGCATCAACTATTCACCTGAATTTCTACTCTACCTGGCAGCCTCACCATCCTCCCTGGGAATGGTTTTGGTTCAAGCGCATGATGACGATAGTGAGCATGTGATATGTTACTTGTCAAAAGGTATTTTTTGGCCTGAATTACGATATTTACATGTGGAGAAACTATCTTTAGTGGTTGTATTTGCTGTCAGCCGCCTCCAACATTACATACTGCTGCAACAGACTACCGTCACTTGTTTAGATAATCCCATGAGACACATGTTGTCTTGCCAGATCATTAGAGGAAAATATTCCAAATGGATTGTAATCCTCCAAGAATTTGACTTGGTTTTCACTACTTCCAGAGCTAATAAATCTCTAGTATTTGTCGAATTACTATCGGATCTTCACATAGGCGACCTAGAAGAAATAACTCACAATCAATTTCCTGATGAATCAGCCTATCTAGTTTACTCTACTGATCCTTGGGTCAGAGATATCCTTGTCTACCTCCAAACTAACAGGTTCTATCCTAATCTAATTTCAGATGACCGTCGTCGCATTCATCATCAAGTTAGACATTATCTAGTACTTAACAATACTCTATATCATCGTTGTTTCGATATAGTTCATCAATGTTGTCTCACCCTAACTGAGGCAGAACATGTTTTAAATTATTTTCATGTTGGGGCATGTGGCGATCATCTTTTAGACATAGATACCGCCCAGAAAATATTGTGTGCATGATACTACTGGCCCAATTTGTTTAAATATTTCCTAACTACGGTCTAGAACTGTCATCCATGTCAAATATTCACTAAGAAAATGCGCGCCCATCCTATCCCTCTCCATTCGGTTATCTCCATCGATATTTTCGCCAAATGTGGAATATATTTCATAACATGTAATCCCACTTCCAATGATGGACACAACTACATTGTAGTTGTGGTCAACTAATTCACGAAATGAGCTGAAGCCATTCCCAGTTTTGAGGTCGATGGAGAAATCACTTCTCTTTTCTTGTTCAATCAAGTTATCTATCGATTCGGTGTACCCTACTCTATTGTCACAGATCATGGTTCTAATTTTCAGAATCACATTATGACAGAGATAACTCCCTTGCTAGGTTTTGGACAAGATCATTCTTCATCCTAATATCTAGAAGCTAGCAGTCCAGTCGAAGATGCTAATGGCATCCTCAAGACCACGATTCAACAGTTAGTCGGCAACCAAAAAACCACGCGGCATAAAAAACTATAGTTTTCATTATGGGCATAACAAATGTCAATGTAAAATCCTACATTATTTACGCCATTCTAGTTAGCATATGGTTTGGAAGCAGTTTTCACAATCGAGTGTGAGATTCCATCACTTAAGTTGGTCATTCAACTCCTACCCTGAACTACTCCCAAAGAAGTGCTTTCTCTCACTCAATGAGATGGAAAAAACTCGTAGAGATGGCACACTAGCCCTCAAAGTCCAAAAGTGCCGATTTAAAGTTCAATACGACAAAACTATCAAGCCTCGTTCTTTCCAAGATGGAAATCTAGTTCTACTTTATGATCAGAAACAAGACATCTTTAGGGAAGGAAAAATTCAACCATTATGGATCTATCCATATGTCATTACCAAGGTTATTTCTAAAGGCTCCTATTAAATTCAGTACTATAATGGAATCTCACTCACTAAGCCCTACAACGGGCTCTATCTGAAGAAGTATTTCGCCTAGTATTTTGTTGGGAATTTTCTTTGTAATTTTATGTATATAAATTTTGTCTTTTTTTAGTGTGTCTGGAATATTTTGGTTTTTTTATTATTTTTCTGATAAAAAATATCTTCTTTTGCACATATGTCTTCATAACTCTTACCATACATTTCATACGCAGATCATGTTAGTCGTTACACATGGCACATTTCATCGACTCCTTGGGTCCTATATCCACCTAAGTTAGAACTACGTGGTTCCGGGGGAATCTTCCCTGGTGATGCCACCAAAAATATTTCTGAGTATATGCCAGCTATTAGACTCGTCACTGATGTTGCGTCTTGCAACATCTCAAATATGGGGGTTTAGTTAGATTCCCAACTAATTTTTATGCATTTGAACAATCGTTATTGCATATGAAATCTTGTCTTATTACATTATTACTTAAGCCTATGAATTCTAGAGTGTCAATTTGAATTTATTTCTTTTGAACACATTCGTATAGAATATAATTCATTGGCTTATTCGTTAGCAAACTATGTATTAGATTGGCATCTGTGACATTTAATTTAGAAAGTGTCATGCATGAGTGAAAAAATTTTCATCATAAAAAATTACATAAACACTAAAAAATACATCATCTTCAAATCACCAATTCTTCAAATCACCAACACACATATATATATATATATATATTCCCTAGCAAACCTCCTAAGAGGCACGAAATATCTCTCCGAGGCACCCACTGTATGTCGTTGTGGATGGACTGGGATCTCCGTCATGGGAAGAGGCAGCACACCCATGCTCAAACCTTCGAGGTTTCTAGAAACCTCATGTGGACTTTGAGTTTCAAATCCCTCTTCAGCGTCTATCACAAGCTCATAGCCTCTGCTACTGCTCTAGCCCTACGCAGCTACATACCTCGCCTTGCATAGCAAGGGGCTCCATCTGTTCGTACAGGTGCCACATATGTGTCAAGGAAACACTTCATGTCAAAAAAAACATTTTCACCCATCAAACAAAAAAATTGCATAAAAATTAGAAATATGCAAAAATACTTGTGAACTAATTTCTCATCTTACCTATTGGCCCCCACTGGGTATCAGGTGGCAATCTCAACTCCAGATCTCTTGTAAGGCTCATCCTGGAATAGGGATAATCCTTAATCATAATAATTTGGCTGCTAAGCCACTCAGAGAATGCATCATCAAAGAAGTGTTGGATTGAACCCTCTCCAGTATGAGGCATCAGGGAAGACTACTGACCCTGTCTAGGCTCCCTTGGTCCAACAATGTCCATGATCATTTGAGGCCTCATCAAGGGCACTCTCTCTAGTATGAATGAGGTAATCAGTGTACCATACCCAAATTCTCTTTGGGCCTGGGTCTTACAAGCTGTGAACTCCTCTCTAACACGACGGACAACACCTTCACACCATTCAAATACTTATGGTTGTTGAAAATATAGCACTAGTATCAACTGAGCCTTGGTGGCCACATGCTGACTCTTGGCTCCTGCCAAGTGTACAATCATCCAAAACAAGGACCTCATCGGTCTAGAGGTTATCAAAACTATATGTATCCTATTTGTCACTGGCACGATGTTATTTATGCAACGAGACTGAATTCGTATTATGGTGCTACGAGGATGAACTCTAGATCCAATCAAGTTGGGCCTCAGCCCTCTACATGATAAGCTGGTAAGAAAATAGACATCCACTTTCTCTATCAAGAGATCATGACCCTCGATACGGAACACATGATGATGCTCATCGCACCAATGGATGATCCAAATCAGAAGGTCCTCCCACCATTTCATTCACTGAAGTCTGGCATACTTCAATAATTTGCATCTCCGTAGAGCTAAAAATCATGTTGGATCAGTAACCATTTCTCGTTCCTCTTTCCGGTTCTCTCTTTCATGCCAGATACTTATGGTGGTAGCATAGTACCTGCACAATACAATTTTTTCATGGATTGGAATCTAGTTCAATCATTGGGAACATAAGCAATCAGTGTTTAAATTTTTTTTGGGCCATCAATCAAAACCCCCTGTGTTGAACAGGGTGTGCTAACACACTATCCCTTAATGGGCAGTGCGTTTAACATGGCCCACCCTTTAGGAAACCGCGTTAGCCGCCTAAAATATCTAGGGCTTGCCCAAAATATAAATTTTTACTAGGAAGCAACTTGAAAACATTAATGTAAAGCAAGAAAAACATCTAAGCTCCTACCTGGAAAAAACAGAATAAAATACAGTTTCCCGGATTGTCCACAATCAAGTGCAGATGTTTTACCCTCTTTCAAACTCCAAAGCTTTTTCATCGAATAGAAATAATGAAAATGAAGGTCCCATGTCCTTCTTATATATATTCTGGAGGTATGACTCACTCAGCTAGTTATTAAAATTGGTGCTCTGTAAATTTCCACTATGTTTTGATGAAATTGTTTCACTATTTTGTCAATGTTACCTATGCTCTAATGAATTGCCAGTGTTTTTCTGCAAAATTGACCACACTTGACTTTGATCGAGCCTTATTTTTAGGGACTTTTTCTAGCTCATAAAACTGAAAAAACCCTGATTTTCCTTCTTTGGTCTTATTAAACTTCCACGAAGAATTTGAGCCATTCTTTTCCATATTTTTCTAGCTCTTTAAAAACTGAAAAAGACACCAAGCTTTTCTTCATTACACTAGTTAAAATTTCATGAAGATCATCGAGTTTTTCTTCGTCTGACTCATTAAAACTTCATGAAGAATATTGAGTTTACTTCGTCTCCTTGTACTCATAACAAAATGACATAGACGTCCATTGAACATGGGTTTATCAATTTATCCAGACTCAATGGTCTAACTTATGGAAAATGAATTGTGTCAGGTATACTATTACCCCCTTGTCGCACCCAGTCATCAGCCATGACAAAGGTACCCCCTTGGAGTTGTCTTTTATGATCTCTTTCAAACTCCCTAAACAATAAAAGGTCATCGATTTTACCCTTCTAGGCTAGTTAAACCTAATCAGATGGGGAATTTTTTTGGATAAAGTAGAGACTCACTCTTTATACTTTGAAGGATGATTTGGTAGTAGCACCTTGAACATGACACTCCTTAGAAAACTTCCTTTCACCAGATTCTCATCGAGCCCTACAATTTTATGAGTTTAGCCTTCATATCCCAATGTCCTCGATTCTTTAAATCCTAACACTCTTTGGTGTTCATGAGTCTAAGATTCCTATCACCCTGTATTCTTTTCCTTCTATTGTTGAAGATATCACGCTATCTACTACTTCATGTATCAACCAAACCATCATATGCCAAAAACCATTTTCTCATCATCCGTTTGCACCATTTATCTATACCATCTTTAAAACAAATCATATTTGTCCCATTTCATGTAAACTGATGTAGGACACCTTATTACCTACCTTTTGATAGATCTCTTCCTATCTACTTCAGCATCTTATCTAGGAAGGTGATCCAGAAACATATCAGTACCCTGGAACTTGCATACCTTAGTGGAAGGTTACCTTGTGTTTGATTGGCGGTTTTCATCATTGGCTCTCGACCGAATAATTCTATGCATGTTCGACATCAACACCATTTTTCACACTTGCTATATTGTATTGGGCATCTTGGATACCATCATCCTTATCAGTGGCCATCGTCACGTATGTTACCATTTTTCATCATCAACTGGTAATAAGACAATTTCTCACATTTTCAACTACAAGTCCTTTATTCACATGTGTATAAATATTTAATTTAGAGATGCGGCGACCAAGACATTTGGTAGAGGCTTACATCATTCAGCTTTTTTTCCTCTCCAAAGCTGCATATATTGTTTTTGGAGACAACTTATCAAATTGATCCTGTCATGACACAAACTTCCACATTGTGCTTATCGGTGGACATACTGATCATATCTCTTCTTGGATAAATCAATTTGATACAACTTCTGAGCATGGGAATGCCCGAATCAGGATAGATTTATATATTTTTGACATATTTTGTTTGTTTCAGGTTTTCCTCATTCCTCCAACTCCTCTCACTCTACTACACATATATAAAGTATTTAGGCCATCGTCTTTGTCTTTGAACTCACACTTTAGGGGTCTTTTATACTGAAAATGACCTCCTCATTAGCTCATAGGAGAAGGACACATGGATGGAAGAAATTGACCTAGACAAAGACCTATTTTTCCATGGTAACACACCCCAAAAAATGCCAAGCCGATTTATAATGCTTCTATGCTTCTAGTAGGGAGCGTTAGTGCCTAGGTTAATTCCTTTTTTTTCCTAGAGGGTCGTGTTACTCATGTTTCATGAAGAATGAGGGGAAAATTCCATGTTTAACTGACTGGAATTTATGGATTTTTCTCAATGAGTCATTCCAAAAAGCTAGCAACCTGCGGTGCAAGCCTCTGATTATACATTTCTAAACCTAAATAAGCATCCAAAGAGGGGAAAATCTAGAAAATCATGGAAACATCATGGATTTTTCCCTAATCAAAATGATGGAGAAGTATGGCAAGGTTGATCCTCCCAAACTCTTATAAATTCGAGGCAAGGGCCCATTGTCAAAGATCAAGAGGTTGATTATGTAAGGATCAAACTTTTGTTTGTGTGA
Organism: Pinus albicaulis; assembly: GCA_034641835.2. Classification (NCBI taxonomy): domain Eukaryota; kingdom Viridiplantae; phylum Streptophyta; class Pinopsida; order Pinales; family Pinaceae; genus Pinus; species Pinus albicaulis. The sequence continues at coordinate 59,040,479 of CM076576.1, forward strand.
GTTTTCATGGTTGGAATGGTTCATTGAGAACTATAGATCTGAATGTGTTTGAATAAAGTTCTTAAGAAGTTTGATTATTTTGTCCTTTTAGATTGATTGTTAACTGAAGTATGATTGAATGAAAAATTACATAAACCAACAACAATAAATGATTAAATAACAACAATAATCATAGATAAGAAGAAGTAAACAATTTTATGATGGAGTTCGTCCCTCCTGGACTACATCTTCAGGTCCGCTTTTAAGTGGGCATCAATTTTTTATTAGGATTGATCTTGAAGAATCTTTACACTGAAATGGAAAATAATGAATCTACTCGTAGGCACTTCTAAACTCTGTCAATAGAAAGTACTCTTCCTCGCCTTTCTGATGCTTATCTCTGTGCTCAATTTCGACCACCGACGGTTGAGAAATGCTCCAAACAAAACTGCCTCCAACCTGTTGAAACTGATCTCCAAAGACACACACACCATCCCCTTTGAATGTATTTGTCATGGTTTTATAAGCTGCATCGAACCTTCATTTTTGTCATTTAGGAATTGGTTGAAAAAAATTTGTGATAAGAATCTCGAACCCCTATCTTCCACATAAACCTAGGATAAGGTCCCCAAACCTTAGCGCTGTAATAAATACAAAAACGCATTTTTGAACTATATATTAAAACTCTTAGTCGTAGCGCTAGCTAGCCAGGTGGAAGACTCAATCTTTCAGCATGTGAATAAGTGGTTTTCTTTCAGCAGTTATGGTTATGTCCGGTGGTCTAGGTCTTAACCTTATCTGCCATGGTTTATAATCCTCTCATATGTCCACCATTCATGCTGTGGTTTATTTTAAATACACGGTTCTTTCATAGTTTATAAATTGCTACCCTTTTCTGCCGTGGTCTAATCAGAGATTGTTCACATGTTTTATCCATCCTGACACAGTTTGAAACTAACAGTTAGGAATGATTTATTATTTGGGTTTTATATTAATGTTTAAACCAACTCCTGAACCTTATATTAAAAGGTTTATGGTATAGTTTTTAAATAGGTTTTAACTTTGCGCTTTAGGTTTAGGACTTAATGTTTTTACAACATAATTTATCATGGTTTTCACTAGGACTAGGTTTTCACATATGAATAGATTTTTACCATAGCGCTTAGGTCCTAGGCTGTCACTTAGGAATAGGTTAGAGCTTAGCATTTAGGGTTTTAGATCTAGGTTAGATTTAACCTTAGACCTTTACAATTGTAAAGGTATTTCACCATAAATTTAACCCACTTTACACCTTCTCATCACACATGACAACCATAACACTGAAGGAGCTTTTACTGGCAAAACTAATCAGTTTGAGGATGACACTGATGAAACTGGCGGATTGGAGACTGAACTGGACGTCGATTGTACTTAGAACTTTGTCGACTTGTACTGATCAAGATCCTCCTGGATCAATCCTCTCCACCTAAAAATCTTTTGGACCATAAAATATTGATTTTAAACTAGTAATAAGTGAGAATAAAACTCTCTCACTTTCATCTTCACTTTAATGATATACAACCATACCTGATCGTCGACCTGAAACTGATGCTTATCATGGCACAATTTGAACTTGAATTGACTCAATACTTGTCGTGGCACAGAAGAATGTAAGGCTTGATTATAAGCTTGATGCGCATAAGCTACAAATTCATCCCATATCTTAGGATGTTTACTGCAGTTACCTTGAAGAATATGTATCCCGATTCTCTTCACCATTTCCATCTATCCTTGAACCAAATCCATGCTGCCCCATGGTTGCAAAGGAACTGGAGGTGATATGTACAAACCAATGTTTTGATTGCATGGCTTTCTTGTTTAACACATTACACATCCCTTTATGTACTTCACAATTTTTTCATTCATTTGAGGCTAGTAACAATACCTTTGACTTTGTGTCATAGTCTTGCTTACACCGAAATATCCTGCAATCCAAGAAAGATGAACTTCCTGAATAACCTGCACCCTTTCTATCTGAGCATCATGAGTTAGTGATTCAAAAGTATCTTTGAAATCATTATCAGTACTATATTGTTCTACATAAATTTCAAAAACCAATGAAATTTGATGAAGTACTACTGAAGCATTCAAAGACAGAATTTCAACTACTTTACTTGTTACACCTTCCTTGTCCTTAATTACTAAGTGAATTCGTTGAAGAAATCCCATCCAACTTTAGTGAGATTGTTGCAACTTAGTATATGACTGAAAGTATTGAAGCAACTGATAATATATGTGAATCACTGTCTTCATTGCATATCCTTTAGCATATGTTTTAACTTCATAGGGTTGTTGATGATATAACAATGTTGTGAAATTTTTCTGCTTAAATGAATCAACTTTAAAATCGACACTTATTCCCCATGTCTCATTTTGTTTATGAGCCAAAATTATGGGTGAACTATATGGAGATGAACTGGGTCACATTAATTATTTTCCAACCATCCCTGGAATATGTTGCTTTATTTCTTTATGCTCGATAACTGACTTGTGATACATTTCATTATTAGAGGCATCAAACATCAACTACGTCTCATGTGATATTTCCATTTTATGAAGTAGATGTTTTGGTTCTTTATCTAGATCCTGAAATGAATCTACCTTTTTAACCAAATTACCTTCATACTGAATTTCACAACCTGAAAAAGTATCAATAATATCCTTATGTTGCTCTTTTATTGACATGAATATGTATCTCTTACTTGAACTTATTAAGTGCTTCATCTGATTAGCATTAATTAAATTCAAGTGATCTTTGTTTTTATATGCCCGAACGATGTACTTAATCCCATCTTTCCTGAGATGATAAAAATGCTTTGTTATATAAAATACTACATCACGTTCATAGAGATAAGGGCTACCTAAGACAATTCCACAAATGTCTAACGGTATCACATCTAGCTCCAGTTCATCGATATAGTTAGATGTGATTGTAAATTTTAATCGACACTGTTTGGTAACATGAATTTGACTTTGTTCCTTTAACCACCCTAAAGGATATGGCTTTGGATGATTATGTGTTTTAAAACCCAAATTTTTAACCAATGACTCAGAAATCAAATTTTCCTCTGATCTCGTATCGAATATTGTATCTATCTTACTATGCTTTGAGGTTACCCTTATATGAAATAATTCGATTATTTTATCTTCATTCTGTTGTTTGATGTTTGAAGAAGCAGAAGTACTAGCATAAGAAATTTTACATGTTGTAACCATAACAGTGATTTTACCCTGAATTACATCCCAGGTCTAAGCCTTGCTGGATTGTTGTTTCAGCCTCTTTTCACCTTTATTCGATTGAAACTTCTTCAGCTTCAGCTCCGTATGAAATTTCCAACACGTAGCTTTGTCATGGATGATCCTTTGGAAATGTGTACACGTAGGTATTTCATCTTCCTTCTGAGATATGGAAGTATTCTTTCTCTTTGACTTGCCCTTCTTTTTGTTGTTTTCAGTTTCCATCTGCTTGGATGTCTTTGGTGTAAACTTGAATGGTATACCACCTGATTCGACATGAATTGCTTGAACAAAAACTTCATCAAAATCATTAGGATTGAACATTAATAATGTATGCTGAAAATATGAATGTAAACTGGCAATAAACTTCAACAAAGTTTCTTTTGTGTCCAAAGAAATACCGAGTGCTAATGCTTTCTTTCTGAATTCCTGTGTAAACTCTTGAACACTCTTTCCCTTACCTTGTCGCAAGTGCTGCCAATCAATTACAGCTTGTTGTGTGTGACCCAACGGATAGAATTGTTTCTTTAGATCCTTAATAAAATTATTCCATGAGGTGATAACTTTTCCTTTATGCTTTGTGTCCTCCTCTCCCAACAGATCAAAGCAGTACCCCCCATTATAAGAGTAGCTAATTGGATCTTTTTCTTATCATCAGTAATATCTTGAATATGAAAATAGACTTATAATTTTCTTACCCAATTATCTAATTTCACATGGTTTATTTCACCAGCATACATAGTTAATTCGAACTTAACATCAAGTTTCAATAATGGACTCTTAGGCTTGTTTTCTTTTTCTGATTCAGAACTAGAAGTAGAAGAGGAAGAAGAATATGACGGAGATGACGGAGGAGAAGGAGATTTATCTGCCTTTTCTTTACCCTTTTCCTTCTTTGATGCCTTCAACGATGAGGTTGCATCTCTTTCCTTCTTGTATTCATATAATTCTTCCAACATTTGTTGCATGTTTAGAAACATCTGTTGGATTTGATTCTCATCCATGTGTTTCTTTTCAGTAGCTTCGGGAGTCTCAATGGTTTCAGTCCTTGTCATCGTTGATTGATGATAGAATTTCTGCCTTCTGATCTCTGGATCGAATTCCTTAAGCTCGCCTTTTTGGCGTTATAATCCCAACCTAGTTAACATCCACTGACAAAAAAACTACAAGAAAAACCTACTCTGATACCAAAAATGATCTGAATGTGATCGAATAAAGTGCTTAAATAGTTTTATTATTTTTTCCTTTTAGATTGATTGTTAACTGAAGTATGCCTTAATGAAAAGTGACATAAATCAGCAGCAATAAATGATTAAATAACATGAATAATCAGAGAGAAGAATAAGCAACAAATTTGATGACGGAGTTCGTCCCTCCTGGACTACATCTCCAAGTCCGCTTTTAAGTGGGCATCCGTTTTTATTAGCATTGATCCTAAAAAATATTTACACTGAAATGGAATAGAATGAATTTTATCACAGGAACTTCTGAACCTTGTAAACAGAAAGTACTCTTCCTTGCCTTTTCGACGCCTCTCTCCGTGCTCAATTCCGACCACCGACGGCTGAGAAATGCTGCAAACAAAACTACCTCAAACCTGTTGAAACTGATCTCCAAAGACACATACACCATCCCCTTTGAATTTATTTGTCATGGTTTTATAAGCTGCATCGAACCTTCATTTTCCTCATTTAGGAATTGGTTGAAAAAAATTCGTGATAAGAATCTTGAACCCCTATCTTCCACATAAGGTCCCCAAACCTTAGCGCTGTAATAAATACCAAAACCCATTTTTGAACTATATATTAAAACTCTTAGCCACAACGCTAGCTAACCAGGTGGAAGAATCGATCTTTCAACATGTGAACAGGTGGTTTGCTTTTGGCAGTTATGGTTATATCTGGCAGTCTAGGTCTTAACCTTAACCGTCGTGGTTTATACTTCGCTCATATGTCCACCATTCCTACTATGGTTTATTTTAAATACGTGGTTCTATCATAGTCTATAAACTGCTACCATTTTTCTCCGTGGTCTAATCAGAGACTTTTCACATGTTATATGCATACCGACACGGTTTGAAACTAATGGTTAGGACTGTTTTATTATTTTGGTTTTATATTAATGTTTAAACTAACTCTCAAACCTTATATTAAAAGTTTTATGGTATAGTTTTTAAATAGGTTTTAAATTTGTGCTGTAGGTTTAGGACTTAATGTTTTTACAACATAATTTTTCATGGTTTGTGTTAGGACTAGGTTTTGGCATATGAATAGATTTTTAGCATAGCACTTAGGTCCTAGGTTGTCACTTAGGAATAGGACTGGGTTAGAGCTTAGGATTTAAGGTTTTAGATCTAGGTTAGATTTAACATTAGACCTTTACAATTTTAAGGCATTTCACCATAACTTTAACCCAATTTACACCTTCTCACCACACATGACAACCATAACACTGAAGGAGCTTTTACTGGAAAAACTGATCAATTTGAGGATGACACTGACGAAACTGGCGAATTGGAGACTGAACTGGACGTCGATTGTACTTGGAACTCTATTGATATGTACTGATCAAGATCCTCCTGAATCAACTATTTTCCTAAGCATTGTCACCGTATGGTATTTAGGAGAGAGATCTTGAAGTTGAAAGACTAAGGGAGGCTTCACCAAACCGATGGTTGTAACCATCCTTCATTCAATATAATAGAACTTCCTCTATTTTTTCTACTTGATTTCTTGTTATTGCATCTATTAATTTATTTTCTACAAACACATGTTATAAGTGGCTTAGACTTGTATTGTTTCATGTTTGAGTATATGCTTATCTTTGATTGTTTATTGTGATAACATTGTGAATATTACTAGTTTCATTGTTTGCTTGCACGATTCAGACTTGGAGTTGGTGAGGCGCACTTCCACCATGCTGAATTGAGCTCTCCAATAGATATTCAATACACATCAAGGTAATCCTTCTCTCTCTCATATTGTCAATCAAATACTTATATGAACATGCATATATTTTCTTCATGAATGTTGCAGCTAATCTCATTGTTTGCCTTGGGTCCTGGGAAGGTTTGAGAGGGATATTACTCCAGCTACCACCTATTCATTTTACCCCTAAGAAATTTTACCACAGATACTACTACAAAGTTCATCTTTGAGTATCTTCTATCTAGATTTTGGGGCCCAAATACTTTTATAAGTTATAGACAGTCACATTTCTTGCATGAGACCATTGAAGCATTGACTGAGGAGTTTCAAATGCATCATCACAAGAGCGGACCTTATCAACCTCATGCAAATGGAACAGTTTAATATTTTAACAAGATTTTGGAGAATTCACTAACCAAGGTATGCAATGTCAACATGAAGGATTAGGATTTTAAGTATTCCAATAGTATTATGGGCATATATAAAAACCTACAAGAAGTTGATAGGACAAACACCATTAAGGCTGGTTTATGAACATGAAGAAATTATGCCTATGGAATATATTGTTCCTAGTTTAAGAATTGTAGTAGTGACAGATATGGAAGACAATGATATCATGGAAGAAAGGCTAGGATGGTTTATTTCGCTTGAGGAAGATATATTCATTGCAAGATACCATCAATAGTTCCAAAAAGAAAGGAAAAAGCCTAGCATGATAGGCACATCTAGTAGAAAATATTCAAGGAAGGATACTTGGTGTTGTTGTATGATAGAAAGTTCATGAATTTCTTAGGAAAGTTGAAGACACATTTCCTCGGGCCATACTTTGTCAGGCATATATCGGATGGTGGCATAGTTCAGCTCACAAAGCAGAAGGGTGAATTGTTTTTTCGATGAGTGAATGGAAGTAGGTTGAATATATATAGGAGTGATTCTATCTCTAGCACTTCACATTGTCTATATGGATGGAGAATAGTCTTAGTGCTCCAAGCAGTTGGAAGAGAGAACATGACTATAAACTACTCTGCCAGCCAAGGGCCTCGTTGCAAAAGAAGTGGTGTGTGGTACTAAGTAAGAAGTTGAAGTCTAGAGGTAATGTGATGAATAAAGAATGACTGTGACACAGAGGAGGGTTCAATGAATTCCATTATGAATATGACTGTTGGAAGTGGAATAGTTGAATTGAGAGGAAAAATTATGTTAAAGGGAGCTAGATAACCACATTTAATCGGCATATATGGGAGAATATGTCACAAAATACTCATTTATGAAATGCATATTAAGGGGATCATTAAGTTTTAAATTAAAAGTTATTATAAATATGGAATTAGCTCCACATTCAAGCACTTTTCTCTCTGAGAATTAGACTTCTATTTTTGTGCCTAAGAGAGAGTCCAGCTTTCTATTGCATGTCAGATTATAGTTTTGAAGAATTTGCAAAGGAGTTGATTAAGGTAGGATTGGGGTACACAATGACTATGATTCCACCTCCAATAAATAGTCTAATGGAGAAGAGGCATAGATGAATAATCCAAAGAAGCCCACAGTTCAGAAGTCTATCAAGAAAAATATCACTAAGGAACAATGGTCTAAGGAAATTTTGGATAGGAAGAAGAAGCCAATGGAGGTCAAAGAATATGAGGAAGAAGTAATGGTTGGGGTGTTCGAATGTATGAAAAGAGAGGATGTGGAACCTATTTCCATGTTTCTACTCTATATTCCGCCAAGGAAGTCAACTGCTTCTATTCTTGCTGAGGACCCAGACATGGTTAATTTTAAAATATTCACACCATTTGAACGAGGAGAAGTACCAGTTGAATGAGATTCGTTGGCAAAAGTGCCACAATTTTGCGTGAAAGACTGGGATTTTAATGATCATAGTAAATATCCCTAGTTTTAGTAGAGAAAGTACTTGATATTAGTATATGATTAAGAAAGCAGAGTAACAAGGTTAGAGCCACTTAGGTGGGTAGGGAGACAACAAGCAGGGTTTCTAAACATGCTCTATGTTTCGCACTTCAGCCACAAAAATATCAATACCATATGTGGGTGTTAGCTGTTTTCCCTGATAGTAATCAATAATGTTTTGCTATTTTGTAGATGACTAAATACTTACCCTGCATTTCTAAAAACAAAACTCATGAATATTGTGAGTTTTAGAAATCTCACTGCCTTCATTATCCTCAGAGAATTTTTTTCACTATCCTACCCTTTCGCCATTTCATGATCACCTTGTAACTCCTACAGACTCCAAATGGCTTGTTACTCTCATTTCCATCCTTTTTCCTACCCATAATCTCATTATTCTTCCTACCCCTTGCCTATGACTCCATTCTCCATCTAGGGTTTTCCTATAAGCCTAACTCATTCCCATGGTTCCCCAAAATTCCCCAAGCATTGATGGTCTCAAAACTATCTCAGTAGGCTCTTTAGATAAATCAAGTACATTGGATTTTGAATATTCATTACACCAGTTGATCAATACTCTATTTTGAACTTAAATATTCGAAGCCAATTTTCAGTCAAAGAGAGGTCAAAGAACCCCCCAATAGGTCAATTAGGGTTTCATGTGTTCCAAGGTCATCATTTCCAAAGAAGACTACTATTCAGTTTCAGAGTCTTCATATGATGTAATGGACAAGATTGAAACTCTTTAAGAAGTTTTAAAAGGTCATATCAGCAAGCATAAATCTATACCAAATCATAAACATTATGCCTCCATCATTTTCAAAGAATTATTTCCAAAGGACAAATCATTTGCCACACCTAGGGCGAGTTTTGCTTCGAACTATGTTTCTGACCAAACATAGATGAATTTGAAAAATGTGAGAGAGTTTTTTTTCCATCATAGGTCCAAGAAGAAAATCCTTATTTATATTTTACACAGGTATCATGGTTTGGGAGCAATGTAAAAATACAGGTGTTATCGGAGAAATGCTGCACTTCTGGAGTGACCTTGGGAAAATCAGGTTTTCTCACAGCTAAAGCATAAAAATGACTTTCTTAATCAGTCAAATGACAACTAGACTTGAATATATTTCTGATGAGCTATCATGATCTCAATTTTTAGTTGAGGAAGGAATCTAAACATTGTCCGCACCAGAAATCTTCATTTATGCACCATCATTCAACACTTTTTGACCAGTCTTGGGAGAATCAACTTTTGAATGGTCAAACCAACTACAATCAGAAAAAAATGGTATATTTGGAAACTCTACAGGATAATATTTCCAACACGCTATCACGGGCCCAATTTGGACATCGAGAAGGCCTCCAAAATCCCTCTGCAAAAGGTGTTATGCTTAGGGAGTTCAGGCATTGCGCTTATGGCAGAGAGAGGCTCGACTGGCCCAGAAATTGCCCAGCACTGTACGTAGAGAGCCCAGTTGGCCCAGAAACTACTTGGTGTTATGCTTAGAAAGCCCAACTGGCCCATAAATCCTAGCGCTGCACTTAAGAGGACCGGACACCTGACAGCTTGTGTAGAGCGTTGCGCCTAGAGAAGAAAGCCTCTCCCAGCTAAAACAAATTGCCAAAAACATAGGGGGACACCTTCAACCTACATCTAAGGACCTGCAAACAAGTTAACAATTGTAGGTGCATGTTTCCTTATCTTCCAAGTGCTTTTTGTGATTTAATGATTAAGGGAAAGTGATCAAACCCTAGTGCCTACAAAACCTAGGTCTTCATGGCAAGCAACCATTTGTTTTGACTTCCAGACAAGCAATTATCAGTCAAGGAGAGTACTAGTTAGGGTAAGTATAAATTAGTTCAAGTTAATACCTCCTCCAAGCCCAAAGAAAACCAATCATAAACCCACCTCCATCCCACTCATTTGCAAGAGCATCCCTCACCATATTTTCATTTCACTCCTCCTACCAAGTTTTATAAGTAGGCCTAGGGTTGTCTAAGGGAAGCACTATTCACCATATCAGATGAAGAAGGAAGTGGCAGTGAACAAGAAAGTGACAATGAAGGTGAGAGTAACAATGAATCAAACCAAAGTGAAGATGAGGGTGATGATGAGTTGAGCCAACAAGAAGCAGACAACATGGAAACAGGGGAGGATGATGACAGTAAAGAAAATTAAGAGGCTAGCAACCAAAATGAAGGTCATATCAGTGATGAAACAAGTAGCTATAATGAGGAACAAATTGAAGGTGCAAAAATCAGTGAAGAGGCCAGTAGTGGAACTAATGTTGAAGGTAAGGAGGTAAGCAACAATCAAGGTAATGAAGAGGAAGACATAGAGACAAATAATGATAGCCATGATGTAGACACCTAAATGATCACAATTAAACCTCTTTCGTTGACACATCAAACAGGAAAAAGGCTTGTGTTTTATGCCTCTAAAAGGCAAGGGACAATTCCTTCCTTTTCTACCAAGAAGCTAGATAAAGGCAACCAAAAGATCAAAGAGCAAGTTGGAGAGACCAAGTTGCAAGGGCTTAAACTCAAAAAGGCCCAAATCAAAATCCAAGAAATCAAGACGAAAAAGAACAAGTAAACCTTGGAATCTTTCCTCAAGCGTTTCTATAGGCTTCTGAAACCCCATGAGGAAGGTGTCCATCAATTTTGGGATAATTTTGACAATTTTTTGTTTTTTGCAAATTTTGAGGCCTATAAGCGCAACACTCCTGGTGCTACGCTTTTTCCTCACACATCCTCAGAGGGAGAACTTTGAATTTTTTGAATCCTCATGTCTAGTAGAATATTCTCACCAAATTTCAGAGCCTTTGTATTATTTTTGACCCCTCAAAAGGCCAAAAAACACCTCATTTTTCACCTTCCTGCCTCATTTTCAGGCTTGGCGCTGCGCTTATATAATTTTTTGGGAATTTGTCTTTTTGGACAGGTTACAGGAGCTCAATCAAAACACCAAAGGTATATTTGGAAGCTAGAGTGAGTGGGATTTTGAACAAGTCATCACGGAGCAAAATCCAACATCGGGAAGGTCACCAAAACTTGGCTGCAAGTGGACCCATTTTCTGCCTGTGTTAGCACTGCGCTCAGAGAAGTTTGGGGAATTTGGATTTTTTGATAGGTTATAGGAGTTCAATCAGAAAAAAAGGTATATTTGGAAATTAGACTCAGCAGTATTTCCAACGAGCCATCACGGAGCAAAATCCGACATCGGAAAAGTCACCAAAACTTGGCTGCAAATGGACCCATTTTTTGCCTGTGTTGGTGCTGCGCTCAGAGAAATTTGGGAAATTTGGCTTTTTGGATAGGTTACAGGGGCTCAATCAGAAAAAATAAGGTAAATTTGGAAATTAGACTCAGCAGGATTTTCAATGGGCCATCATGGAGCAAAATATGACATCGGGATTGTCACCAAAACTTGGCTACAAGTGGACCCATTTTTTGCCTGTGAAGGCACTGTGCTTATAGACTGCACTGTGTGTTTTCGGCCAAAAGTCAACAAAACACACTCATTTATTGCAAAATGATATTTTAATGTTTTTTGAGGCAAATCACTCTAAAATTAGGTGTTACGATTTATTTTGGCATTTATTTCGTGGGATATTTTGTGCCTTCAGCCTTGCATGGTCTCTTGGGCATTAATGACATTTATGAGTGAATTTGACATTTTCCAACCCTATCTAGGGTTTTTTCCCTCCTTTTTAAATAAATATAGCATGAGGGCTTCATTGTAAAACATTGTCATTTGATTACTTTTTGGAGCAATACATAGTCTTTTGGAGGTTGAAGAGAAATTTGGTGTTGTCGAGCTTGTGAAGGGCTTATTTTGCTTGTTGATGGAGGAGGCTTGCTTGTAGGATCCCTGAGCTTAGTTAATGGTGAAGTTCTTCTATTCGGTTATTTTTTTCTCATGTATCATTTTGTTTCCATCTTTCTAAGTTGCAATAGAAGAAAGGATTTAGACTAAGAAATGTTCTTCAAATGCAACTTAGCTCTGTTTGTTCTTCATTGCCTCTATGTTTTCCTCTGCTATGTCAGTTTAGAGAACCTTTAATTGGTCTCTAGACCCACCCAAGCTTGTTTATCTCATGAATGATTTAATACAGTAGATATCATAGATGTTTTATGGTAAGCCCTGCTTGTTTGATGTCACTAAAACACTATTGTTGAGGTGTCTCTTTGAAGTACCGTTGTTTAGGTCTGCCAAAGAGGCTATGTTTCGATCATACCCTTTATCCATGCTTGAAGCGTTGTTTCAAAGATATTTAGGGCTATGATTAAAGATGTTTAGGAGTTCCCTCTTCTTTGATTAAATCTATTTGTTTATCTTAAATTTTTTCTAACCTTGAAGGTGAAATCACTAGAAGTTAAATGAGTTTCTCGCCTTCTATATTTCATTGGAATGTTTTTCTGAAATGCTTATTTTCTTAAGTTGAATCAAAGAGTTATTGGTGTGCCCTGTCTATTGATTACTCGTTTATGCTTATAGTATTTAATTCCCTTCTTGTTAATATTACATGACAAAGGATTCTTGATTGCCCTTTTCCCTACTTGTGTTCACAAACTTGATGTCCATCTCATTTCCCATAAACCTTGAAAATCCATTAACCATGTTAGGTTTTCCCTGTGATGCTCCTCGATCCATTGTTGAACTTTCCATGACTTTTATAGACTCCATAGCCCAATGACTTCAAGATTTCCTCATTTCATCTATTCCACTTGACCATCCTACCCAGCCAAAAAAAAAAACAAACCTTACACTTAAAAACTAGCCTAAAATCAAACCATAAAATAAAACAAGTTCACATCCTTTGCATACAATAGAGAGAGCCCTATCTGAGTCCAAGAAGGCTAGGTCCTAGGACTCCAAATTCTAGTTAGATGTTACCGTGTGCATGTGGTCCACCAATCTATCAAATCATGGGACACTAAAATTCCCTAATACATGAAATATGTATTCGGTTGGGGGAGTGAATCCCGATTGACAATATGTTAATTAGAAAAATCACTACATTTTTGTCCCGAGGATTGAACACTGGTGATGCGTTTGTCGAAAAATATCACGATAAGAAGCTGGCATATAAGATGAAGAAATAGCATGTATTAATTAAGAAAGCACGGGGTTATTATATAATATCGATGAATGATCAATCTGTGCACTTCACCGCACATATTCTGGTAGGGAATATCATGCATAAGTGACGCGAAGAAGAGGTATTGACACTAGTCGTATCTTTGGCTGCACAGTGCAGAAAAGGAGTCCAGTTAGACTGAGTTGGGTATTTATTCCAGAAATTTATCATTGATTGTAGAGAGGCTTAGGAGGAGGGAAATAAATTCCACTATGTGTGGTTATTTCTCTCGATAACACTGATGGCATGGAAAGAACTAGATGAGTCACAGTTCTGCAATGTGGACCTAGACATCTACGAGGCTGCATGATACGCCTGGCTATGCCATTCAAAGGAACCAACATAGGCGATGGAAAATAAGTTCTTTTAGGTTAGATTTGAGATGATTCTACATGTGGTGATCAGTCAGAAGCTGAGGCTATCACCAGTTCTATTTGAAGAATATTTCCAAATTTCTTATTTTTAGGCAGATTTTCACCATGTGTACTTTCGCACAAAGAAGGATCTTGAGGAGGTATGGTATGAGCCTCCTTACTTGGTGACTGAGGGTGACATTGCACAAATCATAATTCAATGGCCAAGTGATTGGTTAACTCCAACAATGGAAGCACCGGTGATAGAGAATACAGGCACTAGTGGAGAAAAGTTGGATACTTCAAGTGCACATACTAGCAAAAAAGGCACCGAGAAGAAGACAAAGAGAGTCAAATTTGAGACTGAAAAGGATACTGATAATGAAGCAGAGCTAGAGACCAAGAAATAACAGGAGGCTAGGGGTAATGATCAGGGTGGTGACAATCCATTAGATGACCCAGAAGGCCCCACCTCCCCTTACATTCTCACAACGCGAAAAAAACTCAGTGAGGGAGGAGCATGGAAGAAGATGAAATATGTTAGGACAACTGGAGCAGAATTGATGGTAATCACTAAGGGGGACCTCAATGATATTGGTGAAATCGTCCGACACTACACCAAGGACATCTAGGGAAATATTGAAGATCAATACAAATCCATGTTGATAGGGGTCCAAAATGGCCTTAAGGAATTGCAGATGTAGAAAAATGTGGTTCAAGTGAGTTGAATCAAGCGACCTTGTTTCAGGAAAGCGTGGTTCGAGCAAGCAAGATAGATGCAAGCATAAGAAAAGAAAGCTTAGAATTTGTAGTTACCTCTAAGATTCGAGCTCTACAGATTTTTTTAGTATAATTATATTTTTTCATTACCAAAGATCGAGCGCACACATCGCATTGGAAAAATACTATGTTGAACCTTGCTGCACTCCTTGTTCAAACATTGCATGACTTCAACCCGGGAGTTATATAGGTATTAAAGATTCGTGAGCAGCTAACCTTGCTAGTCAAAAAGGATATCAAGAAGGATAGAAAGAAGATGGCCAATGAAATGCAGTAGGCTAATAAGGATCCAATAGAGGCACCTACGCATAGGCAGCAATTGGAGGAGGCCATCACTAGAGTTTGTAGCGAGCTTCCTCACCTCCAGATTCAGGCGGGGGCAGTGCTAGAAGAAAATATCAAGAAGGTTGCTATGGTGGTAAAATACTCCAAGGCATAAGTGGGCAAGGTAAATATCGAGCTTCAGATGCAGATAATTGAGCTTCAAATGAAGTTACAGCCAGCTACACCACCATAGATCAGGGACCAGTGCGAGGCAGACATAAAGGCTTCCATGAATAGTATTGCAACCATAGTCAAGGACTACATCCATCTATTTGATGATGTTATGGAAATTTCAGCCTCATTGGAGGAGGACCCCCATGTGTAGAAAATTGAAGTAGAAATAAGTGAAAAGCAACAAAAATTTGATCAGATGAAGGTGATAGCATAGATTTTATCACCTGCACAATGGTTTTCCCATATTCAAGAGGGAATTCTTTTGAAAAGTGAGATCGATGAGCTATGGCAGAAGGAACATATTATCACCGCCCAAATGTAGCCTTGGGAAGCAGAAGCTATTCAGCTATCAAAAAAAGTGGATATTCAGTTGAAGATGCTATGGAACACAGAGAAAGATATTCATCAGAAGATAGAAGGGCCACCCACATAGAAGTTGTTGGAAGAGGTATGAGAGGCTCAGAAGCAGTGCACCGAGACAATTAAGCCATTGAAGGATGCATTAAGTAGCATCAAAAAAAAGGCTTGGGGCATACTAGCTGAGTGACTCGAGATGAGTCACATGTTTGTGCTAGGGGCCTATTGGGCAGGGGAACCCTCGGTCTAATTTTTATTCAAATATCTGCATTTTGAGGAGCAAAGTGAGCTTCGTGCATATGTCTAAGAGTCAAACGGGCTTTGGGGTGGGTTAAAGTCCCTTATTTTGAAAAGGGATCGGATTTGTTTTTAATATTTTGAGCTCCACCCATGGTTTTCAGACCATGGTATTGTAAAAGGGAAAAGCCATATAAATAGATATCTTAGTGATTCAAGGACATCGAATTCCATGTCCTATAAATGAATTGCATCAGTAATTGCACTATCTTTTTGTGTTTTGGGAAAAGGAGGAAGGCTCTTGTGATTGTGTGGGTGAAGACCTTGGTAAGTATGCAGATGTGTGCATAGGCACCTACAGTTGTGTGTGCATGGTGAGAAGGATTGTAATTTAAGAATCTTACTTAATAAAGAAGGACTTGAAGGTGTCTCTAAGTATTTTCTATGTATTTTGATGTTATCTATTTTTATAAGTTATCTGTGCTGGATTATATTTTTTATGTATATTATATCTATGAATTCATCATGAAGGTTATATTTATGTTTTATATGATGAATAATGCGTGTTAAGATAGAAATTCATCATTTCTAATATAGTTAAATAGTTTTGTTGAAAAACATCTCCATATTTATCATACTAGTTCGACGAAGCTCTGAATAAGCCTTAAGTAAGGGTAATCCCTAAATCCACTCTCTATAGTCCCTTTGGATGCATAAACCTAGTTATAGCATCACCAATATTTCCTCAGGTGAGACTTTATTCTACGTAGTAGATCATTGTTGAAAGGGCTAATAATATAGGGTTTTGTTGGTAGCGAAGCTACTCTGAACCTAGGTCTAGACCCCCTCAAGCCAACGACATGTCATAGACTTTTTTCTTGAATATTAATCAGTTGAAAATATATTGCAGAGGCTTGGAGGAGTGTCTGTCTTGGAGGAGTGTTAAAAGGATGAGGATCATGTTCCAGCAGTTGGCATAGGTCACAGGTTCAAGGGCTTGTGTTTTACTTCAGTTTTAGCCCACTGGGGCTTCACTGGGGGAGAAATACCATACCACGTGGGTTCATATTGGGGGATATGTACTGAGGAAAAAATGTAAAAACATATTGGTGGATATATAGGGGGGAAAAGGTTTTTATATTGACAAGTATAAAAAATGGATTTCAAAGTCAATGAAAAAATATATAGGGGTACAAAAAATGTTAATGAAAAAATGAATACCTACAATATGTAGTGAAAGTAGGGGTTTTTTAAACTGGGAAGGTGTATTGGGTTCATACTGGTAGGGGTTAAATAATGTGATTTTTAGAGGTATTTTCCAATATGTACTCAAATTAGAGGTATTGTATAGTATACCATGAACGCGCGTGATATTTCAAAGGTTCATTGACTGAAGCCCCCGTGTTTAAGTCCCAGTCGCGGGGAGAATGGGTCATCAGTGTGAATGGAAAGTAAGAGTCGTATGGACGTAGGCTCAAAGGAGTGGTTATAACTCCAAGAATCCATAGTCACATACAGGACATTCTTAAGGGAGCGACTATGGTATTTCATGAGGAAAGCTCTACATTCCATAAGTTGTTGAGATAATTTTTGGCTTATGGCGACTTTCCTGATCAGAACTTTTTGGCTTATGATTGGAAAGCTTGTTGGGACCTATAGAAGCTGATAAAAGTTGAAAATATAAAAAAATTTAGTGGTGTTAGTTGTTGATTGGGCCAATGAGCTCAATCCTGATCTATTATAGCATATCAACAAGATTTTTGAGCTCAGTAGTTCTGAATAATTATTGAGTTGAGCACTTGAGTTAATTTACATATTGGAGATAGCTCATTCTAATATGGTTGATTATCTAGTTGTTGTTTGAATGAGTGTGTGTGTGTGGATAAGAGTATGCAAGATGCATATGTTGTCTAATGCATAATATTTTAAGCATTTTGTTGCAGTAGAAATAGTGAGATGAAGTATATTTCATCCATCATGTTTACGCATGGTTTGTGGTGCCAAGTTGTGGATTGATGTAGTGAGTTGAGGAGATTTGTTTTTGGGTGGTGTTATAGCATCATTTTTCACCCTTTGGTGATTCATGATTGTCTTTATGGCTTTGGGCACCCATTCCTACAGACTTGAACAAAATTCACTAAAAAACAGTGTTAAAATTCCCATACGCGGGTATGCCCAGACTTTTCCGCGTGTATACGCGAGTCCACATGTACTTTTCCGTGTATGCCATTAAAATCATTAAAAAATATATTAAAATTCCCTATTTTCGGGCTGGGTTGATGGTTACTCTGGTAGTTCAACCACCCCAGCACGTGGCCAACTGTTTCCAACTGATTGAAACTACTTGGAGGGAGTATAAAAGCCCCTCATGTGGATGGCCTAAGGGAGAGAGAAATTTTATAGACATTATACTCTGTTGGAATCCCAATTCAAGTATGATTCCTTGTGCCTCCTGCAGTTTCCCAGATTTATACAGGAAACCCTTGTTTCTTGGAGATGTTCATCCATTTATATGCCATCTCGAGTGCACAAGTCTTGAAAGTATCTTAGCGAGGCAGGGGCGGGACGGATCCGGACGACGGTCTGCTCGAAGATCGTGGAAGGATTCAGGTGATCTCTCCACTCTTTATTTCTGTACATGTTGTTCGTAATAATGAAGAACCATCTTGTTCCTGAACTCGTGCATTAATGTTTATTTATATGTGTGAAAAGATTATCATTTAAGCATTTATTATGGTTTATATAATATTTCACATGGATTGCACTAACGTTTAGGAGAAATATATGTTGTACAACTAGGTTTCCGTGCACGTTCTTTCTTGTTTTCCAGGTTGAAGGCAGAAGGAGAGTTGCTGGGGGTTTGGACCCCGCGGGATCTACATCGAACGTAGGACTACGGGTGAGTTCTGCTATCGTTGTTAACTAGTTTTTTGCATTCAAGTATGGTTGTGTGTGAGTCCTTCTGAATAGCATGCCCTGCTCTGTGGAGGTTTAGACCCAAAAAACCTCTAGGGTGATTTTCCCCGAAACAGAACTGGCGACTCCACTGGGGACCACATTCTTGTGATTCCCCTGTTGGGTGGTTTCAGCTGTTTGATAGGTTTCCAACAGTTTTAACTTTTATTTCCAGTCCAGTTAACTCTTTCTCAGTTAGACTGAAGTCCTAGTTTCTTATCCAGGCTTGATCTTTTTTAATTTTTATTATTTACCTTTGCATACGCGGGTTAGTCTATACACAGACGCGTATACACGCATTTTTTGTTAAAGGTAGTCACGTATACGTGAGTTTCCTTTAGCACAGTTGCGTATGCACGCTTGTTTCTAAACTGTCCAGTCGCGTATACCTAGGTCAATTTTGAAATTTTAGGTTTTTAGGCTTTTTAGCCCTGTTTGCCTGTAGAGACCTGTTTCTGCAGTGTCTTTGTATCCTCTGGATTGTGTAGAAAGTGGTATTTGGTCTTTTCTCTCTCTGGTTTGGTTGAAAACTAGATTTTTTGGCAAATCTTGTTTCTTGTGCTGGCATTTCTGGTTTGAGTACCAAGATCTCTTCCTGGGGATTCTTGGTTGTTCTGCTTCATCAGAATAGAGAGCTTTTGCTCATTTACTCTTTCCTACCTTTGTGTCCTGCTTTGCATTTCGATTTTTGCCCATTGTTTGGTTGGTTTTCTTGAGTTCAGTTGACTAGCTCTTGTTGAAATTTTTGAAGAGTCTTTCTAGGTTCTTTGAAGTTTTTGTTTGCTGCAAGGTTGTACTATTCTTCTAGGCTGAGTGTTTGAGTTTCTTGTCTTCTTTTGCTCATATAAATCTTGCTACTAGCTAGCCCTATAAGGTTTGGATCATTTTTGAAGTTTTTGCTTGAAATTCAGAGTTGTTTGGCTTGGGATTTGGTAGTCTTCTTGGTCTTGTCGAGCTCTTCCTTTTTATAAAACTCAAAAGCTCAAAAACATTTTGTTTTGTCCTTTGCTTTTGTTTCGCATTTTTGTTTCGTTTTGTTATATCTGTTGAAGCTTTGTTGAGGTTTCTTGCTTTTGGTTTTCAACTTGATTTTGGAAAGGAATTGTCATTGGTTTCTTCCTCTTGTTTCAAGCGTTTTTGGTGTCTTTATATTAAGAGTTTCTGATTTTGGGAACTAGCTTTCTGGACAACTAAAAAGAGATAAAACTGAAGGATCTTTGGGAAATTTCTCTCTGCTTTAGTAGATTTTGCATCTTAGAATTTGCATGCTCTTAGTGATTTGCATCAGGTGCACTTAAGCATTTAGTCATTTTCATAGTTTTTGTGAGTGTGAAGTTTGTTATCTGAAAAGAAAAATAAAATTTTTAGTCTCGTAGAACCTGTGTAGAAGTTGCTTTTCATCGAAAGACAATAACTGCATTTGCATGTAGTTTGGTTTTTATTAATTTCTTTTCTGCGTCAAAACACCACAAGTTTCATTTCCGTATCCCTTTGACTTAACATAACAACCAATTAAAATAAGCGATATAATTTAAAAGCAACTAGCAAGTTTTTTAAGTGTCATACACCAACTATCTAGGTTGTAGGGCCTTGGATTAGGTGAGTGGAGAGTTAACTCTCCAAGGCCGCTCAAACAAAACATAGAAGTTGATCTATTGAGCGAAATCCAACTCCGTTAGGTGGACCACGAAAGCTCTCCTCCAGAGAGTCAAGCGCGAGGGGAAGTGAAGGTTGAGAAGAGAGATACCGCCTCTCTGATTTGCTGGATCTGACCTTAAGACCATTCCGCCCGGATTCTAACACGGAATGGTGCCCAAATTTTCCACTCCTAGGTTCCACATAGGTGACTGCGGGGGTGAATACCCGTGGTACCTGAGGCAGACGTCGTATCACTTTCAGCAGTACTTCTAGGGGGTGCCCTTGCGAAGCTTGGGTACTTGTGCCGGCAAAGGCTGTCGTTAGGAGGTCGGCATAACTGTTTCTGTTACCTTCGCTAGTAGGCCTGGGCCGTAATTATCCTAGACTACTTTCGGGAGGTCCTATATTTCGCTTTCTTGTATTTTGGTGTCCGGTCCTAATCACCAAGAGCGGAAATACCTGAAGGCTGTTTGCTTGATAGTATCTCAGGGATTTATTTTTTAGTGAGTGCTCTTTTCTCCTAGCTTTCCTAGCTTTATATTTTTTGAGTCTAATTAAAATTTGTTAGAGTGGCCGATCAAGCGCCTCGTCGATCGAGGAGAATCCGGGGGTTATCTCCGGAGAGTTCAGAGCCTTCTTCAAGAAGGCGTAGGAGTATTTTAGTAGGTGAGTATCACCCTGTGACTTCTGACGCAGTGGAGAGAGATCCTCCACAAGGTTCTGAAGGTTTCGTAGTTGATTCTGGTGTTGGTTCCGAGAGGAGCACTCTGCTCACCTCGCGAGTTTTATTTCCGTAGGAAGAAGAAGATCAAATAGAGGAAGTACCTGAAACTTCTGTGTCACTTCCATCTCCTCTTCCTCCTGATTATCAGTTCGTTGTTGAATACATCGGACTTGAATCAGAGAGACCAGAAGATCCTCTGTATTATACATACCTTTCGATGGCCATGACTGGGAACGCGACTTCTGCTGTGAGTGCTGCAGGCATTCAGACTCCTGCTTCTTTTGAAGGAGGAGGCACTATTGCTATATCTTCGATTGCTTCTAGTGCTGCTGTATTTGGCTCTAGTTTCACCCAAGCAAATGCTTCCCAATTTGGTCCCTTCTGTTTTGGAATGCCCACTAGTGGGATTCCTTCTTTTTCTTTTTCCGCTGTTGCAGCTGGATCTACACCCATGTCTTCCATGGCTAGTGGATCAGCTTCTTTTCAAGGGTTCCCCTTCGGACCTGGACATAATCCTAGTTCGAATCCTTCTTTAGGGTCCTTTCCGTTTACTTCTCATACCTAGAGTTTCAACCCTTGGTCTGGAGGTCATAATTCGACTACTTTTACAGGTTGGAACCCTGTATTCACTACAGTGGGGGCAGGGAATCAGTTTTACGCTGGTCACCAAGGGAATGCTTCTTTCCCTTCATCGAGTGCTTATCAGACTTTTTCTTCTCTTTCTAATGCTTGGAACCCCTATCAGGGGCTTTCCTCTTCATTTAATACTTCAGCGGGGGGAACTGGTCTGGGCTTTGGTAACTCTGCGTTGGGAGGAGGTTCTTCTCCTTTTTCTACGAGTTCTTTCTGGCAACCTGGTGCCTCATCAAATCCAGCGTATTCTTTTCAGAATGTTGGGAATCCATCCCATCAAGGATGGAATCCTCAAGCTCAGCGTCATTTACCTTTTCTAGCAACGTTAAACTTGCCAGATCTGTCGAAATTGACTAATGATCCGATCCGTTACAGTCCGGGGTGGCCTCCGGTTCCCACCAAACTTCCTTCAAACATTCCAAATTTTGAAGGAAAGAATGGAGAAGATCTGGCTGACCACATCACCACCTTCCATTTATGGTGTTATTTGAACTCCCTAATCGATGATTCAATTAGGTTGAGATTGTTTCAACGCACCCTAACTGGAAGCGCTGCCAAATGGTATATTGAGCTAACTGGGGGCAGATTTGCTACATTTGGAGAACTGGCTGTTACATTCCTAAATCATTTCCAGTTTCCTGTCCGATATGATGTCGGGACTGAACTCCTAGCTAATTTTAAACAGAATGACGCAACCCACATTTCTGACCATATTCAGGAATGGCGGAGAAGGAAGAGGCTTATTAAAGCTCATATTCCAGGAGAGTTCCTTTTGGAATGGTTTCTGAAATATCTGCAGTTAGATATTTCGAAAGATGTATCCCTCTCCGGGGTATTTTCCGAAGAGTAGGCCATTTTTAGGGCCCAGCAGTTGGAACTGATTTATTCTCAGTCTGGGGTCCTCCATAAGTATTTTCCCAATGATCCTCGCTCCAAATTAGATTTATCCAAAACTAAGCCTAGTCCTCATGGTGACGGACTGATTGGATCGATCAATAGTGGTGCAGCCAGCCTGCTTACTCAATTGCAGAAGTTGTCTTTGCAATTTTCTCCTTCTGGTTAGGCTGTGCCTGCTGAGTCATCACCTTCCCACTCTTTGTCCATAAATTTTGTCCAAGCTTCTGATCCCAAAGGAAATCAACAATCCGAAGGGAAGAAGAAGGGACGGAATAATAAGAAAAAGGGCAATAATAGGAAGGGTAATGTGAATAAAACCAACGAGCATGTTGGTGAGGGCCCAAAGGATAAAAAGAAAGTGAAGTTTCCATGCAAGCTATGTGTTGGAGACCATCTTACGCACCTTTTCCCTAAAATTCAGGATGCGCAGCGCTTGTTAGCTTAGCAGGGTTCTTCTAGTTCCCAGGATGTGTTAACAAACCCTTTTCCCCAAGGGCAACAACTAGTTGTTGGCGCGAATCAAAATCCTGGGGCTTCCTCTGGGAGCACCCAGGAAGGGGAAATTCCATCGAACATATTCATGATGAGTGCTCACGTCGATGTCGCTACGAGATCACGTGATTATGGCGGAGAAGAGTCTTCGAAATCTAAGGATGCTCCTAATGCTACTGAGCCGCTTCACATTACAAGGCCTACTATTGAGCCTATTCCTCGGACGCCCAAAGCATCCACTAAGCATTCGACGATTAATCCAAACACTAGGGCTGCCCAGAACTACTCTATTGTGGAAGATCTGGCGCAGAGTCCTTGTGCTATGTCAGCTTTAGAGGTGCTCCAGTCTTGTCCGTCTCAGCGCAGTGATTTGCTCACTGCCATTGGGGCTATTGATCCAAAAAATTCTCTTCTGATTACATTTGATATGACTAATTTTAAGAAGAGACTCCCCCATCATATGGATTTTCATATTAAATCATCGTACCAGAAGTGCAATATCTTTCGAACGGCTGTTGATGAGGGTGCTTGCACATGCGTGATGTCTCTCACATGTTGGAAGACGATTGGATCTCCCAAAGCTGTTCCATCTACCACTCTTCTGACTGCGTTTGATGGTCATTCTCACAGACCGCATGGTATTGTCCCAGCTTTGCCTATCTGTGTTGGGGGAAAAACTGTGAATATAGAGGTTGAGGTAGTTGATGCAAGCTTGGACTAAAACCTTCTGTTGGGGAGAAACTAGATTTATGAGATAGATGCCATTGCATCCTCATTATTTCAGATTATTTGTTTCCCTCACGAAGGGAGGATTGTTACAGTGGACCAACTGGACTGTCCTCCTGTAGACCCAAATGCATCTACTGACTCATCTGTCCCAAAGTTGGATAATACTAAGGCACCTGTTGAGAATTTAGGGGTTGGAATGTATTCTTCCTTGATGGGTACTTTCGATATTCCTCCTCCTACGATTCATATTAATGCAATTTCATCCTCCAAGGCTCCTCTTCGAAGAGAGTTCTTTAGAACTCATTATTTTTCGGACCCTTGGACCTTACCTTCCCCTACTGCCACATTAGCGGAAGGTCAAGTGGCTGGAATGGCATTTACAATGTCTGCAGCTAAGATTTCTTATCAGTATATTGTTGACTCTACAGAATCCATCCCGGCTCCTCTCTCACCGGAAGAGTTGGATGGAGATGTGGCTCCGGCTTGGGCACTTAGTTCTTCTTCTGCCCAGGATTGCCTTGATACCACTCTTCCATCTAAAGAGGCCATCCTGGAAGCTATGACTGGTATAGATAGACCGTGGGATGATTTGCATCATCGGTCTTACTTTTTACCTGATTTGAGCGAAGTTGAAACGAGTTTTCCAAGTCCTCCATCTCCTGGTCCTGTTCACCCAGTCCTGAACCCTTTAGCACCAACACAGGTTTATGCTGAAGGGAACATGGCTATGATTTCTCCTACTATACCGATGAAAATTTCCAGGGATCCCAATATTATTGAGAATTTCTTCATCGGAGCTGAATGTTCCCATGAAGAGATTCATATTTACACCGAGCTCTTTAAATTGTATAGGGATGTATTCACTTGGTCTTATGAGGAAATTCCTGGTATAGATCCATCTATTGTCTAGCATGATATCAAGACTTACGAAAACACTAAGCCTGTGAGGCAAAAACTTGGTCCGGTCAATCCTAGGAAGGAAGCAGCTATCAAAGCTGAGGTTGAGAAGCTGCTTAAGGCAGGATTCATTTTCCCTGTTCCTTTGACTGAATGGGTTTCAAACCCTGTTCCCGTAGATAAAAAACAAGGAACAATTCGAGTTTGCATTGATTTCAGAGACCTCAATAAAGCATGTCCTAAAGATAATTACCCCACACCATTTATCGATTAGATCATTGACGAGTGTGTCGGTGATGAGATTTTATCCTTCATGGACGGTTTCTCTGGATATAATCAGATTACTATCCATCCTGAAGATCAGCATAAGACTGCCTTTATTTGTCCCTGGGGTACTTTTGCATACAAGAAGATGCCTTTTGGTCTTAAAAATACTGGGGCTACGTTTCAGCGGGCCATGTCATATGCCTTCCATGACATCAAAAAGATTATCGAGGCGTATTTGGATGATTTAGCTGCTCATTCTTGAAAGAGGATGGATCATCCTGCTCACCTCCCTCAAATATTTGAACGATGTCGTTTCTATAAGATTAGGTTGAATCCGAACAAGTGCGTTTTCGCGGTTACATTCGGTCGGTTATTGGGATTCATTGTGTCTAGAGAAGGGATTAGGATAGATCCCTTCAAGGTTGAGGCAATACTTCGGTTGCCTCCCCCGTCCTCTGTTCGTCAACTTCAAAGTCTACAAGGAAAGTCTAATTTTCTTCGGAGATTTATCGTAAATTATGCTGAAGTTACCAACGGATTTATGAGATTGTTGAAGAAGGGAGTTCCATTTCTTTGGGATGACTTCTCTCAATGCTCATTCGATGCTTTGGAAAAAGCATTCACCTCTGCTCCTTTATTGAGTCCACCTGATTATAGCAGGGATTTCCTTTTGTATCTGGCAGCAGCAGAATCTACTATTGGTATGGTTCTAGTTCAGGAAGATGATGCTCTTGCAGAGCATGTTATTTACTATCTTAGTCGAGGCTTGGTAGGACCTGAACTCCGGTACACTCCGATAGAAAAGTTAGCTTTGGAAGCTATTCATGCTGTGCAGCGACTCCGGAATTACATTATTCTACGAAACACTTATGTTTTGGCAGCAGCCAATCCATTTCATTTTGTCCTCATTAGGCGAGTGATTGGGGGAAAATACAATAGATGGATTGTGATTTTACAGGAATTTGATCTTCAGTTTATGTCTTCCAAGTCCAAGGAATCATTGGTTTTCGCGGAATTGATCTCCGAGTTGCCCTGTGGGGATGAGATTGTCTATGATGAATCCTTCCCGGATGAACATTTATTTCTTATCTCTTCACAGGATCCTTGGTATGGAGATATCATTGTGTATCTCCAGACTGCGAAGTTTCCCTCTACTTTTTCGAAAGATGAGCGTCGTAAGTTGCGTCACTTGGCTAAGAATTACTTGATTATTAGTGATGCTTTATACCGTCGAGGGGTTGATTCAATCCTGAGATGTTGCTTAACTCTCGAAGAAGCTGAGGCTGTGCTCAATGATTGCCACAGTGGAGCTTGTGGTGGTCATTTATCTGGGCTTGCTACAGCCCAAAATATCTTGCGTGCTGGGTACTTTTGGCCTTCGATTTTCAAAGACTATATGGATTCGGTCAAAAGTGTCATCCGTGTCAGGTTTATACTCGAAAAATGCGCGCTCATCCAGCTCCGATTTTTCCAGTCGTTACTATAGGTCCCTTTACAAAGTGGGGTATTGATTATACTACTTGTAACCCGCCTTCGGCTAAAGGTCACAAGTACATTATTGTAGCAGTAGACTACTTTACGAAGTGGGTCGAGGCTATGCCTACTTTTGGGAATGATGGTGAGTGGTGCAGTAACAACTACAAGTCCGTCCAACCAGAACCGGTCAACGATGACGTGGTTCAGTCAACAAGGTCTTTTTTTTCCTCTCGGAAATGTTATTTATCAATTTTAGAAAAATTGATAAATAAAATTACTTGGTAGCTCTAGAATGTTATAACTAATCCTCGGCTTATATATATGCGTTACCAACTTAACAGAGCTATCACTCCGTGCCTTTATATATATATACCCCAAAACTTTATAGTTATTAGTTAAACCTTCGGATTTTATACGTATACACTATGCTTTGGACAAACTTTATAACAAAACTTTTCACGTCGGGCCCACCTACATATATATATGTCAATAACCAATCAAATGCGTGTACCGTACCCCTTTTATCCTCCGCACACGTTTATTATCGTTCGTGCATCTATGTCCCACGTCCACCGTCTGATGTTCCTGCGCTAGATCGACGATTCTCGTGCATTTCGCCCGACGTCCTGGTACGAGGGTTAACGTGCGAAGGCGCAAGTTAATGAGCAGTTTTCAAACATTTCTTTGGCCACGTGTCCGATGGTCTATGGATTCGCTGCCCGCTCTACGGATACCACTTATGGTCGGAAGGCGGTGCGAAAATGGGGAAATCCACTCTCCAAAACCACTCACAGTTTTCCATGATGTTTAACCAAAGTTAATGCGGGTTACATTCTCCTTCGCATTCGTTAACTCAGAGTTAAGTCTCCCGTTGGGGGGGATTGACAAACAAATAAAACTTTCTGTGTTACGCGGGATTCCATTACTCTAAGCAGAGTTCCATGACCCTGCTCCTCCATACAGACTTCGCTTCCATATGGATTTCTTTACGGAATTTAAAGACAGAGAACGGAATGTCAGTACAAAAATGCCTCACAATCAAACGAATTACCACGCAATTAACATTCCAAGGAAATTAGATAGTAAAAAAAGTAGAAATTCATTCAATTGGGGCAATCGAAAATAGACAGAGTTTATTGCAAGAATTCCTCTATTCTTCCTCCCCTTCGTACATCTGAAGGGTATAATTATATACATTATAGAGTGTGACTCTTCAGTTCCTCTATGAGGACCGTTTCGGAACCCAAAAGCCTAGTTACTATTTATTCAATAACTGAACTGACAGCTAGAGAAACTGAGCTATTCGACTTCCTCTGAATCTAGTTAATCTAAATAATTACAATCAGCTAAGGTATTGACGCCTAGCTGTAATAATCCGAATGTTTCCAAACCCTCCTAGTCACAACATGTGGACAAAACTTCCTACATTGCTGGCCAGTGTCTAATGCCCCTGCATCAGACTCCTGAGGGAAATTTTCTTCATGGGCTCCTGTCCATGAGCTCCTCCACTGATCTGCCTATCTTATGCAACATTCCTTCAGTCATCCAAGTGGCATATTCCTCTGTTTTATCCTACCATTTGATCAAGTACTGAAAGTACTCTTGTCCTCTGGTCCTTTTGAACACTCTCTTGTCCAATATCTTCTCTGGTTGCAATGGCTGAGCTGGAGGTAGCTGTTCTTTCCACCCAATATGTTCCTTGTCTGCTGATCTGTCCTCTATACCATAATTTTCATACTTGTACAAATCTGCAACATTAAAAATGGGAGATATTCCAACATCAGGTGGCAATTCAATCTCATAAGCATTTGCAGAAAACTTTCTAAGTATCTTGCATGGCCCAATCTTTTTGAACTTCAATTTATTATACTGCTTCTTTGGGAACCTCTCCTTTCTCAAGTGTGCCAAAACCAAGTCTCCTACTTCAAAATGAACTTCTTTTCTTCTCAAGTCTGCTCTGTTTTTGTATTTGATGCTGCTGCCTTGTAGTTGCTGTTTCACTTTTTCATGTATGGCCTGGATCTCTGAAGCAAATTCTTCACCATCTGCACTCCTTAACTCTGCTCTTCCCAGATTTCTTAATTCTGATATTCCTCTGGGATGCATTCCATAAACAATATGAAATGGACTCTTCCCTGTGCTTCTGTTTGGTGAATCATTATATGCATATTCCGCCTGAGGAAAAATATGATCCCACTACTTGGGATGTTCTCCTGCAAGACTCCTCAACAAATTTCCCAAACTCCTATTCACTACCTCAGTTTTTCCATCAGTCTGGGGATGATAAGCTGAGCTGAAAATCAGTTTAGTGCCAAGTTTCTTCCATAGTGTCCTCCAAAAATGACCCACAAATCTGGTGTCTCTGTCTGAAACAATATTCTTGGGCAACCCATGCAATCTAACAACTTCTTTGAAAAACAAGTTAGTAACATGGGTGGCATCACTAGTTTTATAGCATGGAATAAAATGTGCCATTTTGGAGAATTTGTCTACCACAACAAAGACTACATAATTCCCTCTCTGAGTCTTGGGCAATCCTAGAACAAAATCCATACTCACCATGTCCCAAGGCCTGTCTGGAATAGGCAAGGGAGTGTACAATCCTGCATTCTGTCTCCTTCCTTTAGCGTATTGACAGATCTTGCAATTCTTCACAAACTTATCCACTTCTGTTCTCATCCTGGGCCAGAAGTAAAAGTGACTCAGATGTTCATAAGTCTTATCAATACCAAAGTGTCTAGCAAGTCCACCACTATGCTTTTCTTTGATCAAATTTTCTCTCATGGAAAATTTTGGTATACATAGTTGGTTTTTTCTAAATAACAAGTCCTCCTGCAGGAAATAGTCCAGCCACTGACTTCTATCTGTTAGAACAGGGTTACTACATGCTTCAAATGCTTCTTTAAAATCTGGATCTGTTTGATATAATCCTTTGAGAAAATCGAATCCTGCAACTTCAAAATTAGTCTCTTGAACAAGCAAATGTCTCCTACTCAAAGCATCAGCTAATTTATTGGCTTGGCCACTTATATGTTTCAAAACAAAATTAAAAATTTGGAGATACTCAACCCATTTAGCATGCTTATGCTTCAACTTGGGCTGCTGTACAATATACTGCAAAGCATGATTGTTAGAATACAATACAAACTCCCTAGACATCAAATAATGTCTCCACTTCTTCAGTGCTTGAACAATTGCATAGAATTCCTTCTCATCAGAGGAATACTTTCTCCTGGTATCATTCAACTTCTCAATGAAATAGGCTACATGCCTATCATCCTGACTCAAAACAGCTCCAATGGCCTCCCCACTGGCATCACATTTTACTTGAAATGGTTTGGTGAAATCAGGCAGAATTAAAATGGGCTTCTCTGTTATCTTTTGCTTCAAAACTTTAAAATTTCTCTCTGCTTCAGCAGTCCACTTAAATGGTTGTTTTCTCTTCTTTATGTTCTCAATTATGGGTGCATTAATCTTACTGAATTTTCTTATAAACTTTCTATAAAAACTAGCAAGTCCATGGAAACTTCTTACCTCAAAAACATTCCTGGGAGAAGGCCACTCCAAAATTGCCTTAACCTTTTCTGGGTCCATCTTCAATCCTTCTGCAGAAACAACAAATCCCAAATACACCAACTCTTCCTTCACGAATGAGCACTTCTTTAAATTTATCAGCAGTTTCTCTTGGTGCAGCTTCTTCAAGACATGATTAAGATGCCTCAAATGTTCCTCTTTAGTTCTGCTAAAAA
Organism: Pinus albicaulis; assembly: GCA_034641835.2. Taxonomy (NCBI): domain Eukaryota; kingdom Viridiplantae; phylum Streptophyta; class Pinopsida; order Pinales; family Pinaceae; genus Pinus; species Pinus albicaulis. The sequence continues at coordinate 59,070,398 of CM076576.1, forward strand.
CTAATATATCATCCGAATACACTATCACAAAGTTACCAATGAATTCCCTCAATACTTCATTCATGAGTCTCATAAAGGTACTAGGTGCATTTGACAACCCAAAAGGCATTACCATCCATTCATACAGTCCTTCATTTGTTTTAAAAGAAGTTTTCCACTCATCACCTTCTCTAATTCTAATCTGATGGTATCCACTCTTTAAATCTATCTTTGAGAAGTATTTAGCACCACTCAAACAGTCCATCAAATCCTCTATTCTAGGTGAAGGGAATCTGTACCTGATTTTGATCTTATTAATTGCTTTGGAATCAGTACACATCCTCCAGCCTCCATCTTTCTTTGGGCTCAGTACTGCTGGTACTTCACATGGACTCAGGCTTTCTCTGATCAGTCCTTTGTCTACCAATTCCTGTACTTGTTTCCTGATTTCCTCATTTTCTTTGGGAGTCATTCTGTAGGTTGCCTTATTTGGTAGATTTGAACCAGGGATAAAATCTATCTGATATCTGATCTTTCTCACAGGTGGCAGCTCATCAGGTAAATCATCCACAATGATGTCACAGTAATTCTCTAACATCTCTTGTATCTCCATTGGTAAATTAGAAATATTTGTAGAAGTAAGAACTACTTTTGGTTTGCAAACTAAAGAAAAGCTTACCTCTTCTTCTTCTATCTGCTATAGATATTCCTTCCCACTCAGCAACAAGGTCTTTGGATCAATCACTTTGCTGGATGGCTCTCCTTCTTCCATGGGAATCAATATATGATGTACCCCATCTTTGAAGAACTTGTAAGTGTTCTTCTTGCCATCATGCACTGCTTCTCTGTCAAACTGCCAAGGTCTACCCAGCAATATATGACACACATCCATGGGCATTACATCACACAAAACTTTGTCCTTGTATTTTCCCATTTGCAGCTCTATCTCACACTGTTCTTTCACAACCAGCTGGTGCCCTTTATGCAGCCAGGACACCCTGTAGGGAGTGGGGTGCTCCCTAGTCTTCAGCTTCAGTTTTGCTATCACCTCAGTGGAAACCAAATTGTCTGTGCTGCCACTATCAATGATTAGCTGGCAGCATTTCCCTTGGACTTTACATATGCTCCCAAACAAAGTCTTCCTTTGTGCAGGTTCAGTGACTTCTTTGGTTTGTTTCAACAGGACCTTATTAACCACCAAGGACTCTCCCCTCTCTGGAAGAACTTTTTCTTCAATTTATGCTTCTTCTTCAACCTGGGCAACAAAAACATTCCTTGGACCAGCACCCACATTATCTGGGCATTCATAATGCTTGTGTCCCACTCCTTGACATCTATAACACCTCAGCTCTCTGCCTCTGCCTTTGTCCCTGCCTCCTCTTCCTCTTCCTCTGTAAGAACCCCTTCTGCCTCTTGCATCATCCTCTGTAGATGCATTCTGAGGTGAGCTACTGTCAGCTCCATCCTTGGGTGTAGGCTTTCCTCTACCACCCTGACTTCCCTTCCCACAGAAATTACCTCTCTTCTTGGCAGACTGTTTCCTCAGGATTTTCTCCTCTGCTTTCAAGGCCATCTGACAGGCCTCTTCCACTGTCTTAGGAGACAGAAGACCAATCTCATCTTGGATTTCCAGTCTGAGACCATTCACATATCTGGCAGTCTTCTCTGGTGTATCTTGGAATTGCCCAGCTCTTATGCTCACTCTGTATAATTCTTCTGTGTATTCTTTTACTGTCAGCAACCTCTGTCTCAAGTTCTGCATTTGTCTATATAATGTCAGCTGGTAATCACTAGGTAAGAATTTACCTTTCAATTTGGCCATCATTCTAGTCCAGCTCTTGATAGGTTGCTTGCCAACTCTCCTCCTCTCTACCTGCACTCCATCCCACCAAAGTGCAACATGTCCTTTCAGCTTTGTTATTGCAAACTTGAACTTTTTATCTTCACTTATTTTTTCATAATCGAAGCACTTGTTCAGTTCGTTTATCCAGTCCACCAGCTCTTCTGGATTCAGTCTCCCTGTATAACTCGACACTTCAATTCTGGGCTTAACTGCAGATCCCAGAACAGTTCTAAGGAGCCTCAAATTAGGAGGAATTTCAACATTTTCTTCAGCTTCTTCCATTTCAGGTTCGCTTATGTCTTCAGGATCTCTGGTCTGTCTTCGCTCCATGACATCCATTTTGGCCTCGACCCTCTGCAACACCTCCAACACCTCTGCGTTGGCTACAGGTCTCCTCCTACCAGCACATCTACCAAGTCGGATTGCCATGTCAGCAAACAGCTCAAACTTCCCGCTCTGATACCACAAATGGCACAGTAACAACCGCAAGTCCGTCCAACCAAAACCGGTCAACAATGACGTGGTTCAGTCAACAAGGTATTTTTTTTCCTCTCGGAAATGTTATTTATCAATTTTAGAAAAATTTATAAATAAAATTACTTGGTAGCTTTAGAATGTTATAACTAATCCCCGGCTTATATATATACGTTACCAACTTAACAAAGCTATCACTCTATGCCTTTATATATATATACCCCGACACTTTATAGTTATTAGTTAAACCTTCGGATTTTATACGTATACACTATGCTTTGGACAAAATTTATAACAAAACTTTTCACGTCGGGCCCACCTACATATATATATGTCAATAACCAATCAAATGCGTGTACCGTACCCCTTTTATCCTCCGCACACGTTTATTATCGTTCGTGCATCTATGTCCCACGTCCACCGTCCGATGTTCCCGCGCCAAATTGACGATTCTCGTGCATTTCGCCCGGCGTCCTGGTACGAGGGTTAACGTGCTAAGGCACAAGTTAACGAACGGTTTTCAAACAGTTCTTTGGCCACGTGTCCAACGGTCTATGGATTCACTGCCTGCTCTACAGATACCACTTATGGTCGGAAGGTGGTGGAGAAATGGGGAAATCCACTCTCCAAAACCACTCGCGGTTTTCATCGATGTTTAACCAATGTTAATGCAGGTTACGTTCTCCTTCGCATTCGTTAACTCAGAGTTAAGTCTCCGGTTGGGGGGGATTCACAAACAAATACAAATTTCTATGTTACGTGGGATTCCATTACTCTAAGTAGAGTTCCACGACCCTGCTCCTCCATACAGACTTCGCTTCCATACGGATTTCTTTACGGAATTTAAAGACAGAGAACGGAATGTCAGTACACAAACGCCTCACAATCAAACAAATTACCACGCAATTAACATTCCAAGGCAATTAGATAGTCAACAAAGTAGAAATTCATTCAATTGGGGCAATCGATAATACACAGAGTTTATTACAGGAATTCCTCTATTCTTCCTCCCCTTCGTACATCTGAAGGGTATAATTATATACATTACAGAGTGTGACTCTTTGGTTCCTCTATGAGGACGTTTCAGAACCCAAAAGCCTAGTTACTATTTATTCAATAACTGAACTGACAGCTAGACAAACTGAGCTATTTTACTTCCTCTGACTCTAGTTAATCTAAATAATTACAATCAGCTAAGGTATTGACGCCTAGCTGTAATAATCCGAATGTTTCCAAACCCTCCTAGCCACAACATGTGGACAAAACTTCCTACATTGCTGGCCAGTGTCTAATGCCCCTGCATCAGTGAGACTGCAGCTTTTTTTCTTTTCAACCAGGTTATTGCTCGTTTTGGTATTCCTAGAGAGATTTTCACTGATCATGGCAGTCATTTTCAGAATAGCATGATGGCTGAGTTGGCTCTAAAATTGGGTTTCCGACAGGAGCATTCATCTTCATATTATCCTCAGGCGAATGGGCAAGTGGAAGCCGTGAATAAATCCTTGAAGACAATTCTTCAAAGGACAATTGATAAAGCTCGATCCAACTGGCATATTATGCTATATCCTGCACTTTGGGCATACAGGACGTCAGTGAAAACTGCAACTGGCTTTACTCCGTTTTAGCTAGTGCACGGGTTGGAATCTGTATTTCCCATTGAATGTGAGATTCCTTCTCTTAAATTAGCTGTTGAACTTCTTCCTGACACTTCTAGTCTTGAATAACGGCTCCTTCATCTGGAACATCTCGATGAGCAGCGTCGGGATGCCGCCACGATGAATGAAGCGCATAAAAACCGAGTTAAAGCTCAGTACGATAAGGCGGTCAAGCCTAGGGTTTTTTCGGAAGGTGACCTTGTTTTGGTCTATGCCCAAGAAAAATATGCCCTGGGGGCAGGAAAATTTAAGTCTATGTGGTATGGCCCCTTTATCGTTAAAAAAGTCCTCAAGAAAGGAGCATATACCTTGGTTGATTTTGAAGGGAACGAGTTGCCGGAGCCCAGAAATGGGCTCTATTTGAAGAAGTATTATGCCTAGGCTTCGGCCTGGCATGTTGCTTTTGTATATAGTAGTTTTTCTTTGTACATATCTGGTTGATTTTCGATCTTTGATGAGTTGGTGATGTTTTTGATCTGCTTTGGCAGGTTGTGTCGGATGTCATGAGTCATTTTGGTTTTGCCGATGGTGCTAGTAGACACACCTGGAACTTAGCTTCCATGGCTTGGGTGCTTCATTATCCTTCCGGTCAGCTGTTAGTATCAAGAGGGGTCTGCATTGGTCCTGCTTCCAATAATATAGCAGAATACACTGCAGTTGTTTATCTACTCTCGGACGCAATATCTTTGGGTGTTGATTCGTTGGTAGTTTTCTTGGACTCTCAGCTGGTGGTGTCGTAGTTGAATAATACTTATCGGGTTCGAGATCCATTTTTACTCCGGTTGTTCTTGAGGGTACGTTTGTTACAAAGATCATTTCAATTTTTAACTTTCATTCATATTCCTCAAGCTGAAAATTGGCTGGCAGACTCATTAGCTAATCAAGCAATTGATTGGCATATTAATCATTCCATACAATAAAATTTAATCATCAAGAACATCATACATTTTCATACATTTGTTACATCACATCAAACATCGCTGTATATATATCATCAGAGTGTTCAAAATTATACGAAAATTTGGATCCATAAGTCACACAAAAATTGGGCTTATGCCCCCGATCATGTTCAGTCTCAAAAATATACATTCATCTGATACATCATATCTATATACTACTGAGGTCCCTTCCCAGAAGTTGTGTTCCTATAGAACACGATCGTAGTGGAAACTCGGCGGAATAACCGTACCCAGTCACGGGGTACTCCTACCACCTGTCTCTGGATGGCTTCAGGCAGATCTTCCACTGCAGCCATAGGTACTTGGCAGGTTAATCCCTCCAAGTTCCTCTGTACAGCCTAGAGGATTCTGTCTAGATCTACTGTATCCGCTTCGCCTTTGCGACGCTTATGTCGTGGGCATCCCTCAGGTCGAACTGGTCCAATATCTGTTTCATGATCATTTTTAAATTGTAAGTTATTTGAATCCAATCAAAAACATCTTTGTTTTTCACATTTTTTTTTCATACATATTGAAAAAATTCAAAAAAATATTTTTATAAGTCAAAAAATTGTAAACTTACCAACTGTACCCCATGCTGCGCCTGGTGGAAGGACAAGATCTGGATCGCCACGAAAGTCCATCCCGACATAGGGATAGTCGTCCACAACGATGATTTGTTTTCTCCACCATTGGAAGAACTCATCATCCCAAGTGGTCCGGGGAACTTCACTTCCCCCCAATCTCTTCATCATGTCTGCCCAGCGGGCAATTCTTGGGTCTCTCGTGCTGCTGATGGTAGAGATCACTCTGGGTCTTAGGACTAGAATCTTCTCGAAGAAGAATGTCATCAAAATTGTACCATATCCAAAATGTTTTGTCTTTACTTGGCAGATAGAGGTCAATTGCTGCTTCATGTTCATCAGTAGGGCTGTGCACCAATCATATACATGAGTTAAGCATTCCACTGCTCGAATTTGCATCCTGGACGCCTGGTGTAGGGAGGCAGATCCTGCCACCCTTCCAATGGTGAAAAGGATGATTTTCATGTGCAAATCCCTTAAATCTTTGATTGCAATTTGAGTTCCAACTTTCTTGGAACCCTCTATGCAGTACACGTGGACGTAATATTCCACGGTTAGCCCTCCCAAAGGCTTACCATGCAAGTCTACTAGCTCCCCCCTTCGGGAGAGTCCAGTGATAAAATATATATCTTCCACTTCAATGCGTATGGGCATCTGATCTATCATAAAGCAGTCCTCTTCCGGTTCCCAATAGTTCACAAGCATTTCGAGCAACCGGACATTACTCTTCATATTTGGCATTTTGAAAAACTTGAGTAATCCACAATTCGGAAGAATATTTAGTGATGCTTGATTCTGCATGACTTCATGGTCTATTGCACTGTGTTCGCGCTCTCTCCATGATATGGTCATCCTGTAAAATTTCAATAATCCATTCATTAGCTATGCATTTTTCATATTGGGCTGCACATACGCGACTTTATTTGTGCACAGTCGTGTGTATACGCGACTTGGTCATTACTAACCCGCGTATGCGCAAGCCCGCGATTTTTAGCAAGAGACTTAACGGTGAAAATTCCTAAATTTTAATTTATGAACGAACAAAATGAATAGCAAGGATGAATTAAGAGCTAACCTGAGAAATTAGGTGGATTTTGACGGACGGTTGCTCCTGTTTTGACGAAAGAAGCTTTTTTATCCAGAGCACTTTTTTCCAAATCAGCAATGTAATAATGAACCAAATATGAGGTAATTTGTCTATTTATGCCCAAAAAGTTGAAAATTTTCGCAAAAAATTGTTATGCTTATTTTTTCAATCTGTCTTAAGCTGCATAACCTGGATGCTTGGAAGTGCCCAGTTTGGTTTTTTTTTTTAGGTACATTTTGACGAATTTGAGATTTTTCCCGGTTTTTGATCCATAACTGCTGACCCGTCATGGCAGGTATATGATCTTCACTCGCATATAGGTTAGGGAATTCACTTCCATTGCATTTTGCATACTAGCCTCCATTCAGATCACTTTCCATGGGGTCGATCCCATCAGGTCATGGGTATTACACCCATTTCACTTGCCGATTATTTAATCATGACTTGGTGGTAGAGCCTTCCTTTACATGGGCTTCCTAGTTAGTTCCTCGCTATCACTTGTTGCCCATGCTGCGTTTTATGTAGGCTCGGGAGTCCTCTTTAGTCCTGCCATGACTTATGTGTTGAAGCTTCATTATTCTTCTTCCTCACTATCATTTTTTTGGCTATTACCTTGGAGGATCCCTGGTGTTGTTGAGTTGTATTACTGCATTGCATATTGGCTACTTGTTTATCCTGGCCTTTAGCCAGCTTCATTTTGGACTCAATGTTTAAGCCAACTTTTGACCTTGTCTATCTGTATAAGTTAACCATTGCATGCACTTAGCTATCGCGACTTGACAGCCTTTTACCCATGGATGGAATATACCTCTGAGTATCGCTTACCAGTTTCCGCCACCTTGCATTGAGCATAGGATAGTTCCAATCCCAGGAACTAGTGCATATGTTTCTTGATACTCGTTCTATCCATTGTACCATATCATTATTTTATTCCTTTTTAGGCTTATTATATGAAAAAGACAAAAAAATTAAATATAAAAAAAAGAGCAGGAACGAGATGTAACTTCGTTATTTGATGGCAGTACAGTGTCAGTTTGTCGCCCCTGAACAAAGCATATACACTTATATATTTCCTACATTTGGGATGGTTTTAGTTTTGACCTAGGTTCAGCCTTTACCTTGTTTCACTTGTCAGTTCTCACCTGGTTGGTTATCTCTTCCAATCATCTGGAGAGTTTGTTCTGCCTCCTGCATAATAGACTTATACAGTTTCACTTTTACTGCCATGGTCATCACGAGTCATGCTTTTGTTCAAGGGAAGTTTAACCAGAGTCGGCCATTCTGCGGCGTCTCTTGACTCATTATTCAGTCGGCCTTCTTGGTCTTGTCAGTATCTTATTCTATCACATCAGATGTTTTGGTCCTCTGCTCGTGCTGGTTTGAGAAGGTCTCCATTGACTTCTTGCTGGCGGGTTTGTCTCTTATCGACTACGACACATTGCTCTGAGAGCAAACCTAGAGCTGCACCCTGGCCCTATTTCCATCATTTATAGGTGACCTTGTGCTCATCATTTGATCATCATTATGGGTCTTTGACTAAGTGGTTTCCCCTGTGTTCGACTTCAACATACATTATCACACTTGGGATTCGTGCAGTACCTTGATTTCCATTTGACCCTATTGGTGGATTTATCGCCTCTGTGTCAGCTTTCATTATTGGTTGGTTTAGAGGGTTTCTTCCGTGCGCTAGCTTCATCTTGTGCATGTTGGAAACGTACTTCGGTTTGGTTCCGTCACTCTACTTCATCCGATTCCTTCCAAATCTTGGCCTGCGGGTTACACTCGCGCTGGACTGATGTGGGGTGCCTTAATGCCTTCCTTCCAGCAAATATTTTCCCATCGACTCTGACTCATTGCTCTGGGAATAACGTCTAGAGTCTTTTTGTCAGTACCTTAGGGTTTGCAGTCATCAGTGGCAGACTCTTCGCTATCGACAGTGGGGATTCATCATTGCCTCCTGATTGGTAGATTCTTTCAAGTGTTTGACTTCAACTCATTTATTCGCACTTGTTAGATTGTACTGGGGCACCTTGACACTCATTTTCATTATTGGTGGGTTGTCTCGCGTTGGTTAACGGTATTCATCATTGACCGATAATCCAACGATTTCTCACATGGTCGACTTCAGCTCATTTATTCCCATTGTGTAGAATTGTGCCGTAGAGATCGATGAAGACCTCGGGTTGCATCATCATTTTTCGGTTCATTTTTGACAGTCCATTCAGTTTCTGCCAGTGATGTCGTTCACCCTTCTATGTTGCAGTTCAGTACAGCAACATCTTATATGTTGGCTCTCGAGTTGCGTGATTTTACCGTTTATTCCACCTCTTATGATTTAGTACTTGGAGATTCAGTTACTTATATCATCAGACATCCAGTTGCAGCATCATTGATCAGCTTTCTATATGTGATACTTGGACATTGATTCAGACTTATACTTCCAGGCCATGCTCAGATGATTCATTGTGTACTTTCAGTCTTGTATACATTTTGGATCTATTATGTACTTTCCAAATGATGTATTTTTGACTGAGCATGGGTATGCCCACCTCAGTATGAGTTGAATCTCTATTTTCTTTCATTGGTTTTTGGCAGGCTGAAATCTGGTGAAGTCCTCTCTTGTCCTTGCGAAGTTATTTCTATGTGCATAATACATTTCGGCCATCATGTACCCCTTCTGACCTCATATATTAGGGGGCATCTGTTATAGCATCATTTTTCACCCTCTGGTGATTCATGATTGTCTTTATGGCTTTGGGCACCCATTCCTACAGACTTGAACAAAATTCACTAAAAAACAGTGTTAAAATTCCCATACACGGTTATGCCCGGACTTTTCCACGTGTATACGCGAGTCCACATGTACTTTTCCGCGTATGCCATTAAAATAATTAAAAAATATATTAAAATTCCCTATTTTCGGGCTGGGTTGATGGTTACTCTGGTAGTTCAACCACCCCAGCACGTGGCCAACTGTTTTCAACTGCTTGAAACTACTTTGAGGGAGTATAAAAGCCCCTCATGTGTATGGCCTAAGGGAGAGAGAAATTTTATAGACATTATACTCTGTTGGAATCCTAGTTCAAGTCTGATTCCCCGTGCCTCCTGCACTTTCCCAGATTTATACAGGAAACCCTTGTTTCCTGGAGATGTTCATCCATTTATATGCCATCTCGAGTGCACAAGTCTTGAAAGTATCTTAGCGAGGCAAGGGCAGGATGAATCTGGACGATGGTCTGCTCGAAGATCGTGGAAGGATTCAGGTGATCTCTCCACTTTTACTACTATACATGTTGTTCGTAATAATGAAGAACCATCTTGTTCCTGAACTCGTGCGTTAATGTTTATTTATATGTGTGAGAAGATTATCATTTAAGAATTTATTATGGTTTATATAATATTTCACATGGATTGCACTAACGTTTAGGAGAAATATATGTTGTACAACTAGGTTTCCGTCCACGTTCTTTCTTGTTTTCCAGGTTGAAGGCGGAAGGAGAGTTGCTGGGGGTTTGGACCTCGCGGGATCTACATCGAACGTAGGACTACGGGTGAGTTCTGCTATCGTTGTTAAATATTTTTTTGCATTCAAGTATGGTTGTGTGTGAGTCTTTTTGAATAGCATGCCCTGCTCTGTGGAGGTTTAGACCCAACAAAACTCTAGGGTGATTTTCCCCGAAACAGGTGGTGTGGATTTTTTTGTTGGAGTTTTGATGGAAGTGTGTGCTGCAAATATTGATTGAGTTTTTATGCTATGTTGATGTAGTGCTCATGTTGAGAAATTTTTCAGAGTCCAATATGAAAATATATAAAACGAGGCTCGCAAGGAGGTAGTGAAGACATGGAGGAATTGAGTATACAACGATTGGCGGATTTAGTAGATGGAAGATATTTATACATCCAATGATGGTTGGATAGTTTGGTATAAAATGGGGGAGTCTCATTGGTTATGGTGGTGACCAGTAGATCAGATTTTGTAGAGACGGTTTTTTATTTTAGGAGTAACTGTGTGAGGATTATTGATCATAGTGGCTTTTAGTGGATGGTAGTCCATAGATCCATGAGAAAAATAGTTTCCATTCTGATAGCACTAAATATTGTTGAAAGAATTTGATTCTTCTGTCTCATGCGAGTGAGTTGATCCATGTATAATTTTATTGACTATTAATGAAAGAATTGAGCAGCACAACAACAACAAGGTAGTTCTTTCCCGGGATGGGTTTTTCACCAGAAACACTTGTGTCCATTGTGTCATTTATTCTTATGGTTTCATGTTTATTTGTGGTGCTCTTATCTCTAATTATGTGTTTCAATTTATGCATGTTTGAATATAAAATAATTGGAGAAATTTTTTAAAAGGGCCACACTACTAATTCGCCCCCTCTCCCCTCTCAGTAGTGATCTAGTTTCCAACAAGTTTTATCAAAGAGGGGCTCTTGGGTGCAACGATCACTGGAGAATGGAAATTAGAGATTTTGGCATATTTTTACAAAAATTTTGAAATGGATTAACAAGGAATTCCAATGCTTTATTAAGGTAAATTTGCAACTTGGAGAGCAAAGCTCGATTCATATTTTCTATCTCTTGATGAAAATATTTTGTTTTCTGTAAAATTTCAAGTTAGAGATTTTTTTAATTAAAAGGCTAAATATATTATTTTGAATGTAATTCTGAGATATAACAAGTTTTATGTGAAGCATTGTGACACTGCCAAAGAAATGTTGGATAAGTTGCAGAATATGTGTATTGGAGGAAAATTGCATTTTTTAGAAATGAAGAAAAATGAAAAGGATTCTATTTTTATTGCAGAGAAAAATTAATCATCCTCACAAGAATATTATGAAAAAAATAGTGATAACAGTGAAATATCAAGCAAAAAATATAATGTCACAAAATATAAATCAAAGATCATGTCACTAAAAATGGAGATTAAAAGGCTTAAGGCTGAAAATAGAGATCAATGGAAGTTGTTGAAAATTTGTGATGAAAAGGAGTGTGTTAGGTCCCTATAATACTAGTGTATCCCCTTACTGTTATAGTTAGTGTAGCCCCCTTATTGTTATTTTTGTACCCATTTCTTCCCCATATTATTATTATTGTGCCCCATAGAATCCCACTATTGTTATTGTTGTGTCCTTACATTATTATTTTTATGTTAGCTTTGATTATATTGTGACCCCTTAGACTCCTATATATATAAAGGAGATTTTTTCATTTGAATCATTTAATTTGTTCATCTATATTTTTATTATATTTTTTGAGTTGATTGCATAACATTTGGTATAAGAGCTTTGGATTCTAGAGTTTCACTTCTCTAAGAGAATCATATTGGAACTTTCACTATAATAGTTTTTCTACAATGCTTCAAAACCTGAAATTGTTAATGTTGTGAAGATAAATCTCCTCTGCAGACAGAGGCGATCTCTCTAGCCCTACAGTGGGTCGAGAAACTTGAGATAATTTCTAATGAAAATATTTATTAGATAATATTCCAAATGTGACAAGAAAGGAGAAATATGTACATTTTCTTGATGCTATGTTCGAACTCATTGATGATGGCCTTTATCCGCAATCGTTTTAAGCTCACTCCTTGCTACTTGTGGCACACAAATACCTGCGGATCATCAAGAGGAAACAAAAAAAGTAATCCAATACATAATAATCATTAAACATTAGTTATCTTGTAGATGAAGGAGTACCAGAATATTCTCATAAATGATTAGAAAAATATAGAAAGTGAACATCAGATGTTTTATTAAGTAATAGAGATAGGTTTTGTGCTAGCCATGAAAACTTGGGAGTTTCCAAAAAATTGTCTTCAATTTAATCAAGGAAAAAACAACACTTGGTAGGAATTTCTAAAAATAACAATTGTGCCACCTTCAGGAAACTAATCATGAATCCCTATTTTCTAGGGATGTTTTCTCGCTTTTTTTTAAATTTTTCTTTTTCGGGAAAATTTCCATGCACACTACCAAGGAATATTGTGTAATTCTAGGGATATAGGAAACTTCTCGACTCAGTGCATTACGAAGTTTCTGAGCTTAAGGAATGGATTGCATAGTTTTTGATCTTAGTGTTGCGCCGCCATCCATGACTACATAGTTATCAAACTCAAGGCTAAGATTCCATTTTGGATTGCACAGTTACCATCATAAAGGTTGTCATTCCCTCATGGATTGTGCAGTTTCTAGAGGAAAGTCCAGTACTATTGTAAGGAAATTCAGAATCTTAGCTTGTGACTCAAAAGGATCATATAAGTATGAAAACAAGCAAACACAAGCACAAATAAAAATATTAATTCTTGAAAAAATCATGAATACTCGACGACATTAAACATAAGCTCTTGTAGAAATAAGGGAACACTCAAAAATCAAAATATAGGAAACATTTTTTAGAGTGGTTGTAACAGCTACAACACTTGGCAACACACTAATAGAACTCCAAATCTCTATATGGGTCTTGTCTCATGCAAAATAGGTCTAACTCTTAAGCAAGTATTTTTCATTTTATTTATTACCATATCCTCTTTACTTAGCCTTAATTAAATATATAGTCCCTACCATTCTCTTCGTCAGAAAGGCCCTAAACCAAGCTAAGTCAAACTAATTTTTTTTGATTGGGGATGAGGAGTATATACATGCACAAGTAGAAATAATTGTCCAAGTTTTATTTTTCATCTTTGGTGTTGCTCCACTTCCATTAGGCTTGGACAATACCTCGATAGAGTCACTTCAGGAACACAAACATTTCTTAACTTCTTGCGAGCCTCAAAATTACCTCTATGGAGTTTCTTTCTTCACCTCCTTATGCAGGAATCCTTTCTCTTATTTCTCCATTTATTTTATTTTTCATTTTTTCATTTTTTTGTTCATAGAGCTGTGCATAGGAACTTATATATTTCATGGGGAAAAAGAGGGATCCTAACTTATTGAGATCCAAAGAGGTTTTTCCTTTATATAAGGTTATTTTTATATGTACCTATGACATACTTGTTACGGTTTTCCTCCCCTCCTTACTTAACTTGACTTAGATAATAAGGATTAACCGAAAATATAAAAGACCAATTAGAGTAGGTAGTACTACTTAAAGATTCAAGCATCGTGATTACAATGTGACTTTCTCTTAGAAAGAACATATTTTCCATTAGATTATAAATAACTAAAAGAATTAAATATTCACACAAAGAGAGGGAATAAACAAATAACCAAGAATTGATAGTAGCACAACTTCCTCCTAGACTTCACCATGATTGCTTTAGGAATAAGACAATATCTCATCCGGAATTTGTCCTATCACTAAAATTGAAACAAAAATGAAAGCGAAGGGCGTAAAGTAAATTAAAATAAGGAAAAACAAGTCAAAACACAAACAACCAAGAAAAAAAATGACTACTCCTACTCCTAACCTAATCAGAGAATAGTCTAGACTTATGTAAAATGAAACTTCTAGTGAAGCCATTGATGCATTAGTTGAACTATGTAACCGAGGGAATATATATCAAAAAATGTATTCAAGGATAACCATAAATAATAAATATAATAAAACAAAAACCAAGTCATTCAAAATTTGAAAGTGCACACAGAAAAGTATGAAAGAAAAACATGTGAAAATAATTCTACAGACAGGTTACGATGTTCAGACACATTACGAGTCAAAGACATGTCATTATTTTTCAAATTGTGGAAAAGGGTGAACATAAATAAATAAGAAAAAATATGTTTCGAAATAATGCTCGCAAGGTCTGACTCCTCGAATGACTGAGAGATAGGATCGTGAAAATCATATGGAGGATGCGAAAATAGTGAAAGAGATTGATTTTCAATTTCTGCAGTAGAGTGATGAAAAGCCTTGAAAGATTCAACACTATTATGATAAGAGTTGGAACTGGCCTCAACACTATGAGAAATTGACAGAACCATAAGCTTGGGTTGAAGTGCCTTGACATCTTGCAGAAGTTCCAAATCAACATAAAGTGGATCATCGAAGACCAGTGGCTTAGAAATATCAACATTGGAAAAATCAGAGTCGTGACCAAATGAATCAATGAAAAGATCACGACAGCCATGATCAAAAAGTTCAATATTGAAAAACTAGGGATCCGCATGATCTGAAAAATCGTAAATAAGGGGATATCAAAAACAATAAATTTCACCCTCCATTTCTTAAGAATGATGTGATGACAGATTGGGGAAATCAAGAAGATAAAATTTTTCCTCTCCACATTCAAATGTAAAAATGATATTCCATAAGTTTTTCTAGTGCTCAAATGTAATAATATCCTCTGAAGATAATTATTCAAAATATTCAACAGGAATGGTAGAATCGCGGGAAATGCCTGGATAATGAGGGAGAGGTCTAGAAGGAGGAGAATAATCCTTCATCGCAAATTCTCTTTCAGGTATGGGCTCCCACACATAGTCATCATACATGATATCGCAAATTTTTAGTTGAACACCAAATCCATCTAGAATTTGATCCTGGTTAACATAAAAGGAAACATTTGAAACAGGTGAGCATAAAAACTCATAATCTAGAGAACCAAAGGAACCAAAGGATGGAGGATGAGGGGATAACACTCCATCGAAAACATCATATTCACAGTCCAAACTTGTGGTGATATTATGTGTATGGGGGGTGGGAGGAAATGGCGTTAAATCAACGGATTAATTATCAAGTTCTCCCACCTCAACCTGTGGAAACAGAGTTGTTTGATGATAAGGAGACAAACAGTCGCCTGGAATAGAAACTTTGTTTGTCGAATATTTTTAAGCTTTAATACCGAGGTATGTTGGGAGACTTTCGAAACATTCATATTCATTTGGATTAATTTAAATTTTAACAAGAAATTAAAATTTATATTTCAATAAAGGCTAATCAACATCATCTTCAGAAAATTCAAAACGAAAGTGAATGAAACGATCTTGACAATCATCAAGAGATTCATCAGGTACTTTTCGCAATTGCATAATTTTTTTAACAGAGGTTTATAATCATACTTATCAAAGGCATGAAAAAATTATGTGGCAAGATGTTTGAATGAGTGTATGTAAGTGACAAGAAAGGTGTAACACCATTCGCATACGTGCCCTTCAAAGGTGAGGATGAACAACCTGCACGCAACATCCTCACAATGGATATGGTGTTTTGTGAAAAAATCAAGAAAACGAGGGGTGTGCTCAAAATATTTTGTTCCACCCTTGCCATTGAATTTTATATTTTACTAGTCATTAATAGGATCCACCATCACTTTCATTTCTGTATTTCTAGAAAAACATGTCGGGGATAAGATATGGGAGGAAGCCATAAATGAGTGTAGAAATTGAAACAGACTTCATGGGCTCAGCATGTCATCTAGCCCTCCTTCTAGCACTAGAAATGTTGGTTGTGCTGGACATGCCAAAATTTAGGGGATCTCCTCGATATGAAGTCCCAATTAGACCTCACACCAATTTTTGTAGGAGTACCATCCGGAATACGAACTGGTTTCCGATGCAGTGGGTCTTAATGATATTCCTTAGCTACAATGATGCATATAGTGATGTATGGTGACTTTAGTGAGAGCAAGTGTATGAACCTACAGAGAGTCAAGTGTGATGCATGAAGTTTCCAACATACAAAGGGAAAATGGGTGATCCACTTAGAAGCCTGTAATAGAACGCAACTTGAAAGGAGAACACAAGCATAAATGACATCAAAAGCTGATATGCGAAATAGTTCATAAGTTAACAGTGATTAAATAATACAACAATACACATTGAATAGGATTTGTACCAATGCAAATGAAATAGTGCATAACCATAAGCATAAATTAAATAACATACATTGAAAATACAACAAGAATAGTCTTACTATATCAACTGCATATGCATGAAAACGTGTCGGCTTTGAACTTTTATTAAAGTGAAATATCCAATCATAGATATAATATTGATGGATCACTAGCCACAATAGTGGAACATGAAATCAACATCAGCTTCTCCTCCAAAGAAATATATTTCCTCTACGCTATGGAGAAGTCAAGGATCTCAAAAAACTCTCGGAAGCTCCTGATTCTAATCTTAAGCGTAGCCAAAATCTTGGCTCCCAAAATCTCTTTACATGAGTTATGCAGATGTATTTATAAGCAAAGTGGTTAAATATTCCCATTCCCCTTTGTTACTCTTGGAATTCCAGCATGACCCTTCAACTTCTTTACAAATGACTATTCAATTACATTACATAATGACTTTTCACATTCCACAATTGACACTTGGAATTTCACTTACAAATTATTTACTAAAGAGTATTACAATTACACTCATACCCATATAAGAAAAAATAGGGTAGAGACAACTTGATATCATAAGAAGACATAACACTATCATGCTTGATCTTGGGGGAACTTTAGCTCAACAACTTCCAATTGGCGTCTTTCTGTCACATATCAGTGCCAAGCTTGGTATTGTGCTATGAAATTCAATGAAGTACTTATCCTCGATGGAACTGATTTAAATCCAATTTTAATTTCTAGGAGAAAAATTGTTCTAACTTAGACAAGACCACTGATGTAGTTATGCATGTTATGTCTATTCAACTCCAAGTCTTTCTTGGTGGAAATATGTCTAAGATTCTCCAAGAATACTTCTATATACTACCTGACTTGGTTCCTAGGGTTGGATTTTGTGAGTGAGCCAACTAATGGGATCCTATGTGTTTTCACCAATAAATCCAAACTATTTTATAACCATACATACAAATCCTAAATGCAAAAAATTTACAAGGTGAGCTCCTTATTGTACTAGATCAACACTCAAACTCTTACTTTCTTTAGATATGATTGTTTCTTATTTTTATTTCCCAAGTCAAGTGGTGACCCTTTGTATCAAATTGACCATTCATGCATGGCAGTGATGCAATCTTGTAAATTTTTGATATTTTTGGCAAAGTATTTACATTTATGTTGCAATCCATGCAAGGGTACAACTACCTTATGTACGGTAACAATATCCTCATAGAGGTTCTTCATGGTTTTGTTGGAAATAATGAGAGGGGGGGTGAATCAGTATTCCTTTAATTTAGAGCATTAGTTAATCTTCAATTATTATCAGTGTTTGTACAATGATAGCAGTAAACAAAAGGAACACAAATGCACACATTTTTTAAGGTGGAAACCCACTCTGGGACAAAAACCATCTAATGCTTTTCTAATAATTCTTTAATATTCAACTCCAATTGAAAACAAAGCTCCAACTTCCTAGACTCTAGAAAAGTATTCTTCTCCATCTCCCACTGGATGGACGCTCCAACGCCCAAGATTATTTAGTAGTCAACTGAATGGATGCCCCAACACCCAATGAGCTACAACTCACCCTAGCACCACTCTATAGAAGAATAAAAGAAGAATGAACTCCCATACCAGGGAAAATGGTCCACTTTACAATGATATAGAATGATCTAGAAGAAGAAGATACACTGGATCATAACCCCAACTTTGACACAATCACCTAATGATGATCATAGACCACCCGAAACTGCCTCTTCAACTCTTGGCAGATAGACACTAGTATAATTTGTACAATAATGTATTTACAATGACTAAGTACAACGATACATTTACAACGATTGTATATAGTGCTGCCCACTTGAAGGCTTCATATGATGAGATTCCTACTGTTGTTCCACACCTTCATTGCCGCTCTTGTCATGCTACCCTCTGCTACACCTTCATTTGCTTTTCTGCCCTAGAAAGTATGGTCCTTTGCAGCCCTTGACAACACATGATCTAGCTTTTTCTTGCCTTCTAGGAGCTCAATATTGAATCTGGTGTATCTCTATTATTTTAGATCCCCAATATCTTATTTTCAGTCTTGTAGTAGTCCTCTGAGTCGTCTTTCCAGTTCCACAGGTCTGATCCAATTTCGATTCATCAAGAGAGAGTTATACCCAATCTCTCAAAATGCCCTAATTATGGACTATTTCATCAAAGTGAAATTGTACGGCGTGCCACGTGTCATTGTTTATTCATTCAGCTCTAAAATTGATAGAGAAAAAACTACATTTTGTGCACTATCTGCCACTTTTTACGGAATTCCAATCTAATACTCAGAGAGAGAGTTATGACGAGTTTCCCAAGGTCACTTCTTTGAGATGAATTTCAAGAGCTCGCAAAAAAATTGACTTCCGCAGATCATATCTTTGAAAATATTGTGCACCTTGATCTAAAATTTTCACAGAAGCTTCCTCAGGATTTCTGCTTTGCCTCATAAAAATTTCAGCTTCTTAAAATTCGTAGAAAAAACGTTAGAGAGAAAATTCCATGATGACCTATTTAAATACTCTTGAAGAACAAGTTCAAGGTCTCAAAATTGAAGTTGAAGAACACAAATGTATTGAAGCGTCACTTCAAAAGAAGTTGGAAGAAAGAAACCAAGAAAGGGAAGCATTAGAAGCCGAAGTAGTCTCGTTGCGTAAGGAAGTGAAGAAGGGAAAAATTGTCCAAAACTATGCCAACAGCTCAAGGGTATTGGAAGAACTCATCAAAAATCAACGATCTTACAACGACAGAATTGGCCTCGGTTACAAAGAAGAAGAAGAAGCAGGACCTTATACAACAAAATACAATGAACCTACGAGATCTTACATACATGTAGACTTCATTGGAAAAGATTCGCAAGCACATCCTTGGAATACGTTTCCTCGACAAATATTTCCATCCATATACCAACATATCTTTCATGGCTATTGTTATTCATGTGGAAAATTTGGTCATAAAGTTGTAGAATGTCGCACGTACCCTAGGAACCAATACAATTCCAGGAGATCCTTCAAATATGAACCTCCCAGGGTTCAACGAAACATCAATAGATTTGAAAATTTAAGAAATAATATGGAATGTTACAAATTTCAGAACTTTGGACACATAGCCAGAGACTGCAGACTTGAAAATACTTCCAAAGAATCTTCGAAGCCACAGAATCAACCAACATGGAAGAAGAAGAAGATTGATAATTGTGCTCTCACTCTCAAGGTTCAAAACAACAAAGATGTGTTGTATGTTGACAGCGGTTGCTCAACACATATGACTGGAGATAGAAGGAAATTTTTATCTCTGAAAGAGAAGGATGGAACCATATCCTTTGGAAATGATGGATCTTCAAATGTTATAGGATCAGGTACCATCACTCTTGGAAGAAAAAATGTTAGAGCCAAGAATTTTATACTGGTTGAAAACATGAATCACAATCTGCTCAGTGTTGGACGAATGTGTGATCAAGGACACGTAATGCTATTAAACTCCACAAAATGTGAAATCACAAAAGGCAGGTATGGTAAAATTGTGGCTACAGCAAGTCGAGCTCCAAACAACATATATGTTCTCGATGAAGCAACTAAAGCATGTCTACTAGCTAAAGAGGATGAAAGCTGGTTATGGCACAAACAAATGGGTCACATAAACTTTGACAATCTTGTCAAGATAAGCAAAAATGAAGCAGTACAAGAAATGCTGAAAAATCTCAAAACCTTCCAACACACTATGTGAGGCCTGTCGGCATGGTAAGCAGACAAAAGTCCAATTTAAAACAAAAGAACACTTTGCATCACATGCATTGGAATTGATACATACTGATCTATGTGATCCCGTGACAACAAAAGGCTTATATGGAGAATTATATTTCATGTTAATGATAAATGATTATACTAGGATGATAGCAGTTAGTTTCCTAAAGAAAAAATCTGAAGCATTTTAGTTCTTTAATATCGACAAGGAGTTGGTTGAAAATGAAAATGATTTGAAATAAAGTTTCTAAGATCAGATAATGGTGGAGAATTCAATTCCAAATTATTTCAGCAATACTGTGACGAAAATGGAATAAAAAGACAATTTTCAATAACACAAACACCTCAAAAAAATGGGGTTGCTAAAAGAAAGAACAAAACCATACAAGAAATGGGTAGAACAATGCTGAAGGACTCAAAATTGGATGAAAAATTCTAGGTTCAAGAAATTGATACGACATTCTTCATTATCAACCGAAGTCTTCTCATAAATAATTGCAACAAGAATCCATATGAATTATTGAAAGGAAAACCAGCTAATGTAAAATATTTCAGAATCTTAGGAAGCAAATGTTATATCAAAATAGAAGATCAAAATTTGGGCAAGTTTGAATCACATGTTGTTGAAGGTATGTTTGTTGATTACTCACGCAAAAGAAAGGCCTATAAATGTTATAATCTAAGACGAAAATAGATAGTGGAGAGAATAAATGTTACATTTGACAAAGATGGTGTTCTAGCAAATAATGATGAGGATCTAGAATATTTGAAACTTGTGACAGAGGCTGAAAAGGACAGATAAAATTGTAGAACAAGAAGCAACTATCAACAAGGAAGAAGTAAATAATGATCATCAAAATATACCAGAAAAAAAACAACAAGCTCCTCCAAGGAGAGAAAAAGAGTGGAGTCAAAAGAACCATTCATCAAATCAAATCATTGGTGACATAAATGAAGGTCTATAGCTTCGTTCATCACAACAAGCTCACATTGCTTTTCTAGCAACCTTTGAGCCTAGTGGTTTTGAGGAAGCCAACCAGAGTGAACCTTGGGTAGCAGCTATGAATGAAGAATTGGATCAAATAGAGAAGAATAACACCTTGGAATTAGTTCCATGACCAAAATATAAAAATTTCATTGGGAATAAATGGGTGTTCAGGAACAAATTGAATGAATATGGGCAGGTTACCAGAAACAAAGCAATATTTCTTTGCAAAGGCTATGCACAAGTGGAAGGAATTGATTTCAACGAAACATTTGCACCAGTTTCCAGAGTGGAAGCCATCCGAATATTTCTCACCTATGCATGTTCAAGAAAAATAAACATCTATCAAATGGATGTTAAGTCAACATTTATAAATGGAGAATTAGAAGAAGAAGTTTACATCGAACAACTTGAAGGTTTTCTAGTATTAAAAAAAGAAGACTATGTTTGCAGGTTAAATAAGGCTCTATATGGTCTCAAGCAGGCTCCCAGAGCACGGTATGCTCATCTTGATGGCTATCTATGTCTACAACCATTCAAGAAAGGTACTGTTGATAGAAATATTTATGTACAAATAGATAAAGATAATTTAACAATCGTTGAGGTATATGTGGATGATATAATATTTTGTAGCAATGATGATCGACTAAGTAAGAACTTTTCTACAAAGATACAAAGTGAGTTCGAGATGTCTTTACTTGGTGAGCTGACATACTTCTTAGGGCTTCAAATATCTCAGCAAGAGAAAGGAATATTTATATGTCAAGCCAAGTACATCAAGGAAATGCTCAAGAAATTCAAAATGGAAGATTGCAAACCTGTCCTTACTCCAATGGTAACAGGATGCAAATTGAGCATAAACGACTCATCTAAGGATGTGGATCAGAGGTTGTGCATATCTATGATTGGTAGTCTTCTATATGTAACAGCCTCTCGTCCAGATGTTATGCAAGCAGTTGGACAAGTTGCAAGATTCCAAGGAGCACCAAAAGAATCACATATTATTGCCGTCAAAAGAATTCTTCGATATCTAAAGGGCACAAAAGAATATGGCTTGTGGTATCCCAAGGGTAAAAATCTCATTATTCAAGCCTTTACAGATGTAGATTGGGTAGGAAGCTTTGATGATCGTAACAGTACTAGTGGAGCAACATTCTACCTAGGTGGTTGTCTCGTATCATGGTTGAGAAAAAATTGAACCT
This sequence comes from Pinus albicaulis, assembly GCA_034641835.2. Taxonomy (NCBI): domain Eukaryota; kingdom Viridiplantae; phylum Streptophyta; class Pinopsida; order Pinales; family Pinaceae; genus Pinus; species Pinus albicaulis. The sequence goes on from CM076576.1 coordinate 59,092,684, forward strand.
CAATCCCATTATCTACTGCGGAAGCAGAATACATTGCAGGAGCATCATGTTGTACTCAAGTCCTTCGGATGAAAAAATCTTTGCAAGATCTTCAAGTACAATTTAGTGCTATTCCCATATTCTGTGACAACACTAGTGCCATCAACATCTCCAAGAATCCTGTCATGCATTCAAAAACAAAACACATTCCGATCACATATCATTTTGTTAGAGAACAAGTCGCTGAAAAGAATATCAAACTTCAGTATGTTTGTACAAAAGAACAAATTGCTGATATCTTCACTAAACCTTTAGCTCATGAAGCATTTTAATATCTTTGTCAGAAGCTTGGGATTCTCCCAAGTTCTCATTAGATTACAGGTCTATAGGATGGTTGTGTGTCAGGGGGAGTGGAAGTGTGTATAGGTCCATACGATGGTTGCATTTCTGGGGGAGTTACCCTTTTCCATTGATGTCAAAGGGGGATAGAATGTTGTAGGAAGAGGTGTCATGATCACAGGGGGAGTACTTGTGTTGCCATCAATGCCAAAGGGGGATATTGTTGATCAACAGTTGTCATTGAGGTCAACCCAAGCAACACTAGGGGCTAGCTCAATATTTCATAGAAATTTTGACCTACCAAATTACTATATTCTAGTTCAAGAATGCTTTTGATGGTTTCTACTTGTCGATATGTTTCCGTTGATATATGGCATGCGACATAATTCTTCACGGTTTGAGAGATATTCATGTTTGAAGCTTATACCCCCAGTTAGTGGGCTAAAACCCCATAGGGTTGTGGCATGGGTCATTGAAAAGTCATAATTATAATTTTTTAAGCTCCTAAAATCCCTCCAACGTTCACTTGTTGAAGCCCCTCTCAACATAAACATTTATATAAATTATGATCCTCATTTCCTCCTTATGCAAGGGATTTCTCCATCGGAAACAGGTCATCGTGGAATTTTCACTCTAATATTTTTTCTATGAAGGTTCAGAAGCTGAAATTTTTATGAAGCGAAGCCGAAATCCTGAGGAATATTCTATGAAAATTTTAGATCAATGTAAGAAACATTTTCGGAGATATGATCTATGGAAGTCAGTGTTTTTGCAGGCTCCTGAAATTCATCTCAAAGAAGTGATCTTGGTAAAATCGTCATAACTCTCTCTCTGAGTATCGGATTGGAATTACGTAAAATGCAGCAGATAGTGCACAGTCTTTAGTTTTTTCTCTATCAATTTCAGAGCCAAATGAAGAAAAACAGTGACACGTGGCATGCTATAAAAATTCACTCTGCTGAAACAGTCCATAATTAGGGCATTGTGAGAGATTGGGTATAACTCTCTCTTGAAGAATCCAAATTGGGTCAGACCTATGGCATTGGAAATATGACTCAGGGGACTACTATAGTACCAAAAGTTAGATATTGGGGATTTGAAATAACAAAGATAAGCCATATTCAATATCGAGCTCCTAGAAGGCAAATAAAAAGCTAGATCATGTGCTGTCAAGGGCTGCAAAGGACCAAAATTTCTAGGGAAGCAAAGCAAAGCAAGGTGCAGCAGAGGGTAGCATGACAAGAGCAGAAACCAAGGTACATAACAACATCAAGAAGTTCATCACATTAATTCTTCAAGTGGGCAGCACTGCATACAATCATTGTAAAGGTATCATTGTACTAAGTCATTGTAAATACGTTATTGTACAAATTGTGCTAGTGTCTATCTGCCAAGAGTTGAAGAGGCAATGTCGAGTGGTCTAGGATCATCATTAGGTGGTTGTGTCATAGTAGGGGTTATGGTCTAGTGTGTCTTATTCTTCTACATCATTCTATATCATTGTAAAGTGGACCATTTTCCCTGGTACGGAAGTCCATTCTTCTTTTATTCTTCTATAGGGTTGTAGGGTGGTGCTAGGGTTAGTTGTAGCTCATTGGGTGTTGAAGCATCCATTTAATTTACTACTGAAGAATCATGGGCATTGGACCGTCCATCTAGTGGGACCTGCAGAAGAATACTTTTCTAGATTCTAGGAAGTTTGAGCTTTATTTTCAATTGGAGTTGAATATTAAAGAATTATTAGAAAAGCATTAGGTGGTTTTTGTCCGGGAGTGGGCTTCCACCTTAAAAAATGTGTGCATTTGTGTTCCTTTTTTTTACTTCTATCATTGTACAAACACTGATAGTAATTGAAGATTAACTAATGCTCTAATTGAAAGGAATACTGATTCACCCCCCCCCTTATTATTTCCAACAATTGGTATCGGAGCTTGGTTCCTTCAATAGCAGTTTAACAGTTGGAAGGAGGTCATGGAGCATACCAAGAATGGTGTACCTCTGTTCAATGAAAATAATTATGCACTCTGGAAAGAAAGAATGGAGGTATATCTCTTGGCGCAAGGTTACGAAGTATGGGACACTGTTCAAAATGGATTTACATCAACTGCGGATGAACAAGGTAAGAGGAATTTGGTAAATTTTGCAAAAGAAAAGAATATTATTATCAGTGGACTTACTGAATCTACTTATCATAAGGTGTTGGGTTGTAAAACCACCAAAAATATATGCAAGTGACTCAAATGTCAAGGAGGCAAAGCTTCAAATCTATAGAGAAAAATTTGAGCAACTCGGAACGAAAGAATATTGCAACATTGTTACATGGAGTTCTCAGAGCATATGAAATGAGACTTGCTGAAGAAGAGGGTACCTCAAATCTAGAAACTGCGTTTGTAGCATCTAAGAAAACCAATAAGGACAAACAACGTTCAATTGAAATGACATGCACCTGCAAGTGTGAAGAAAAGGGAGATGATGAAGAAGGTATTTTAGATGAATAATATGCTTACTTTAATAGATAACTAAAAACTGGTAAGGGAAAATTCAAAGGTAAATTTCCATTGATATGTTTCGGTTGTGGTGAGGTTGGGAATTTCGCAGCAAAATGTCCAAACAAAAGTGATGCCAACTAAAAAGGAAAGAAAGGCTTTAAGAAATTCAACAAGCAAGGCAAAAAGAAAGGATCCAAAAGGAACTTTCTCTCTAAAGAAGATAGCTCATAATCCGATGAAGAAAGTGACAGCAAAGAAGAAGCCAATGAGAAAGTATTGTTTATGGCCAAGCACAATAAACAAGAAGTATCAAACAATGAAGAATAAGGGTTGACCATAGAAGAATTTTCTGAGGAGGCAATCAAGCTTATAAAAGAGCTCAATGCTGAGAAGATCCGTTCCAATACTCTTGAAGAACAAGTTCAAGGTCTCAAAATTGAAGTTGAAGAACACAAATGTATTGAAGAGTCACCTCAAAAGAAGTTGGAAGAAAGCAACCAAGAAAGGGAAGCATTAGAAGCCGAAGTAGTCTCGCTACGTAAGGAAGTGAAGAAGGGAAAAATTGTCCAAAACTATGCCAACAGCTCAAGGGTATTGGAAGAACTCATCAACAATCAACGATCCTACAATGACAGAACTGGCCTTGGTTACAGAGAAGAAGAAGAAGCAGGACCTTATACAACAAAATACAATGAACCTACGAGATCTTACATACATGTAGACTTCATTGGACAAGATTCGCAAGCACATACTTGGAAGATGATTCCTTGACAAAGATTTCCATCCAGATACCAACATATCTTTCATGGCTATTGTTATTCATGTGGAAAATTTGGTCATAGAATGTCGTACGTACCCTAGGAACCAATACAATTCTAGGAGATCCTTCAAATATCAACCTCCCAGGCATCAACAGAACATCAATAGATTTGAAAATTTAAGAAATAATATGTAATTTTACTAATTTTAGAACTTTGGACACATAGCCAGAGGCTCCAGACTTGAAAATCCTCCAAAAGAATCTTCGAAGGCACATAATGAACGAACATGGAAGAAGAAGAAGACTGATAATTCTGCTCTCGCTCTCAAGGCTAAAAACAACAAAGATGTGTGGTATGTTGACAGTGGTTTCTCAACGCATATGACTGGGGATAAAAGGAAATTTGTATCTCTGAAAGAGAAGGATGGAACAATATCCTTTGGAAATGATGGATCTTAAAATGTTATAGGATCAGGTACCGTCACTCTCGGAAGCAAAGACATTATAGCCAAGAATGTTCTATTGGTTGAAAACATGAATCACAATCTGCTCAGTGTTGGAAAAATGTGTGATCAAGGACACACAATGCTATTCAACTCCACAAAATGTGAAATCAGGAAAGGAAGGTATGGTAAAATTGTGGCTACAGTAAATCAGGCTCCAAACGACATATATGTTCTAGATGAAGCAACTAAAGCATGTATACTAGCTAAATAAGATGAAAGTTGGTTGTGGCACAAACAAATGGGTCACATAAACTTTGACAATCTTGTCAAGATAAGAAAAAAGGAAGCAGTACGAGAAATGCCAAAAATATAAAAACCTTCCAACACACTATGTGAGGCCTGTCGGCATGGTAAGCAGACAAAATTCCAATTTAAAACAAAAGAAAACTTTGCATCATATCCATTGGAATTGATACATACTGATATATGTGGTCTTGTGAGAACAAAAGGCTTAGATGGAGAATTATATTTCATGTTAACGATAGATGACTATACCAAGATGACAGCCATCAGTTTCCTAAAGAAAAAATCTGAAGCATTTAAGTGGTTTAAGATCTACAAGGAGTTGGTTGAAAATGAAACTGATTTGAAAATAAAGTGTCTAAGATCAGATAGTGGTGGAGAATTGACTTCGAAATTATTTCAGAAATACTGTGACGAAAATGGAATAAAAATACAAGTTTCAACAACACGAACAGCTCAGCAAAATGGGGTTACTGAAAGAAAGAACAGAACCGTACAGGAAATGGGTAGAACAATGTTGAAGGACTCAAAATTGGATGAAAAATTCTAGGTTCAAGCAATTGATATGGCAGTCTTCATTATCAACCGAAGTCTTCTCAGAAATAATTGCAACAAGACTCTATATGAATTATGGAAAGGAAAACTAGCTAATGTAAAATATTTCAGAATATTTGGAAGAAAATGTTATATCAAAAGAGAAGATCAAAATTTGTGTAAGTTTGAATCACGTGTTGATTAAGGTATCTTTGTTGGTACTCACGCAAAAGAAAGGCCTATAAATGTTATAATCTAAGACGAAAATAGATAGTGGAGAGCATAAATGTTACATTTGACGAAGATGGTGTTCTAGCGAATAATGCTGAGGATATAGAATCTTTGAAACTTGAGATAGGGGCTGAAAAGACACAGATAAAATTGTAGAACAAGAAGAAAATATCAACGAGGAAGAAGTAAATAATGATGATCAAAATATACCATAACAACAACAAGATGCTCCTCCAAGGAGAACAAAAGAATGGATTCAAAAGAACCATCCATCAAATCAAATCATTGGTGACATAAATGAAGGTCGACCACTTTGTTCATCACAACAAGCTCACATTTCTTTTCTAGCAACCTTTGAGCCTAGTAGTTTTGAGGAAGCCAGCCAGAATGAACAGTGGGTAGCAGCTATGAATGAATAGTTGGATCAAATCAAGAAGAATAACACTTGGGAATTAGTTCCACGAACAAAATATAAGAATGTCATTGGGACTAAATGGGTGCTCAGGAACAAAATGAATGAAGATGGGCAGGTTACCAGAAACAAAGCAAGATTGGTTTGAAAAGGCTATGCACAAGTGGAAGGAGTTGATTTCGACGAAACATTTGCACCAGTTTCCAGAATGGAAGCCATCTGAATGTTTCTCGCCTATGTGTGTTCAAGAAAAAACAAATTCTACCAAATGGATGTTAAGTCAACATTTCTGAATGGTGAATTAGAGGAATAAGTTTTTATCGAACAACCTGAAGGTTTTCTACTATCAGAAAAAGAATACTATGTTTGCAGGTTAAAGAAGGCTCTATATGGTCTCCAGCAGGCTCCCAGAGCATGGTATGCTAATCTTCATAGATATCTACATCAACAAGGGTTTAAGAAAGGTACTGTTGATAGAAATATTGCCATAAAGATCATAGCATGGTATCCTAAGGGTAACAATCTCATTATTGAAGCCTTTAAGGAGGCATGAAGCCTTTACAGATGCAGATTGAGAAGGAAGCGTTGATGATCATAAGAGTACTAGTGAAGCAGCATTCTATCTAGGTGGTTGTCTCGTATCATGGTTGAGCAAAAGGCAAACCTCAATCTGGTTATCTACAGTGGAAGCAGAATACATTGCAGCAACATCATGTTGTACTCAAGTCCTTTGGATGAAGAAAAATTTGCAAGATCTTCAAGTACAATTCGGTGATCCTATTCCTGTATTCTGTGACAACACTAGTGCCATCAACATCTCCAAGAATCCTGTCATGCATTCAAAAACAAAACAGATTCTGATCAAATATCATTTTGTTAGAGAACAAGTCGTTGAAAATAATATTAAACTTGAGTATGTTTGTACAAAAGAACAAATTTCTGATATCTTCACTAAACCTTTACCTCGTGAAGCATTTGAATATCTTTGTGTGAAGCTTGGGATTCTCCCAAGTTCTCATTAGATTACAGGTTTGCAGGACGATTGTGTGTCAAGGGGAGTGGAAGTGTGTACAGGTCTATAGGATGGTTGTGTTTCAGGGGGAGTTACCCTTTGCCATTGATGTCAAAGGGAGAGAGAATGTTTTAGGAAGAGGTGTCATGATCACAGGGAGAGCACTTGTGTTGCCATCAATGCCAAAGGGGGATATTTTTTATCAGCGATTGTGATTGATGTCAACCAAAGCAGCACCAGGGGCTAAGAAAATATTGCATGAGAATTTTGACCTACCAAATTACTATATTGTGGTTCAAGAATTATTTTGATGGTTTCTACTTGTCGAGATGTTTCCATTGGCATATGGCACGCTACGTAATTCTTCATGGTTTGAGAAATATTCATGTTTGAAGTTTATACCCCCAGTTAGTGGGCTAAAACCCCATAGGGTTGTGGCATGGGTCATTGAAAAGTCCTGATTAATATTTTTTAAGCTCCTAAAAGCCCTCCCACGTTCACTTGTTGAAAACCCCTCTCAACCTAAGAATTTATATAAATTGTGATCCTCATTTCCTCATGCAAGGGATTTCGCCATCTGAAAGAGGTCATCATGAAATTTTCACTGTAACATTTTTTCTACGAAATTTGAGAAACTAAAATTTTTATGAGGTGAAACTGAAATCCTGAGGAATCTTCTTTGAAAATTTCAGATCAAGGTGCACAATATTTTCAGAGTTATGATCAGTGGAAGTTAGTGTTTTTGCAGGCTCCTGAAATTCATCTCAAAGAAGTGACCTTGGTAAAATCATCATAACTCTTTGTCCAAGAATAGGATTTGAATTCCATAAACATTTGTAGATAGTGCACAGTCTATAGTTTGCACTCTATAAATTTCAAAGCCAAATGAAGAAACAGTGACACGTGGCACGCTATACAAGTTCGCTCTGTTGAAACAGTCTATAATTAAGGCATTGTGAGAGATTGGGTATAACTCTCCCTTGAAGAATTCAAACTGGGTGAAACCTATGGAATTGGAAATATGACTCAGAGGACTACTAGAGTACCAAAAATCAGATATTGGGGATTTGAAATAACAGAGATCCACTAGATTCAATATTGATCTCCTAGAAGGCAAAGAAAAAGCTAGATCATGTGTTGTCAAGGGCTGCAAAGGACCAGACTTTCTAGGGAAGCATAGAAAAGCAAGGTGCAGCAGAGGATAGCATCACAAGAGCAGCAAACAAGGTACATAACAATAGGAAGAAGTTCATCACATGAATTCTTCAAGTGGGCAGCACTGCATACAATCATTGTAAATGTATCATTGTACTAAGTCATTGTAGATACATTATTGTAAAAATTATACTAGTGTCTATCTTCTAAGAGTTGAAGAGGCAGTTTCGGGTGGTCTAGGATCATCATTAGGTGGTTGTGTCATATTTTGGGTTATGGTATAGTGTGTCTTATTCTTCTACATCATTCTATATCATTGTAAAGTGGACCATTTTCCCTGGTACGGAAGTCCATTCTTCTTTTATTCTTCTACAGGGTGGTAGGTTGGTGCTAGGGTGAGTTGTATCTCATTATGTGTTGGGGAATTTGTTCAGTTCACTACTGAAGTATCACGGGCGTTGGAGCGTCCATCCAGTGGGAGCTGGAGAAGAATGATTTTCTAGATTCGAGGAAGTTGGAGCTTTATTTTCAATTGGAGTCTAATATTAAAGAATTATTAGAAAAGCATTAGGTGGTTTTTTTTCCGTAGTGGGCTTCCACCTTAAAAAATGTGTGCATTTGTGTTCCTTTTGTTTACTACTATCATTGTACAAACACTGATAATAATTGAAGATTAACTAATTCTCTAATTGAAAGGAATACTGATTCACCCCCCCTCTTAGTATTTCCAACAATTGGTATCGGAGCTTGGTTCCTTCAATAGTAATTTAACAGCTGGAAGGAGGTACTGGAGCATACCAAGAATGGTGTACCTCTGTTCAATGAAAATAATTATACACTCTAGAAAGGAAAAATGGAGGCCTATCTCTTGGCACAAGGTTACGAAGTATGGGACACTTTTCAAAATGGATTTACATCAACCGCGGATGAACAAGGTAAGAAGAATTTGGTAAATGATGCAAAAGCAAAGAATATTATTATCAATGGAATTGTTGAATCTGCTTATCATAAGGTTTTTGGTAGTAAAACCACCAAAAATGTATGGGACAAGCCTGAGAATATATATGCAGGTGACTCCAATCTCAAAGAAGCAAAGCTTCAAATCTATAGAGCAAAATTTGAGCAACTCAGAATGAAAGAAGATTGCAACATTGTTGCACACCTCTAATACGTTGATGAAATAACCAATACTCTGGAAGGATTGTGAGAGCTAGTTGATGAGAAGACTATTATACGAAATATTCTTAGAACGTTACCAAGGAGATTCAACCCAAAGGTCTATGTAATGTTCCAAATCTGGAACTTTTTGCTCCATCGGGAATATCTTAAGATATTGCAATTCCTTCTTCTGTGAGACATCACAAGTCAATTTCAGAGATTGAATGTTGGGGCTTTTTCAGGATATGTCTCCTTCCAAAGAAGGGAGAGATCCTAAGGCTAGCTGGCCCTTCACAGACTCTGTCTATGGATATGCAATATTCCACCTAGGGAATTTCTGCTACAGGGTCTTTAGGGACACTGTATAAGGAAGCTGCTATAAAAATAAGACAAAACACTACTGGAATGCCTTATAAAACACATCATACAACTCCTATGCAGAAAATGAGCTCAAAGAAATAACTCTAGAGCGGTTATTCAAATCTCCCCAATCTAGGTCTCTAAAACAATGCTCAATGAAAGAGCTTACAACAATATAAGACATAATCAGAACTCTGCAAATGTGAATGTAACATAAGAGGGAAAATGCTATAGATATCATTACATTATGATATACCAGCAATAAAATACATGAAATAGTTGAGGGACAAGCCACTTAATATTTAGGATCCAACCTCTAATGATTAAGCAACAAAGTACATGAGTTGCTGCAACTCCACAAAATGTCAGAGAGCAGTGAATGCACTGAGTATATGAAGGTATGAGCTGCTGAATATGAATAAAATATAGATATGGCTTAAGGAATACAAAATAATTCCCAATAACAAGGAAATGGGTTGAACTATGGGATTTCTAGCCAATCTAGGAGAGATTGCTAGAAATGCCGCAACATACAAAATGTGACAAGTAAATTGTCACTACAACTGAACTAAAATATGAATGAGGCCATGGAAGATCTGAGATGTAAATTCCTTCCTCTGATAATGTCTCTAAGCACAAAGGGCTGATCCCTTTGTCTCAATAACACACTCCTGATGAGCTCCATGAACCCTCCTCACACTTCCTCCATAAAATAACACAGTTTCTGATATGGACTGCATAGTGGGAGATGATGGTAGTTTTTCCAAGTGCCAAATATGTGAAATGAAGCTCGGGAATCCTCCTTGAAGCTCCTCCAATGAATATATCACTCCTCCACTTAAATAGCAAGCCAAGAATGACTCCATGAGTTCCTCTCTTGCTGCACCAGCAACACAACGTCCTCTCTGCTGCAGAGCTAACACTGTAGAAGATGAATGTAGCTATGGCCAATGCCAAATTGAGGAGAAACAGCTCAGTCCTCATCCTTCCTTGAGGAAGAGGAAGGGATTCCCAACTGGGAACACCCTAGTGCCCGAGGGCACCACCACCCTGCTAAACAGCCCGGGGATGCAAGCTTTTGCAAACCTAATTCTAAACTCCAAACATGATGCAAATGGGCTGCCATATCCTCATTATAAAGCAAAGGAACATTTTCTCCATCATGGTCCCACAAATTAGGGTTTCCACCCTCATGTGAATGTCCTCCCTCCAAAACTGCGCAGCTTCTCTAGGAAGCCTCTCCTCCTTGGGCAGTGCTGTTGACTTTAGTCAAAGGTGACTAAATAAAGTAAGCTGGGTTCCATTCACACCCTTAGGTGTTTATTTCAGCTGCTTGTTTGCCTCCTTTTCACATAATGGGTGTTATTTCTTCACCAAAAAGGGGCTAATGTGTCTCCTTCCCCATTTTATTAAAAATAAATAAAATGTGGAACTACAATGTTCCATTTTATCTTGAGGCTAAAAATTGGGAACATTACAGTCCTCCCCTCCCACATGTTGCTTGCCCTCAAGCAAATACATAGAGAGAACAAAATTTATCCCCCTTTCTTCTCTTGTGGCCTCCTCAACAACAAGCTTTACCACTGCTCAAAATATGCTGCAATAAACTTGTCCTCCAATGCTCTCTCCCAAGTATGCAAGATGAAAATGATGCTCCTCATAGAAAGATAGAAGGTGTAGTGGAATCCTTATTGTTGTGTTATGGCCTCCTTAAGGTAGGAGTGATGATATGCATGGGAAAATTCTGCTCCCAATGATGATCCTCTCATCCATGCTATCATCCAAATGAAAATCTCACCCCTGATTTATGCAATGTGTTGGGGGCTGATGGAGAGTTGTTTTGATTTCCCATGATGGCCCTCTCTCACTTTGTGGTGTTCATGGGGCTGCCTTTTTCCTTGGGCTGAAATGTTATGGCCTCCAAGAATGGCCCAAGCCACCCCATCAAGAAAATCAACCATGAAATGCCTCTGCAAATTCTCCAAGTGGTCCCTCCCACAAGAAGGTACAAGTAGCAATGTGGCAATCATGGTTTTCCCATGGTGTCTCCTGCAAGATAAGACATGTATAATGGGGAGAATCATGCTCCCAATGGGATTTACATCCAATACTCTCCAAATAATGCTCCTCATGAGTGTACAAACATCATAAATACAAGGAGAAATACACAATAGAAACAAGTTTCCAAATGACAACCAGAGAGTGGTTCAAAGTTCCACTCATGGAACTTGCGCAGTGCCTCCTTGGCCTACCTCAAAATCAAAAGTAACAAGTGTTGTAATAGCCACTTGTTTTCTGCCACAACATCTCCTCATAAGATGAAAACATGAAATCACAATTTGGTGCCAATGGTGCACACTAAGAAGTAGGTGGCTTCCCCCACAAACCATCATAAGAATAGCCAAAATCAAGGCTACAAGTAGCTGCAAGTACATTATACCAAGTGCAAGAAGGGATGACCCTCCTTGAGACAATAGGCTTCTCATGTGAATTAAAGAGGTACAAAATTAGAAATGATACCTTCTCTACCATGTACTTGAGACCTTGAGCTTAAATGGCTCATATGAATGCTCTCCTTCTCCTCCATTGAGTAAAGGAATGGTTGTGCCAACCTCTCCAAAATCATCTGGGCTATGCATCTATCCATATGCTGATGAATATCATGATGAATTCCCTCCCAAGTGAACTCCTCTAGCAAAGAAAAGTATGCATCCAAATGCATAGCTAGGAAGTCCTCATATGCTGCATGCTATAGTTTCTCCTTGAGACTAGAAGCCCTAGTCAAGAAGAGTCTTCCATAGTGTCAGATGTCCATATCATCAATCTCTGTATCTTTCATCTCCCTCCTGGTTATTAATAATCATGCATGCACCAATATTCTAGGGACACTCAACCAAAATCTGAGTCCTCCAACCGGGATCAATCATCCACATAGATAGCACTGGTGTTCTGCAATTTGGTGCTCCCTCACGCTACTGCCTACTACCTTGACATCCCCCATGCAAAATTCATCCTCCAAGTTGCTTCCATGCCATCATGTGCCTACTCATGCTCAAATAGAAATAGTCTCTCTAAAAATGAGCTTCCCATGAGAGACTATCACCTCCAAAGAATCTCCCGATCCTGGCCAATGTAAGCATGAGTGGCCTCCATCTATTGCAATGCATGAAAGAGTCATTCCTCAAAGGAAGTATCCTCTCTCTCACCAAATATATGGAGTATTCATCCTGCATCATGAAGATGCTATCCTCCACCTCTACAACAACTCTATCTGCGCAGTAAAAATGATGAGAATGGGTGGTGCTGAAAATGAGAGAGTGTATCCCTCCTCCTTCATCTTGTCCCAAACTCTCTGCGCTGTGTTGGACTTCTCTAATGTCTCCACCCCTCCAGAATCCAAGAGTGGTGAACCACAAAGAATGATGTCTCTCATCATCTCTAGATCAAGTGGCCTCCCAAGTGGAAAGCCCCCAAAAGTGAGACATCAATATAGGAAGTGGATTGTATATATGAGAGGAATGAAAGGTCCCTCTCTCTCTACTATGCAGTACAGTCTCTTTCCTTAGTGCAGAAAATTTCTGAAATAGATATGGGTGAATGCCCATCATCCCTTCATGTTGATCCTTCTGCTCTTCTTTCTCCATCTCACAATTCCGAGCAGATGCTACATATGGCTCCAGAATTGTGTCTTGGTACCTGTTGTTCCTTGAGAAACAATTCTTGGCTGTGTACAAGAATCCGTTCTCAAGACATTAAAAATTATGTCACAAAATGTATATATGTGTCTCTGTTTCTTAACCCTTCAAATATTAGTAATATATTTCCCAAATATCAAATCTTTATTAGCTCTGCAATGCCATATTCCTTTTATATTGAAGTGAGCGAATGGAAGACGAAGAAATAAAAGGATTTTAATTTGTCATGCTGCTTAAAACAGAAACTGCCATCATAAAATCCTGAATAAGTGAAAAACAAATAAGCTAAAGGAGAGGAGCGCCCATTAAGGATGTTTAACTCTTAGATACATAAATATCAAGAGACCTGCAGCTCTAATCACTCTACTTTATTCACAGATATGGAAATGAAATGAAAACCAAGAAAACTCTTCAACACAGATAGAATATTGGAAACTTGCAAAACTTTTTCATTCATTCAATATTGTTCAGTACAAAATTAGCCTTCAAAGGTTCAAAACTCGGGACCTTCTTTCTTCCTTAAGATGTCTTTAAATACAATCTGAACCAAAATGGTTTTCAGTTATAAAACTGATTCTAACTAACTGTAACTGCTTAACTACTTTCTGAAGCGGAGGTACATGCCTCAGAAATATTTTATTACATTTACATAACTTCACTTAAAACAAAATAAAAGATAATAACTCCTAATCTAAAGGAACTGATGTTCCTGGAACAGCGGCTGACTCAATGACTACTTGCGGCTGAACGGCTACTTGGAGTTGTTTGGCTGGAAATCCTTTTTCTGTGTCAATAGAAAATTTCTTGCATTCCTTCCAGAGCTTATCTTGAGTTATCGGAGCATTCTTGTAACGATGATATTCTAGTGTGAAGGAAAAAACTTGACTGTGAGTGAGGTTACTTGTGAACAATGTCTTTACCATCCACAGCAGAAGGAAATGCCTTTGTAAGAAATTGAATACTGTTTCTCCCTTCAATATCTGTGTCTTCTCATGTCGGCCATCTGCTCTGCTTTTTGCAAATATCAATTGATCCTCATAAAATTTCTAGGACATAATCTCGCCTCCCTCCCTCCAGCATGAGGGCAAACCTGTTCTTGTCAACTTATCAAACGAAATATCAAATTTCTTAACCATCTCTTTAATTACCTGTAACCGCTTCTCATATGCCTTTAGAAGGTCATTTTTAATGATCATTTTGTTTACCTCTTCAGCATAGAAATACCTATCTAGTATCCCCATATCTTTCAACTCTTCATCTGTCTTGGCATTAATAAAATTTATGAATTTCTTGGCCCAATTTGATCTTTTGACAGCGGCCTGCTTTTCTGATAACAACTCCTTTTCATGCTCTGAGACAATATTTTTCTCTCTGGAAATTATGTTTATGGAATCCCATTTAGAGTGCATTTCTGAAATGATCTCGTTCCAGATGAGATCCTTAGCTTTGATCAGGGAAATATTTCCCTTCAATTTTTCCTTGAGCTCTTTAACCTCATCCTCAGCTTTTTGTAGCTTCTGCTCATTCTCCTGTGCTTTTCCTTCCCATCCTTGCATCAACTTGATAGCTGTGGCCAATTCTGACTGGGCTTGTTTGCAATCTCTTTCCGCCATCTTTAACTCTGTGTTCAGTTGAACAACCTGGGCTTGAGGGTCGGCTCCACTTGCAGAAAAATCAAAAGTACAAGTATGGTTCTGGATTTGATTTTGTAAGGTTATAGCAGTCTGCTTTACCTTATCAAGTTCCTCGTCCTTCTTCATCAACTGTCGTTGTAGTTCCTCTTTTTCCTTTTCAACCTCTACTACTTCGGTTGCCAACGAATGCTCCGCAGCTGGCAATTTCAGTTTTTTCCTTAATGAAGATATTTCAGCTTCTGCACTCTTCATAAGTTTTTGAATTGTGCTTTTATCATTTGGATCAACCCCGATCTTCATTATGACTTTCTTCAGCTCTTCGTTCTGAGTAGTTAATGCTCTTGCATTGGCTTTTTCCATATTGCATTGTTTGACCACCTTAGCAAGCATATTTTCTGTCTTGACTGTTGTAGCAGTGGTCTTGCTCAAATCATTGACAATCAACTAACCCGTTTGCATGTGGAGATTCATTTTGTCCCACAAGGGGATCTTTTTCACGTCCATGACTATATTCAACTCCTTAAAGCTGCCTGAAGGTCCAAGGGACATTCCTGTCGGATGCGACAGCGCCATTTTAAACTGATCTTTCTCCAGATCCATTACATTCAATAGTCTTGTTTGGTCAGCAGATATATGGTGCTCTGCTTGTGTTTTTATATTGGCCTTTATTCTCTGGTTCTTTTCTTCAATCTGTGAAAACACTTGCTTCATGGAAGGAGCCTTCTCCAAATGAAGTTCTGGTCTGCTAGGAGATGAAGGGCCACCCTGTTCTTCACTGACCTGGAGAGTAAAACCAGGTGAATTGGAAGAGTGGTCTTCTACTAATTTAGTCCTTTTCTCTTCTCGGGGTTCCTCCTCATCGATCTCAATAGCATCATCTCTCCCTCTTTTGCCCATCTTTTCCAATATTGCAGGTGTTTGAATACTGATCCGTGATGAACTTGGCCCTCCTGGATTAGCCAATTTCTCCAAATCCGGTTTACTCACATGAGTAAAAGCAGCATACCCATTCTCGACCCTTCTTTTTGAAATAATACCATGTGGGTCATAGGCCCATTTCTCTCCCAACAGCAACTGTGTTTCTTCCAATATTTTTGATACCTCCTCAAAAGCTTGCCTTGTGTTAACAACAAAAGGGCCTACACTCATAGGCAACTTGTACATTAATCCTTTTTTCATGGGCAAAAAATGAACTTGATCCACATTAAGACTTTGCCTTATAAATTCCAAGGCAAACAGTCTCATGGGAACAAATGTTGGAAGCCTATAAGGCTCAATACTGACTCCATATAGCCTTATCTCAGAATAGTCTTCAAAAACAAACCAGTCTCCAAATTTACAATTAGGTCCTAATTGTAAAACTCCTGGGCCTTCGGCAGGAAGCATGGAGGCAGAGTTCCATTAAGAATTTTATAAGCAGTGGTCATGAAATGGTCCACAAATTCAAATAAACCGGCTTCATTCTCTTCTCTTCTAACCATATCAGTCCAAAGCAAAACTGATTGTTTATTTTTATTACTATCCATTATATTCAAACCAACACTCATGAACTCTTCAACATTATGATATAAAAACAAGTAGACTACCAATGAGGGAAATCTGAAATAACCTGTCAAAGGGAAGGCGATCAATTGAGAATTCACCACTTCCTGCCAAAAGGATGGGATATCCAGCACCACCCCTGGTTTCATCATAAGAGCGAACATCCCCAGGGCTGCCTTGTCAATTTCGCGATCATTATCTCTCCCCAAAATCTCCATGATACAGCTAAGAACTGGCCGGTATTGAACATTAAACACCTCCAAACTGAACTTTCCCGTTTTGAATTGAGTCTTCTCTGGACTTGATACGAAAAATGACATGCAACGATTAAACTCTTCATTTGAAAGCTCCTCGAAATACTGAATCAACGAATCTTCAGAGAACTGCAAAGGAGAATCATTTTCTGGAAAACATAATGCCTGACGCATTAATTGAGTTGAAACCTGCAGAATGTTTTCCCCTTGGGAATTCATAACAAAACACTTGCTGGGATACATAGACGCAACTAACCAAGAAATAAACTCGGGGAAGAAATGAGTTTTTGGGATACAAGCGGATAACACTCCCGAACTTTGCATAGCAGAAAACATAGGTGACTTGTCGGTGTTCAGGGTTACTTGATAATGCAAGAGAGGATGGTTTACAGATGACACGGTATCATGAACGTCTTTCTCGCTATCTAGGAGGGGACTGAGACTGGACAAACCAGACAATGCTGTTCGCTTGGCCATGACTGACAGGAATTTGAAAACAATTCAAAGCACTGAATAGCGCAAAGGTGGCGGGACGCGGTTTAAACAGGGCTAATAGACAAAAAAAAATCATAATAGGATGAAAAAACCCTTTTTATAGATTGCGGGAATCACAATAAATGCAAGGGTGACGTGGAAAGACAGCGAAAAGTGAATGATAGCTTGTCTGCCACCTCGACGGATGACGTAATGCGGGGGGTCTGTGAGTACGGCGGAGAATTCCTACCCATACCCCCTGTAATTAATCAGGGCTGTCGATCATCAGATTTTAGAGATCTGACCAGTCAACTGCGGGGGGTCGGGTTTTGATAACCGACGGGCTAATTGGCCCCCCGCAATTGCATATCCAAATGTTTCTTTGCATGATTGTGACTTCCGCTCCAGAAGTTGCTCGAGCTTTATCTTTAATAAAAATATATCAACCTAAGGTCAGCCCGCTCCATGTATCAGAATATAAATGGAAATATATTGCATTCACCCCTTTTTTTATGCTAAAGTATAAAAACGTCATACTATAGCATATTTTCGGATCCTTATATATTTTTTTAAATTTTCTTTTCAAAATTTCAAAAATGAAATATAAAAAAGGATATGTAGATACTGATCCACAATAGTACCCACATGTAAAATATTTGGAACTCCTTGCAAAGACACAAGGGCTCCTCTATTGGAAGAACTGGCTCCCCTTTCACCTCCATGTGGTGATGGATCTCCTCCTAATGTGACAACGTTGTTGGTTCTTTCCAATGTATGAAAAGTGTTTGTGTTTATGACACAATGAGTTTCACCAAGTTCTTCCATCAAAACCTTAGTGAGTGCATCATATGTTTTTGCATTTTCATGACAAAGAAAAATGGAACCTTCAAACCAACAATCATGAGCCATACCTTGAGTTGCAGCGCTGCTCCTCCCATGGCCTCATTTCCTTCCTCTACTCCCTTGCAATGCAAGTGAACAAAGGACTTCACTGTGGATTTTCATGTGTGGCTGAATGCCCACACCCTCCATGAAAATAGCTAGGATTTGTCCCATCAACAAACCCTCTCAGAAAATCTTCCCACTTTTCCCTTTTATCAAGATTTTCAATGATTTCTTCAATGGTATGGAAAAGAAGAAGGGAGACCTCCTCTTCCATCATTCCTCTTTTTCCCTTGCTTCCTCTATAAATATCCTCTCCTTGGAGAGAAGCTCCTCTTGCTGGTGGCATTAAATCTTGTGCACAGGCTGAGCCAAGATTAATGCTCTGATACCACTGTAATGTTCTAAATCTGGAACTTGCTGCTCCATCGGGAATATCTTAAGATATTAAAATTGATTCTTAAGTGAGACATCACAAGTCCAGATCAGAGATTGATTTTTGGGGAATTTACAGGATATGTCTCCTTCCAAAGAAGGGAGAGACCCTGAGGCTAGCTGGCCCTTCACAGACTATGTTTATGGATATGCAATATTCCACCTCGGGAATTTCTACTACAGGGTCCTTGGGGACGCTGTATAAAGAAGCTGCTGTAAATATAACACAAACCACTGCTAGAATGACTTAAAAAACACATCATACAACTCCTATGCAGAAAATTATCTCAAAGAAATAACTCTAGAGGGGTTATTCGGATCTCCCCAATTTAGGTCTCTAAAACAATGCTCAATGAAAGAGCTTACAGCAATATAAGACATAATCAGAACTCTGCAAATCTGAATATACCATAAGAGGAAAAATGCTATAGCCATCACTAAATTATGATATATCAGCAATAAAATACAATAAATAGTTGAGGGACAAGCCACTCAATCTTTAGGATCCAACCTACAATGATTAAGCAACAAAGTACATGAGTTGCTGCAACTCCAAAAAATGTCGGAGAGTAGTGACTGTGCTGAGTATATGAAGGTATGAGTTTTTCAATATGAATAAAATATACATATGGCTGAAGGAATAAAAAATAATTCCCAATAACAAGGAAATGGGCTGAACTATGGGATTTCTAGCCAATCTAGGAGAGATTGCTAGAAATTCCGGTACATACAAAATGTGACAAGTAAATTGTCACTGCAACAGAACTGAAATATGAATGAGGCCATGGCAGATCTGAAATGTAAATTCCCTCCTCTGATAATGTCTCTAAGCACAAAGGTCTGATCCCTTTGTCTCAAAAGCACACTCCTGATGAGCTCCATGAACCCTCCTCACACTCCCTCCATAAAATAACGCATTTTCTCATATGGAATCCACAGTGGGAGATGATGGTAGTTTTTCCAAGTGCCAAAGATGTGAAATGAAGCCTGAGAATCCTCCTTTCAGCTCCTCCAATGAATAGATCACTCCTCCACTGAAATCGCAAGCCAAGAATGACTCCATGAGTTCCTCTCTTGCTGCACCCAGAAACACAACGTCCTCTCTGCTGCAGAGCTAACGCTGTAGAAGATGAATGTAGTTGTGGAAAATTCCATATCGAGGGAAATTATCTCAATCCTCATCCTTCCTCGAGGAAGAGGAAGGGATTCTCGGCCGGGAACACCCTAATCCCGAGGGCACCACCACCCTTCTAAACAGCCTAGGGATGCAAGCCTTTGTAGACCTAATTATAAACTCCAAACACGATGAAAATGGGCTGCCATCTCCTCCTTATAAAGAAAAGGAACCTTTTCTCCATCATGGTCCCACCAATTAGGGTTTCCACCCTCATGTGAATGTCCTCCCTCCAAAACTGCGCAACTTCTCTAGGAAGCCTCTCCTCCTTGGGCAACGTTGTTGACTTTAGTCAAAGGTGACTAAATCAAGTAATCTGGGTTCCATTCACACCCTTAGGTGTTTATTTCAGTGGCTTATTTGCCTCCTTTTCACATAAGTAGTGTTATTTATTCACCAAAAAGGGGCTAAGGTGTCTCCTTCCCCATTTTATTAAACAAAAATAAAATGTGAAACTATAATGTTCCATTTTAGCTTGAGGCTAAAAATTTGGAACATTACAGTATCAGTCTTAGAATACAGTTCAAATCTGAACAAACTCAGCAAAGAGGAATTACATGGAGTTCTCAAAGCATATGAAATGAGACTTGATGAAGAAGAGGGTACTTCAAATCTAGAAACTGCATTCGTTGCATCTAATAAAACCAATAAGGACAAACAACCTTCGATTGAAATGACATGCACCTACAAGTGTGAAGAAAAGGGAGATGATGGAGAAGGTATTTCAGATGAAGAATATGCTTACTTTACGAGAAAAATAAAAACTGGTAAGGGAAAATTCAAAGGTAAACTTCCATTGATATGTTTCGGCTGTGGTGAGGTTGGGCATTTCGCAACAGAAATTCTGAACAAAAGTGATGCCAACTCAAAAGGAAAGAAATACTTTAAGGAATTCAACAATCAAGGAAAAAAGAAAGGATCGAAAAGGAAATTTCTCTCTAAATAAGCTAGCTCATCATCCGATGAATAAAGTGACAGCAAAGAAGAAACCAATGAGAAAGTATTGTTTATGGAAAAGCACAATAAACAAGAAGTATCAAACAATGAATAAGGGTTGACCATAGAAGAATTTTATGAGGAGGAAATCAAGCTTATAAAAGAGCTCAATGCTGAGAAGATCTGTTCCAATACTCTTGAAGAACAACTTCAAGGTCTCAAAATTGAAGTTGAAGAAAACAAATGTATTAAAGAGTCACTTCAAAAGAAGTTGGAAGAAAGCAACCAAGAAATGGAAGCATTAGAAGCCTAAGTAGTCTCACTGCATAAGGAAATGAAGAAGGGAAAAACTGTCCAAAACTATGCCAACAACTTAAGGGTATTGGAAGAACTCATCAACAATCAACGATCTTACAACGATAGAACTAGCCTCGATTACAAGAAGAAGAAGCAGGACCTTCTACAACAAAATACAATGAACCTATGAAATCTTACATACATGTAGACTTCATTGGACAAGATTCGCAAGCACATCCTTGGAAGACGAGTCCTCAACAAAGATTTCCATCTACGTACCGACATAGTTTTCATGGCTATTGTTATTCATGTGTAAAATTTGGTCATAAAGCGGTAGAATGTCATACGTACCCTAGGAACCAATACAATTCGAGGAGATCCTTCAAATATGAACCTCCCAGGCCTCAACGAAACATCAATAGATTTGAAAATTTAAGAAATAATATGGAATGTTACAAATGTCATAACATTGGACACATAGCCAGAGACTGCAGACTTGAAAATCCTCCAGAAGAATCTTCGAAGCCACAGAATGAACGAACATGGAAGAAGAAGAAGATTGATAATTGTGCTCTCGCTCTCAAGGCTCAAAACAACAAATATGTGTGGTATGTTGACAACGGTTTCTCAATGCATATGACTAGAGATAAAAGGAAATTTGTATCTCTGAAAGAGAAGGATGGAACCATATCCTTTAGAAATGATGGATCTTCAAATGTTATAGGATCAAGTACCGTCACTCTCAGAATAAAATAAGTTATAGCCAAGAATGTTCTATTGGTTGAAAATATGAATCAAAATCTGCTCAGTGTTGGACAGATGTGTGATCAAGGAAACACAATGCTATTCAACTCCACAAAATCTGAAATTAAGAAAGGCAGGTATGGTAAAATTGTGGCTACCGCAAGTCGAGCTCCAAACAACATATATGTTTTGGATGAATTAACTAAAGCATGTATACTAGCTAAAGAAGATGAAAGCTGGTTATGGCACAAACGAATGGGTCACATAAACTTTGATAATATTGTTAGGATAAGAAAAAAGGAAGCAGTACGAGAAATGCCGAAAATCTCAAAACCTTCCAACACACTATGTGAGGCCTGCTGGCATGGTAAGTAGACAAAAGTCCAATTTAAAACAAAATAACACTTTGCATCACATCCATTGGAATTGATGCATACTGATCTATGTGGTCCTATGAGAACTAAAGGCTTAGATGGAGAATTATATTTCATGTTAATGATAGATGACTATACCAGGATGATAGTCGTCAGTTTCCTAAAGAAAAAATATGAAGCATTTGAGTGCTTTAAGATCTACAAGGAGTTGGTTGAAAATGAAACTGATTTGAAAATAAAGTGTATAAGATCAGATAATGGTGAATAATTCATTTGCAAATTATTTCAGCAATACTTTGACGAAAATGGAATAAAAAGACAATTTTCAATAGCATGAACACCTCAGCAAAATCGGGTTACTGAAAGAAAGAATAGAACCATACAGGAAATGGGTAGAAAAATGTTGAAGTACTCAAAATTGGATGAAAAATTCTGGGTTCAAGCAGTTGATACGACAGTCTTCATTATCAACCGAAGTCTTCTCGGAAATAATTGCAACAAGAATCTATATGAATTATGGAAAGGAAAACCAGCTAATGTAAAATATTTCAGAATTTTCAGAAGTAAATTTTATATCAAAAGAGAAGATCAAAATTTGGGTAAGCTTGAATCATGTGTTGATGAAGGTATCTTTGTTGGTTACTCACGTAAAAGAAAGGCCTATAAATGTTATAATCTAAGACAAAAATAGATAGTGGAGAGCATAAATGTTACATTTGACTAAGATAGTGTTCTAGCGAATAATGATGAGGATCTAGAATCTTTGAAACTTGAGACAGAGGCTGAAAAAGACACAGATAAAATTGTAGAACAAGAAGTAACTATATAAAAGGAAGAAGTAAATAATGATCATCAAAATATACCAGAACAATAACAAGAAGCTCCTCCAAGGAGAACAAAAGAATGGATTCAAAAGAACCATCCATCAAATCAAATCATTGGTGACATAAATGAAGGTCGACAGCTTTGTTCATCACAACAAGCTCATATTTCTTTTCTAGCAACCTTTGAGCCTAGTAGTTTTGAGGAAGCTAGCCAGAATGAACATTGGGTAGCAGCTATGAATGAAGAATTGGATCAAATCGAGAAGAATAGCACCTGGGAATTAGTTCCACGACAAAAATATAAAATGTCATTGGGACTAAATGGGTGTTCAGGGACAAATTGAATGAATATGGGCAGGTTACCAAAAAAAAAGCAAGATTGATTTGCAAACACTATGCACAAGTGGAAGGAATTGATTTCGACAAAATATTTTCACCAGTTACCAGAATGGAAGCCATCAGAATGTTTCTCGCCTATGCATGTTCAATAAAAATCAAAGTCTACCAAATGGATGTTAAGTCAGCATTTCTGAATGGAGAATTAGAAGAAGAAGTTTACATTGAACAACCTGAAGGTTTTCTACTATCAGAAAAATAAAACTATGTTTGTAGGTTAAAGAAGGCTCTATATGGTCTCAAGCAGGCTCCCAAAGCATGGTATGCTTGTCTTGATGGATATCCATGTCAACAAGGGTTCAAGAAAGGTACTATTGATAGCAATATTTATGTACAAATAGATAAAGATAATTTAACAATCATTGAGGTATATGTGGATGTTATAATATTTTGTAGCAATGATGATCAATTAAGTAAGAACTTTTATACAAATATGCAAAGTGAGTTTGAGATGTCTTTACTTGGTGAGCTGACATACTTCTGAGGGCTTCAAATATATCAACAAGAGAAAGGAGTATTTATATGTCAAGCCAAGTACATCAAGGAAATTCTCAAGAAATTCAAAATGGAAGATTGAAAACCCATCCTTACTTCGATGGTAATAGGTTGAAAATTGAGCATAAACGACTGATCTAAGGATGTGGATCATTGGTTGTACAGATCCATGATTAGTAGTCTTCTATATGTAACAGCCTCTCAGTCAGATGTTATGCAAGCAGTTGGATAAGTAGGAAGATTCCAAGCAGCACCAAAAGAATCACATATTATTGCCGTCAAAAGAATTATTCGATATCTAAAGGGCACATAAGAATATGGCTTGTGGTATCCCAATGGTAAAAATCTCATTATTGAAGCCTTTATAGATGCATATTGGGCAGGTGTTGTGTAACCAGCTCCAAAAATAGAAGAAAAGAGATATCAACACCTTAGAAATAAGCCACTTCGATGGGGCAACCTCCAATACATTACATAAATGAATAATTCTTCGATGATACAATTTAAAAAACCTCCTTTCTATATATAGGAGTCCATGTGGCCATAATGTAATCCTAGTGGGCCACAATGTAATCCTAGCCGACCTAACAATAATAATTTAAGGGCACAATAATAACAAAATGGGGGTTACAAGGGTACAATAATAATAATAAGGGGATTACACTAATAACAATAAGGGACTATACTAGTAATATAGGGACCTAACATGCCCCTCTCCTTCAAAAAAGTGTTGTCCTCAATGCTTGAGTAGCTTTGGGTGCTTCTGTATAAAATTCTCATCCTCCCATGTAGAATCTTCAGTGGGTAAGTTCTTCCACCTGATGAGATACTCTGAAATTGATCGATTCCATAGTTGTTGAGTTCTTGTTTCTGTGACCGCTTCAGGTTCCAATATGATTTTTCCTTCCTCATCAAGTTCTGGCAATATTGTTTGAACTGGAAGATTTTCACCTATAACCTTCTTTAAGCATGAAACATGGAAAATCGGATGCACTCGTGAAGAAGCAGGAAGCTCCAATTTGTATGCCATAGTACCAATCTTTTGCAACACCTTGTAAGGACCATAGTACTTTGGTGATAATTTATTATCCTTCTTAGCTTGCTTGAGGGAAATTTGTTTATATGGTTGTAGCCGTAAAAATACCCAATCTCCTACATCAAAACTTCTCTCACTGCGATGTTGATCTTCCTGTTGTTTCATTCGATTTTGTGCCAAATTCAGGTTATCCTTTAAGAGTTGGAGAAATTCTTGCTGATGCTCGATGTGATCTTCCACTGCTTGAACCTTCAAATTTTCCCTCAAAGATGATGTGATGGATGGTGGATGATATCCATAAAGTGCCATAAATGGGGTCATTTTTGCTGCAGTATGGAAGGAAGTGTTATACCACCATTCAATGAGAGGTAACCACTTGACCCATTGTGTTTGTTTATCAGATACAAAAAAGGAAGATATCCTTCCAAAAATTTATTCACTATCTCAGCTTGACCATCGCATTGAGGATGATAAGATGAGCTATGAGCTAATTGAGTACCCAAACAAGAAAATAACTCCGTCCAAAAATTTCCAGTAAAAATGGGATCTCTGTCGCTCACAATAACCTTTGGGCTTCCATGTAGCTTTTAAATTCTGTCCATAAATGTAGTAGCAACTGTACTTGCTTTAAATGGATGAGATAATGCACAAAAGTGTGCATACTTGGTAAGTCTATCAACTACCACCATGATGACACTCTTTCCTTCAGAATTATGTAAACTTGTGATAAAATCCATTGAAATCTCCTCCCAACGTTGACTTGGAATGGATAAAGGTTGTAGAAGTTCCAGGGTCTTAATTGTCTCAACTTTATTCTGCTGGAAAACCAAAATTTCCGCCACAAACTTTTGAATATCAGATTTAAGGCCATCCCAAAAAAATTCTTTCTTCACACTATGGTAAGTTTTTAAAAATCCTGAGTGTCCTCCTAAAGGAGAAGTGTGCAATTCCAGAAGAATATTTTGTTTTAGTTGGGAATTCTTACAAAGATATAAGTGATCTTTGTACCATAAGGAATCATTTTTCAAACTAAATGTATCAGATGTACTAGGATCTTGCTGCAAATTTTGAATGAGTGTCTATATATCTTTGTCCTTCTTCCATTCCTCTCTTGCTTCAGTTATCCAATCTGGTTGGATAATAGAAATGGCACAAAGCAATGCTTCCCCCTCTTCATTCTTTCTTGAGAGTGCATCTGCAACAACATTAAGCTTTCCTTTTTTGTAGATTATTTCAAAGTCATAACCCAACATCTTTGTGACCCATTTTTGCTGCTCTTCTGACGATAGTCTTTGTTCGAAAAAGTGTTTAAGACTATCATGATCAGTTTTTACCTTGAAGTGTCTTCCCATTAGGTAAGTTCGCCATTTCTTTAGTGCATGCAGTATTGCTAACATTTCCTTCTCATAAATAGGTTTCTGTAAATACTTTCCTTTGATTGGACGAATTTCAAAAGCAATGGGTCTTCCTTCCCGCATTAAAACAACACCAATTCCATTTCCTGAGGCATCACATTCCACAATAAAGGTTTTTGTGAAGTCTGGCGTAGCTAAGACCGGTGCTAGGCACATTGCCTCTTTAAGATGTTCAAACGCCTTAGTTGCTTCAGGAGTCCATGAAAATGCATCTTTCTTCAATAATGTTGTTAGAGGTGCTGCTATTCTCCCATAATTCTTAACAAACTTGCGATAATACCGTGTTAACCCGAGAAATCCTCGCAACTGCTTTATGGTCGTGGGGACTTTCCATTCCTTAATGGCTTTAATTTTGTTAGGGTCTACCTTAACACCCTCGTGAGATATAATATGACCGAGATATTCCACCTCTTGTACTCCAAAGAAACATTTGGATGTTTTTGCATATAATTGTTTCTCCTGCAATAGTTTGAGCACCCTGTCAACATGTTGAATATGATCCTTCCAAGACCTGCTGTAGATTAGTATATCATCAAAAAATACTAGCACAAATTTTCTAAAGGTTTGAAAATGGAATTCATCAACCCTTGAAATGTATAAGGTGCATTGGTAAGGCCAAAAGGCATGACCAAAAATTCATAATGACCCTCATGAGTTCGAAATGTTGTTTTTGGAATATCTTCAGTCTTCATTCTAATTTGATGATATCCCGAATGAAGATCCAACTTGGTAAAATAAATTGCTCCATGTAATTCATCCAATAATTCATCAATCACAGGAATGGGAAATTTATCTTTAATGGTGAGCTTATTGAGCTCCCTATAATCCGGACACATTCGCCATGATCCATCCTTCTTGTGTACCAATACTACACGAGCAGAGAAAGAACTTTGACTGGGTTGAATTATACCCGCCTCTAACATTTCTGCAATCATACGTTCAATTTCGCTCTTTTGGAAGTAAGGATATCTATAAGGCCTGATGTTTGGAGGAACACTTCCTGGAATCAAATGAATAGCATGATCATGATCATGAATAGGTGGGAGTCCTTTTGGAGTTTCAAACACCTTGGAATGATTGTCCAAGACTTGTTGGAGATCTGCAGAAATAGATGATTTTGATGTTGTAACTTCTAGTGAGAATAATTGTGCAATGACGCCTCATTGTTATTTTTTTAGAAGATTTGTCATGACATTAGAGCTTATTATCTTTCCCGGCTTCCCTGCAATACCCCGTAATTCAACTTCCTTTCCTTCTGACAAAAATTTCAAGAAAATTTATTGAAAATTAAAAGCTACCATCCCTAAAGATTGTAACCATTGTACTCCTAGTACAACATCAGCACCTTCCATAGGAATGGAAAGCATTGGACTAGTCAATACATATTCCCCCATGGTTAGCTTGATATTATGGCATTTTCCAGAGAAATTTATAGTTCCTCCATTTGCAACCATTACTTGAAATTCGCCCATGTGGTGTAGAATAGTCGGTGATGGGGTGCACTGTTAAGGCACTCCGTTCTGTAAGGTCACCGGTTCGAAACCCATGGGTGGAATGGAAGGAGAAAAAAATGGGAAGATTAGGATTAGTCTAAACGAGCAAAAAAAAAAACCATTACTTGAAATTCTGGTGCTAGGTATAGGAAACAATTTTATTCCTTGCCTACCTTATAATGAATAAAATTATGGGTGCTACCTGAATTAATCAACATTATTACCTTTTTCTTCTTGATATGTACTTCTATCTTGAGAGTTTGAGGAGTGATAATTCCTGCCAGTGCATTACACGATATAGTCGGATTCATTTCTTTTTCTTCTAGAGCTGGTTCCTAGTGTATATCCTCTTCTTGTTCATTTTCTTCTTCCTCTTTACAATCTATGTAAAATAATTTCTTCTCAGCACACTTATGACCTTTAGTGTATTTTCTATCACAACTGTAGCAAATACCTTTCGCACTTTTTTCTTCCAATTTTTGTGGTGTCAACCTTGTAGGTTGTGGAAATCTAGGTGTAGCAACACTTCCTTCTTTATAGAATTGAGTGGTAGGTTTACTTGTCGCCATTATTTTACATTCAACTTTTCTTGCCAACCTGAATGCCTTCTCCAATGAATCTGGATCCAAAACGCAAACTTCATGTTGGATATTATCCTTTAAAGTGCCTATGAAGAGATCGAACCTGTGCTACTCTAGAATATCAGTTACCCTTATATTCAATTTTTGGAAGTCCTCAATGTGTTGCCTCACTAAACCCTTTTGTTTGAGATTTATCAATTGGCTAAAGAAGGTGTTGCTCTTTGTATCCTCATAATGTGCTATCATTTCCTCCGTAAAAATTGACCAAGTGACAATTTTTTTACGGGAGCAAAGCCATCGATACCATACAAATGTACTTTGTTCTAAATGTAAAGTTGCAATGCGTACCTTTTGTGTGTTTTGCACGTTATGGAGATCAAAATATTGCTCCATCTGTAGTATCCATGTTACATGATCCTTTCCATAAAAATTCCTCATATCCATTTTTGGAATATGGTGGTTCTTCCCGCCAACATTAGAGTTTATGAAATCACGATTAACATTTATTTTTTTCTCATCATGAGGTTCTTCTAATATCTTTTCACCGATAGGAAACATTTCCCATATAAAATTTGTCAAACCTTCTATGTCTGCTTTTAGATCATTCTTCATGTTTTTCATGTTGTCTTTCATGTCATCCATCTTAGCTTCCACGCCTTTCTTCAAACCTTCCATATTCGCTTCCACGCCTTTCTTCAAAACTTCCATTTCATTTTGTGTTGCTCTTTGTGAGAGTGAAATTTGTTGCACTTGCTCTTGTAATTTTGATAGATCATGTTGCAATTATTCATCTTCATGAGTCATAGTAAAGCCTTATGAAGGCTTAATGGGTGTTGAATTATTTTTACGAGGCATATTTTAGAACCCAATACTGATATATATTCTACAATATTGCTTTGGAATCAATTCAAATTGATTCTTCAAACAAGACTTATGCAATTCGGAAAAAAAAAAAACACACACACACCTTTTTCTTGCTTTTGAGGAGCTCGATATTGAAATTGGATTATCTCTGTGATTGTTGCTCTTGATATTTGAAATTCAGCATTGAAGTAGCCCTCTAAATTCTATTTTTAATGACATAGGTCTGACCTGATTTGGATTCTCCAAGACAAAGTTATGTCCAATCTCCCACAATGACCTAATTATGGACTGGTTCAGTAGAGTGAACTTGTATGACTTGCCACGTGTCACTGTTTCATCCTTTTCCTCTGAAATTGATAGCCAAGAAACTATAGTCCGTTTAATTGCGACCAATTTTTATGGCACTCCAATCCGATGCTCAGAGAGAGAGTTATTGAACTTTTCCCACGATCACCTCTTTGTGATGAGATTCGGGAGTCTGACAAAGCACTACATTCCACATATCATATCTCCAAACATATTGCGAACCAAGCTCTAAAGTTTTTCAAAATGTTTCCTCAGGACTTCAGCTTCGCACCCTAAAAATCTCAGATTTTGAACCTTCGTAGAAAAAAAGTTATAGCGAAAATACCACGATGACCTGTTTAGGATCCTGAAAAAAGACCTAACTTCCACAGATCATATCTCCGAAAATATTGCGAACCAAGCTCAGAAATTTTTGGACAATCTTCCTCAGGATTTTGGCTTCGTACCCTACAAATTTCAGCTTTTGCAACTTCGTAGAAAATAAGTTATAGCAAAAATTCCACGATCACCTGTTTGGAGCAGCGAACCCTAGAATCCAAAGCTCTGATACCAAATGTTGTGTAACCAGCTCCAAAAATAGAAGAAAAGAGACATCAACGCCTTATAAATAAGCCACTTCGAGGGGGCAACCTCCAATACATTACATAAATGAACATTTCTTGGATGATACAATTTACAAAACCTCCTTTCTATATATAGGAGTCCATGTGGCCATAATGTAATCCTAGTGGGCCACAATGTAATCCTAGCCGACCTAAAAATAATAATTTAAGGGCACAATAATAAAAAAATGGGGGTTACAAGGGTACAATAATAACAATAAGGGTGTTACACTAATAAAAATAATGGACTATACTAGTAATATAGGGCCCTAATAGTAGGAAGCGTTGATGATCACAAGAGAATTAGTGGAGCAGCATTCTATCTAGGTGGTTGTCTCGTATCATGGTTTATCGAAAAGAAAACCTCAATCTCGTTATCTACAACGGAAGCATAATACATTGCAGTAGCATCATGTTGTACTCAATTCCTTTGGATGAAACAAAATTTCCAAGATCTTCAAGTACAATTCAGTGAGCCAATTCCCATATTCTGTGACAACACTAGTGCCGTCAGCATCTCCAAGAATCCTGTCATGCATTCAAAAACAAAACAAATTCCAATCAAATATCATTTTGTTAGAGAACAAGTCGTTGAAAATAATATCAGACTTCAGTATGTTTGTACAAAAGAACAAATTGCTTATATCTTCACTAAACCTTTACCTCGTGAAGCATTTGAATATCTTCGTCAGAAGCTTGGGATTCTCTCAAGTTCTCATTAGATTAGAGGTCTGCAGGACGGTTGTGTGTCAAGGGGAGTGGAAGTGTGTACAGATCTGTAGGATGGTTGTGTTTTAGGGGGAGTTACCCTTTTCCATTGATGTCAAATGGGGAGAGAATGTTGTAGGAAGAGGTGTCATGATCGCAAGGGGAGTACTTGTGTTGCCATCAATGCCAAAGGGGGAGATTGTTGATCAGCGGTTGTCATTGATGTCAACCCAAGCAGCACCAAGGGCTAACCCAATATTGCATGGGAATTTTGACCTACCAAATTACTATATTCTAGTTCAAGAATTCTTTTGATGGTTTCTACTTGTCCAGATGTTTCCATTGATATATTGCACGCCACGTAATTATTCACGGTTCGAGAGATATTGATGTTTGAAGTTTATACTCCCAATTAGTGGGCTAGAACCCCATAGGGTTGTGGCATGGGTCATTGAAAAGTCATAATTAATATTTCTTAAGCTCCTAAAATCCCTCCCATGTTCACTTGTTGAAGCCCCTCTCAACCTAAGAATTTATATAAATTGTGATCCTCATTTCCTCCTTATGCAAGGGATTTCGCCATCTGAAAAAGGTCATCATGGAATTTTCACTCTAATTTTTTTTATACGAAGGTTTAGAAGCCAAAATATTTATGCGGTGAAGCTGAAATCCTGAGGAAGCTACTGTGAAAATTTCAGATCAAGGTGCGAAATAGTTTCGGAGATACGATCTGTGGAAGTCAGTGGTTTTGCAGGCTCCTGAAATTCATCTCAAAGAAGTGACCTTGGTAAAATCTTCATAACTCTCTCTCTGAGTATCGGATTGGAATTCCATAAAAAGTGGCAGATAGTGCACTGTCTATAGTTTTCTTTCTATCGAATTTAGAGCCAAATGAAGAAACAGTGACACGTGGCACGCTATACAAGTTCACTCTGCTAAAACAGTCCATAATTCGGGCATTGTGAGAGATTGGGTATAACTCTCCTTTGAAGAATCAAAATTGGGTCAGACCTATGAAATTGGAAAGAAGAATCAAAGGGTTAATACAGTACCAAAAATCAGATATTGGGGATCTGAAATAACAGAGATACACCAGATTCAATATCGAGCTCCTATAAGGCAAATGAAAAGCTAGATCATATGTTGTCAAGGGTTGCAAAGGACCAGAATATCTAGGGAAGCAAAGCAAAGAAAGGTGCAGCAGAGGGTAGCATGACAAGAACAACAACCAAGGTACATAACAATAGCAAGAAGTTCATCACATGAAGTCTTCAAGTGGGAAGCACTGCATACAATCATTGTAAAGGTATCATTGTACTAAGTCATTGTAAATACATTATTTTACAAATTGTACTAGTGTCTATATCATTAGATTATAGGTCTGCAAGAGATTCTACATGTCTTTATCTGGTAAATATGAAGACATGTAGAATCTTAGTTTCCTGCCCATGGGCGGATTCTGGACATTTTCTACATGTACTCTTAACTATCGAGATAATAATTCTGACCAGTTGAAATAATTACCCTCATTCACAACCTAGCTCAATAAGACTTCCCACCATTCAAGAAATGAATTTGTGATCTGTTGACCGTATATTCTACAATCTAGGATAACAAAGAGCTTATAGGCCCTCATTAGAGACTTTTTCCTTTATTTATTGGTGGATGTCTGTTGAAAATTTGATGGCTCTTTCACCTAACTTTTAACAATATCATTCATGCTCAAATGGTTGTTTATGGAATATAAATATGAATCCATGAAGTTTTCTAGCTTAGGAAAGTGGTACATAAGATGGTAATATTTTTCCAGAAACATTGCAATATTGTGTCAGCTTGCATTGTTCAAAGTCATAGTATTCACATCAATATGTGAAACAATCCAGTTGATGAAATATGCACATGGGAAGGCTATAAATCTGTATGAAACCCTATGTAACCTTGACTCCTGAATACTTCCATATACATGTCATTCCTTTGGATATGATTTGAAGCTCTTTTCTAAAAAATCTTCATTCACTTTTTTCCATATTAGATATGATTCCTTCTCCACAAACAATTGGGTGAAAATAAAGTTGTGGGAAACAAGTAGATCTAAGTGATAATGAAAATAAAATTGCAGATATGACTAGGTATGGATATATCAATGTGAATAAAGTGCATAAACTCAATAAACGGAAGGAAAATCAAATATGTAAGGATATTCGTCGAAATGACGATGACCGGTGTGAAAAAACAAGAAAACTAATGCGACACTTATGTAAGACCTGCAAAAAAATAAATAAAAACTTCTACAAGATAATAAAAGTTAAAACACCATAAAAAATGGAGAGAAAAAAGGAAAAAATTAGTCACAAAAGTGAAACAAAAAAAAGCAACAAAAAAAATCAGCAAAAGACAACAAAGGCAAATCTCACATGGAAAAGTGACGCAGACTCGACCGAAGGCTCCTTAATCTCCTTGGGAATGCTAGGTCTCCAATATCAAATGTAAAAATGATCTCTATAGGCATCAATTAAATATATTTGAGAGGATTTAGGGTTTATGATGCGCATGCCTAAAATAATGGAAAATGTGACTCTTGGTGGAAATTTCTAAAAATAACAATTGTGCCACCTTCGGGAAGCTAATAATGAATCCCTATTTTCTAGGTATGTTTTTTTTATTTTCTTTTTTTCTTTTTTATTTCTTTGGGAAAATTAATCTGCAGAATGCCAAGGAATATTTTGCAATTCTAGGGAACTCACAAAATTTCCAGCTCAGTGCATTGCACAGTTTCTAAGCTGAAGGAATGTATTGCACAATTTCTGAGCTTAGTGCTAGGCTGCCATCCATGACTATGAAATTCCCAAACTCAAGGCTAAGATGTGATTCTATATTGCGCAATTTCCATTATCAAGGTTGGATTTCCATAATGGATTATGCAGTTTCTGGGGGCAAGCCTAGGATTGTTGTAAGGCCAAGTCAGAAGGTTAGCTTGTGACTCAAAAATATCAGATAATTATGAAAAAAAAGAAAATATGAGAAAAAATGAAAATAATAGGTCTTGATCAAATCATGAATACTCGATGATAGTAAAAGATAAGATCCTATTGACAAAAGGGAAGGCTCCCAAATCAAAGCATAAGAAAAAATTTAGAGGGTGGTTGTAGTATCTACAACAGGTTCATATATATCACTAGGGATTTATAATTTTTTTGTTTTCATAGAATGGCGAGCCTCTCGTGCAATTTCAATGGAATCATAGATCTGCCTATCATCTATGAAACCAAATTAATTTGGGTATAACTTCTAAGATACAAAACTATTGATACTATTCTAGATTAACTTTGTGATAATTTTATAAAGAAGGTTGCACAAAGATATAGGTATGAAGTCAAGAAATGACTTAGGATTTGATAATTTTGGGATCAAAGCTATATAATTAACATTGATTTGCTTCTCAGGATGTTCAATATCTTCTAGGTTCCTCCACCATTAAGAAAATATCGGGCCCCATGAGCTCAAATAAAGAAAGGAAAAGCTCAATAATCAAACCATTAGGGCTCATACTTTTGTCTTTAGGGAGTTTTTTTAGAACCTATTTAATTTCCTCAAGGAAGGCAGGGAATTGATCTAAACATGTTCCTCATGAATAAAAAAACGTGGGTAATTATTGATGAGTTGGAGTTGGGAACTGATATTTGATGTACACGTATATTTAAAGAGAGAAAAGAATTAGGAGGAGGATGCATCCTTTAACTCTTTGGAGCTAGATAAAATATATCCCTCCTTTATATAAATCTACCATGATCAAAATGGCACCAAGAAAGATTCTAATTTACTTTTTCCTTGAATTAAATTAGATAAAATTGAAATTCCACATCACATGAAAAATTGTACGAGTTACCTAAGTTAACTTGACATAGTTGGTTCAGTTAACTCAAATTGAGGGTCTAACTTTAGTCATGTAGATTGTCTCCTACTTTTTAGGAGCCCAGGTTGAGTTTACTTTGAGTTTTAATTAATTAATTCAGTTTAACTGAGTTAAAGTGAGTTAAACTTGTTCCAACTGTTGGAGGAACTAGTGGGATGTCTAGTCATGGGGTGTGTACTGTATGATCAACCAGTTAACTGATAAATAATCCATTAATAACTCATGGTTGAGTTCAAATGTAGTGTATTATCAATTTTGTACTCATCCAAATTATACAAGTGGTGCGTGTAGTTAGAGGAAGGCCTATGATGTATTGCACAATTTTGGATGGGGAATTTACCTAATTAATAGGGGATAATTCCCAAGGAAACGATGCGGGAAATAGGGAATTTGGAAACAATAAAATTGGTTTAGTATTGGCCAAGGCTTCTCTAGGAATATTTTGGATAAATAGAGAGTGTACTCGTTACTCAAGCTTGAGAAAAACATTGTAATACTCTCATATTTTATGACTAATGCAATATATATATATATATATATATATATATAGTAGGGGTTTTTAGTTGTGGATTTCCCCAATAAATCATTATGTAATGTGTTGATTGAATTATTTCTCTTCTATGCTTCATGATTTCATGATCTTTTAATTGTTTCTTCTAATGAGTCTAGTAGATTCATGTCTATTGTTTTAATAAATTACAATTGCGAGTTTGAATCTAAATGAAATTTATACATGGTATGAGAGCTAAAATCACTATAGAAGAGAATAATACCATATTATATTTGCAGGAGGAATGAGTTTTGCATCTTAATCCTTTAGAGCTAGCAGTGGGATTGATATGGTGTTCTATGGTCTAAGGCTCGAGTATGCCCTTGAGTGTCTCTGAAATTACATTTCTTAGAAGGACAAGATAGAAGAAGCCATGGAAGATAATGGGTTGAAGGAATACATTGATAACAATGTTCTAAAACCAATAGCTGTTGATGCACAAAATCTAGCAGAATGGAAGAATAATGTAGCCAAGGGAAGAAGGATATTACTGGAAGGAGTTTGAGATCATATTATCTTGAACCTTTATGGGAAGGAGAATCCATATGAAAAGTGGAAAGACTTGAAAAAATTGTTTCAGAACAATAGTGACCACATGTTGCTAACACTAAAGGAAAATATTCCGAACAAAATACCACAATAATTGAGAAAGTTCGCCCAATTTCGGGATGACCTTGGGAGTGGTGGAGTTACAATTGTTGAGGATGATCAAGATTTAGAAAATCAATATGGAAAAGGATGACAAAATACCACAATAATTGAGCAAGCTCACCGAATTTCGAGATTACCTTGGGAGTGATGGAGTTACAATTGTTGAGGATGATCTGGTCATCCTAGCCCTTCTAGGCCTTACAAAGAGTTCACAGAACTACCAAGACTCGGTAAATGGGAGGGAGAAGCTACGAAAGTGGGAGAATTTGTGGTTTGACTTGGTGCAATAAGAGATAAGGAGGATCAAAAAAGATGGACCCTCATCCAATCATGGTGATGAGGAGAAGTGTGTCTTGGCTAGAAAGGAAAATGAAGGGAAAGAGAAGAAATCCCAATCCAAAGGAGATTCTGGTTAGGGAGGCAAGAAGGACTTATTGAAGATTAAATGTTTTCACTGTCATGAGTTGGGACACTGTGCCACAAATTTTCTGCAAAAGAAGACTAACAAGTATCCCTCAAGTGGAGTGGTAGGTGAATCTATTGATTCACAATTCAAGTTTGATTTCACCCTCATTGCATGAATGGTGACATTGGTGATGGGCAGTGTGTGGTATATGGTTAATGGAGCCTCATTCCCTATGAACGAAAAAAAAGAAATTTTTAGCAACTTGGAGGAGAAGGACCTCCATACACACATCGAGATGGGAGATGATGGAATGTATAGTGTGACTGACATCAGGAATGTTACTTTTCAGAGGGATTATGGCTCTCCTCTCACATTAAAATATGTCATGTATGTTCTGGGCCTGAAGAATAATTTAGTTTTAGTTGCTATGTTCGAAGAACATGGCTACAATGTTATATTTAGAAAAGGAAAGTATTTTCTTCTTCATGTCATCATGGGACAATTGTGGAACCACCCACTCATGAAGAGACATCCATAGAAAAAAGGAAGCGCACCAGAGAGGCTGACAGGAAGAGGAAAAGAGAGTGGAAGCACCGAATCATGAAGAGACATCGAGAGATGGAAGGAAGCGTACCTGAGAGGCTGATAGATTGATGTATGATGCTAGAGAAAATTTGGGAGCACCCACATCACAAAAAAGGTAGAGAAGGTCACCAGATTGGTACACTAGATACATGGCTCTGATGAGCGGGAGTGTAGAGACTGAGTCATCCTTATTTGAGGTTGTAGTGCATGAAATAGTATGATTTGATTCCATGGTAGAGGAATATGATTCCATTATTAGGAACAGTGCTTGGGAAGTGGTCCCAAGGATAGAGGACAAGTCATTTATAGGTTCCAGGTGGATCTACAAGGTGAAGCAAGTAGAATATGGGAGTGTCAAGAAACACAAGGCAAAATTTGTGGGTAAGGGGTTATCTCAAGTGGAGGGAATTGATTACAAGGATACCTTTTCTCCAGTAGAAATTTACTCTTCAATCAAATCAATTTTAGCACTTTCAGTGCAGATGGGATGGAAGATACATCATATAGATGTGAAGAAAACTTTCATCAAACAAGTGATTGAGGAATATGTGTTCATAGAGAAGGTGGAAGGATTTGATACCTTTGACAGAGAGTCGCATGTGTGTAGAATCCATCAAGCACTCTATGGATTGAAACAAGCACCCTGTGATTGGTATGTTAGGATCGACAACTATTTCACCGGGTTGGGCTTCACCAAAAATGAAGTAGATGCAAACATTTACCATATTGTGGTTCACAGGAAATTATTGATTATAGTATTATATGTCAATGATTTAATTCTAACAAGTGATGAGAAGATGATAAAATCCTGCAAAGATGATTTGGAAGGAGAATTAGAGATGAAAGACATGGGGCTCATGCATTATTTCCTTGGTTTGGAACTTTGGAAAGGAGATGGGGAATTGTTTGTATCTTAGGGAAAGTATGTCAACAAGATATTGAATAAGTTTGACATGGAGAGAAGCAAACCCATGGAGACGCATCTAGAAGACAATCGGAGGAAGGAAGATGCTACTTCAGGTGAAGTGCTAAAATCTACCATTTACAGGCAACTTGTGGGTTCACTTATGTACTTGGTGAACACACGATCATAATTTTGTTATGCAGTTAGAAAACTTAGTCAAGCAATGTTTAAGCCAACCAAAATATATTAGAAGGTGACCAAACATGTGTTGAGATACCTCAGAGGCACCACTCAATTTGGTCTTTGGTACAGATGGACAGAGGGAGTGAAGCTACAAGCCTTCACAGATGCACATTGGGAAGGGTGTCCATCAGACAAGAAGAGAACATTGAGAGGAATATTTAGTATTTAGTCAACACAAATTTCTTGGTATTAAATGAAGAAGAGATCAGGTGCACTCAGTTCAGCAGAAGCTGAGTACATGGCTACTAGTCAAGTAGCTTGTGAGGCTATATTGATGATGACGACCCTTGTAGGGTTATTTGGTAAGAAGATTGATCCTATGGTGATTTACTGTGACAACTAGAGTTGTATCAAAATCTTTGTGAATATTTTTTTCATGATAGGTCTAGGAATACCGACATTCGATACAACCATCTCAGATATTTTATGCATAGGCATATCATGTTGTTAGAGTACATTCCTACATAGGAATATGATGTAGATATATATTGACGAAGGAATTTTCAAGAGGAAAATTCGAGATCCATATAGGCAGGATTTTGGTATCTCATAATCCCTTTGTTACTGAGAGGGAGTGTTGAAAATGGCACCAATAAATATTCTAATTTAATTTTCCATTGAATTAGATTAGAAGAAAATTGTAATTCCACATCACATGACAACTTGTACGTGTTAACTAACTTAGTTTGACCTAGTTGGTTCAGTTAATTCTAGTTGAGGGTATAACTTGAGTCATGTATAATGTCTGCTACTTTTTAGCTACCCATGTTGACTTTATTTTGAGTTGTAATTAATTAATTCGTTAAACTAGTTTCAACTATTGGAGGAACTAGTCGGAGGTCTAGTAGTCAGGTGTGTAATTTTTGATCAACTATTTAACTGATAAATAAACCATAAATAACTCATGCATGCATAATCTACGAGTTAGCCAGTTGAGATTAGAGTTCGAGGGAAGTGTACTATCAATTGTATAATCATCCAAATTGTACAAATGGTGCATGCAATTAGAGGAAGGCCTATCATAGATTACATAATTTTGGATGAGGAATTTCCCTAATTAATAAGGGATAATTGCAAGAAAAAAACGTAAGAAAATAGGGACTAGGGTAAGCTGAAAATTGGTTAAGTATCGACCAAGGCTTGTCTAGGAAGCACTGGTATAGATAGAGATCATGCAAAGGTTGCTCGAGCTAGAGAAAAAAATTGTAATATTATGATATTTTCTGACTAATGTAATATACATATAGCAGGGTTTTTTAGCTATGGCTTTCCCCAGGAAATAATTGTGTAATTTTTTGATTTAATTCTCTCTCTTGTATGCTTCGTGATTTTGCGATCATTTAATTTTTTCCACTGATGAGTAGATTAGATTTGATATTATTTTTTTAGTAAATGACAATTAGAAATTTGCATATACAATGAATTTCTACATACCATTGTTGGGTGCAGGAATTTCGGTTTAGCAAACTCCTTCAACACTTAATTTTCAACTCGGGGGTTTCGTAAAACTTAGAAACGAAGCATAGGAAATGCCAGAAATGATATGATAATTTCCTATTTCTATTCATACTTCTTTAATTACAATCTTGCAGAATAAAAAAGAATGATCACATGAAGAAAAATACCAAATAAATTCTAGTGTTGGAATATGAAATAAAGTACCTTGCAAGGAAGTAAATAAAAGGAACTCTCAAGTTTCTGTAAAAAATCTTGATTGATGAAATGGATATTTATGATTTTTTTTAGTATAGTTATATGAAAGAATGATAGTTATACTATTAAAGGTGTTTGCATTCTTTAAAGATATTCCTTATTGCATTAAAATATCATTCATGTACTACAACAACATTCCTCTACCAGCACATTGTGCTTGTACTGGAACAAATTTTATATACTAGAAGTATGTTCGGTACTTGTACTGGATATTTTGAACTTCATATAGGAGCTCTAAGTTTCTAGGCTACAACACTCTGTTCTTGTAGTAGAATATATGTTATTGTACCAGAACAGAGGTTCCTGCACCAGAAAACCAATGTTCCTGTACTAAGTTTTCATATTACTTTCAGAAAGTAAAAAGTGTGTTAACTAGGGAAATAAATAGCAAAGTGAACAAAACTCTGAAAATAACTTTCACAAGAAGAAATATGCTTCAACTAAACTTAACCTCGAAATAAGAAATGATTTCAAATTCAAAGTAAATATTTCTTAAAACAAGAACCTTATTCGATGAAATTGAAGAAATTATCTGATTGTGACAACATGCTTATTCATATTATGGTTGTTCATATGAATTAGATCTGCCTCTTAATCATTTTAAATAAAAAGGTTCATTTGATAATTTAACATAAAATTCAATCCTTTCCTCGAAAATGTTAAGTGCAAGCACAAATCCTTATGTTACAACATTTATTCCATATTCATAAAATCACAATGAACTCTTAAGTCTAAAATCCATATATTAAGAATGCATCTATTTTATAAATAAACACTCACTTGTAGAAATACATAAATATCTTACAAAAGGAAAGAAGTAAAAAAATACTTGCGAAAATGAACCAAAGAAATCGAGTTGCAAAATCGAGAACGCACTTGTACAAGAAATGTACTTGCACTATTCTTGCAGAAATAAATTAAGCATCAAAAAGGAAAAATTATAAAAGTTACATTCAAACTCAACTAAGCCTACACACCATGGTTCTGTCACACAAAAATTGCAAATGAAATCGAACCTGTTACTTGTGAAAGAATCGAAATAATTAATTAATTCAAACTTTGCATCTGAATTAAATTAAAACACCTTTAACAAAGGGAAAACGAGCTAGGTTGGTTGGGCCCTAGCTAACCATCTCTTTTCCCTATTACAAAATATGGAAACTCAGCTTCTCAACAATGCATCACCATAAAATTGAAATGCAGAAATAAAATAACATGGCATAGTCCTTTGTATTATATTCCTAATAAGAAAATGTACATCATGGGATCAAATACATCCCATAAAGAGGGTGATACGAGAAGAATTATAATTCACCAAAATTACTGTAGCATTGCTAGCTATTTCCTATCAGAGTTCTACATTAAATACAAGCCCTTAAGGCTACGGCCGTAACAAAAATATAACAACAATTCAAACTAAGCCTTTCGGATGTTACAAAATGTTAATCTAACGCATATGGTAAGAGTCCTAATCTATAATATCCGTTGATTTCTCTCCCCCTCTGAGCCCAAATCAAGATGAATTGATATTTAACGAAAAATACACATAGTTAGTGAGTTGTCACAGGAGTGCAAGAAGTGCCAACTGGTGTAGGCATCCCACCTGCACTCGTCCATTCTACCACAATGATCAATAATTTTTTTATCAAATAATTTAGG
The DNA here is from genome assembly GCA_034641835.2 of Pinus albicaulis. Classification (NCBI taxonomy): domain Eukaryota; kingdom Viridiplantae; phylum Streptophyta; class Pinopsida; order Pinales; family Pinaceae; genus Pinus; species Pinus albicaulis. Next base: position 59,133,647 of record CM076576.1, read on the forward strand.
AAATAAGAAATATTAGTTGAAAATATAATTTAAAGGTATAAAATCCATAAATAAACAATCAAGACCATGAAAAGCCTTAAATATGAAAATATAAAGAGAGTGCAGGAATGACATGATTTATGGAAAAAGTGTAAGAATGAATGGGTTCTAAGGTTGAAACTGAGGTTTTAGGTCATGTGTTTAGAATAGGATAGAGGTTTAAAATGAATCAATGTAGCCTACCAACATCCTCCCATCCCTATATTTTTGTGTGTCCTCACACAACCTTTACTTGCTGAAAAAAAAAAAAAAAAAAAAAAAAAAAAAAAAAAAAAAAAAACAAACCTTCCTTCAATCTTGTATTTTTATGCTAATCCCTGCTTTCACTGTCTTCGTCTTCTTGCCTTGAGCCTTCTTGAGTTGATTGGTCACCTTTATGAGACACTCGTATCACTTTGATGCTCGGAATTTCCATATCTTCACTTGTCGTTTTTGTTCATTTCACTTCCTATGTTAGCTTTGTATTCTTCTATTTCTGCATTGTCCCCTACTCTTCCATGGTTTTGTTTAGTCCAATTATTCCTGACCTCCAAATCCTTATTAAATAAAATTGAAATAAACCCATGATGGTATAATTTATATGAAATTTGGCTCGTCTTACCTTTCTGAACTCATTTTGACATTTTCTCTAAACTTCTTAGCAGAAAATAGGGGAAGTTTATAAGCTTGCCTGACTCAAAGTGTAGTAACAGTCGAATATGGTACAAAAAGGTTAATGAGTAGCAACCTTCACAAGTGAGGAATTTTTGTAATATATATATCAAGTCCTTCCATTTTCCTAGCATGGCATTACACTGCAATCCTTTCTTCCAATCCACCTTTTGTTTTCTGTCAACCACCAACCGATGGCATAGCTTCTTCTTGAGCTTCCATTTTTTAAACCACTTCTCACCTACTGATGTTATTCTCGTGGCTTGTGATATGGAATCTTCTGTGACATCAAATTATAGCAATCCCACCTTGGCTCGGCTCCCATCAAAGGTCTGAGCCAATTCAAACATCACAACTAAGTCAAATCGATCGGATTTTAACAGGAACTGGAGAAACCTAAATTCCTTCAAAAGTGAAAGACTATTCCTATACTTGACAATTTTCTCTATATATCTTATAGACCAAGGTTCTATCCTCACAGGTTCCATCCTCCATTTGAATTCACTAAAAATATGTCCAAAAATTAGAAGGATCACATGGCAAGAATTCAGAGGCTTTGTCGAAATTTTTTTGTGATAGCCAAGCTATTTGCCCGCTGCTATATCGGCCACCCTCAAATAGTATTGCTCCATCATTAAATCACAACCTTGGGAAAAATATGATATGGATTGGCTAAAGTACAAGCAACAATGATAATTGGTGAAGGGTGGCGGTTATGGTGGTGATTTAATATAATGGTCATGGGATTTATGGTGTGAGGTCAGGTCATAGTTAACAGGTGACAAGATTTTTTTCAAAAAGGTAAGTATTGAATTACGGGTAAATCATAGACATCCCACAATCACTTCATGATTTCACACAAGTTGTACATGGTACTTATGAAAATAATATTTCATAATTTAACTATCTTTGTACTTAAAATATTTGTCTCCTAATTTAGTAAATGATGAAAACAAAGTTTAACCATAAAAATTATTGAATGCCATATTCTAATAGTGGTGCAGTCATTCTGCCTGCAAAAGAAAATCATAAAACAAGAGTAAGCTTTCCAACTACGCATTCTTGCACTAGGTCTTCCTGCACTATATCAAAAAAATTTGCACTAAAGACAATTTTTCCTACACCAAAACATGTGTTTTTGTACCCAGGAATGCTCAACAATGTGGATTCTTGCACTGAAAATTTCTACACTTAAATGATCCTACACTGAACATTCCTATATTGAACATTCCTGCACTGAACATAATTGTATTGAACATTCCTGAATTAAACACATATTCCTGCACTAGGGACATTTGTAGCATATATGAAGAGAGAGAGAGGGAACATAAAGTTCTAATAAAATATAATTCATAGGTTGGATTTGAAATATTTATTGAATATCCAAAGGAGGTTTTAGTTGCCAGTAATTGGTATTATTGTATGCCTTTTGATCTATGAGGGAGAAAAGAAGTGGGAAAAGGGTAAATTTTCAGAATGGGAAGGAAATTACGATAGGAAATTCAAGAGTGAAACCACCAAGAGGGAGATATCGAAAAATGGGTTTGGAAAAAAAAATAGGGGAAAATAGGGAAAAAAGAAATCAGATAGGGAAAGTTTCCATTTGAAGAAAGGGGTGGTAAAACATGGGATTAAAAAAAAAAAAAATAGAGGGAAATTTACGAAAATGGGAATACAAGAAGGGGAGAATTTTACCTCAAAAAATCGTCCTGAATAGTGATGAGTCAAAAATAAATGTAGCGAGATTTGAGCGTTTCTTGCATAAAAAATTTCATGTTAGTTGTCCCAAACATGGATAATGGCTCGGTTCCTGCACTTAAAACTTTCTTCTTCTTGGTGACAGTTAGCACATATAAAGATAAAGAAACATTCCCATTTTATTGAAATTTGATCTTCCTGCTAGCATGTTGGTTTCCAGGTTGATCCTTCTGTTATATGTCAGTAAATTGATTTTCACAATTACAGGAAAATATTTTTCTTCTTCTTTTTTCTTTTTATTTTTGTCTTTAATTTTTGTCATTTTTCTTCTTCTTTTTATTTTTATTTTTAATTTCAGGGAAAGAAAGAATTAGATTCTCAATAGATTGGCACAACCACCTACCATCTCTTCTTCAAATTTCTGGTGTAGTTGATGCATGAAGTCTTCCTTTGTGAGGGGCTAAAAATACACCTTAAGTCTATGCCCATTCACAAGGAATATTGAATCTCGGCCATCAATAGTTTTTATTTCTGATGCCGCATTTATAAAACAAATTAACCACTTAATAAGGTCCCATCCAACGTGTGTGTAATTTCCCTTTGAAATATTTAAATATGGAATCATAAGGGAGTGCCCAATCACCTGGTTGGAATTTATTTTTCTTGATAGACTTGTCATGCTACTTCTTACACAGTTGTTGAATTAATATATTCTGTTGAACAACATCCCTTCTAAACTCATCTAACTCATTCAACTATAGTAGACATTTTTGTTATGCTTCTGAGAGATCTAACCCCAACTGAACTTCAGTTCAAAAGGTCTTGATCTGGAAATCTATCGGAAAAAGGAATTTTTTTCCGTATACTAGCTCATATGGTGTGCATCTTGTGCTATTCCTCCAAGTGGTTAGATATGCCCATAAGGCTTCCGGAAATATGTTGGCCCAATCATTCCTATGCATGTTCACTTTTTTGGTGAGGATTGACTCTATTATTACTAAGTTGGTACATATGGGCTACTCCACCAGTCAACCTAGAGTAACTCTTTCAAAACTACTTCTAGCTAAAAGTTATCCTTTTCAGCCTGAGATGGATCTCTCAAAGATAAAGATGATTTTATTCAAATGGAGTTCAACAAATGGCTAACTCTGAAATAGTATTTTAAGTGTGTTTGTATGTAGGTGAAATATGTGAAGAAATCAATACCATTGGGCATATGGAGTCAGTGTAAAGAAACTCAATGGCATGGGAACTCTTCTTATGGAAGTGAGGCATATAGATGTTTGGATGAAAATATAGCATACACAGATATAGAACAGTCTAATGTTTTAAGGAAGTTAGAGAATTATATACATGAATTCTATGTAAACAAACATCAGAGTACTGAAGATAAAATAGCATAATACATAAGAGAAATTCTCATGAAAAAATCAATGAATCTCAGGTGAAGAAAAGCCAATAGCCATTGTATATTACTGATAAGAAGTTTTTTCAATAGTAGTTCTATATTCAACATCAATCAACCCTCTATTCTTTGATAATATTCCTATTAATAGGCTTATGCATATTTACATTGGGTCTTCCAACAAGTCTAGAACTTCGAGTCTCTTGGATGACACCTAATCTAACGATATGCAAATTACATGGAGATAAAATTGACGTCTACTAATTTTAGGACTTAGAAACCTAATAGGACTCTATAAACTATTTATTACATCAAAAAACTTTAAGACTACATATTTAAATTGAGAAAATTCATGTGCCTAGGTGGCACTGACCATGACCAAAACATAATTGCTCCCACCAAGTGAGGAGACTTGTCTTCCTACTCTTTAGGAGGTGGTGTCATGATGCTTGATAAGTGTCTTCATGGTGATCTGGTAAAATAAAAATCTTTGTAGAAGAGCATGCTTCTACCAAAACATTCCTCTGATGTCTTCTGACCTTTCAACGTGGCTGACTTACCCCAAATAGACCATTAAAATTTTCAAATCCTCGAAAAACTTCTTCGTTGCAGAAACAGGGAACTTAAGGCAAGTTCGTTGCAAAAGTTTGTAGCACTTTGACTTTGACCATATTTGTCACCTATTTTCTCCCTTTGTCGATTTGAGGCTATTTATTTAGTCAAAATAGCTAAACACCAACCTTTACTTGCCTCCTTCATGAAAACACTTGTGAGTTATAACAAAAATACACCTACAACGAGTTCGTAGTGATTTCTGGGCTTCAAGCCTGAGATACGCTACAAACTTGCCTAATTGGCAGCACACTTAAAAATTGTGCTTTCCTTCTTCAAAATTCTCCTATGGATCTGCAAGTGATGATTCAAAATGATGCAAAAATATCAAAAAATGTAATTTATCAACTTTTCAAGCTTTAGAAGCTTCACCTTTGGCAGTAGGGGCTTCAGTCTCCTCAGGTTCATCTATGACTATTATTTTTAAACCTTTCTTCTTGAGCTATGACTGTATCATCTCCATCTGATCTTCTAGCTCTTTCACTTGAATTTTAAGTTTCTTTCTCTTTGCCTGCAACCAAATATTCCTCTTTCTTGTATGTTTCATTACCCTTTGTAGAGGAAGTGTCATTTTCAACAATTTCTTGGCATTGGTTAAAGACTCATCATAGTGATTGATTTTATCATTTACTTTCTCTTTGAATTCCTCCATTGTTTTTCTATCTAGTTTGGCTTCCTCTAATTCCAAATTGGTTTCAATCACTTCCTCCCTGGCTTCTCTTAACTTCTCCTTTAACAGTTGCACTTCATTTTTTTCAACAACCTTCTATTTACTCTTCCTCTGCACATTGATCTCTTCATTTTCTAGAGAAAAATCAATGACATCCTCTGCCATAGTGTTATCACTATAAAAGTTTTCCAAACTTGGACAGTTTTCATTTGTTCCTAAGTCATGGTCTTAGATAGGGGTTAAGTCATTTTTATGGTTTTAGAGTCTAATTCATAGGGTTAGAGTCTCATTTCCATCTTCAAATAAAGTCCAACAACATTGTTTCACACTTTAAGGGTCCCATATTATGTTTTGAAAGTCATGTGTTTAGTCATTTTGAAAAAAATTTCGAATAAGCCACGAAACCACGTTTTCGTAGCGCAAGAAATGTTAAAAATTACTTTTGCGCTACGAAAACGGTGGTATTTTCGTAGCAAAACACTGAAATTACATTACATGTGCTACGAAATCGAGGATTCGTAACCAATCTTGTCCAGCTGTCGAATCCATCAAATTTCGTTAAATTTTCATGATTAGTTGTCAGTCCACGAATCCTTTCTCACACATGCAACCATTCATAACCATCACGAGATTCGTTAGGGGTCATTTTTCATTAGTAATTTTTAAATTTGAAAATTGATGGTTGTTCTTGGTTGTATCGTCTCATGCAAAAAACACTTGGTGCATGTATTTCTTCGAACGATAAGCTTATGGTAAGCAGAAACTAGAGCTTCTCTCAATTTTCAAGCGAGGCTAAACTGGTTATCAAGTGAGGCTGAACCAGTTATCAAGCGAGGTTGAACCCTTAATCAAGCAGGCCAGTTTCTCTGAAATCAAGCAAGCCAGTTTCTCTGAAATCAAGCGAGGCAGTTTATTACCGTTTTTTTGAAGACGCAAGGATTTCGAGGAAAGATGAAAGAGGAAAAAAGAAACCATAGGTCAGGCCATTGTTTGAGAACAGAACCTGAAGGCATAGAGGCTCTCACCAAGGATAAATCAGTTGAAGAAGCCTTCAAGAAGGTAGGATGTTGGAGATTCTGTGAAAAGCTACAGGAAGGTCATAATCAAGTCACAAAATAAATCTCCATTAATTTCACAGGTTCAAATACAAAGGTTGGATTTTTAAACTTTCCAATTTCTCCTGAAATTATATCATTAGTGACAAAGATTCCAAGGGGAGAAGAAAGGTGGTCCAAGAACTTTAGGTTTGAAATGGAACCTTGTAAAATATTTTTGAAGCTAGAGTTTGTGGACATGGATTTAACCAAAGCAGTGCCAAGAGGTTATGTCAAGAATATATATGCTAACCTGCTCTCCAACATTAAAATTTACTTCACCTGTGAAGGAAGATACCATAAGGTGTATTCTTATCATTTCAAACTCTTATTGCATTTCACTAGAATAACTTCTCTAGATTTACCTTTCTTCCTATTTCAAATTTTGGCCAAGATGGCACATAAGGTGTAGATGAAAACTCAGGCATGTGAAACTTCATTATTCCACCATGGTCTAGTTAAATTAATAGTTTTGCATGAACTTCAGAGAGTGAATAGAGAATGGTCTGCATTTCTATTTTTATGTGGATTTGGGATGGAAACACATGGAACAGGTGTTAGCCTTAATGCTAAGGAAAAATCACCATCAGAAACCAGTGACCCTACAGAAACAAGATCGAAGAGATTTGTCAAGCTTAAGCTCAAAAAAAAAGTAAAGGAGCCAATTATTAAAACATCATTGATTATTCAAGAGACTCCTCAACCTGCATAGAAGAAGAAACTCAAGTTAAACAAACAGTACAAGAACAGTCAACTAGCAAACTAGTCCAGAAAAAGTTGACTAGAAGTCAAATATCAAAGGAGAAGGGTAAAACAGTGGTCAAAGATGAAATTCTGGGTTTAAAGGGAAATTTGAATGATATTCTACAGACTACTTATATTGAAGAAACTCCTCTGGTTCAGGCATAATTCATAAAATTGGATGAAAGTAAATCAAAGAAGATGAAATCTTCCAAAAAGCTAGATTTTGATGATGAGATTTCAGAGTTCATTTTCAAGCCTAGAAAGCCTTTGACTAGGCAATCAAAAAAATTGCAGGAGCTGGATATGGAGGTAGATAAAACAGGAGAGGTTTCCAATTTTTATGAAGAGCCCATAGACCTATCATCACTAATTCCTAAAGGTGACAGAAATAGAGTTTTCAACACTCAAATAGAAAAGAGAAGTTATGAGGAAATTAAAGAGAAGTTGAGACTTGCTAATCTTGAAATTGCTAAACTTAAGAAGAAAGAAAGAAGACATGCTGCTAAGAAGACAAAATTCAACAGAATGAGAGCTTTGTGGGAGATTGAAAGAATTTCAAAACCTGAAACAGTCAGCTGTGAAGATCCGTTTTTTACCTCGACTGTCCCTACAATTAAAGAGGCAATATTTATGAGAATGGTAAATGTTAAATTAAGAGCTACTAATAGAGAGCTAAAGAGGAATATTGAGGATATTGAGATTCAATTGAAAAAGTCTGAGGGTAATCTACAGCAAAGATAAATCACAATAGTAAGTTATAATTTCTTAATGCAGTTTTGTTGTGGAGAAGGACTTCACTTTTTGAAAACATTTCAAGGATGACATATGTTGATTAATAAATCCTGTAGACGTCATGGAAAAAGTGAAAGAAGTTTTAAAAACTGAGATTTTTGAAAATTTTTATGTAAAAATACATGCACAGCAGTTTCGTAGCGGGCTACGAAGCTATTGTAGATGACATACACAGCAGTTTTGTAGCGCGCTACAAAACTCAGCAGTTTCGTAGCGCGCTACAAAACTACTGTAGGTGCAGTTTTGAGAATTTTGTTAAGGTTTCAAGAGGTAAAACATCTAGTTTTTAAAGTGTTGATGCTGCTAGAGGATGGAAAGGCTTCACAAATGAAGCTCTAGGTGTTAAAGCAGAAGAAATTGGATGTTAAGAGATGTTTACAAAGACATGGTTACTGAGCTACGAAAATAGCTGATATTTTCGTAGCGCAAACACACCAGCTCTCTTTACACTCTTTAAAGGACTTAATTTTGCATAGGTGGAAGGTCATGGTTTTATGGAAGTGATAACACATGTCACTTGTCTAAAATGGTCAATTTTTTTCAGAAAAATGATTCGAGGAGCATAAATGAGGGTTAAAGCTATATTGCACGAAACATGTTCCTAGTTTTCATGATAGATAAGGGATAGGTTAAAAGAATATAACAACAAGGTTATGGACACCATCAAGGTAGAAGATAAGGAGGAGGAGCTGTCAAACACAATATTTAATTCGTAGATAAAGTTTTTTTAGTCATAATAAGGAGTTTTATTCCTAATTGTATTAGGACTCTAGAACAGACAGTTAATTGTCACATGTAATTAATAGTCTGTTTTAGGAGTAGATAGGTGTCAAGCTAAGAAATTCAAATTATCCTCAAGTTAGATAAGGGAATCCAAGATTGTAATGATGGATCTATAAGAGACATGAGGTCGAATTCCTCAAGGGTTGGCATTTTTTATTAGCAAGAAAACTGTGTTATTGTAGCAGACTATGTATTTTCAGCTTAATACAGATTGGATTTACTACTTAGGATTCACAAAGTGCTTTTTTGGTGTTTGATCTCTCTATGGATTTCCTCATCTACCTATTTACAGTGGTATGAACATGTGTTACTTAGAATTCATTGGAAAATTCTCTAACTTCCTTCACATGTTTGTAGACTGTGTTTTATTCACTGTGTTACTTTTTTGTTTATAAACCTAAAAATCTAAGTGCCCTGACTTCCATGTTGAGATGATGTTGATGTTTTGTTGAAACATATCTTGACTCCATAACCCAATAGATGTTTTTTAATCAGTAATTCAACCAATTATACACTTTTATCCAATTTATTCCTAGAGTTAGCCATCTAATCTTTAATTCAAAATCTTAAACCTATTGAGAGAGCCCTCTCAGGCTGAGGAGGCTAAGCCTCAACTAAAAGTTTGGTTTGAAATAGTTACTCAGATTCTACTTGATCAGAAGTCTATCAGGGTAAGATTTTGTGATAACACATAGGTTGCTTTCCTTTGTCTATAGCTTATGTCTTTTTACTAGCCATAACACCTTTAGCAAGCTGCAGCCTAGTTAGTGGTTTTCTTTGTTGGAACATAAACCCTGCATCTTCTCATGAGAAGTCAAGTTCTTTAGCAGTGAGACCCTTTTTTTTCTTCTTTCTTCCTTTGATATCTACAAATTTGACCACTGGAGTCTCTTCTATGTCTATAGCTTGAAGAATATCCTCAAGGTTTCCCTTCCCCAATTTATGGCTTCTTGTTATCCTTCCGTGACTCTTCTTGTTGATCTTTGGCTTGCTACTTATAGGTGTAGACTGTGGAAATTTTTTTTTTGTGCATGTTGCATCTCAACATCCATGGGCTCTACAATGAGTTCCATTTCCTCCTCATTTACACCTTCTGTTTCAGCTATAGTTTTTTCACTCTTACTTGAAGGAGTAGCTTTTGATTTAGGTGTCTTCTTGGGTGTTAAAGTATCTACCTCATAACCACTAAGAAACAGGAATGTGGCCCGGTCTCTGTTCAGAATTTTCAACTCCTCCAACACTAGTAGCTTAACCAACCCATGATGAGAAATTGAAGTCTCACTACCCTCTAGCCTAACTTGAACTTTGTCTAACATGTTGCCTAGGCTTCTAAATAATAAAAATGGAAGGTCTAGAGATTTCTTACCAATGAAATGTAGCAAAAGCCTAAAATTATACTCATAAACCATATGGAACCTCCCTTCACATGTGAAGTGTTTTAGAATTACAAGCAATAGTTTGGAGTAGTTTTCTTTTAAGGCATCTCCTTGGGATTAGAGATGTCATATCTACTCAAATATGTCCACATTTCATGAATTTATCACAGTTATGTAATTTGAACTTAGTGGATTTGAACCACTAGTCTCCCATCCTCGGAATCTGTATGGCTTGGGAAATTGTTTCAGGTGACACCACAAAACGCAACACACCAACCTTTGACGCATTACCCATGAAATTCACTGCAAAGTATTTTGAAACCTGGACATGAAAACCTTTTAATTTTTGGAAGAACCTTATGCATCCAAGATTTTTGAAGGCTTCTGCAAAACTAGGGTCTTCATTGACAAATTTTAGATCCATGGGCTTATACCTTACATAGGAGCCCCCTTTATTAGTCTTCTTCTACACGCCCATTTCCCTTGACCTTGTGCTGGCCTCCTGATTCTATGATACCCGCAAAGAAAATAATTTCACATCAAGCAGCTTGCAAACAAAGCTGGACTTCTCAAGGGTGACAACAACAAATATACACAGAGGTAGAAAGAAAGATGACAGACAACAACTTTGAAGGTGAGTTTAAAAGGTGAATTTGGAATATGGGAAGGATAATGACAAATGAGAGAGGTTAAGTGAAATGATGAGTGACCACTTATGATTACGCATGTCTCATGACTCTTCTAATTGATCACGTGACCTGCGATTGACCTTGAACCTCTAAATAATCGACATCACCATTTCCTTTATCGGTGCAGAAAAAACATGATTTTGTAGTTGTTTCCGTTATAATTCGGGCATATTCGCTACGGACTGGTTAGATGAGTCTGTAGAGAAAACATCCTATTTTCAGTTATACTTATCGTAGACTTATGAAAAGGCAGACAGGTGGCCACTACCAAATTTTAAACCAATGCATTGAGACCTTTGGTGGATTTTGATAGATTTGACCATGATGAAATGACAAGTGGGAATCTCTAAACTTAGGATAACGACCCATTCATAAAATTTCATCAATTTCATGAACTAATTTGACAAGACAATGAAACCTATGCTAAATGACTCTACTAATCAAAATCAAATTTTATTTGCGATAACAGAATCGATTACCTTATTTATAGATTCCACCTGTCCATTTTCCTGGAGGTGATACGGTGTAGATTTCTTATGTTGAATTTTGTATTGATTCATCACACCCTGTACCAGACTATAAATAAACTACATCCCATTGTCAAAAACAATCTCTCTAGGCAAACCAAATATAGTAAATATTTCTGTAAATAAAAATTCTACAAAAACCTTTTTAGTAGAAAAAGAAATAGCTTTAGATTCTACCCATTTTGTAACAAAATCTGTACAAACCAATATATGATTTTTATTTAAATATGTCGGATTTCTGGGTTCCACAAAATCAATAGCATGTTTTTCAAAGGGCTCAATCATGACCTGGGGACATAAAGGAATTTCATTGGTTTGGTTTGGTTGGCCCATTCACTCACAACTATCACATCTCTTGACATATTGTTTGGAATCCTTAAACAAGGAAGGCTAAAAATAGCCATCTCGTAGAATCTTGTATGCAGTTCTCTTATCAAAAAAATGGCCTCCACAAGGTTCATCATGAGCATATTTCAATATTTCAAACACTTCTTCCTCTCTTACACATCTACGAATAATAAGATCTGGTCTAGTGTAAGAGAGGTCTTCTTGAATCCAAGAATATGCAACACTATCCTGTATGATATTCTGCTTTTCACGAGCAGAAAAGCGAGGTGGTGTATTTCTAGTGACTAAATAGTTGGCTATGTCAGAAAGCCATAGGGATTTTGCTGACACAGCAAAAAAATGTTCATTAGGGAAATCATCATCAACAGGAATTACTTCACAAACATTATTCAATCTAGAAAGATCATCGGCGACAACATTAGATTTTCCTGGTCTATCAATAACAGTAATGTTAAATTCCTGAACCAAAAGTAGCCACCTAGTCCCTCTACCATTAGTTAATGGTTTATTCATCAAATATTTTATCGCAGAATGATCAGTATGCACAAAGACTTCATATATTGTAATGTAGTGTATGAATTTATTAATAGAAAAAATCACAGCTAAAAACACTATCTTAGTCACAGTGTAACTCAGTTCAGCAGGTGACAAGTTTTTATTGATGAAGTAGATAACATAGGACTATTTGTTCTCTTCTTTTCCTCAATTTGTGCTAATAGTAGTATCTGAGGCATCAGAGGAAATATAAAATGGAAGGGACCAGTTAGGCCCTCTCAAAACTAGTGCCTGTACTAATTTCTCCTTTAATGTCTCAAAATACTGTTGGTAAGTTAGGGACCAAGAAAACTCACTATCCTTAGCTAATAATTGGAAAAGGGGGTTAGTTATCCTAGAAAAGTTCTCAATGAATCTCCCGTAGTAGCCCACGTGTCCCAAGAATCCTCTCACTTCCATTTGTGTTTTTTGTGCAAGAAGACACAAAATAAACTCTATCATAGCAAGGTCAACCTAGATACCTTTGTCAGAAATGAGGTGGCCAAGAACTACTATTGCTTTTCACATTAATCTACACTTTTTGTCACTCAAGACAAGGTGAGCTTCTTGGCAATGAGAAAGAACTTTTTCTAAATTTTTGAGGGATTCATGGAATGAGCAACCGAATATGGAAAATTCATCGATATAGATCACCACACACTCAAGGTCAGCAAAAATGGCCAACGCTGCCCTTTGAAAGGTGGATGGGGCATTACATAGCCGAAAGGGAATAACACAGTATCCAAATGTGCCCCATAGGCATGTAAAGGTGGTCTTATCTTGATCCTCGGGTGCGATCTGTATCTAGTTATAACTGCTAAAGCCATCTAAAAAAGAAAATTTATTTTTACCGGTAAGGGTATCAATAACCTTATCGATGAAAGGAAGGGGAAATTAATCCTTGAGAGTGGATTTATTTAATTCTCTATAATCAATGAAAATGCACCATATCCCATCTTTCTTTGGGACTAACACCAATGGAGAGACACACTGGCTATCAGATATAGGATAAATAAAATCAACATCTAAGAGTTTTTGCAATTATTCCTTCACAAATTCTCTTAGAGCTAGGTTCATACGTCTCTGGGGTTTTCAAATAGGTCGGGCTCGCTACTGAATATAAATGTGATGAGTACAAGTTTTAGGAGGGATTCCTTTCATGCCCTCATATCCACATGCAAAGGCATCAACATGGTTTTGCAACAAATTTACAAGTTGGTCTTGTTGGGATGCATCCAGGTCTGAGCTAATATGAAAATATTTTCTGTATTAATCTCAAAAATAGTGGTTTCAGGTTCGAGAGTAAAAAGAGGTGCTACTAGAGACTATGGTGGGGAAGGTTGGGAACCATGACTTTCTTGAAAATCCAGACTAAATATTTGACATAATGACTCAAAATTTGGCATAATATCTATATTATTGAAGAATTATCATATCTCACCCTCTTGAGTTGACTCAATATAATGATGTATCATAGAAACTGACTGAGTCTCCTCGTCACTACTGTAATCTAGCCACAAGGTATCTCAAAGCTCCTGGTTAAATCTAGAAGGTGGATATAAGGTGAATTTATTCCTAGAATCGCCATGGGAAATGTACATGTAACCATAATGATATCCAATGTAAGCATCAGCCATAGCAGGCCAAGGTCATCCCAAGATCAAGGGATTTCCTCCTAGATGATTCTTTGTCTGAAGCACAATGAAGTCTGCGGGATATTCCCAAGAGTCTATTGAAACAACCACATCATCCAACACTCCCTCTGGCTTGATTTTAGGTATGTCTGCTAATTCAAGCACAGTAGGAGTAGGAAAAATGTGGACCAACCCAAGTTGATCCATGGTTTGCTTGGTCATAACAGTAATGGTTGCCCCTAGGTCTATAAGAACATTGGAGAGAAGGACATCACCATGAATAGAGACAATGGGGTTTCTAGGGTTGGTATATATTTCCATTTATACGCACCATGTCATTAACTGTGTTTCTCTTCAAACAAATTGAATGGTTTGATATTCTCTTATTTTCCTTCCTGGCTTCTTGAGATAGAGTTCCTGAATTATTTTTGTACAGATGGGGATCTCTTTAATAGCTTGGAGAAAAGGGACCTTTATCAAAATATGCATAAGCTTAGAAGCCAGACTTGACTCAGGAACGAGATCATTCCTCTCCATAACTAGCCTCTCTGGATAGGGAGGCCAGTTTTAAGAGGATGGAAAAGGATATGAAGGTAGAACGATGGGTTGAATGGTGAAATTTCTCCCAGAATGGTCAGAACTTTCCTCCTTACTTTTCTTTTCGATAATCAACATGGGCCGTTTTTTTTCTTTTTTCTTTTCTGATGTTACTAACTTCCCCGATCTGATAACTAGGTGGAAGGAGTGGTTTAATAGAATGGATCATTTTTACCGCTTTATTATTGGGATTTGGTATGGGTTGAGAAGGCAGTTGAGGAGGTCGAAATGGTGGAGGTAAAGTTAATGGTAGCATTAGCTGACTTAGCTGGGGCAATGATGGTTACGACATTGGGTAAGGTGCCTATGTAGGTGGATATGATTGCATAGGTGTAAGATAAGAATGATGTGAATGGGTTGGCCCTCTCCAACCTTGTTTCCAATATTGGGAGGGTTTTCCATACTGAAAGTGGTTCCCATGCTACCACGGTTGAGAGTGATTAGTGTTATGATAGGAATATGGATGTGCATTATAACCCAAAAAATGTGGAATAATTTCAGGAGCCATACCTGCACCTACCTGAGGCCAATTTCTCTATGCTCCCATAGAATGCAATGGCTCAGGTTCAGGCTGCCCTCCCTTGAATACTGCTTTCAATCTAGGTATGTAGGGGCATTTTTTGGTGGCACGATTCTCTCCACAAATTACACATTTATTACTTCCTTTAACATCATTAGGACATTCTCTTAAAGGATGCTTTTTCCTACACTTTGGAAAAAAAATAGATAATGAATCTTGTTCGTCTACAAGTTTTTGTTGAAATTTTAAAGAGTTTATTTTCTTGCTAACATTATTCATTATTTCAATTTGCATATTGTCCATTTTGTTCTCCAACCCAATAATAATAGCATCCATAGATCCAAATTTTTTATTTCTACTTCGAGTTCCTTTACCGGATCTAGATTGATTCCTTGAGAATTTCTTGCACAGGTCAGAAATCTGATCAAAATCTTTCTGAGAAATATCCCCTTGTCCTAACAGATTTAAATTATTTCTAGCATCCTTAGTAAGCCAAAGTAAGAAAATTTTTCTAATAGTACTTAGATCAAATTTGTGTTTTTACCTTTGGAGGATATAAAAAAATATTTCAAGATAATCTTCCAAGATCTCATCATCACCTTGCACAATGATGAAGATTTCATTCTGCATCTCTCTAGTTTTACAATATTCCTGATATTTCAATAAAAACACTCTCTTAATTTTCTCCTAGGAAGCTATAGTGTTTCCTCCTAATACCATGAAACAACGTAATACTAAATCCTTGAGAGTTACAGGCAACAAATTTAACATTTGAGCATCTCAACAGTAATCATAACTTCTACATAATATGTCAAATTCGAATAAGAAAGAACTGGGTCCTCGTGTACCTTACCATTAAAATTAGGAAGAGCTGATGGAGGGATATTCTTCATTTGCACAACTATTTCTCGATCTATAGTTAGAAATCTGAAGGTGGATTTTTCCTCACTTACCTTATTTTCTACACTTCCCTCAGCATGGTCTTCGTGTTCAACCATTCCTGTACCTCCAAATGAACTTCTCTCAACAGGCTTAAAAGGTAAACTATGGGTTAAATTTCTTTGAAGTCCAACAACCTCCTTCTTCCCCTTCGTTTGTTGTATCACACCCGAACTACTGTCAGCAGATTCCAAGTGCAGAGTTCCTGCGTGATGGGTTTGTGTCTGTTTGGACTTTATGCCTATAGGAGAAGGCCTAATATGAGATTTTTTTCATATTTATCATTGTTTCCTCGTCCTCTATTGGGGTTCAGGCCCCTACTCCTTTTAGGCATTCATATAAAAAAAAATGACAAAACAAAACTCAATTAAATGTTGCAATTAAAATAAGAAATCGACACTTATAAAATCCTTCAAATAATAGAAGCACACTGCGAGAAAAAATATTAGCAGACTTATCCCTATTGTAGAAGAACGGAAATTTATTACCAATTTCAAATTGCCTCCCCGACAACGGGGCCAAAATGTTGGGTGCAGGAATTTTGGTTCAGCAAACTCCTTCAACACTTAATTTCCAACCAAGGGTTTCGTAAAAATTAGAGGCGAAGCAAAGGAAATGCCAGAAATGATATGAACATTTCCTAGTTCTATTCCTACTTCTTTAATTAAAATCTTGCAGAATAAAAAAGAATTATCACATGAAAAATAATACCAAAGAAAATCTAGTGGTAGAATATGAAAGAATGTACCTTGCAAGGAATTAAATAATAGGAAGTCTCAAGTTTCTGTAAACAATCCCGATTGATGAAATGAATATTTTTTATTATCTTCAATATGGTTATATGACATAATGATAGTTATACTATTACAAGTGTTTGTCTTCTTTAAAGATATTCCTTCCTGCACTAAACTATCATTCCTATACTACAACAACGTTCTTGTACCAGAACGTTGTGCTTCTACTAGAACGAAGTTTATATACGAGAAGCATGTTTTGTACCTTACTAAAAATTTTGACCTTCATACAAGAGCTCTAAGTTTCTGGGCTGGAGCACTCTGTTCCTGTACCAGGATATCTGTTACTATATCGGAACAGAGGTTCCTGCACCAGAAAACGAGTGTTCTTGTACTAAGTTTTCAGATTACTTTCAAAAAGTAAAAAGTGTGTTAACTAGGGAAATAAATTGCAAAGTGAACTAAACTGTGAAAATAATAGTCAGAAGCAGAAATATGCTTCACCTAAACTTAAACTCGAAATAGGAAATTATTTCAAAAGTCAAAGTAAATATTTCTTAAAACAAGAAACTTCTTCCATGCGATTGAAGAAATTATCTGATTCTGACAGTAGGCTTGTTCCTATCATGATTTTTCACAAGAATCAGATCTGCTTATTAATCATTTTAACTCAAAGGGTTCATTTGATAATTTGACATTAACTCAATGCTTTACAACAAAATTCTAAGTGCAAACATAGATCCTTATGTTACAACAACGTTTATTCCATATTCATCAAAGCACAATTAACTCTTAGGTCTAAACTCCAGATATTAAGAATGAATCTGTTTTAGAAATAAACACTCACTTGTAGAAATACATAAATATCTTACAAACGGAAAGAAGTAAAAAATACTTGCGGAAATGAACCAAAGAAATCAACTTGTAGAATTAAGAACGCACTGGTACAAGCAGTGTACTTGCACTATTTTCGCAGAAATAAATCAAACATCAAAAGGGAAAAATTATGCAAGTTAAAATCAAACTCAACTAAGCATGCACACCGCAGATTTGTCACACAACAATTGAAAATGAAATCGAACCTGTTACTTCTGAACGAATCGAAATAATTAATTATTCACACATTGCATTTGAATTAAATTAACACACCCTTCACAAAGTGAAAACGATTTGGGTTGGGTGGGCCCTAGCCAACCAACTCATTTCCCTATTACAAAATCTGGAAACTCATCTTCTCAACAACACATCACCATAAGATTGAAATGCAAAAATAAAATAACATGGCACAATCCTTTGTATTATATTCTCAATAAGAAAATGTACATCATGAGATCAAATTCAGCCCAAAAAGAGGGAGATACCAGAAGAATTACAATTCACCAAAATTATTGTAGCATCACTAGCTATTTCCTATCAGAGTTCTACATTAAATACAAGCCCTTAAGCCTATGGTCATAACAAAAATATAACAGCACTTAAGTAAGCCTTTCAGGTTGTTACAAACTACTAATATAAGGCATATGGCCAGAGTCCTAACCTTTAATATCAATTAATTTCTCTCCCCCTCCGAGCCCAACTGGAGATGAACTGATATTTAACGAAATATCCACAGAATTAGTGAGTTGTCATGGGAGTGCAGGAACCGCCAGCTAGTGCAGGAATCCTTCCTACACTCGTCGATTCTACCACAATGATTAATACGTTGTTCATAAAATACTTTAGGAAATAATAAATATTAGTTGCAAAGATAATTTAAAGGTATAATATCCATAAATAAATAATTAAGTCCATGAAAAGCCTCAAATATGAAAATATAAAGAGAGTGCAGGAATGTGCATGATTCTGGAAAAATTGAAGGAATGAATGGGTTTCAAGGTGGAAAATGAGGTTTTATGTCATGTGTTTAGAGTAGAAAAGAGGTTAAAAATGAAGCAATTTAGCCTACCACAAACCATCCCCTTTCTTTATCAAAGTCACCCTTCTTTTAAATATTCAAGCCTCTTCCTCCATTTTTAAGATATGATTTTTCCTAGATTCTAGAGCTCAATCTCTAAGCTAATTATATAGGAAAGGAAGTGTTAGAAAAGGTCTGGAAGATGAGTTCATATTCTGTTTCAATGGTCAATAGATGTTCCTAAATTAACATTTTAATATTCTTATCCCAAACCACCACTTCCTTCCTGAGCTCCATAGGTTTTCTAGTGAAGAAAACAATAGTAGAGGAGTTATTGTCAACCGAGTAGTTATGCGAGATACCCCGCATTAGTGATGTAAATAAATCCACTTCCAACCATGAATAGTTGACTTTGAAGGAATTTTTATTTTTATGAGAATAAAAGTCTAATTCTAGGAATATAGGCAAGCGATTTCAAATCTTATCTTGATAAGTACACGATCCAAGACTCCCCACTTTATCATCCACCTGGTCATCCATCAAGAATCTAGCAAGTTGTTTTGCAATATCATCCACACTTTCCCTACCATTTCTCTAGGTGGGAACTAAAGGAAAATGGGATATGTCCTAAAGGTTATGATTTTGCAGCATCGCAAAGAAATAAAAACTCAGATGATATGGTAGAGCTCAATATTCCCAATTCTCCCCCACAAAAGTAGTAAAGTTCAATTCTCCTACTAAGAGGATAGAATGTTTTGAGGGAAGGCCGCTTGCTTGGAAGAAATCCTAGAAATATTATCTTTCACCATTGAGCCCATAACATTTTATTAGTTTAATGGGAAGATGAAAGCCTCTAAGATATATTTTGAGGATGATACTAAAAAATGATGAGAAGTCCTAAAAGGAAGCAAACTTTGGGTCCCATAAGGAGAGTAATACACCTAATAGGTCATTTGAATCCATTGAACATGAAACCAACCCACATTCAACTTTCAAGTGGACTCCATAGCTTTATTACCTGAAACCATAGTATCTTGAAGAAAAATGATGGAGAGGAAATGTGCGACAATCAGTATCTTGAGGCGGGAGAATTTAGAGGATTCCCCAATCCCATGAATGTTGAGAGAAAATACGATCATTATTTGGAGGCAAATGCGGGATTTTGTGCTCTAAGGGCCCTTGAAATGTAGTCCATGTCAAAAGGAGGTGACATGCTTAAGCCACCTTAGATAGGCTCTAAAGGATTTCCTTCTCTAGCTAGTGCCTTTTTATTTCTAATGGTGACATTTTGGAACAAAAATTTAGGCTCAATCAATAAAGTGTTTATAGGCGAAACCCTTGAGAACATAGGGATGGGCGATAACTTCAGCACACCTTTGTAAGAATTAAGTGGATGAGGAATTGAAGTGGTGGCAGTGCCAACAAAGGGAGAAGCGAGAATCAATGAAGAGGAGGGATCCAAATAGGTATAGACAAGTCATGATTGGTAGAGTGCAGTCATAGGGTTTCCCTTTGATCTTAGGAATGAGTTTTTGTAGGACCCTTGGAGATTAGGTTTATTTTTGTTATGGTAAGGGTTGAAAGATGATGCATCATTCTATGTTGATTTGAAAAATATCACAGAAATACATGAATTAAATAGACAAATATTTGAAGAATTAAGATAATTCAATATAGTTTGTTCAATATGTGTAGATTCTTCTATTGAGAGTTATTGAATAAGAGATTCCATATAAAATAGATACTTACTAGGAAATTCCTCGTTGTCGATAGAGTGATCGACAACTTGAGAAATATCATGCTCGAGAGAGGCTTCAAGATCCTGACAAATATTGTTGTGCTCCAATAATTTTTCAACGACCTTATCGGTAGAAGCTCTAGTAGGAGGTCTATCAATAGAGATCATATCTATGTCAATATCTTGTTGGAGGGAGCCCTCCACTTGATTTTTCTCCACTTCCATCAAATTAGGACTCAAAGCCTTTCTATTGTATATCTTCTTAACCATCTTAAGAGAAAAATATGACCACCAATCAGTGAAGCCTTCATGAGAGGAAGTTTACGCTTTTAAGAACATTGCTACATGAAAGGCCTAACTAGAGCATTGTGATGGTTTTTGGAGCCACAAACCTTATAAGAAGGGGCCTCATAGGAGCTAGCTAGGGGACCCAATTCCTTGCAGTTAAGCCATATGAATGGAATTTTCCAGTAGTCTAGGGGTTGTATGATAACTTTCTCCACCTAAATATTTCTTTGTGATTTAGGGAACCCCTCATAGTATCCATTTCGACAAGAAACCACACCATTCTATTATCCCCAACAAGCAAGGAAGCTTCATCTAGGAAATAAAACATGACCAAAGATTTTTCCACCTTCATAAATACATCTTTAAACCAAAGCTTGAGTGGAAAATGTGTAAGCATTATCATAAATGCTTTCACAGTTGTAGTTCCATCCTCAAGAAAATATCTAAGTGCCACCATTTTAACCAAAGAGAGCCCCTATCTATGACCTAAGGCTTATTGAGGAATAGTTCCAGATCAATTTCTGACAGGAAATGGAAGTGAATCCATTGTTTGGCCAAATATTTCACTATCAGTGTATAGTCCACGAGAGGCTTCTAAGTCACTCTAACCCGAGAGAGGATATGTTCATGAGACATCAAGATATAACTAAGCTTACCTACTAGGGATCTTGTGGAGAAGAAATCGATTCTTCCCATATTAACATTGAAGCTTATGGACAACTCTTTCAAGGACGCTAAGGCCTTAACATGTTTCTAGGCACACTTTTTTTTCACTCTCCTCCTTTCGAGCTTGGGAACAATCCCTTCTCCTCCCGCTCTGAAAACCTAGATAGATAGCTTAAAGAAAAGTCAACATTATTAAGATCATAATTAATTCTCATGAACTTGATAGTGAGATTAAAAGAATCCTAAAATATATTATAACCAAATAATTTGTTGAGAAAATTATTTTCTCTTATCATATCATTCAGGTATTCATATTATCTTTCAATTTCAAAATATTTCCAATATTTTTAATTTTAACTTTAAAAAAAATTAAAAAAAAAAACTAAATATTTCTTTATACCATTATTAATATATATATATTTTTAATTCAAAATGTTTTAATATGAAAATCTATTTTTTAAATCAAAATACTATACAATAATTTTATTTTTAATCAAAATATGTTATACATTTTTGTTAAACTCTCAAAATAATAAGTTTAATAATTTGAAAACTACTTTGGATTTAAAGTAAAGTACCAGATGGTTTAGAAATATTAGAAACAAACACCACATAATTTTTTAACTGTATATGTATATAAACTTAAACTGGCCCGGATCAATTTTAAACTAATATTTATTAAAGTTCAATTTTGTAATTATTTAATATAATATGTAATATAGAATTTACAATAAATAATTCTACATTCTCTAGATGAAAATATAATATTTATTAGGTAATTTATAAAAAAATATTTTTAAAAGGTATAAGTCTTATTTTCAATCCATGGATATTTTCAATCAAGGTATAAGTCTTAGAAATAATCATAGGTTTATATGGTGGGAAGGAGCACAAAAGGAACATTACACTATCATCAACGAACAATACTCTCCCGAAAACTCTGAATCCCAAGAAATCAGGCAAGATAGAAACAACCCTCAAGACAAGCAAGGGAAGCCCCACCCAACAACAAAAAAACTAACTCGACAACCCCTTAAGCATCAACAATTATGAGGATTCGAATACCGCCCAAAAGAAATCTTGATTTAACAGCAAAGTAGATCTCCCAAATCCCGAAGATAAGACACCAATGTCTCAAGAATCAGAAGAGATGAAGGAGTTGCAAGACAAAGGAAGTTGGAAGACTGTAGAGAAGAAAAAGAAAGCTACAACATCAATCTCGCCAAGAAAGACTAGAAGCCACAATTAAGAACTAAGAAAGGTCGGATAGACCAAAATTTGGTCTCACTAGACATTAACCATCATCATCATTATATAATTAAAATTATTAATATGTATCTAATTATAGTAGAGTGGTGATATTATAGATAAAATTTTATATTTAATTATAATTATGTTTAATTTGTTATATAATTTGTTATATAATTAGATATGAATGGGTTAGAATCATATAATTTTTTATAATTAAAAAATTTTACAAAATTTTCAAAATAAAATATTTAAATTATATACTAAATGAAAAACACATTTTAAATAACAAAAATTAAAAATATAATTTGTGAGTAAATTCCAACTTCAAAATAATGGTCTTCCTTTTTAAGCTTAGAGCAAGGTGTCCTCGCTTTATCTTAGAATCTTCATAGATGTTTGTCACATGATTTGGAGTCTAAAATTGCGTGGTTTTCTTAAAGGAAATGTTAAAGGGGATCTATCTATATCCAGCTACCCACACCGCTAAAAAAAAAATGGTTACGTGGTATGTAAAATGTTGTTTTCTTTATACTCGGGCCCATATGATTGAGTAGAATAAAATAGAAAGATAATATGATTTGTGGAACAGAATAAAAATATCTGATATGATCTGATATGAGGGTTTGAAATTCGCTTTTCCGTCTCCCCTTTTTTCCCATCGTTACTGTATCAATCGTCATGCATGCAACTTGACTGACCACGGACCCGCAAAGTCTATGGACGCCCAGGGCTTCGGAGATTCAACTCGCACTTTGCGAATTTGAATTTGCAAAGATACCACTCTGGGGATTGGATACCCTGATAGCGACATGTCAAATTAAAGCGACCACAGAGTGAAGGATTCCTCAAGTTTTATCTCTATCAAAAAGGGATCTGCTGGCTTGCACCTCTCACTCTTCTTCCAGCAGATCAACAAGTCATTGTTATTCTCAGAGCCAAACTGCATCATAGTGAGGTTATCTTTCTGATTTTACTTTGATATTAGATATTTGTGATCTATGTTGTAAAATAATATTATTTTTAAAACTAATTAAAATTTGGTATTTTTTGAACGAACTGATATGATTTTTCATCTTTCAGATTCTTTTTTATTGATATATTATATATCCCATTTAAACATCAATTTCGTTCTCAGCTGTGCTACAGCCAGAAAATCTCAAGACATCATTGCCACAATTGAAACCGGATCACAATCATTTTGAGAAAGAAAGAGGATCACTTCAGTTTCTACATAAACAGAAAATTCTTGTTGTTGGATTCAACATTATTCTGATTCTGATTCCTTCCTTTTTGTGTAGAGACACCATCGTGCGGTGAGGGTTGTATAGAGACCGACCAAGCTTTATTCTTTCGAGCACTATACCAGAGATTCCACAGCTGATTACAGAACAGAGCTCTTTCTATTTATACAGACACATGAAGTTATGAAGTCCATGCAATCTGCTACCCTCTGCCCTTACTGGGAACGTGAATTGCAATACCTCTGTGAGGCTCAGCTGTATCAAATCCTCTCAAAGCTCGACATTTCTGTGCATTTTCTGGGCTGAAATTCGAGCGATTTTACTGCCCTTCAGAGCATTGGAGGAAGCGCGTACTGCTTTTTGGTAGTCATTTGTTGATTAGCTATTCATTGCATTATGTTTTTATGTCATTTAACTTCGCTTTATATAGAACTTAAAGGATAATTTGCAGCTTGTATTTATATTTTGCTTTGCATAGCTACGTTAGGTTTTTGTTTTCTTGTCAGAAAATCTGAGTTGGGCTTTTCGTTTCTTTTTCTTTTGTGCACAAAGTCTATGTTGAGTTTTCAGTTTATCTAATGCTAATATTTGTTGATAGGTTGGCAGAACATATCCAGTTGCAGCATTTTTATCAATTTGTTAGCCTTGCATTCGAACTTATTGCGCCTGAAAGTGTGAGTTCCAGGCCTAATATTCACATGGCTGGTGAATCAGCTTCTTCTTCCTGGACTTCCAAGCAAAACAAACAATTTGAGAGGGCCTTAGCTCTCTATGATAAGGACACTCCTGACCGTTGGCACAATGTTGCTTCGATGGTTGATGGGAAATCACCAGAGGAAGTCAAAAAACACTATGAGATTCTGCTGGAGGATTTCAAGTGCATTGAATCAGGCCAGGTGCCTTATCCCAACTACAAATCTTCGACAAGCTCGGGGTAGGGAGCCAGCCGCAAAGGGTACAAGTGGAGCACAGGCATGTCTAAAATTTCTCTCTCCTTTGCATGTATGCTATAGTTTTTAAATTAGTAAACACAACCAACCAATATAGCTTGTACTGTATAATAGCCTTAATTTCGTTTAAAATAGTAAGGGATGACTCAAGCTTTGGTTTTCAGCTTATAGATATTTTATTTCTTCTTCTGCGAATTAATACTGAAATTCTTTAAGACTCAATCGATGTGATTAATGTTAAAAGGCATTTATCTAAACTGATTTTATATATTTTTTCACTCTCTTAATAATAAAACTTAAATGAAAAAATAATTTCCTTATCTTGAAAGACATTAATCATCACCAAAATCCCTCTAAATATCATTTTAGTGTAGATCTCAATATTTATCTTCCCATGCAACCCGTTTGGAGGAGTTCCTTTGACAGGGTTAATCTCAATCAGAAATATCTTGTTGATTAAGATCTCCCATAGCAGGGACACGGCTGTGTTATTTTATGCACATATTTTTAAATCCCATATTTCAACTCAGCCCCAATTCTCGTTTTCACTGAATATCTTAAACATTACGGCACTAAGTGTGTTGAGAGTTAGGTTTGTATGACGAATACTTTTTAACAATGAACAGACTTTGCTTTTAAACTAGGTTCGAAAGGCGCTTAAGCATCCATATATCTAACCTAGCTTGAAAATTCTGCAGAGATTGTATAAAATTATCAATGGTCAATTGTATAACACTCGAAGTCGTCCAAAGAACTGGATAATATTTTTCATCACAAGCCATGGACCACTGACAGGGAATCTGTTCTGTCAAAATCACTTTTAAGCACTTCACTGCGGGTTCATACTCACTGTTCATTCAATCTAATTCTGGATGTTTCCAATAGCCCACCAGGGAGTGAGCATAATAATGACCACTTCCAAGGAGATTACTGATTCTCCAGTGTGAAGGTGGTCCCTAATCCAATGATCACTTTTGGGGATGGATGTGAAGTTTCTTCTCAGAGATCAGCCTTGTGCCAACTAGCCAGGACACTTATGAATACTGTATTTGATAAATAGAAACAGCAGACATGTTACATCCAAGCTGTGGGGTCACTCAAATTGCTTTTATTGGTAAAAGGATTACCTCCACAGGTTCTTTTTAGGCAAAAGGATGTTTATAAATACTGTATTTGATAAATACAAACTGCAGACATGTGAATTCCTAGCCGTGGGACAATTCAACAGCTTTAATGAGTAAAACTGATGTCTCCACTTTATCCATCTAAAAAGATAGTTGTGTGGATAATAATTCATTCATCAAAGATTGGGTCAATATGATAGAAGATTAGGATTGGATAATTAAGGAATATTATTAGAATAGATCAATAATTCAAAAAGAGTTTCAAACCCTTATTTCACTGTCATTAAGTTTCATATCATTGATTACTAAGTTCATTAACTCTCTTTTCACTAAACATTTTGGTGCAGGTGTTATATGTGCCTGATCCAACATTGAAGTACGTGAAGTGAGGCCGGTTCATCATTATTTTAGAAGAAATTTCTATTAAGAATCTAGTATATGGGAAAAAAGACAGAATGAATGACGATATGTAAATATATGTACATGAACTATCGCAGCAGGATATGTAATAGTTCTTTTCAATGTACAGTTTTTCATCGTATGTAATTAAATATGCATATTTACATATTGATATCTAACGAATGAAATTAAGTTGTTGTGTCATACTTTTTAGTACAGCTTGCCTATCATTTTTAAATTGAAATAGTCAATATTCTTATAAATATTGTGAAATTTAATCCAGTGTAATGGCACAACTAATGAGAAATTGTGTTATGTTTTTTTATTGATTACAAATATTTATTAATATGTGTAATTTTTTTTTGGGTATATCAATTGGAATGGGGAATTAATAATGGGTACCGTCTCAATCAGTTTGATATCAAATTAAATCTTACACCATTCATACTATAATTTTATTTTCAGTTTTTATTTGTAAACATTACAATAACATATAAAGGTAGGTGACATTATTTGTTTTTTAAGTTCCAATAAAGGTAAGTCACGTTATTCATGAGAAAAAAATAATAATGCTATTTAACTAGTCAAATCTAAGATTAATGGTATATTTGTCTTTGTGAAATTTGGAAATAGGTAACCAATGAGTTTTAGTTATAACAAAAATATTCATAAAACAAATTATTGGAATATAATTTATCAATCTTTTCTATTTAATTTTATTTTTATGGAAATATAAAAAAATAATATTTGAATCACATTTCATAAACTTTTATATTTCTCACAATTCTTTATCTTTTAATGATGCCTATTGAAATAAGAATAAACTTGAAAAAAAAAACATGTAATATATTTTCTTTTTAATATTTTGATTATGTAGTTTTTATGCTATCTATATATATATGAAAATGAGAAATAATATGTTATGGCATAGAGAATTTTACTAATCCATTTGCATAAGTCAAGTCTACAAGCTCACATGGAAGGTATGAAGGGATTTCACTCCTATGAATAATTTATTATAACAAATAAACAAAAATAAATAAAAACAAAAATAGCACCAGAAGTTAATAAAGTAAGATCATAAATGATAAAAAAATGAAGTGTAAGAGAATTCTAAAGAAATGATGCAAAAAATATTAGTATTTTTGGAAAAATGTGGAAAAATGTGGCATTGCCATGGAGAAAGAAAATATTGGTAAACATCAAAGTTAACTTATTACCCATGCAACAATAGAATTTCCAAATTTGAGGGCAATATCAATGATGTTTAATCACATTCACCAAATGAATACTATGCTTGAGTTTTGATTTATACTTTAATTTATAATTTTTATAAAAATATATATATGATAATATAGATTTTATTTATGACTTATGTACAAAACTTATTGGATTAAGTAGGGATAGAATATAGCTAGTTGCTATTGGAGTTTATCCCCTTTACAGTTTTCGAATAATTACAAAAAATTTTCATTTTGCAAAGGGGTGGGAACTTCTTAGAAAGTTTGGATGCAAACAAAAGTGAATGATTTGAAGACTCTAGTCCCTATTAAACAATTAGAGAACATTTTTTGAGTACACACTTGTAGTTTGGGGGGGAGGGGGAAGAGGGGAGGCACAGTGTGAATTAGTATTAGTAAATTTTTACTTATTTAAAAATTCAAGATCCATAACAAAATAATCACATATGAGATATCACAATTGTAGAACATAGAACACAACACTTATATCGAACCCTTTCAGTAGAAAAGAAAAAAACTTATTTTTATAACTATTTGTAGGCACTGACCTACTTGATACACCAATCTCCACTGCTAAGAACCATCTTCACAAGAGACACCAATTTCCTTTTTTGTGTGGCACAAACCTACATATAGCTTCTTCAAAAATCATTTATTCGCCAAAACACCAGATCTTCTTACCACTTCTTTAGATATGCTCAATGATGTGGCAAGTGAAAGTTGTGTTAACTTTCCTGAAACTTGTTGATTTTTGGTCTCTTCCCAAGAGAAAACTTGTATAGTGTGCCACATGCCCAATCATGTATATATGATTCTGACTTCTTTACTTGAGGCCCATTGGTATGTCTCCTCACATATTTAAAAAAATCAGTCTTAAGTATCTCGAAATATATTATAGTGAAAATGCCATGATCACTCTTTTGAAATTGATTTCAGGACCATTCATATACCATAACTTCCATAAGGTACCAAAATGTTGAGGTTTTTCTCTCAATATGCTAAAAATTTCATGGTCTCATTTTTAAAAGAATGTCAATTATAGTAAAAGTTCCAAGGTCACTCTTTTAAAAATAATTTTAGGATCTCAAAAACTCTAACTTCTAAAGGATATATCCATTATTAAAACAAAATAGAATCTAAAAATTTTATTAGACATATATTAAAATATATAATTGATATAATCCAAATACAAGTTATGAAACTTCCCAGAAAAGAAATTATAAAAATAAATCCCAAAATAATGTGTGTGAAAGAGATTTTAGGATCAATAAAAAATCTTGACTTTCAAAATGTGTATATTCAATGAGATTTTACCCTTTGAAGCATTTCAGAAGGGAACAGAAAATGCCAAGATGATGCATTCACTCAACAAACTACAATTTTACCTAGACATACTTTCCTTATAATACTTTCTCCTCTTAAACATTATCACAACCCTTCATGAAAAAACATGTTAATTCAAAAATACATGTCCATTCCTTAATTAAATAATCAAGTAACCCTTTATTGCACTCTTCCAAATACCAAGGGAAAATACCATGGTCTTCCTACAGCATGGGTTTCAAACTACCATTTTACTTTATGTTTTTTCATGTATCTTTATTTATTTATTTTTTACATCACCTTTTCATGAGAACGCCACTTTATATATATATATATATATATATATATATATATATATATATATATATATATATATATCTTTTTACATCAATAACAACAATTTGTTTAACAATATCCCCCTTTGCCATTGATGGTAATCGTGGAATGAAAAACATAATCCATGAGGAATAGAAAGAATTAACCTTGCAACAATACTCCTTGTGTTGTTGTGAGACAAAGTGCCCTCACATTAGGGTTTATGTAACACCCTAGGGTTAAAAATCCATGTAATAAAGTTAATAAGTTGAATGTTGGGAAAAAAGATAGTGATGGGGATAACTTATGATAAATTAATGGTTATGGAAATTGACAAAGGCTTTGGGAAGGAATTAGGCATTTATTGGCATTTGTTTATGAAAATAATGGAAAATATGAGTTAATGAAGGTGAAAGGTTACATGTTGCATTTGAGGAGGAAAATGAAGGAAAATAATGGAAATTGAAAAAAATAGAGGCCTCATTAATAAAAAGGATTTTAAGGATTAGTTCACAACCTTTTGTCATTTTTAGCTTTGAGCTCTCTCTTCTATTCTATCTCTTTCATACTCTTGGATACTTCGATTTTTCTTGGAGCACTCCTGGACATGTTATCTTGATGGGGTATAGAGCCAGGTTCAGAAAAGTTGCGCTACCAATAAAACCCTATATTACTAGCCCTTTCGGCGATGATTTGTTGCGTAGACCGAAGTCTCACCTAAGGCAACATTAGAGGATGCTAGAACCAGGTTTCTGCATCCAAAGGGACTATGGAGTGTGGCTTTAGGGCTTATTCTTACTTAAGACTTATTCAAAGCTTCTTCGAACCAGTATTCTAACGATACATGCATTGTTTAACAAATATTCTTAACTAACTTGCGCACTGCACCTTTCTATCTTAACATGCATTATTCATTATATACAACAACAATATAACCTTTGCAATAAAATTACATAGATAATATACCGAAAGCCCTAATCCAGCGCATATAACTTTTAAAAACATATAACCTAAAAATACATAGGGATGACACAGATGTGTCTTCAAGTCCTTCTTTATTAAGTAAGATATTTCAAATACAATCATCATTGCCTATGCACACAGCTGCAGGGGCCTGCACATACAGTTGCAAAATTACTAAGCTATCTGCGCACATAGACCTAGGAGCCTTCCCCTTTTCCCAAAACACCAAAAGATAATGCAATTACAGACTCATATCTAACATCATCATAAAATGAGATATCATGGGCTCACTAAGACAACTCCTTATATAACTTTTCCTTTTATAATACCATGGTCCGAAAATCGTGGGCGAAGCTCAAAATATTCAAAACAATCCCATCCCTTTACAAAATAAGGGACTTTGACCTGCCCCAAATCCGCTTTGACACTTAAACATATGAGCGAAGCATGCTCCACTCCTCAAAATGCAGATATTTGAAAAAACTTAGACCGAGTGGGTACCCTGCCGAACAGGCACCCAACAAAAATATGTGACTCGTCCCGAGTCACTCAACTGGTGTGCCATGAGTCTTTACATTGATGATGCTGAATTCATCCTTTAATGCTTGAACTGTCTCGACACGCTGCTTCTCGGTCTCGCATGCCTCATCCAGCAGCTTCACAATGGCTGGCCCTTATATCTTCTGCAGAATGTCTCTGTGTGTTCCTTGGCGTCTTCAGGTGACTATCCACTGTCTATGATAATAGACTAGCTTCTCCTTCCCAAGTTTTTGTTCGAGTAGAGATAATCTATTCCTTCCATCACAACTCATCGATATGGCTTTGGAAAAAATTTCCCTCTTGAAGACGAGAAAATCGTTGCGTAGGTGCTAAATTCTGAGATTTTGGGGTGTTGGGGTAGCATCGGATGTGCTCTAGCTCCCAAAATTTGTGGAGGGACTAGAGTACATAAGGTATCCAATACCGATAAAGTGTTTTAAGAAATTCCATCTTGTTTAAGATATTTTTAATTAAGGACCCTAAGTCTAACTTAGGAAAAAATAGATTAAAGGTAATTAAATTCAACATGTGATGAGAATGACTTAAGTGACATGGATCAAGAATCTTCTAATATTAGTCCTCGATTAAATATTAGGTCACATCCTTTCATGTTTCAATGAGAAAAGTATGAGAAGTGGGCTTGGGGTCAGTTGGAGAATACACACATTGACAGAGCACTCAAGCTAAGATGGAATTCTAGGGCATGGTTTGCTAATAATTTCAGAATTGTTTCAATTGTTGAGAGGGGTAGTATTGGCGAGGGGGATGGTATAATCCCATGCCAAGAGTACAATGAGGTAGAGAAGCAGTACACCGAGGCAGCACAGAGCTAGCAGCTACGCAACTCAACCAAGAGCCCAGCGGGGGTAGCACAGAGGCATCAAGAGTTACGCAAGGCTGACACAGGCTAAGAAAGGGCCACACAGAGGTAGCAGGAGGTCAGGGGGTTTGATGTAGGCCCATCTAGGGCAGTGGAGGGGCAGTGTAACCCAGTCTAGGGTGACTTAAAGTAGCAGGGCTGACACAGAGGGCTTCCAAGCAGTGATGGGGTTTCTAGATACTGAAAAAGGATGAGTTCTGTAAATCCCATTTGAGGGTGTGAATCACTCAGTTTTCTGTCTCCATAATAGAGGTATAGCTGCAATTTTTATTTCACTTTAAGGCTCACTAGTTTGGTGCCCAAATCTATTGTACTTAGAATTTTCTTAATAATAAAAACCCTCCAGAGCTAGAAGACAAGTTTTCCTGCATTTGGTTTTTCCTGGGACAGTTGTCCAGAAAACCCTTGTCTGTCACTTTGTCATTGTGCATGTTATTCAATTCAGATCTTTATGTGTAGGGTGTTAGTGTATGTACTTCGATGTTAATGGTGAATATTTCATATTAATAACTTCCATAAGTAGGAGAAGTAAATGAATAATTTAAAATTAGGGTTTTTGTTTAAGCATGTTCATAAATTTTCACATCGTATCAGAGAAATTGTAGATCTAGCTAGATCTCCAGCAAGAAGGCTAAAGAATCTGTGTTGTAGGAAGCAACATAGAAAGCAGTAGCAACAACAGAAAATCTAGAGAGGGAAACGCAACAGCAGATTGATGCAGAGGCAAGTAGGGCCACACAAGAGCCGACACAGTCCCATATGGGTGATTTAGAGACAACACAAAGCCTTCCAAAGGGATGCAAGAGAAGCCTGCATTTTTCAGTCGAGGCATAGAGGCTATGCTAGGCTAGTCTGCTCACGTAGAGGCAAGTCAAGGTGACACAATACAGAATTTTTTTGTTGTGCAGAGTGTCGATAACCGAAAGTTGAGTTGCAGACCTTCAACATTTGCTGGTGGGGTGAAGATTCTGCCAGTGCAGAATTTAACCTAAGCTAAGTTGACAAAGAGCGAGAGGAGAATAAATTCACATAATATTTCATGCCAAAGAGTGTTAGGTCCCTATATTAGTAGTGTAGTCCCTTATTGTTGTTAGTGTAGCCCCTTTATTGTTATTTGTGTATCCCTGTAACCCCCATATTGTTATTATTGTGCCCTTAAATTATTATTTTTAGGCCGGCTAGGATTATATTGTGACCCCATGGACTGCTATATATAGAAAGAGGTTTTTTCATTTGTATCATCCAAGAATTTTTCATTTATGTAATGTAAAAAAGGTTGTGCCCTCAAAGTGGCTTATTTATAAGGCGTTTATCTCTCTTTTCTTCTATTTTTGGAGTTGTTTTCATAACATTTGGTATCAGAGCTTTGAATTCTAGAGTTTCGTTGCTCCAAATAGGTCATCGTAGCATTTTCGCTATAATGTTTTTTCTATGAAGTTTCAGAAGCTGAAATTTTTACCGCGAGAAGCTGAAATCATAAGGAACTTCATGTAAAAATTTAAGATCTTGGTTCGGAACAGTTTCAGAGATATGATATATGGAATTTAGGAATTTTGGAGGCTCCCAAATTTCATCTAAAAGATGTGACCTTGGGAAAATAGTCATAAATCTCTCTCTGATCATCGGATTGGAATTCTGTAAAAAGTGGAAAAAATTAAACAGACTGTAGTTTCCTTTATATAAATTTTAGAGCCGAAGGAGGAAACAGTGACACATGGCACACCGTACACAATCTCTCTATTGAAGTAGTCCGTAATTAGGGCATTTTTAAGCTTCTGTGGTTATCGTTTATTGCAAAAATTTCTGGATTATCCACAGTGTTAAGAAACAATGGTCGACGTTTCGAATCCCAACGGGGATCCATCTCCAGGACAGGATTATGGATCCCTATTGGGATTCAAAACGTCGACCATTGTTTCTTAACACTGTGGATAATCCGGAAATTTCTACAATAATTAGGGCATTGTGGGAGATTGGACATAACTTTGTATTGAAGAATCCAAATTAGGTCATACCTGTGGTATTCGAAAGAAGATTCAGAGGGCTACTATAGGACCATATTTCGGGTATTAAAGATCCAAAATCACAAAGGTAATTCAGTTTCAATATCGATGTCCTCAAAATCAAGAAAAGTGTGTGTATTTGTTTTTCAAATTGCATAAGTCTTGTTTGAAAATTTAGCTTGAAATGATTCCAAGGGAATATTGAAGAATAGATATTAGTATTGGGCTGTAAAATACCCCCTAAAAATAATTCAATGCCCATTAAGCCCCAAGAATACTCTACTATGACTCATGAAGATGAAGAAGTGCAACATGATATATCAAAATTACAAGAGCACGTGCACCAAATTTCACTCTCGCAAAGAGCAAAAAAAAATGAAATGGAAGTTTTGAAGAAAGGTGTGGAAGCTAAGATGAATGGTTTGAAGAAAGGTGTGGAAGCTAATATGGATGGTTTGAAGAAATGCGTGGAAGCTAATATGGATGGTTTGAAGAATGGTATGGAAGAAAAAATGGAAGGTTTGAAGGAAGACATGTAAGCTTTGAAGGAATTTTTGACAAATTTGATACAAGAAATTATGCCTAATGGCGAAAATATAGTAGAGGAAAGTAATGATGAGAGAAAAATAAAATTTAATCATGATTTCATAAACTCGAATGTTGGATGGAAGACCTACTATATTCAAAAGATCGATATGAGGAATTTTGATGGAAAGGATCCGCTAACATGGATACTACAGATGGAGCAATATTTTGATCTGAATAATGTGAAAAGCAAACAAAAGGTACGCTTTGGAACTTTATATTTAGAACAAAATACATTTGTATGGTATCAATGGCTTTGGTCCCGTAAAAAAAATGTCATTTGGTCAATTTTTTCAGAGGAAATGATAACACATTATGAGTATACAAAGAGCAACACCTTCTTTAGCCAATTGATAAATCTTAAAAAAAAGGGTTCAGTGGTGGAGCACATTGCGGACTTCCAAAAATTGAATATAAGGGTAACTAAGGTTCCAGAGAAACACAGGATTGATGTCTTCATAGGGGCTTTAGAGGATAACATCCAACATGAGGTTCACCTTTGGGAACCTAATTCATTGTAGAAGGCATTCAGGTTAGCAAGGAAAATTGAATGTAGAAGTATGGCGACAAGGTAGCTTACAACTCCAATATATAAATATGTAAGTGTTGCTACTCCTAGACTTGGAAAACCTACAAGGTTGACACCACAACCATTGGAAGAAAAATATAAAAAGGGCTTTGTTACACTTGTGATAGAAAATACACTAAAGGCCATAAGTGTGCTGAGAATAAATTATTTTACATAGATTTTGAAGAGGAGGAAGAAAATGAACAAGAAACTTCAAAATAAGAGGATATACACCAGGAACCAACCCTAGAGAAAGAAGAAATGAGCCTCACCATATCGTGTAGTGCATTGGTAGGAATTACCACTCCTCAAACTCTAAAGATAGAAGGACATATGAAGAAGAAAAATGTATTAGTGTTGATTGATTCGGATGGTACCCATAATTTTATTCAGAGTAAGGTAGCCAAGGAATTGAATTTCTTCCCATACCCAGCACTAGAATGTCAAGTGATGGTTGCAAATGGAGGAACTATAAATTGCTCTGGAAAATGCCATAATATCAAGCTAACCATGGGGGAATATGTATTGAATATTCCAATGCTTTCCATTCCAATTGGAGGTGTTGATGTTGTACTAGGAGTATAATGGTTATAATATTTGGGGATAGTAGGTTTTAATTTTCAAGAACTTTTCTTGAAAAAAATTTCGGAAGGAAAGGAATTCGAATTACAGGGTATCGTAGGGAATTCGGGAAAGATAATAATCTCTAATGTCATGAAAAATATTATGAAGAAAGAACAACGAGGTGTAATTTCACAATTATTCTTACTAGAAGTTCCAAAATCAAAATCATCTATTTCTCTAGACCTCCAAAAATTCTTGGAAAATCATTCCAAGGTGTTTGAAACTCCCAAAGGACTCCCACCTCTTCGTGATCATGATCATGCAATTCATTTGATTCCGGGAATTTTTCCTCCAAACATCAAGTCTTCATTAGGGGAATTCTGAGGTCTAAAATGGGCCTCCTAAGGAAATTATAAAATAATAGTGGAAAAAATCAAATAAGATTTGATGACATCATCAAATTTTAGAGGGAAAAATGAAAAAACTATTTTTTCAACTCATATTTTCAACTTATCTCCCAAAGTTTTTACTCAAATTTTGAGTGGGAGTACTCATTGGATGTGGAATTTAATTCCCCATCCAAGGAGTACCCATGTTGCATACTTTAGATGGGTCCTACTACATGAAAAATGAGAAATACATAAAAAAAAAACGTGATTACAATCATGTTTTTTATGTATTTCTCATTTTTCGTGTAGTAGAGTTCATCGAAAGTATGCAACATGGGTACTCCTTGGATGAGGAATTAAATTTCACATCCAACGAGTACTCCCACTCGAAATTTGAGTAAAAATTTTGGGAGATAAGTTGAAAATACGAGTTGAAAAAGTAGTTTTATTATTTTATTATTTTTTAATATTTTTACCTTTTTATTTAAAAAATGGTAAATCATCCCCCATGGTTGACATCATCATCTTGAATTCTATTGGTTGTTATAAAGTTGATTTTTGTTGTACATTTTTCTTAGGAGGCCCATTTTAGACCTCAAAATTCCCCTAATGTACAGATATCCTTATGTCAAAAAGAGTGAAATTGAACGTATGATTGTAGAAATGTTAGAGGACGGTATGATTCAACCTAGTCAAAGTTCTTTCTCTACTCCAGTTGTATTGGTGCACAAGAAGGATGGATTATGGCACATGTGTCCGAATTATAGGAATCTCAATAAGCTCATTAGTAAAGATAAATTTCCCATTCCTATGATTGATTAATTATTGGATGAATTACATGGAGCAATTTATTTTAACAAGTTCGATCTTCATTTCGGATATCATCAAATTAGAATGAAGGCTGAAAATATTTTGAAAACAACACTTCGAACTCATGAGGGTCATTAAAAATTTTTGGTCATGCCTTTTGGTCTTACCAATGCACCTTCTACATTTCAATGGTTGATGAATTCCATTTTCAAACCCTTCCTTAGAAAATTTGTGTTAGTATTTTTTTATGATATACTATTCTACAGTAGGTCTTGGAAGGATCTTGTTCAACATGTTGACAGGGTGCTCAAACTATTGGAGGAGAAACAATTATATGCAGAAACCTCCAAAAGTTTCTTTGGAGTATAAGAGGTTGAATATCTAGGTCATATTGTATCTCACGAGGGTATTAAGGTAGACCCTAACAAAATTAAATCCATTAAGGAATGGAAATTACCCACAACCATAAAGCAGTTGCAAGGAATTCTTGGGTTAACAGGGTATTATCTCAAGTTTGTTAAGAAATATGAGAGAATAACAGCACCTCTAACAACATTATTGAAGAAAGATGCATTTCATAGACTCCTGAAGCACCTAAGGCCTTTTAACATATTAAAGAGGAAATGTGCCTAGCACCAGTCTTAGCTACACCAGAGTTCACAGAAACCTTTAGTGTGGAATGTGATGCCTCAGGAAATGGAATTGGTGTTGTTTTAATGCAAGGAGGAAGACCCATTGTTTTTTAAAGTTGTCTATTCAAAGGAAAGTATTTACAGAAAGCTATTTATGAGAAGGAAATGTTGGCAATACTACATGCACGAAACAAATGGCGACCTTACCTAATGAGAAGACACTTCAGGGTAAAAACTGATCATTATAGTCTTAAACACTTTTTGGAACAAATACTATATTCAGAAGAGAAACAAAAATGGGTTACAAAGATGTTGGGTTATGACTTTGAAATCATCTATAAAAAATAGAAGCTAAATGTTGTTGCAGATGCACTTTCAACAAAGGATGAAGAGGTGGAAGCATTTATTTGTACCATTTCTATTATCCAACTGGATTGGATAACCGAAGCAAGGGATGAATGGAAGAAGGATGAAGAAGTGTGGACACTCATTCAAAAGTTGCAGTAAGATCCTAGTACATCTGATACATTTAGTGGGAAAAATGATTCCTTATGGTACAAATATTGATTATATATTTGTAAAAATTCCCAACTAAAACAAAATATTCTTTTGGAATTGCACACTTCTCCTTTAGGAGGACAGTCAAGATTTTTAAAAACTTACCACAAGGTGAAGAAAGAATTTTTTTGGGATGGCCTTAAATCTGATATTCAAAAGTTTGTGGCAGAATGTTTGGTTTGCCAGAAAAATAAAGTTGATAGAATTAAGACCCCAGGTCTTTTACAACCTTTATCCCTTCCAATTCAACGTTTGGGAGGAGATTTCAATGGATTTTATCACTAGTTTACCTAAGTCCGAAGGAAAGAGTGTCATCATGGTGGTATTAGAATTACCAAGTATGCACACTTTTGTGCATTATCTCATCCATTTAAAGCAAGTATAGTTGCTACTACATTTATGGAAACAATTCAAAAGCTACATGGAAACCTAAAGATTATTGTAAGTGACAGAGATCCCATTTTTACTATAAATTTTCGGACGGAATTATTTTCTTGTTTGGGTACTCCACTAGCTCATAGCTCATCTTATCATCATCAATACGATGGTCAAACTGAGATAGTGAAAAAAAATTTGGAAGGATATATTCGTTGTTTTCTATCTGATAAGAAAACAAAATGGGCCAACTGATTACCTCTGGCTGAATGGTGTCATAACATTTCCTGTAATATTCCTTTTTCAGGAATTTCTGCAATATGGTCCAAAGGGACGCTGTATAAGGAAGATAATGCAAAAATAAGATGGAAGGGGACTTGTATCCCTCAGCTAAGACAACATACATTACACTTCCAGAATGTGAGCTCAAATAAATCCCTCAAGGTGGGCTAAACAGGTCTCCCACACCTTGGTATCTTCAGAAATGCCTCAAAGAGAGACTGCAACAATAACAAAGAATTCTTCTTATAGAATAACGTAGTTTCTACAGAGCAGTGATAAGAGGCTTATAAAATATGTTTAAACAGTATTTACAGCATCAAATAAGTCTTACAATTCAATCCAACAAGTACATAGCTGAAAATACAAGGCATAGACAGAAGAAATCTCCACAAAAAGAGGGTTGCAACCATATGTTTGACAATATGCTGCCTTGACAATGTTATTTTTATTGAGCTGAATTTTTGTATGTTACATATCATATCTAGAGCATATCTATCCATAAAATTTTAGATCTATATCAGATCCATGCACTAGAAAATCTCCTCTTTCAGATCCCCTTGGAATTTCGGGGTTTGCACCAAGCATGAGAAATAGATCTGAGATCTAAGAAAGCAGATCTGCAGAAATATTTAGGATTACTGAAGCACTTAGATTACCCAGATCAGATATGAAAAGTACAAGTATATATCCCCTCCACAAGATCTCAAAATTAAGAGTGGAACCTCAACACTCCAAAACCAGCTCTCCAACAGATGCACCCAAACCCCCTGCAACACCTCCTACAGGAATAACGCAGATCTAGAGCAGAAACTGCGCTGTAGGGGTAAGAAAGCTGATGGCCCCATGCCAATATCATAAATTAAGGCTCATGCACTCCAATACACTTCCTCCAATAGAGTAGAGGCCTCCTACACTGACAAAGAGCACTAAAATGACTTAGATATGAAGAGATCTGATCTCCATGAAAATAACGCAGTCTCTCAAGGGAGACTATGCTGCAGCTTGATTAACTATGTTTGCCTAATGCTAAGATGAAAAACTAAAGCTCAATAATGGATACACTCTTTGAGGAGGTTAAAAGACACACTCACTGAGAAGAGGCTCCTATACAAGCTAGATCTAGACAGATCTAGTTCTCCACTTGCTGCAGCTTACAAAAGAAAGCAAACCCTCACTGGATCTGTGTTGCAGTTGGAAGTAGAAGCTTAGTCTTCAACCTGATAGTGGACAATAGAAACAAGGCTCCTCCAAGAGCTTCTCAAGGAAGGAGGTGGGAGTTCATAAACAGGAAATCCCAACAAAGTATGTCTAAGTAGACAATGCCTTCAGAAAATAATAACATCAACAACCTTCTCTTGTTGTCCTCCTCCTTATTTTATAGGATGAATGCCTTGCGAAACCCTAAACCACCTCAATGAGTTAACCCCTTTCACATGTGGAGCCTCCATCTAGAACTATGTTGTGTATCCATGAGGTTCATTGAACCTAGACTGCGCTGTTGATTTGGTCAAGGTTGACCCAGTCTTGTGATTTAATCTCATTCACACGTGCAAGATATTATTTACATGGCCCAGATATGTATTTTTTTACATGGGCATTGATTTATTCATGGTTTTTAGGATTTTTACATGTCCTCCTTCATATTTTATTCATAAACATGAAATGCAAGATAAAATAATGCAAAATAAGATATTCCCATAGGCTTGGCCTAAATGGGAATATTACAGTCCTCCCCTCCAAAATGTTGCTTGTCCTCAAGCAACTAATAAGGTGAGTGTTGCAAGAGTTCTCCTCCATTGGTGACATCATCAAATATCAAGCTTCCTAAATAAGCTGAGTGTTCACCAATCCATCCTCCCATGAGTTGTCTCTCCAAAATCATTATGAGATGTTCATGATCCATCCCATAAGGTGTCAAGAATGCCATTGAAATAAAAATGGCTGAACCCCTACTCTCCATAAAATTTGTAGCAAAGCATACAAAGAGAGCCTCCATGCCATGCGGTACACACATTCCTCCTATCCTCCCTCCATACAATCCCAAAAATAATACAAGTACATCATCCATGTATGGAAACAAAAGTACAAATGCATAAGAAAAAATTGGAACATGAGGAGGTGGATCATAGTCCCATATATGGTACCAGCGCAGGGCATATCCTACCTACATCAGATCAAGATGTGGTAAGTGGTTTTCCCACCACTTACTTACAGCCCATGCCATCTCACTATAGCTGGATGTGTGAAATATATTTGGTGCCTTAGGAAAGCACCCATCATGAAATAAGATCTCCCTTTGTCCATCAAGGGAGTGGCCAAGTACATCAATTTTTGTGGCCCAAAATTTGCCATGAGATTGACAAGATAAAACTCTCCTCCTTGGAGTCATGGCCTGCATAAACAAAGTGGAAGAATACATGTAATCAGAATAGAAAGTACATGTGTTAAGAGCATGCTCTCCACCAACAATTCTCCTCCCATCAATGGAGTGGTGCATAGATCTACTCTCTCTTTCAAGAGGAGGAAGAGATGGCTGATTTAATTCCCCCTTAGAGCCATATTACTGCTCCAACTCCACAGAATCCATGCATGCATAGAGATCGTTGGAATATTCCACCAGTTGTTGGAATTCCCAATAGGGATCTAGTGTGCCCCATAATGACAGTGCTGATAATATGCCAACTGAAGTGGTTTCCATGTTTCTTCTCCTCTGCTTGACATCCTCCATGTCCAAGGTGAATGTTGGAAGGCCATACCTCCCACTCTTCTCCTTCTTTCCATTTCCCATGCCAAAGGTATGCGATGAAAGGTTGATATTCCTTCCTTGCTACCCTCCTTGCTCATGCACATGCTTGAGAGAAGAAGGAAGCCCTTGGGAGTTATTCTTCCATGGAAGGCTATCATCTATCCAAGGCCTCTTTGTTTTGGCCACAACATGCATGTGAGACCACCATCTCTCTTCCAGCAAGGAAGAGTGTTCTTCAAACAAGTTTCTCTCCTGGTTCAAATCTGGCCTTCCATGCTTCATGATGGTATCATTTTCTTTTCTTGCAGCATACCTTCTCAACGCAATTTGAGAGGTGAGAATGGATACTGATGTCACAGGGAAAATTCTTTTCCTTTCTTTGTACTTCCCCCACACTCCCAATGTTGTAGCATGGTCTACTAGTGCTCCCTCCTTCCTTGGATCTATGAAAGGAGCATCAATGTATGAGACATCTTGCATCAAATATGATTCAAGTGGCCTCCCAGATGGTACAACATAGGATAATGATGTCTCATGGTCCATCCCCATGTAAACAATAGATGGGAACATATCATGCCTGCGTCCACTGTGCAAATCCATCTTCGATTTCTGTGTAGAAGTACCATGAAACTTGGAGACCCCTCTTAATGGTGTAAGAGTGCCTCTGATTGGAGCCCTTGCCCCATTTTTAGATAGTGGATTAGTTGTGTGACCCCTCCTTTGTTCTATCTCATTGCCTTCTTGCAAAGACACATGTTTCTCATGTCCTCCATATGGAAGATCCTCTAGAATTCCTTGCAAAGGTGCAAGAATCCTTTTAAGGGAAGCCATTGCCTCATCTCCCTTTGAAAATAAATCTCCTCCTGCTTGCACATCGCTAGAGGATCTTCTTTGCTCTTTCTCTCCCTTCTCCCCATTAGTGGAGAATGATTCATCATCAAGAGATCCTTTGCCTTGATTTCTTAGTGAGGAGGGAGTCCTCAAGTTTTCTCTTTGGGAAAAGAGATCTTTCTAAATTGGGGCCTTTGCCTCTAGTACAAGGTGCAACAATTTTTCAACCCCTTCAACAATGTTTAGGACTAGATTTGGCTCCATGGAATCTTCCAACTCATGCAAAGATTCAGATTTCTTGGGCTTGATCTGCTCCCACCAAGAAGTCTCAAAATGTCTCTCATCAAATCTTTCCACTAGTCTCCAAGTGAATCTTGCATAAGAAGAGATGTTCCTCACTTTCAAGGAAGAAGACTCAAATAGCCACCAAGCACCAGCCCTCCCTTGAAGATGCAGCGCTGCTACTCTCAGGGCTTCTCCTTCTGATACTTGATGTAGCTGAAAGTATGTTCCAATATTATTTACCTAAGACTTGGCTGAGTCTTTATGGGATCCATCAAATGTAGGTAGAGAGAATCTACCCAAAGTGTGTTGCATGCACCCTTTCCTTCCATTGTAGCTGCAGGATCTTTCTTCTTTGAGTTGACAGAACTCTAGGAAACTGATATGCTCTTTGAATCCCTCTGATTGAGATTTATATCCTTGGATACATTCACCAAGAGATCCCCCCTTCGGTGCTTCTCATCTTCCTCCTCCCTTTAACAAGAAAGCATGTGTGCTACCATGTTGTGGACCAGATTGTGTAGCTATATGCTCACACACATCATATGAAGTAGTGGGGCTATCCTCTTGTGAAAACCTCATCAAGGGATCTACTGATCTTCCATTCCTTACTACCCTAATTTCTCCCTCCAACTCATGCAAAGCTTGAGAAAGAATGTTAGATAACTCTCCTCCTTTTATTCTTTCAATGGTGTAACCATTTTTCTTCTGTCTTCTCCCATGATACCTCTACTCTCTGTCATTGAGAGGTTATCCTCCCTATAAAGACATATTGGATCCA
Organism: Pinus albicaulis; assembly: GCA_034641835.2. NCBI lineage: Eukaryota > Viridiplantae > Streptophyta > Pinopsida > Pinales > Pinaceae > Pinus > Pinus albicaulis. The sequence goes on from CM076576.1 coordinate 59,176,252, forward strand.
ATAATGTAAAGGCTGTGCTAAAGATCTTGCTCTGATTGGATCTGAAATCCACGGGCTGAGCCAATATGGCAACTCTGGTACCACTGTAATATTCCTTTTTCAGGAATTTCTGCAATATGGTATAACGGGACGTTGTATAAGGAAGATAATGAAAAAATAAGATGGAAGGTGACTTGGATCCCTTATTTAACACAACATACATTACACTTCCAGAATTTCAGCTCAAATAAATCCCTCAAGGTGGGTTAAACAAGTCTCCCACACCTTGGTATCTTCAGAAATGCCTCAAAGAGAGACTGTAGCACTAACAAAGGATTCTGCTTATAGAATAACGCATTTTATGTAGAGCAGTGATAAGAGGCTCATAAAATATGTTTAAATAGTATTTACAACAGCAAATAAGTCTTACAATTCAATCCAACAAGTACATAGCTGAAAATACAAGGCATAGATAGAAGAAATCTCCTTAAAAGGAGGGCAAGGCAACCATTGTTTCTCATGCTTCTATTATTCATCACATTGTTTATTTAGACAATTGTGCATTATTTGTTGTTTAGCAAGAATTTCCGGGGGAAATCCTATTTAGGATTCCTTCTCCTTCTTGAGAGGCCTCTTGAGGGATTGTTCTTTATTTTCCTCACATCTAGGCTTCAGGCCAAGCATCCTCCATCAAGACAGAATTATTTCTACAACAGAATAATGTTGTGTTTCTAGGTTTTGCAGTGAGGGTTCACTACACCACCTCCATCAGCTATTTTTCAGAGGAAGAGTCTCTCTTTTCTTTGGGACATTAGCTTGAATACATTCCGGATCTTATTGCAGACTTTGGCGTGAATTCCAACTCATTCCCTAGCCCTACAATGCAGTTTCATCGAGTGACTGCATTATTTTAGTGGAGCATTTGTAGTGGGGCTTTGCATATATCTTTGGAGGGTGAGATCTTAGGTGAGAGGATCAACCTTTCATTCTAGAGATCTATTGGAGGATATCGTGTCATTGGTTGCAACATCTTCAGTCTTCTCCATCCAGTTCTATTTCTAAGTTGCAGCTGCTACCTAGCAACTCCGGCATTTTGCGCATTTTGTATTTTACAGCCAATCGTTCCAGGATTGACATGAGGTAGCTTTTGGGATATGAGATCTTCACTCCCAATGTTGTATTGGGCCAGCAAGTATGCAACAAAAATGACCCCATTTATGGCACTTTATGGATATCATCAACCATCAAAGATTTCATATTCTGTCCAATATTTTCCTCTATGCATGAGATACATAAAGTGAAGTGGCCCTTCCCAAAGTGGAAATTCCCCCATCATAAACTATCTATCCATCCCATGCTACATGAAGTATATTGTATCCGTCCATGCTTCCATGCTTAGCTTTGTTGGCCTGGTTGGATCCAAGCATCATCACAACAATGTGCAAAGTAAGAAGTAGAGACATATGGATGAACATGTAAAATGTCAAACCATACTCTCCCAATAACAACCACTGTAGAAAGGCCTTCTATTGCAATGCCAAATCATCATGAAACCAAGTAAGACAACCATACTCTCTCAATAGAAGCCATTGCAACAATTCTTCTTGCTGCCATGACAAATCAACATCAATATAAGTATGAGATCCATACTCTCTCAAAAGAAGCCACCACAACAATGCCTCTTTCTGCCACATCATGTGAGAGTTATGCCATGTCCCAAACCTAAGTACATACATGAACATAAGATATATCCCAAAAGAAAGTACATTTATGGACATGAGACATACCCCAAAAAAAAGTAACTACAAGGAAATAAGATAGATCATGTGATAGCCAAACTCTCTCAACAATAACCAGTGCATCTATGCCTCATGTTGTTGCATAACATCAGTGACATCCATGGCATGAACCACACAAATGTGAGATGTTGGGTAGTAACCATACTCACCCAAAAGAAACCAACGCAGCCATGCTTCTTGTTGCACTGTATCATAGATCTGCAAGAAGGTTGGAAATTTCTTTCTCCTCATCCAGATCCATTCATCCCAATGTGGATGCTGAATCATACTATGCTCAATGTTGGTATTCACCCAAGGTAGAATACCAAACTCCTCCAACTAAATAGCTTTTCACTCCATGATATGTTGAAGTGCACATTCTTTGAGGTCTCTCCATGAGATCCTCTCATCAATGGCCCAATAAAACCCATAAGGTTCCATGCATGCTGTAGGTAGAGATTCCTCTTTGAGCTATGAGGTGCTCATCAAGAAAACTCCATCTTGATAATGGGGAATTCTCTGCATCATAATATGTCTACCATCTATCATATGTCCCTCCAATGCTTCGTGAGTGAACCTATCTTTGGGATGCTCCAAGAATAATGAGGCCCTCATCTCATCACTATTGCTTAGTGATAGCACTGAAAATCTATATGGTGATACATCTGTTGTCTCCTGGCCATACACAATGTTGAATTCATAGTATGACATTGTACTGAATAGGATTTTTCTCCTCCCATCTTCTGAAACTCCGCACTTCAACACCAAGTGTTGGGTGTAGTTCAACCATGATAAATTGGGATAGCTATACATATTCTCCTTGATCAAGTCAAGGGTCCTCTGTGTAGTGATATTTTGTTGCTCCAAATCAGCAATGTGCTCTAATCCTTGGTCATGCAATTTCCCTGATGGCATGGTCTCATAAATATTAATATGAGGTACTAAAATAATATGAGATGAAAGTGTTTGCAAACCTTGAATAAGTTGAATCTCTGGAACATCTTGCACATCTACAAGAGTTCCTCCAACTGGTGTAATGGCCTCTACAGCTACTCGTAATGGTGATGGTCGCTCTTCTTAAACTGTACCAACGTCGGTATCCACCTCCTCCTCCAAATGCATCTCATGAATCATTCATGGGGCTCCCAATGTCAAGAGCTCAATACCATCTTCCAAAGATTCAAGTGTTCCTCCTCCTGATGTGAGTACTTCTACTACTGATGGTGGTGGTAGAGGCTCCTCTTCCTAAGTGATAATGATGACATCATCCTTTGGTTCTTCATCTACTGCCTCGTCCATGATGGGTGGTGTCTCTATGTGAGATGTCTCTGGTTTTCTTCTACCAAACTTCTTCTTCAGTATTTGCATGAAATATGCATAAGCAGTCACTTTGGCATGTGACAAATGACTGAACCACCAACCTTTGGCTTCACCCTCAAGGTGTAGCACTGTAATCTCAACAGCCTTTCTTTCTTCTCCTGGATATGGCTGAGATAATGTAGCTAACTCTTCCCTCCAATCCCTCAATGTTCTTGTGGAAGATCCATAAAATGTAGGAAAGAAGAATCTATGCATCTTTCTTCTATTGCTGTTGTGGGATCTCCTTTCTTCTTTGAGTTGTAGAAACTGTTGGAGAGATGGATTCTCCTTGAGTGCTCTAGTTTAAGCTTTGTACTGAGATAGATATTCACTTAGGGTCTCATACCCCAAGTCTCCTTCATATTCACACCATTCACCTTCCTTCTCAAATAAAGTGAATCTAGTAGAATGATGTGGATTTCTTTGCTTCTTTGGTTTCTTCTTTTGCTGATAGGAAGTGCTTGGAAATTCCTCTTTCTGGACTCTAATTGGATCCTCATTTTTCCTTTCTCTCTTTATTTATTTGAACTCCTTGGAGAGATATTGCATAGATCTAAAGAGAAGAGTGGAAAAACTGAAACCCTCCGTGATTGTAGATCTATACTATCTGCTTCTTCTTTTGATGTTAAAGATGAATTGCCCATAATCTAAGCCAAACATCATGCTCTTATACCACTGTAATATCCCAAAAGGGATAATGCAGTAATATAAAAACACAATATAATAACTGCAGAAATGTAAACAAATAATATAAAGACACCATATAAATGTATAGAATAGCTAAGCCATTTTATTATATAGGAGGTGGAATACAACTAAAAAAATGCTCAAAATATGAGACACTCAAGCCAAATAGGTATGCTAGAATGACCCAAGAGGCCTCCCACAAGAGGGACTGCGTGACTATTGGCTTCTGGAAGGAATACTGCGTTGTCCCTGCTGCAAATGTCGGGACTGCAATTGCCAGCAAAATATAAAAGTGTATATATATTAGTTTCAGAGCTCAGATGATGTCAAAATTTGAGATCCGGGCTCTATGATGAATACCCAAGATAACCTAGAAAGGATTTTGAGACCTGATAATCATGGAAAATCACCCTCTTAGGCCCTACAACTATGACTGCTGGGTATGCAGATCTGAAGCATGAACTGATCATAAGATGGTTGCAATGTGATACAATTGGATCTACGCTTCAATGGTTGATCCCTTCACTATATTCTCAAGCTAGAAGCTCAAGATCTAACTCCTCTTTCCTCCTCCACTGAATGCAGCTACTGAATACACAACAACTGGAGAAAATTGTGCTTTCAAGGAGGAAGGCTCTATATTCTAATGCTAGATGTTGAAATGTAGCTCCTGAACGATGGAAACAATGAAAACAAAGTGAGGAGATTGTCTCTCACATGGTTTCTAGCTAAAATACTGGAAACGTCCTTCCTCCATAGATCTGCAAGACTAGACTACGCAATCCCTTAAGAAATTGATGTTGCAAGGAGGTATGAAATATTGGCTTGAATGTTGGATATGAATATACAACTCTTGGAATACTGATCTTGAAGCACAAGGTGGAAGGATAAATCCTCCAGCAGTTTCATAGTTGAAATGCTAGAAACAACCTCGGCCTCTCAAATCCTCAAGCATGAATGCATAATTACTTTTACTAAATGTGCATATGAGAGTGGCTAAATGTGGCACCAATTCCTGATGATGTATGGCAGCTGAGAATAACCTTCCCAGAGTGGGCACTCAAAGTCCCCCATTTGTAAGGGTGGGATTTCCACTCAGAAACACCCTTGTGCTAAACAACACTGCAGACTTAGCTAAACAACTGAAGTGTGCATAGAAATGTCCAAAGACAAATCCAGATCTAAACAGAAATAATAATCCAAAGCCTTCTTCTATTACTACCTACATCTCCCTTATACTCTTTGTGAACCTTCCATAGCCCCAAGCCCACCTCATAACTACACTCTGGCCACTAGCCTCCATGAAGACTATGTTGTCTCTCCATGTTCTGCACCATCTCTGCATTTAATTCCTACTCTCTCTATCATCTATGTATTAGATGCACAAATTCCTCCACTATATCATCAGTAGTGATCTATTATTTTACTTTTAATGCACCATGATCTAATTTTACTTCCTCCATGATCTCCCTGGTCTTATATTTAATAATGCATGATATCCACTCCTTCTTCATCTATGGGCTGCTCCACTACTCCATAATGTAGATCTAACTCAAAATTATCCACATACACACATCAAAAGTGTATTTTATTCATCTATGGGGTTTGTGGGTCCCTCTACCCTCTTATTTACTTAATTAATTAAGAAAATTAAGACCTCTAATATTCCAATTATCTTATGGAAAATTGGGAATATTACACTTTTATGCAAATTCTCTTGGGCAAGGAGGACCTTCCCAACTGGGACAACATGTGGGCTATCCTTAGACAAGAGGATATTTGTCAGATGACCAGAATATAGTTGAAGGAGGAAGAAGAGGAATATGTTTCCTTGGCATCCAAGAGGAAGCAAGGAAAAAAGAAGCTTGATATGGCGAATATCAAGTGTTTCCAGTGCAACGAGCTTGGAAATTTTGCCAACAATTGTCCTTAGAAGAAGAAGGACAAGGAAGATTCTAGTTCTAAGGTTACTGTAGCAAACGATGGCTTCGAAGATGATGTAGCCATGAGTGGTCATGAACCACAAAAGCTAGGCGATCTTGATCTGTAGAGAAGCTACAGAGTGGGGGCAGGATCCTTGAGTAGCCCAACTCTTGGATCACATACGAGCTATAGGAGCCTGAAGACGATAGCGGGACAACTGGAGTAGTGAGTGCAGAGGATCACAGATGGATCAGAGGTGGAGCTGATATGTTGATGAGGGAGCGACACAGTGCATATATGGTAGCAACATAGGGTACATAGTGCAATGGTTGTAGCAGCAAAAAAGCATTAGCAGGACAGTGCATCGCAGAGGAAACACAAAGCAGGTCTGCTTATGTAGTGCATAGTTGCAACAAAGAAGTAGCCTTCAGAGGAAACCACAGAGTAGAACAGTTTCGTTGCTTCAGTGATGATATGAAACCCAACTAACTTGTCTATCAAATATTGGGCAGGAGTTCTTCAATTTCTTACTCTCAACAACTCAGTTGCATTGTAGCAGTTGGCAGTACGATGCAACAATTTGAGAGGGAGATGCAGTACAGATGTAGCAGTGGCAGTGGCAGCATCATGGACAACATTATAGTACAAAAGTAGTAGCACGGTGACGTAGGTCAGCATACCAAGCATCAGCGCATATGCCCACACCAGAGATCATTTCAGAACTTCAGGGTGAAGTTTTTTGTTAGAGCACATTCCTCGCTCAGAGGGAGTGTTGATATTTTTGGGTTTTTGGGTAGCATCGGATGTGATATAACTCACAAAATTTGTGAAGGGACTAGAGTACATAATGTCTCCAAGACCCAGAATTTCTTTTAAGAAATTCCATCATCTCTAAGAGATATTTAATTAATTAATATTTTTAATTAAGGACCCTAAGTCTAACTTAGGAAAATAAAAAGATTAGAGGTAATTACATGAAACATGTGATAAGAATGAATTAATTGACGTAGATCAAGCATCTTCTAATATTAGTCTTAGAATCAATATTAGATCATGATTGTTTATGTTTCAATCAGAAAATTATATGAAGAGTTCTTGGGGTCAGTTGGAGAAACACGTAGTCGTAGAGCACTGAAGCTAAGCTGGAATTATAGGGCGTGGTTTGCTAAGAATTTCAAAAAAAATTTAGCGGTGGAAAGGGGAGGTATTGGAAAGGAGGATGGTCCAGTCCCAGGCCAAGAATACAATGAGGGTAGAGAAGTAGCAGATTGAGGCAGCATAGAGGCAGCAGCTACGCAGCTCAACTGAGAACCCATCAAGGGCAATGCAGAGGCATCATGAGCTACGCAAGGCTGACACAGGCCCAGAAAGGGCAGCAATAGGATAGTAGGGCCGACTAAGGCCCAGCCAGGGCAGCACAGGGGCCGCATAAACCAGTCTAGGGTGACTCAAGCCCTTCCTGAGCAGTGCATAGGCTGACGTAAAAGGCTTCAAAGTACTACTCGGGTTTCTAGAGGCCGAATAAGGATGAGTTCTATAAATCTTGTTTGAGGGTGTGAATCAGGTAGTTTTTTGTCTCCAGAACAGAGGTATAGTTTCAGTTTGTATTTCTCTGTCGAGTTAACCAGTTTGGTGCCCAGATATTTTGTACTTAGAATTTTCTTAGTAATAAAACTCTCCAGAGCTAAAAGACCAATTTCCTACATTGGGTTTTTTTGGGGAAAATTTTCCACAAAATCCTTATGTGTCACTTTTTCATTGTGCATGTTATTCAGTTCATATCTGTATGTGCAGGTTGTTAATGTATTTAGTTCGATGGTAATGCTAAATATTTCAGATTAATAATTTGTGTAAGTAGCAGAAGTAAATCAATAATTTAAGAGTAGGGTTTTTGTTTAAGCATATTTAGAAATTTTCACACTAAATTCGACGTGGTCAACTTGATATGATAAAACTGTTGCTACTTTTCTCAGATTTATTCTTCAATTATCTACACATGGGGGTCCTCTTGTAATGAGGCCCATATTTCCATAACATCATCAAATAACTAGTTGCAGTGCTTGATTGTGGTTTCAATACTCTTTATAGAAACCTTTATGTCTGTCTCATGCTACTCCCAGACCTCCCATGGTGTAGTTGGTTTTAACTTCATCTGAAGCTCAATTATCTACATCTGAAGCTCGATCTTTACCTTTTCCAATTATGCCTTGGATTCTTTGACCTCCATAGCAAGCTTCTCAACCTTTTCTTCTAGCTTTACCCTGACCTGAATCTGGAGGACAGGAAGCTCGTTGCAAGCTCTAGTGATGGCCTTCTCTAATTTTTTTCTACACGTGACTTCCTCTACTCAGTCCTACACAGCCTGTTGCATTTCATTGGCCATCTACTTTGTTTAGTGCTTGATATCCTTGATGACCAACAAGGCTCATTTCGCGTGGATCTACATCTACAATTCCTTGAGACCCTTTTGGACCAATACAACCTTGTAGTTATCTTCAATATTTCCCCAGATGTCCTGGGTGTAGTGCCATATTGTGTCACCAATTTCATCGAGGTACCCCTTAGTGAAGACAATCGACTTTGCTCTAGCTAACCTATCTGACTTCATCTTCTTCCGCACTCCTCTTGTATCGAGTTTATGCCACCTCTTAAGAATGTATGAGGAGTCAGGGTCTTTTTTTCCATCTAACAGATCATCACTACCATGATCACTGGACCCAGCCTCTTGGTCTTCTCTCTCAGTTTTTGTCCCTCCTTCATTGTCAGTATCCTTTTCGGCCTCAAATGTGACTTTATTAGGTTGCTTCTTGGTCTCTTTCTTGCTAGTCTGTGTACTTGAAGTATCCGACTCTGCTCCATTGATGCTTGTCTGCACTGAATCAACCCCTTCCATGGGTGGAGTTAAGCAATCACATGACCATGTACTTACGATGTGTGCGATGTCATCCTCAATCGCCAAGTAGGGAATATCGTACCATATGTTATGCATATTAATCCCTTTTGCAGGCAAGAGAGATCTCCCTAGTATTCAACGGATAGCTAGAAACAAACATCCAATATTTGGAAATATTTTTCTCTAGATTAAATGCATTTAAGAATTATTATAAGAAAGTAGAGAGGACATGCCCCTACCATGAAATCCAATGTTCAATGCAGTCTTTTATCCCGTCGCTCCAAAGAGGCTTTTCCAATAAGTATAACCTGCAATAAAAGACAAGAGAAAAGAATCAAAGCATCTGCAACATATAATAATTAATAAAATTTAACCCAAATTAGTGACTAAGGAATCTAAGTATTGATGTTATTTCAATAAGCATAAAAAAAAATCAATGAGAAAAAGAGATCCATATGTATTATCTTAAATAAAAAGAGTAATCTTACAACCTGATGCCTTGATGTCATATAGATTTCTTCCGGGGTCCTAAAAAATCGTTCCTCCTTCAGTTTGAGAAGCCTCCTCTATAAATACCAGCATGGAGTTATGGACATAAAGGTGTGATCACTCTCATGCCAACAAAAACTAGTGTAGAAAGTATGCACTCTTGGGAATTTCTTCAGCAACTCATTTACAATATTTTATCTTAGCATCTACCATCTATCCTTGAGACTGAAACTTGAGCTCAATTTATAGGGAAATAGAGGTAGTTTCAGTTCCATGAATAGGGGGATGGAATCCTCTCATGAAGGGATTTGAGCTCCATGGATCAAGGGATAAGCTCCATGAGTGGAGGGATAAAGCTCGAAATGATCGTGCCTCTAGAAGCTTCCAGTTGGGAGAATATTTGACCAGCTAGGCTTCTAGAATTTACTTTTTTTTTATTGGAATTTTTACAGGGGTTTGCAGGTTTTAGTAGCAGAACGTGAGGGGGTTGTCATGGTTTATAGACCAAGTATCTGCGGACCCATAGGAAAAGGCTAGAAAAATTTTGGAGGTAGACTTTTAAGGGTTTTAAAGATATTTTTTCCAATTCTAAGACTTGATTTAGCAACATTAAGGTTTTTTACTTCTAAGGAAGCACAATATAGGTCATGATAGACCTATATGAACAGTCAAATTTCATGGGGAAAAAATAACATGTAATAGATTTCCCCCTAAAGTGCGAAGTCTGAGGTTATTTTGAAGAGTGAAGTGCTTTATCATTCCGATGACTGGATTGGAGACACTGGTCAAAAGCCTGTAAAAACATTCAATGCAAATATATATATATCATCGCTGAGGTAGGAATTCCTGTACTCAGATCAAAACTAAATAAATGTTTTGGTACAAATATGGTTTCAATATTACATCAAAAGTAGACACAGTATGGGCATAGCCATCTGTCATGAGTAGTCTACTGTATCATGAATAATAAAACTCCTCGCAGCCTGGATGGTGGAAACTAGATCTAGGGTCTTGATTTCTGCTTCCCAAACTAGTACAATTCTATCCATGTGATTTTTTTGTGTTGAAGTCGAACATGGTAGAAACCACTTGATTACCAGTCAATGATGTAAACTGTTAACAAGTGTGGGAGAAACCACCAATAACGACAATTTCTCTCAAAGTACTCCAGTACAATCATGAAGTGTGAATGAATGATTTGCAGTCAAACACTTATAGAATAGCTTGATAAAAGGTCAACGATGCAGCCTATCATCGAAGGCGAGAATCCTGCCATTAGGTCATGCAGATCCCAAGGTACTGATAGGATTCTAGATCAACTTTCTAGATGACGAGTTGACGTTGATAGAAAGTGACCCATTGTAGGAAAGCCCACAAGAAAAAACCATTAGATCAAGTCTTGAAGAAATTTTTGCAAGGATTGGCTCAGGGATGGTCAACATGAATGGAGACAAATGTTTGCAATTAATGGTTTATTTGAACTATCCCTTGAACACATAACGACATTGCAAATGGCTTGGAAACATTTTACCTAAACCTAATACCCAGAAACCGGCTGAAGACTTTCAATATGGTTGTATTAAATGTTAGACAAAGTATTCCCCAACCCAGGTACAAGTGTGACAGAGTCTCGTGTTTAAGAGTGGCATGCTGCTTTCTAAACAAGGGTGAAAACTAGATTCTTTTTTCTCTCTTTTCCCCCCACCATTACTGGAAAATACCTCTTTATTTTTTACAAGCTTGAGGAGGATAACATTTGATATTTTTTGTAAGCTCATCCTTCAGATGATTCCATATTAGTATTAAAATAAAACCCTAAGAAGGAGTGGTCTGATCCTATTTGTAATCGACAAGTCCTTTACTGTTAAATTTTAACGAGTCTAGTATAGGAGAAACTCGGTGTTTTTATATTTTAGGGAGTCAGAAGAAAAAAATAAGTAAAATCCATGATTGCTATTTTTCATAAATTTAGTCTCTTAGGCCTGGAAAAGGATAAAATAATCCAAGAGAAAACTCTATTGACCATGATTAATCAATGTATACATTTTTCGTAATTAGTCCATTTCAGTCCGGAAAAGGGGTAAACTTATACTGAAGGGAAGATTGTTCATTTACTTTAATGAGTTAGAATAGTCAAGTACTCGACGATCTTTTCATATTTAGAGAGTCTAAAAAGGGCTTTAAAGAGAACTTCATGGTTTCGCTTTTTCGTAATTTTAAAGAGCCTCAAAAAGTTATAAAAGTATACTCAGTGTCAAAATAATTATTTTCACCAAAAAATCCTGTATCTTGCACAAAAGCTAAAAATATCACACATACCTGTTTCCAAGGGGTAAAAATATTAAAAAATGACTTTTTAAATTGAAAAATAAATAAAATATAATATTTTATTCATTCAAAAATTATAAAAAGGAGTTAAAGCAAAATCATTTTCACCTTTTGTGTTCACAGAAGTGTATTGAAAGCTTTTGGCTAAAACGTTCTAGAGCAATTATCGGGAGAACCAACTATCCATTCCTTGAATCGTCAGAACCAAGTAATCCACATCATCTTAATCTTCATTTCTATCCATTTCATTTTTAATTTTTAGTATTAATTTAATTTTTTGGGAGGATTTTTTGTTTAAAAATGAGCTCCGGGGGGTCCGCAGGTCATGCACGCGATAACTGAGGACCCCGATAATTTTTAACGAAAAACTATCGGGCTACCACGATTTTTGTGTGGAGCACGTGTGGATGTCCACATTGTCTCCTCACAAAAACTGCAGGGGCACCGTGAAAATTTAAAATTTCTCTTAAAAATGGTTCAAGTTTTGCATACAAATGGTTGTTAACTTTCAAATGTGTTGATTTGTAGGTTCTTCGACCATGTTTGAGTGGCGAGAACGTGAACATGAGCTTATAGACAATGAAGCTATGGAAGATCCTGCAATAATACGTACACTACAGAATTTTGGTTTACATAGGTTCTGGGCTATCCAAGGTATGAAAGCACAAGTAGATTTAATGACAGGGCTCATAAATGCATGGGAGTTTCAAGACCAATGCTTCATCATTAGTGACCAATGGCTTGAAATCGAGCTAGAGGAAATTTATTTCCTTAATAGATTGTCCTGGAGAGGAGGAAGCATGTCCTTATTTGGGGCCAGACAAAGAGGTCTTCCCATTTCCAGCTACAAAGAACAGTATTGCAGTAATGAGGCAGACTTAAAGGATAGTCGCATAGATATTAAAACTATCTTCTGATTGGATCTCAAAGTGATGGCATTTAGAGTAACCAGGTTGTGTGGGAGTGCAGCTCCGCATGTGGCCACTAAATCCCAAATGCATACCGCAGTATATTTTCTTCGAGGGACCATATTTAACTGGTGCGAAGGAGTATTGGCCAATATTAAAGACCAATTAACTAGAGAAAAGAATGCAAAGTTGAAAAAATTTGGATATGGTGCCATTCTCATTTCATTTGCTTTAGAGAGAATCCTGCTTCTCGCTCCTCAGCTGATTCTAGTAGATCGTGGGGAACCTAGGATGGTACGGTGGGTTGCATTAATGGATCGCCATGGTGGCGATGGAAGTTTAGTGTTTTGGTTTACTCTGCCATACTTTATGTGCCTTAGGAACCAAGTATTCACCATTGAAGACTTCCCCTATGCAGGAATGGATTACAGAGGTGATCCTGAGATGTCTTTGCCTCCAGGGGCACAGTGGGAATAGATTGGTAATTGAATTTTTTCGATGTTTTTAATCTATTTTTTAATTTTTTTATCGTCCAATACTGAAAAAAATATTTAAATGTAGATGTTGGTCCATGAGGACCAACAACACTTCGCCACTTTGATAGGCAGGAAGCATAGCCTATAGCACCTCCACTGGATTAGGCAACAGAGATCCTAGCGGACATGGAGCACAACCTAGAGAGGTTATCCATAGAAATTCCTGAGACATGAACATATGATATTACTCTCAGGCTTTAGAGACATGTGACAGGTGTTCTAGGACCATTTAGGAGATTCTTGCACAAGGTGGCGCGTGCTATAATCTATTACCATGATCATCATCATGAATAGTGGATGACCATTATAGCTCGATATTTTTTTTTTTGTATCAGTATCTATTAGATCATAAGGTGTTTGAACCTATGATCACAAACGATGTAATATTTTTTGAAAACAAACCTATCTATACTAATGATATTACTACTTTATCTGAGTATCATATTTAACATGGATCAAATGTTATTTTTGTTTACTATGTTAATGTTGCAAATGTTTATTTAGAACATGATTAGCTAATGCATCGGCCAATGTGTTTAAATTTCTTCAAATATGTTGATATTCGATGTAATCAAATTTTCTTTCAAAGAGACGAACCTTCAAAAATAATCTCAATAACAATGGATTTATAATTGCATATACCTTGTTTTAATGTAATGCAATGAGTTTTGAATATAAACTAATGATCAAACATCAAACACCAAATGAAATGGCGTCAGATAATAACTCAATGACTGTGCTATATTCTACAATATTGTTTCGTTGTTTTACCAAGGCATATCCCATAAATAAAAACTAACTCATCGGTAGGTGAATAGATAACCCAAGCGGCGGAAGAGGTATTCTGTGTACAACGACAGGCGCCATTAGCAAAACCAATGTATTTTTGAAGGGATGTCAACATCTGCAATATCAAGAGTAATCAAGATAAGCAGCAATAGTAGTAACAAAAAAACTAATCTATGCACACTTTTCTAATCTAAGGCACACTATTCTAAAAAGTAACTATTCCACAAGAGAGATCTTCAAACGAAAGAAAAGCATAATATCTCTTAAGATAAATACCATTTCAGGGCTTGTCTAAAGAGACCCCATCATAATTAGTCAATTCATAGGCTCCTTTTAGAAGCACGTGCTTGACTATGTAGGGACCATGCCACATCAGTTCGAATTTTCCAGTGCCTATCTTATCGTTAGCTTGATCGTATACTAATACTAGGTCACCTTCTGAAAAAATATGAGGGTTAACAATTTGATCATACTGAGCTTTCACACATTTTTTATGAGCTTCGGTAGCCAATGTAGGTGTGTGTCGAGTCTCATCTAATTGTGCTAAGTATAAAAATCATTTTTCCTCCTCACACGTAGCTAGTAACAACTCAATGGCTAATTGGAATGATGGTATTTTGCATTCAATGGGTAACATAGCTTCTAAACTATAGACAAGTTGGAAATGAGTGAACCCTGTAGCAGTTTTTGCAGAGGTTCGGTATGCCCATAGTGTCGAAAAAAGCATGGTATTTGTAGGTTTCAACCCTATACAGAAATTATCTACGAGAAAATATTGAAAATAGAAAATAAACAATAGCAAGAGCATAAAACATAAAACAGATAAACATAGATATTTCCCCTAGTTCCCAAATCGGGACGACCAGCTTGATTTTTCATCATATTCCATTTAGTGTTACAACACATATATATACATGATGAAGCATACATAAACCCCAATCTATTATCCCTGGATTAGAACACAACTGTAGCTCCCTTGACTGGATCTACAAAATACCAGGGGCCAAAAACCATCATGCCCCAAAACCATGTGCAAACCCATGCACAAAACCATGGCTGGGTCCGCACACCGGAAAATAAGGCCCAAAAAAATTTTCCCAGGGCACTGTCGCCCCGCCTATGACCCCCCTACTACACTCGGCACAACGTACGGGGGAAGTTATCGTCCCCCCGCGCATGACTAGTTGTGCAAAGAATATAACACAAACCAACATTCTCCCACTTGTTGTTTTCTTTCCGCAGGGAGCCACAAGAGAGCTGAGTCATTAGCCTAGCTTTGAAATGCCCATTATTTATCTACACCAAGAGAACTTTTGAGTGCTCACATACTTCTTCAATGCATCTGCAACATTATTTAAAGTGTCCACCTTTTACCAACAACACCCTTTTAGCCTCAACCATATATCTCACAAAGTGATATTGAACATCAATGTGCTTTGTCTTTGAATGATAAGCAGGGTTCTTAGCCAATAAAATTTCACTTTGGCTATCACAGTATATCCTTATAGCTTGCTTCACCAACCCCATACTTTAACACAATCTCTACAAACAAACTGATTCCTTGCTTGCGTGAGTGGCTGCCATGTATTTTGCCTCTGTAGTTAAAAGAGCCACTACAGACCATCCTTTACTCATCTAATTGACTGCACCTAAAAATAGGCTAAACACATACCCACTTGTAGATCTTCTTTGGTCTAGATCTCCAGCCCAGTCTGCATCAACAAAACCATGAATGTCCAACACTCTTTCCAATCCTAGTCTTCCCTGGTAGCACAAGCCATAATCACTAGTGCCACGTAAATATCTGAAAACCCGCTTCATTGTTGTCCAATGCTCCTTCCCTGGGTTTTACATAAACCTGCTCAATACTCCCACTGCATGTGCAATGTCTAGTCTAGTACAAACGATTGCATACATCAGGATATCCACTACACTTGCATATGGAACACGGGACATATCCTCCTCTTCTTCTTGTGTCTTGGGAAATTGTTCAGCAGATAGCGTTACACCTACAGGAATTGGAACATTCACCGGTTTAATATCCTTCATATTGAACCTCTATAATATAGTCTCGACATGCTTCCTCTGGTTTAACAAGAGCTTCCTCTTTTCCCGATATCTCTTAATTTCCATGCCAGAAATATATTTTGTGGCACCAAGATCCTTCATGTAGAATTTGGAGAATAGTTGGGTCTTCAAATATTGGATAATTTCTTTGTCATTTCCAACCAACAACATATCATCCACATACAAGACCAAATAAATAACATGGTCACCAATTAATTTAAAATAAACATAGTGATCCTCTTTGCTTCTGGTGAAGCCAAGTCCCCGTATATAGGTATCAAATTTCTGATACCACATCCTTGGTGACTATGTTAACCCATACAGAGACTTCTTTAACCTGCATACCAGTTCTTTCTTCCCCTTCACCATAAAGCCTTCATGTTGTTTAATTTAGATCTCTTGTTCCATATCCCTGTGAAGAAACGTTGTCTTCACATCCATCTGTTCTACCTCAAAATCAAATGCAGCTAAAACAAATAAAAGTAATCTAATAGAAGTAACTTTTGAAACAGGAGAAAAAATATCACCAAAATCAATTCCCGGTACATGGGAATAACATTTTGCTACCAACCGAGCTTTGTATTTCTCCACTTTGCCTTATACATTCATCTTCTTCTTAAGCACCCATTTTCTCTCGATGGGCTTCCTTCCAGTTGGAAACTCCACCAGATCCCAGGGCTCCTTTTTATGCAAGGATTCCATTTCATCAACCATGGCCTCCTACCAGAGTTTTCCATCCTCTGAATCTACTGCCTCCCTAATGGTTCTGGGATCATCATCAGTTATAGTTAAAGAAAAATTTGAAGAGAAAGCAGATGGAATATACCGTTCTAGTTGTCTTCTTTCCTGAACTGATCTTCTCAGAGCTAGAGTTTGTGGCTCTTCCTCTTCTGAGTCTTCTTCTGTTGTAGAGTCTGATTCATCCTCCTTTAGCTCAAACTCTATATTTTCAGGTTCCTTTGGTAGGAATTCATGTCTAGAAACATCTTTCACCTCTCTAAACACCACATCTCGGCTGTACACAACCTTTCTTGTTTCCGGGTTCCAAAGCTTGTAACCCTTTAAACCATCCTTATACCTAGTAAATATGCACGTTTCATATTTATTATCCAACTTGCTCCTTTTATGCTTTGGAACATGTACATATGCATCACATCCAAATACCCTCAAATGTGAAAGAGAGGGTTTCTTACCATTCCATACCTCATGTGGAGTCTTATCCTCTAACGCTGATGAAGGTGATCTGTTAACCAAGTAACATGCAATCTCGGCTGCCTCTGCCCATAATTGTTGTCCTAACCTGGTACCACTTAGAATGCTTATTGTCTTTTTCCATCAGCGTTCTATTCATTATTTCTGCAAATCCATTTTGCTGAGGTGTGTATGGAGCAGTATTTTTTCATGCTATACCACACTTCTTACAGAACTCTTCAAATTCCTTCTTGCAGAACTCCCCACCATTATCTGTCCTCGTCACCTTTTTCTTCTTCTCTGTCTGGTTTTCCTCCAGAGCCTTAAATTATTTAAATCTATCAAAGAATTCAGATTTCTTCCTCAAGATATATATCCATGTATTCCTTGAGAAGTCATGTATGAATGAAACATAGTACACTGACTTACCCAGTGATGGAACCGACACAGGTCCAAACACATCACTGTGCACAAGCTCTAATATCTTGTTCGCCCTCTTAGCACCAGAAGGAAAACTCACCCAATTCTGCATCCCATATACACAATGTTCACAGAAATCGAAATCCAGAGAGCTATTAGACACACCCTCTACCATACCATTTCCATGTAGTATCCGAAGGCCCTTCTCTCCAATATGTCCAAGCCTTTGATAACATATCATGGTCTTTTCTCCAGAGACTGCTACGATTTCCGATCCACTTTCGAGAACCACAGAACTGTTGCACCCATTAATAACATTGCTACCCTAAAGCTTGTATAGAGTTCAAATCCAAACTCCCTGCATTAACAATAGTGCTCTCCGAACCATCTTACAATTATCTTTCTCGAACACTGTTTTTACACCTGCATCATCCATCTTGCTTACGGAAATCAGATATCTGGCCAATGCAGGAATGTGCAGAACACCAGGAAGTGTTCTACTCCTTCCACCTTGCAGCTTCATCTTGAATTTTCCACGTCCGATGATTCTGGCCTTCCTACCATCACCTAAGAAGACATCACCGCCATCATATTTCTCATACTCGCAGAACCACTCCCTATGGGGAGTGACGTGAAAGGATGCACCTATGTCAATCAACCATGACTCATGATCTACGTGTATTTGAAGAATAAGCCAAATACACATCCCCACCTTCATCCAAGGTAGTTCTTGCCTCTGCAGAAGGAGCATCATCAGATCCCTTTCCTTTCTCAGGAGCTTTAGATCTGCAATATTTTTTGTAGTGCCCTTCATTTCTGCATTTCCAGCACACCTTTACAAACTTTACAGGAGATTTAGGTATCCCTCTAGATTTAGATCTCCCACTCAAAACCTTACTCTTTTTTCTGTTTTGGGACCTTCCTCGTACATATAAGACATCTCCATTCTAGCCGTCCATATTTCTCCGTCTCATTTCCTCCGATTGTAAGTCTAAGACAATATCATCAAAATTCAAGGTAGTTAATTGCTACCTATTGCAATAACCAGACTGCCCCACGAGTATGGTAGAGAACACAATAAACTAATGCAGTTATGTTCATTTGATATTTTAATATCAACAGATGACAGTTGACTTAACACAGTATTGTAGGCGTTTAGATGCTCTATCACCGAGCCTCCATCCTTCATCCTCAGGTTTTACAGCTTTTTCTGAAGGAACAATTTATTCAAGAGAGACTTATATTGGTACAAAGTCCCAAGTTTGTACCTCAAGGTCTTCAACATAGCTTCCCTAGATACATTCAATAATACTGAATCTGAGACACACAACAGTATTATGCTCTTCTCCGTCTTATCCAAATTCTTCCAGTTTTCATTTGACATTGTCGTTGGTTTAGTACCTGTATCTACCATGATCCATGGATCATTATCCACCAGTAGATTCTCCATCTTGAGCTTCCACAACTCAAAACTTTGACCATTAAATTTCTAGATCTTTATCTTCCCGCCACTCGCCATCTTCTTTCACCACAAGAATCGATCCCGTAGATCTCCCACTGAATAGGGTCTACCTCAGGCCCAAGCAAGAAATCCCTCAGCAGCAAAGGTGTCCCCTTGAAGACGAAATTTATCTGATACCAAATGTAGGTTTTAACCCTGTACAAAAATTATCTGTGAACAAATCTTAAAAACAGAAAATAAACAATAGCAAGAGCATAAAACATAAAATAGATAAACATAGATATTTTCCCTTGGATCCCAAATTGGGATGACCAGCTTGATTTTTAATTATATTCCTTTCAGTGTTAAAACACATATATACATGTCGAAGCATACATAAACCCCAATCCATTAAACCTGGATTAGAAAATAACTGTAGTTCCCTTGACCGGATCTACAAAATACCAGGGGCCGAAAACCATCATGCCCCAAAAGCATGTGCAAACCCATGCACAAAACCATGGGTGGGTCTGCCCACCGGAAAATAAGGCCCAAAAACGTTTTCCTGGGGCGCTCCCCCCCCCTATCACCCTGCAGTGCAAGGTACAGGGGGGGCTATTGCCCCCTTTGTGACCCCCCTGCACGTGACTAGTTGTGAAAATAATATAACACAAACCCAAGAGTATTCCAGTTTGATTTGTGAGCTTTGATAATCCGTTTAATCATGGTGGTTAAAGCCTTGTTAACGACTTCAAATTGACCATTAGCTTGCAGGTAATATGGAGTAGAATTATCATGGCGCAGGCCAAGTTGATTGGAAAGTTCGTTCATCATAATATTTCGAAAATTACTCCCATGGTATGTGATAATAGCTTGAGGCACACCAAAATGAGCAATCACATTATTTAATATGAAATTAGCTGCATTTTTTCCATCTGACGCGAATGTAGCCATCGCCTCGACCCATTTGGTAAAGTAATCTACAGCGAGAATAATGTACCCATGCCCCCTGCCTAAGTAAGGGTTACATGTAATGAAATCAATGCCCCATTTCGCGGAAGGACTGACATAAATGATTGGGTGAAGAGGATCTGGAGGCGCACACATATTTTGATAAAAAATTTGGCAGTTGTGGCATTTTTGGACCGCAATAATACAATCTTTGAATAACAAGGGCTAAAAATAACCAGCACAAAATATCTTTTGGGTTGTGCCAAACCCAAACATATGACCACCAGATGCTCCAGAGTGGCAATCATTCAAAACCTTTTCAACCACTTCGTGAGTTATACAACGTCAAAAAATAGAATCTGCACGACGACGATAAAGAGTGTCTCCAACAATATCGTATTGCTGGGATTGACATTGGATTCTCCGTCGATTTGAATGTGAAAGCTCTAGGCGAAAATTTTGGGTTTGAAGATATATAATGATATCTCCATACCATGGATCTAATGTAATGATGAGAAATGGATATTCATCTCTGATGGGATTCTCTACCACAGTTTCTGTCTCAGTATTGGAAAAGTCACACATAAGCGCTGCAAACACCAGTGATTTTTTTGATTTAGATTTCTCGAATTCCAAATAAAACTCTTGTAGGATGAAAATCCATTTATATTTATTTCCCCCAGTATTTTCTTTGTCAAAATATACATCATCGGGTTGCAATTAGATATCACAGTTGTTTTACATAACAATATGTAGTGATGAAATCGTTGGATAGCTTGGACTACTACCAAGGCCAATTTCTCCACATGCGAATATTTGACTTCCTTCAGGTTGATATTCTGACATAGATAATAGATCACATGCTCATTATGAGATTCATCCTCTTGAACCAAAACCATTCCAATGGTGGAATCAGAAGCAGCTAAGTATAAAAAGTAGTCCTGGTGGTAATTGGGTGGATGCAGTAAAGGTGCATGGGTCAACGTGTGTTTTAATACATCAAAAGATTTATCAGAAATCTCATCCCAAATAAAAGTAACACTTTGTTTCAACAACCGAGTAAAACCTTTTATTAACTCAGCATAGTTTGAGATAAACCTACGTAAAAGTTTTATTTCCCTTGCAAACTTTGGAGTTGGTGAAGTGTTGAAGGAGGAGCTAAGTTGATGATGGTCTCAACCTTCGAGGGGTCAACACTAATGCCATCTTTCAAAACGATGAATCCTATTAATTATCCTAATTGCACACAAAAAACACATTTGTGGGGGTTCAAATGAACCTTGTAATGCCTACATCTCATTAAAATAGCTCGTAAGTGTGTAGGATGATCATCCCTGTGTAAAGAGTGACCAGGTAAATCATCCAGATAAGGTTGTACAATATGTTTGATATCATGAAAAGTGTAAGACATAGCCCTTTCAAAAGTTGCACTAACATTTTTTAATCCGAAAGGTAATTTTCAATAAGAAAATGTTCCCCAAGGACATATAAACATTGTTTTTTGTTGATTGGTAGGGAGTATGTTGATTTGATTATAACTAGAAAATCCATTCATAAAGGAGAAATTTTCATTTCCGGCACAATCGTCGATAATTTGGTCGATATAGGGAGTAGGATAATTGTCTTTTGGACATGTTTATTAATGTCCCTATAATCGATGCATACTCGTATAGTCCATTGTTTCTTGGTAACAGGAACTATATTAGATACACAGTTTGTCAATGGAATTGGATAGATAAATCATGCTCGTAATAGCTTGTCAACTTCAGCTTTAATAGCTGCAGCTTTTCACGGATGTATTAGACGTAATCTTGGTCTAATAGGCTTGGAATCCGGGTATGTCATAATTTCATGAATGACAATATTAGGATTGATTCCTGGCATCTCTTCGTAATACCAGGAAAATAGGTCTCGGAATTATTGAAATAGGGATTTGTATGTTTGAAGGGATGTCAACATCTGCAATATCAAGAGTAATCAAGATAAGCAACAATAGTAGTAATAGAAAAACTAATCTATGCACACTTTTCTAATCTAAGGCACACTATTCTAAAAATTAACTATTGTACAAGAGAGATCTTCAAACAAAAGTCAAGCATAATATCTCTTAAGATAAATACCATTTCTGGGCTTATGTAAAGAGACCCCATCATAATTAGTCAATCCATAGGGTCCTTTTACAAGCACATGCTTGAATATGTAGGGACCATGCCATGTCGGTTCGAATTTTCCAGTGCCTAGCTTCTCATTAGCTTCATTGTATACTAAAACTAGGTCACCTTCTGAAAAAATATGAGGGTTAACACTTTGATCATACTGAGCTTTCACACTTTTCTTATGAGCTTTGGTAGCCAATGCAGTGGTGTGTCGAGTCTCATCTAATTGTGCAAAGTATGAAAATAATTTTTCCTCCTCACAGGTAGCTGGTAACAACTCAATGGCTAATTGGAATGACGGTATTTCACATTCAGTGGGTAACATAGCTTCTAAACCATAGACAAGTTGAAAATGAGTGAACCCTGTGGTGGTTTTTGCAGAGGTACGGTATGCCCATAGTGCCGAAAAAAGCATGGTATTTGTAGGTTTTAACCCTATACAGAAATTATCTACGAACGAATCTTAAAAACAGAAAATAAACAATAGCAAGAGCATAAAACATAAAACAGATAAACATAAATATTTTCCCCTAGATCCCAAATTGGGACGACCAGCTTGATTCCTTCGTGATTCCTTCAGATTCCTTCTTGCAGAATTCCCCACCATTATCTGTCCTCATCACCTTTATCTTCTTCTCTAACTGGTTTTCCACCAGAGCCTTAAATTCTTTAAATTTGTCAAAGACTTCAGATTTCTTCCTCAAGAAATATATCCATGTATTCCTTGAGAAGTCATTTATGAATGCAACATAGTAGACAGACTTACCTAGTGATGGAACCGACAAAAGTCCAAACACATCACTGTGCACAAGCTCTAATATCTTGTTCGCCCTCTTAGCACCAGAAGGAAAACTCACCCAATTCTGCTTCCCATACACACAATTTTCACAGAAATCGAAATCCAAAGAACTATTAGACATACCTTCTACCATACCATTTCCATGCCGTATCCGAAGGCCCTTCTCTCCAATATGTCCAAGCCTTTGATGCCATAGCACGGTATTTTCTCTAGAGAATGCTAGGATTTCCGCTCCACTTTCGAGAACCATAGAACTGTTTCACCCATCAATAACATTGTTGCCCTGAATCTTGTATAGAGTTCAAATCCGAACTCCTCGCATCAATACCAGTGCTCCCCGAACCATCTTACAGTTGTCTTTCTCGGACATTGTTTTTACACCTGCATCATCCATATTGCTTATAGAAATCAACTTTCTAGCCAATGCAAGAATGTGCATAACACCAGGAAGTGTTCTAATCCTTCCACCTTGCAGCTTCAGCTTGACTTTTCCACATCTGACGATTTAGGCCTTCCTATCATCACTTAAGAAGACATCACCGCCATCATATTTCTCATACTCGCAGAACCACTCCCTATGGGGAGTGACGTGAAAGGATGCACCTAATTAAATCAACCAGGACTCATGATCTACATGTGTATTTGAAGAAGAAGCCAAATACACATCCCCACCTTCATCTGAGGTAGTTTTTGCCTCACAGAAGGAGCATCATCAGATCCCTTTCCTTTCTCAGGAGCTTTAGATCTACAGTCCTTTTTGTAGTGCCCTTCCTTTCCACATTTCCAGCACACCTTTACAAAATTTACAGGAGATTTAGGTCTCCCTCTAGATTTAGATCTCCCACTCGAAACCTTATTCTTGTTTCTGTTTTGGGACCTTCCTCGTACATATAAGACATCTCCATTCTAACCCTCCATATTTCTCTGTCTCACTTCCTCTGATAGCAAGGCTGAGACAATGTCATCAAAATTCAAGGTAGTTGTATTGCTACCTATTACAATAACCAGACTCTCCCACGAGTCTGGTAGAGAACAAAATAAACTAATGCACTTATCTTCATTTGATATTTTAATATCAACAGATGACAACTGAATTAACACAGTATTGAAGGCATTCAGATGCTCTATCACCGAGCCTTCATCCTTCATCCTCAGGTTTTACAGCTTTTTCCGAAGGAAAAATTTATTCAACAGAGACTTAGATTGGTGCAAAGTCCCAAGTTTGTACCACAAGGCCTTCAACGTAGTTTCCCCAGATACATTCCATAATACTGAATCTGAGACACACAACAGTATTATGCTCTTCTCTGTCTAATCCAAATTCTTCCAGTATTCATCTGAAATTTTCGTTGTTTTAGTACCTGGATCTACCACGATCCATGGATCATTATCCACCAGCAGATTCCCCATCTTGAGCTTCCACAACTCAAAACTCTGACCATTAAATTTCTAGATCTCTATCTTCCTGCCACTCGCCATCTTCTTTCACCACAAGAATCGATCTCGTATATCTCCCACTGAATAGGGTCTACCTCAAGCTCGAGCAAGAAAGCCCTTAGTAGCAAAGGCGTCACCTTGAAGATGAAACTGCTCTGATACCAAATGTAGGTTTTAACCCTGTACAAAAATTATCTGTGAACAAATCTTAAAAACAGAAAATAAAAAATAGCAAGAGCATAAAACATAAAACAGATAAACACAGAGATTTTCCCTTGGATCCCAAATTGGGACGACCAGCTTGATTTTTCATTATATTCCTTTCAGTGTTAAAACACATATATACATGTCGAAGCATACATAAACCCCAATCCATTAACCCTGGATTAGAACATAACCATAGTTCCCTTGACCAAATCTACAAAATACCAGGGGCCAAAAACCATCATGCCACAAAACCATGTGCAAACCCATGCAAAAAACCATGGGTGGATCCGCCCACCGGAAAATAAGTCCCAAAAAAATTTTTATGGGGCACTGCCCCCCCTATGACCCCCCGGCGCAACGTACAGGGGGGGCTATTGCCCCCCATGTGACCCCCCCGCATGTGACTAGTCGTGGAAAGAATATAACACAAACCCAAGAGTATTCCAGTTCGATTTGTGAGCTTTTATAATCCGTTTAATCATGGTGGTTAAAGCCTTGTTAACGACTTCAACTTTAATGTTAGCCTGCAGGTAATAAGGAGTAGAATTATCATGGCGCAGGCCAAGTTGATCAGAAAGTTTGGTCATCATAATATTTCAAAAATGACTCCCATGGTATGTGATAATAGTTTGAGGCACACCAAAATAAGCAATCACATGATTGAATATGAAAGTAGTTGCAGTTTTTCCATCTGACGCGAATGTAGGCATCACCTCGACCCATTTGGTAAAGTAATCTACAACGAGAATAATGTACCCCCGCCCCCTGCCTGAGTGAGGGTTACATGTAATGAAATCAATGCCCCATTTCGCGGAAGGACCAACATCAATGATTGGGTTAAGAGGAGTTGGAGGCGCACACATATTTCGATAAAAAATTTGGCATTTGTGGCATTTTTGGACCGCAATAATACAATCTTTGAATAACATGGGCAACACACAATATCTTTTGGGTTGTGCCAAACCCAAACATATGACCACCACATGCTCCAGAGTGGAAATCATTCAAAATATTTTCAGCCACTTCGTGAGTTATACAACGTATGAAAATAGAATCCGCACCACGAAAATAAAGAGTGTCTCCAACAATATTTTATTGCTCAGATTGATATCAGATTCTCGGTTGATTTGAATGTGAAAGCTCTTGGTGAAAATTTTGGGTTTGAATATATATAATGACATCTCCATACCATGGATCTAATGTACTGATGAGAAATGGAGATTCATCTACGATGGGATTCTCTACCACGGTTTTTGTCTTAGTATTGGAAAATTCACACATAAGCGCTGCAAACACCAGTGATTTCTTTGATTTATATTTCTCGAATTCCAAATAAAACTCTTGTAGGATGAAAATCCATTTAGATATTTTCCCCCAGTAATTGTTTTGTCAAAATATATGTCATCGGGTTGCAATTAGATATCATAGTTGTTTTACATAACAATATGTAGTGATGAAATCGTTGGACAACTTGGACTACTGCCAAGACCAATTTCTCCACATGAGAATATTTGATTTCCTTCAGGTTTATATTCTGACTTAGATAATAGATCACATGCTCATTATGAGATTCATCCTCTTGAACCAAAACCATTCTGATGGTGGAATCAGAGGCAGCTAAGTATAAAATGTAGTCCTAGTGGTAATTGGGTAGATGCAATAATGGTGCATGGGTCAACGCATGTTTTAATGCATCAAAAGATTTATCAGCAATCTCATCCCAAATAAAAGGAACATTTTGTTTCAACAACCGGGTAAAATTTTTTATTAACTCAGCATAGTTCGAGATAAACCTACATAAAAATTTTATTTCCCTTTCAAACTTTGGAGTTGGCGAAGTGTGGAAGGAGGAGGTAAGTTGATGATGGTCCCAACCTTCAAGGGGTCGACACGAATGCCATCTTTCGAAATGATGAATCCTAGTAATTGTCCTGATTGCACATAAAAAACACATTTGTGCGGGTTCAAATGAACCTTGTAATGCCTACATCTCATTCAAATAGCTCGTAAGTGTGTAGGATGATCATCCCTATGTAACGAGTGAGCAGGTAAATCATCCAGATAAGGTTGTACAATATGTTTGATATCATGAAAAGTGTAAGATATAGCCCTTTCAAAAGTTGCACCAACATTTTTTAATACGAAAGGTAATTTTCGATGAGAAAATTTTCCCCAAGGACATATAAACATTGTTTTTGGTTGACCGAGAGTATGTTGATTCGATTATAACCAGGAAATCCATCCATAAAGGAGAAATTTTCATTTCTGGCACAATTGTCGATAATTTGGTCGATATAGGGAGTAGGATAATTGTCTTTTGGACATGCTTTATTAATGTCCCTATAATCGACGCATACTTGTACAGTCCCTTGTTTCTTGGTAACAGGCACTATATTACATACCCAATCTGTCAATGGAATTAGATAGATAAATCCTGCTCATAATAGCTCTTCAACTTCAGCTTTAATAGCTGCAGCTTTTCACAAATGTATTGGATGTAATCTTGGTCTAATAGGCTTGGAATCTAGGTATGTCATAATTTCATGAATGAAAATCTTAGGATTGATTCCTAGCATCCCTTCATAAGACCAAAAAAATATGTCTCGGAATTATTGAAATAGGGATTTGTATGTGTTAATATCTTCAATTGTACAAGAAGCACCTATTGAATGTTTTCAATAATTCTAGGTTTAACTGATATGTCGATAGGAACTATTGTAAAATTATTTTCCAAACTAGCCTCAGAGTCCAGATTTGTAATCTATATGTGATTCTATGGTTCCTCGACATAATCAATTGTAGAAATAGACGAAAAATCATTTTCAAACCTATCAAGATCAGATAAAAATTAATATCTATGTTGTAGATCATCCCATGGTGATTATTCCAATGACAAAAATTCTCGAATGCTTTCATCAGTGTGAAACACTTGTTGAAAAGGATCAAAAAGTGATGTCAAGGCTAAGCTTGATAGAGAAGAGGATTCTTCGGTGATAACATTCATTTGATCAGGAGTAGTTGAAAGTGTGTCAGAATACGACTGTACTGCCACATATTCCATTTCAGAAGGACTCAAAGGCATCTCACCATTTAAAGAGTGTAGTTCTGATCCTGAAGGCACTACCCAACTGTCATTGAATGGTATAGTACTTGATGAGATCATATTGATGTTGGCAATGGTATGCGGTACGTTGGGTGGAGGCATAGAGAAAGTTCCCATTAGAGCGAAGTCCTTTACTAAACTTACACCAACATCTTCATGTGGGATAGTTGTTTTTACAACATGTTGGATAATGTCTGTAGAAGCAGGGTCGGATGAATATTATGACAATTGGTCGATTTTCACAATCTTTCCTTTATAAGGAAACATGATTAGCCAAAATACTGATGAAACAACATCACTCATAGCATAAGACCAACTATGACCCAAAATAAGGTTGTAATAAAGAGGGGCATCAACAACCTCCACATCTACATTAATGGTTTTGCCTTCTACTTCTATAGGTAGATCATGGAGTATTTCGTATGGATGAAACCCTCTTCAATAAAAGGCTTTAAGGATTGTCGGTGACTGGTTGCATTTTGGAGAATCAAGAGTTTTCCAACAATTTAACGACATTATGCACGTATATGCCCCCTCATCAATTACAGTATGAAAGAATCTTCTAGATTTGATTAATATTGGTATCTTAAAAGCCATCTAATGAGGGAGTCTCAGTGTAAAATTTTCTAGATCAAAGACCATGAGGTTGGAATCCTGAGGATCAATAGCTTCGATAGCTGATAATAGTAATTTCATTTCTGCTGGTCATCATTGTAACACTTCTAAGGCTGAAATTGCTGGAGGCGATATCACCAAATCTTCAACAACGTTGTAATTCTAAGCAGCTCTCGCATGTGGATTGAAAGTTGACTTTAGAAATACACCTTTAGTAGGCAGTTTAATCATTAGATCAGGATTATATTTCTTGATGTGAAGTGGTTCAGAAACTGAACAAGATATAGATGGTGTTTTATTAGAATTTTCTATCTCTTTACCAGTTACAGGATTTTTAGTTCCATAACCTTGATATCGCGTCGCAACCATGGCCTCAGACATCATTAAAATATCTACCGATGAATTTGAAGAAGATCTTATCATTTTGCTATCTTCAGTAGGAAAAGGATCCTTCAATACAGTGGGTGTGGGTGAACCTTTGACAAACTTAGAGACCTCAGATTCATGTGGGCACTCTTTGGTATAGTTATCCTCATCATATATAAGACAAGGATAACAAGGTTTCCGTTTTTCATTAGTTGGTTCATTTTTTTCAGTTTTTTCTTTGGGAGATGTATTTTGTTTTTTTTATTCTTTGCTTTCTTCTTATTACCAGTTTTAGATCTAGTTTTAGATGAGTCTATAGCATGGATTTCGACATAATTTTCAAGGTTAGAATCTCCTTTCCATGAATCTGGTAAATTTATAATGGGAGAAGTAATTTTGGATGACTTCTTCTTACTCTTGTTAACGCTAACCGAACCAATTACACCGTCTTCAGCATGAGAACCAAAAGGAGTTGTAGTTATTTGACTTGGACGTGGTAAGTCAGGAATTTTTTCGTGTAAAGTACCAGACTGTGTATATACAAGGTGTAAGTACTTTGCTTCAGCTATGACCTATTCTTCTGTAACAACACCTCCCTTAGCCACATATTTAGTGATATTTGGAAGTAATGATTTGATAAACCATTCTTCCAAGATCTGATCCGGAATAAAAACTTTCACTAAACGTCGTCTACATCTTCATTCAAGTATGTGATCTGAAATGTATGTAGCTGTAGATTGTTTTAGTGAAGTTAATAGTTTCGTGCCATTGTCGTAATAGATTGGAAAATGAAAGTGTGTTAATAAATTTGTTGCTAACACATTGAAATTGTTGAATGAGCCATGTGGTAGTTTAATATACCATTTTGCAACTAAACCTATCAGTGTTCTTTGAAACAGTCTTAATCAAATCAAAAAATCGATTAAATATTTGGATGCGCACTAAAGGTGGTAAGTCATGACATGGTTTGAGGGGTATTCTCTTGATTTACGTTCGAACTTAGGAATATCACTTGGGAACTTATTTGGCATTGGCAGCCAAAATGGAAGATAATAAATCAAATCATTCACGAGGTGCGACAAATTTGGTAAATCCAAAGTTGCAATTAATGGTAACTGACGGTTAGGGTCTTGTTGAGCAAATTGATAACCTTGAGGGACTATACCATTACCAGGAGGAGAATATCCAGGGTAACCTAGAATAGCCTGTGTAGTTGGGTTTAGAATGCCTCCAGGATAACTAGGATTAGCCATACCATGCTGAGGTTGAGCTGGTATTTGATATGTATAACTAGGGTTGGTTGATGTTGGTATACTCGATTTTGTCCTACAGGTCCATATTGATACTGCCCTTGATACTGTTGGTAAAAAAACTAACCTATATAAGGTTGTCTTGTTACAATTGTACTTGTACCAGGTTTCCCTGCAGATGTTTGAATAGTAACCTGAACTATGGGTTCAAGTTGATGAGTAGTGACTTGAGGGATTAGTTGTGTACTTGAAGGGCTGTAGAAATAGGGGCTGCAGAAATTCCAGGGATAGGTGTTGTAGGTTGTTGAACAGAAGTTTATGCAGTAGTTTGGGGGGAGTTCTATGTGTACTCAGACCAGGTTGCTGAATACTACTAGGTCCAGATACCCGAGGTATAACTTTAAGCATAGGTTGGACATGTTGCTATATTAGAGTGTAAGCAATTAGCTTACCAGGCTGATTATAAGGTACTTGAACATTAGCTTGCAAATTCTGTTGATTTAACGACATATTCCACACAGTACTTACCCTAGGATAAGAAGTTCCCATTGAAGGTTTTGATTCATAAGATGGACCATAACTAGGTTGATAATTTGGAACATAAGTTCGATAGTTTTCTGGATAATTTCCTTTAAAATATTGACCTCCTTGAAACAATTTTTGTTATTGATAAAACTACGGCCCTAAAGGAGGTTGTTGTCCTTGGAAAGGTTGTTTCCCTGGCACAGGGTACTGCAATTGAAGAGGTTGCAGACCTTGAATAGAGTACTGCCCTTGAGGTTGATATTTTCCTTGAGGTATGTACTACCCTTGTGGTATATACTGCCCTTGAGGTTTCCCTCGGGAGATAAATTAATACCGTGAGGATTCCCCCCAAGAGGTAAATTACTACCTTGAGGGTAAGGGATAGGAATATTTACAGACATCATGTAGACTTGTTCCACATTAAAAATTTTGGTATGGGATTCATTTGGACCAGAAGATTGTACTAGTTTTTTGGGAGAGGGATATGCTACTGAGAAGGTACCAGGAAGTGACTGGTATCCTAAAGGAACAGATGAACCACCATACAAAAAATTGTATGGTGATAAAGAAAACATGGATGGCTCACCAAACATGTTTAATTAAGGTCTGTAATTACCTCTGGGTCTGGTGTAAAAAGGAATGTGGGGTGGTGAATAGTTGAGACCATAATTACGTAGAAAGTTGGTTAACTAAGAATAACAAGGATCTATGGGCTATAATAGTAAATCGGTTCACTTGGCATTAGATCTAAATATTATTGTTGTGAAGGAAGTAGAACTTCTTCTTCTGTGTCAGTAATCTCTTCGATACTAATGAGACCAGGAGAAAAGTTCTCAGTGATGCGAAAATTCACTCGCAGTGAATGAGGACAACCAAGGGTTCGGGTTATGAACTCTGAAGCAGGCTCAGATGTAGCAGGTTTAGTTTTAGGTTCAGAAATTTGAGGTTTAGTAGATGATAATTCACTAGTTGTGGGAGAAAGTTCAACTAGTTTAGAAATTTTTAGTTCAATAATTAGGATGTGTTAATACTGATGTTTCCTCTTGTTTAGTTGACCCGACCCCTGATAGTTGGCCTTTTTTAGATTTAAGCTTTTCTAACTAACTTGGTGTGTACTCAGGGGATTTCCCCTACATTTTACAGGAGTGTCTTGATAATTCATCCATGGTTAAATTTTAACACATGAAATCAAACAAAATTTCAACAAAATAGGCCTAAATTTGCTAGGGAAACAATCAAATCGAACATGCACCTACAAAATATAAGAGACAATCCACACACAAACATCATGTTTCCACACTAAAAACGCTAGTTGGTGATTAAATCCAACGTCGTAGAATTCTAATGTGGAAAACTTGGCAGTTGGAATAGTTACCCCGACAACCTGCTTAATGTAACAGTCTGGTTCAAGTCTCTCTGCTTGTACCATCTCGAAGTGAAGGGTACCCTCCGGAAAGTGGTACAGTGGGACCTTCCCTCCACTGTCACCTTGGGAAAAATCTTGAAGATTATGGTCACTAAGGTCACCAACGAGAAAAAAATGTCCCTGGGGGAACAGTCTACGATCCAATATACATGCAAGGGCAGAGTATCAAGCTCAATCCCCTTGAAGGCTCCTTGATATTGTAAATCCAAGGTTTGCCAACAAGTGACCCCAGGCTCCTCGAAAATGGTTAATCTGAGGTTTACCATTTGTATTACATGCACATCTGCTATATTTCCCAATGAGATAGGTACGATTACCTCACTAGTTCCGACATGATCTCGTGGTTGACTCTTTTAAGAAGAGCTTCCTAGAGAAAAAATGCTAAAATTTGATTTTCCTACCACAAGATTCTACTTGTTTGTTTAAACTGTTTTGGAATGTTAATTACAACCTGTTCCAAAACACTAGCCTAAGCTATGTTGGTGCAATGAGCTCTAGAAAATGTAAAATATCTAGATTGATTTTATTAACGCGTTGTTTTTAATTTGGATGTTGCTTAAGACAAAAGGTATGGAGTTGAAACTTCAATGATGTTTGTGACCTGACTCAAAAATATGCTAAAAGCATATAAATGAGAAGTGAGACTCTTTTCTTTTCAATGAATCCTATTTAAATGAAAGATTGAGAGATTTAACAATTTTCAAAGCACCAATCCTTTCATTCATAAACAAAATATTTGAAAATAAGACAATTTCATAGAGAAATAAATTTGCAAAAGTGATCAATTTCTCTTTTGAAATGAAATTCCTTTAACAATCAGATCAAAAACTACAAATCAATAAACAAACCATTACCAAAAGAAAACAATATCTAAAAACTCTAAAAATATAAATTTCAAAATCAAAGAAAAATCTAATTTTGAAGTCTATCTAGAATGTTTGAGGACGTTTTCTCCTAGTTTGTGATCAGATTAAGAAAAAATTCTACTTATCTCAGCAGAAATGAAAACATCAAAAATGCTTTGGTATGATATCAGGCTTTAGTAAGCTAAAATATCTTCCAATTTTTCAAATGAAAAAGGAATCAATTTTCATTAAAAGCAAGGTTTGCAATGATCTTAATGGCTCAGAAAGACAATATCATCATACCATTAAGCTGAGGTAAATGAAGGTATCTTGTATGGATCAGCGAGAAAGTAAGGCAAAAATTCACTTATAAGATGCAAATAGGATGATAAATAACATAAATGCAAAAGTTGCTGAAAAGAAATTCACACACAAGATTTGACAACTAAGATAGACTGGGGCAAACAAAAATAATCAGGTGATCTAGCTCTAAAAAAGAGAATTTTGATTTTTTCAAAATTTTTTGAGAGGTCCGCAGTTGATAATGGAGACAAAGCGATAACACATTGTTTTGAACTAAAACCTGCGAAGGTTGCCGCACTGTTTTCTGCTAAAAACTGCGGAGGTAAGGAAAAATCAAGAAAAAATAAATAATCAACTTCTATTTTTTATGGATTATTAAAATTTATCTACCCAGCCCAATCTCAGATAAGTCAAAATCAGAAAACTCTAAAATTCAACTGAAAAAATAAAATAAATAAAACTAAGTGCTATTCCCCAAAAGACTCACCATTTTGTTATGAGGATTAATCCCTCTTGCAGACAAGAGCAATCTCCCTAGTCTTCAATGAATAGCTAGAAAGAAACATCCATTTGGAAATATTTTTCTCTAGATTAAATTCATTTCATAATTATTATAAGAGAGTAGAGAGGACATGCCCCTACCTTGAAATCCAACATTCGATGCAGTCCTTTATCCAGTCGCTCCAAAGAGACTTCTCTAATAAGTAGAACTTACAATCATAGGAAAGACAAAAGAATCAAAGCATATTCAACATATAATAATTAAGAAAAGTCAACCCAACTTAGTGATCAAGGAATCTAAGTATTGATGTTATTTCAATATGCATAAAATAAACTCAATGAGAAAAAGAGATCCATATGTATTATTTTGAATAAAAAGAGTAATCTTACAACCTGATGCCTTGATGTCGTACAAATTTCTCCCGGGGTCCTAAACAATCGTTCCTTCTTTAGTTTGATAATAATTCCTCTTTAAATACTAGCATGGAGTTATGGACATAAGGGTGTGATCATTCTCATGCCAACAACAGCTAGTGTAGAAAGTATGCACTCTTGGGAATTTCTTCAACAACTCACTTACAATATTTTAGCTTAGCATCTACCATCTACCCTTGAGACTGAAACTTGAGCTCAATTTATATGTCAGTGGAGGTAGTTATATTTCCATGAAGAGGGGGATTGATTCCTCTAATGAAGGTATTTGAGCTCCATTGACCAAGGGATAAGATCCATGAGTAGAGGGATAAAGCTCGAACTGTTCATGCCTCTAGAAGCTTCCAGTTGGGAGAATATTCGACCAGCTAGGCTTCTAGAATTTACTTTTCTTTTATTCAAATTTTTACAGGGGTCCACAGGTTTTAGTATCAGAACGTGAGGGGTTTTCTATGACTTATACACCAAGTATCCGCGAACTCGCAGGAAAAGGCTAGAAAAGGTGCAGAGGTAGACTTTTAAGGGTTTTAAAGAGCTTTTTTCCAATTCCAGGACTTGATTCAGGAACATTAAGGTTTTTGAATTCTAAAGAAGAAAAAAATAGGTAGTGATAAACCTATATGGAAATTCAAATTTCACAGTGATAAAATAACGTGCAACGCTATGCCTCCTCAAGATCCTTCTTCGCGCGGATGTACACATTGTGAAAATATTCTTGAAAATCAACAATTTGGTGGTATTCTTCAAACATATTTAGTGATAAGAGTGGCTTATAGTTGATCAACATGTGCAAAATCATATAAAATATGACCCAAAAAGAACTTATTTTCCATTTCTTATGTTTGTTCCTTTGAATTCCATAGTGAGGCGTACCTTGCAACCTCGCAGATGTCCAAGTCCACAGTGGGGAACTGTGATTCATATGGCTCTTTCCATGCCATAAGCACAATCAATAGCAATAACCACACGTAGTGGAATTTCTTCCCCTCATCCTGAGCCTCTCTGAAATCATCTAGAAATTCCTGACATAAATACCCATCCCATTTGAACAAGACTCCTTTGCTACATTGCGCAACCAAAGATACGATAGGTGCTGATACCTCATCTGCGAGACACTTCCACATAATCTTCCTTGCAAGACTATGTGCAGAAAAGTGCACAAACTAAAAATTTATATAACTTATATAAAACCCCTAAGACTTCTTGATTAGGCCATAGTCTTTCCTCATCTTATCTTCCACCTTCTTATCTTAATTCTAATGTTTTTGCATGCTTTTGGAAACTTTATATGAACGAAATTTAAGACAAGAAATCACTAAAGAATATGCAGATTAATTAAAATAAATGTTTTTAATGATTTAAAAATGAAACTTACAAGAAGTAAAAATAGGAAATGTTTTTAAGAAATAAAACTTAATCTATGATAAACATATATTGAATAAAAAGAAAATAAGCTAAACGATGAATCTTAAGTTATGTTAATTCAATATCTGTCGACTACTATGATAAATTATCCGTAGGAAATAAATCTTCCCAACATGACATGAATAAAATATCTATTCTAACATAATGATCTTCTAGAAATGATGCTAACAAGCAGTGAAATAACAATGATAAACCTAAACATATACACTATAGGAAATCCATAAATTATTGCAATGGAAATGGCAGTAAAGAATGTATCTACACTATAAAACACAGTAAGAAATAAAACATTTACTTATGCTATGAAAATGCAAATTAAAACAGAGTGTTTCTATGCTAGAAAACACAACAAAAACATAGCATGTATCTATGCAAAAGCATGAAGAACTGAACTATGAAAAAACAGGAAATTAAGAAAAATAAACCTCTTCTGTTGCAGGGGCCCTCCACAATAGATGGCTTTTGATCTATTCTTTACTAGCTACACATTAAGACTCCAGAACACTTCTTCATTGAAATTAGGAATTAAAAAAATGTTTTATGATGTTATAACCATGCAAAAAAATATTCATTGTTTTGCTTTATGTTTATAGAGTATATATAATAATTTGTGCTTAACATATTGAGTTTTTTATGAATAAAAAATTATAACAATTGTAATTTTAATTCTAAACTAAAACAGAGGAATTCTATTTCTCGATGATTTTCTATTTAGAAACCAAATTGGAGAGTCATGATTTATCTGGACTCTCACTACTTCGCTTATCCATGCATTGAATTGCTTCCTTGATTTTGCCACTGGGCATTCTTCTTGATGATTTGGATCAAGATAATAGGAGAAGATTTGTGAGGGGATCATTACCTATCTACACATGTTCTTCTTTATTCCGTTGGAGCACTAGAGTTAGGCAAACCATGGAGGTTGGTGCAGAATCACAGATCAACTCACAAAACTGCAAACTAGGGCTTCAAAGAACCTGAAATATCTCCCAAATGGTAACAAGTTCAGGAAAACGAATCTTCAAGAGCTTAATTGGGCCCTTTCCGAACAAAACCCATGTTGTTGTTTTTCAATATTGTCTCTTTTTTTCCTCAAAAAATGCATTGTAAGTTGATTAGTCAAATATTCTGTGATTTTACCTTGATCTTTTCTTGGAGGTCCACATGTGCGAGTTGGGTGGAATTTGACCAATCACAATCCATATTGGAGCTTCTATAAACCATGTACAAGTCAACTATTGCATTCTTGAGTGGTGCTACTACCTCAAACATGGAGGTAGCTACAGAAACGTGACTAATTTGCAGCAACTTGAACTTGCTAAACTGCCATTAGTTAAAACCATGAAAAATTATTCTTAATCTACTAAAAATAAAGGGAAATGATGTTAATTAACCACTTATACATATAGAGACATATTTTGTATAATTATGGTAAAAATGGTGGCAAGTGAGTGAAATGGTGGAATGGTTGGTTGGAAATAATGGCTTAATGAATGAGGAAAAAAAGTGAAAATGATGACAAATCAATGACCCCACATCTCCCCCACACTGAGATTTTTTCATATCCTCATGAAAATTGAGTCCCAAAGAAAATGAACTAAATACATATTTTATTTATCCACACAAGGTTGTCCAATTTCATTCTTGCTAACATCATGAGAGCAAGAATCCTTGATGATTACTTGTTTGCTTGCATAAAATAGAATATTTATTTTTACGCTTTACTAAAGTCCACACCAAGTCTCATCTCCATGGAAAAAATTTAATTTCCAACACCCCCGTCTTTTATGCCTAAATTTGAAAGTTGAATGTTTCAATGGAAAGTAGCTTCTATTACACAGTAATACAAAGTATTACAGAGTATTCCAGAAGCTCCAATCTACATTATGTATCTGACTGTGGAAAGATTCATGCCTCAGCTTATATTATTCATATTAGAATCCATGTCACCCAGTTGTGCTGTAATTAGACCATAAAGTGACCAAGAAATGGAGTTGAACCAGTAAAACCATCTCCACTGTACAAGATTTTTCATTCAAGGGACAATGAACCCATAGAAGAGAAAAATGTGCAGCAATTTATATAAAGGTGAAAGAAACATTTTCTTTAATCTTTGGGGATGAAATCATATTTGTTTCTCTCTTTCTCTCTCTCTAGGATACTCCATTTCATAGGCATATTGTTTGTGCAGACTTTAGAGTACTTTGAACATCTATTTTTCTATTAAAAAAATTATGAGTTATAATTTCAACACATAACTTAGCTAAATCCATCTCTTGCCTAGTAGACGAGTCAAAACATAGCAGATTTCATTGACCTCTATTATTTCCAAAAAGTTATCTAAGAAAGGAGTGATTGCATCTATATTCTCTTTTAAAGAAATAGACAATGGATCAAAACATCACAAAATAAGACATTGAGGTCTATCATTTATGCACAATAACAATGATGACCACCAACTAATGCTTTCATTCCTTCACAAGCATGTCTTTAATGAACCTTTGGTCCAAAATCTTCAAATTTGTCTTGGAAACAACTCTTAAACACCTCATAAACTAGTATATTAACATTTCACCATTGATGTCATATTGCAAACTCAGGAAATGTAAGACATTTATGGTGACTTCTATTATGGATTGTTGCCATGCCAAGCTTTCATACTCATAGTATTTGCATGATTACTTTTGAATGTACTGAACATTATTTCTTGATGACAAAAATTGCGGATAGAGTATTAATTTTGTATGAGGCATAGATCAACGATGGAAAATATGGTTGAGGGTTAAGTTAAATGACGAAAACCATGGTTGAGGGCTAGGTCAATGATGGAGAAGATAATTTGTAAGAATGTCGATTAAAGTGGTAATTTATCATATTTCCCTAAATTTTTAATAAAATAAAAAGTATTATAAAAATTTTTACCTCTAGTTTACCTTTTGAAGAACTTGAAATGCTGAAGTAGGAGTTGTAGGCATTGATTTGGCTCAGGTACGTTGTTCCATCACTTCGACCTTGCTCCACGAAATGTACCATTTTCATGTAGCAGACTTGTTTTCCAATTTCTCTTAAGTGGTAAATTGGATTCTCCTAAAATATTTTTAGGTGGTTACTATTAATATTATTCATCTTCCCACAAAAATTCTTAGTGAATGGGTGCAGGGATCTCGAGAAAAATGAGAAATGGCTGTCGGTGAAAGTAGCCAATTTCTTGAAAAATACACACTGGAATTTATAAATTTTTGTGTGTTAATTTAACCTGCCTCAATGCATTTACCATAAAAATTTGAGGCCCAACAGATCCACAGTTTACAAGATATGGGAAAATCAATTTCTTCCCTATTTCACCCTTCACGCTGCCTAAAGTTGCAACAAAAACATATGCCACAAACTCATTTTAAGGCCAAATTGGGTGATTCAAAAGGTAAACCATGTATTGTTACCTTTTCTACTGCCACATGCCTTTAGAATCCCATTTTTATGAAGAAAAGGTGCTTCTGTTCAAAAATACCAAATTCTATCCTAATTTGTGCATAATGATAAAAACTGAAAATCCACCTTAAAAGCCCACTTGAAATGCCCTTCAAAATTGCTATTTTTTTTAATTTTGTCCACACCTTACTCAATTGATAATATTATAAGAAAACCCAGAAGCTCAAATTTTTTTATTTCTACTCCAATCTATTGAAATATCTATTCAAAAACTACCTCCGAAAAAAACTACTACATCAAAAATAGGTTTCTACAGCAATAGCTATAGAAACTGCATTTTTCCGCAGCTATTGCAAAAATTGTCAATTTTACAGAAACTTGTTTTCTTCGAGTTTGAGCTGCTGATTTCGATTTTGTACTACATGATGAAGTATAAACCATGAAACATAATGCATATTAACTGAAATAGACCCAAATTTATTGTTTTTTCTTGAAAATGAAAATGAATGAAAAAGTGTTGTAATGGTGCCATCATGTTGTTGTTGAATGACAAAAAGGTGAACATGCTGCTATAAAAAACCAATAAAATGCACTGCTGCAAGTTGTTGTTGATTCCATAAAACCATTAGTCTTCATCGAAGCCAAAATTCATGGTACAATTCTTACCATGTGAAATGAGTGTGTCGAAGTCAAGCATGGG
Organism: Pinus albicaulis; assembly: GCA_034641835.2. Taxonomy (NCBI): domain Eukaryota; kingdom Viridiplantae; phylum Streptophyta; class Pinopsida; order Pinales; family Pinaceae; genus Pinus; species Pinus albicaulis. The sequence continues at coordinate 59,215,510 of CM076576.1, forward strand.
AAGAAATCAGTGGATTACTGATCAATGATGAAAACCGTTAACCAATGTGAGAAAACTCACTGATAATGTAAATGAGTGTCAAGGTACCTAAGTGCATCTTGACAGGGACGAATGAATGTGTTGAAGTCGAGTCGCCTGCAAGATTTGACAGTCAAGAGACATTTCTTTATTCCCAATGTTATAAACCAGGAGGCCTACCATTGATGTATGCAAGTTCCAAGGCACTCCAAATAATCTCTAATCTTGATCCTAGATAAGGTGTTGAGGTCGATGGGACAAGATCTGTTGGAAGTTGGGCCTTAAGGAATCCCACATCAACCAACTTGAGCTTAGAACCAAAAATTATTTGAAGAACCATAATAAAATATTGAAATCATCATGAAATTGCAAAACCTATTGTGAAATTTTCTCGCCAGTTTCCTGGTTCTCAAGAAAATCTCATGTCCAATTGCGCTAACAAGATGGTTTTCACAATAAGACTTATTTTTCTCTTTAATTTTTTTTACTCTTTTATTTTTATATATCTCCTACTCTACTTGAAAAATAAATATCGTTCAAGTATATGAATACTTCAAATGGAACCATTTGTGTAACAAGATGATAGCTACACTCATATGCAGGTTTGAAATATACTCTTTGATGTGTACCAGTATACGATAGACCAATTGGCTTGATTGAGGTGATGTCAGAACATACTGAAGAATGGAGAATTGGGATCTGATGAATGTCTTGAACCAAGATTCAATGTAATGTTGTCTTCCTTGTCTTATTTCTATCAAGTCATGCAAGTATTTAGAGATCATTGATATCCATTTATAGAATCTGGTCATAGGCATGCAAGAAACTTATCAATCTCAGGTTCCAACAACAGCGCTTTATGAATAGGCATCCATGATTCTTGGACCTTATTTGCATCTTCTTCTTCTAGTTTTTTTTCTTCAATGGTAGCTGCAGAATCATTTTGAAATACCTCAAAATTTTAAGTGGATTGAGGTGTTTTATTATTGGGGATATGAAATGATTGTGCAGGTATTTGAGTGGGAATTGATCTTTGTGGTGCTTGTGTGGTTGGTAATAGGAAAGGTTGAATTTAGGTCAACTGAGGGTGATATTGATGTTGTGGTAGAGGTGAATGGTATGGATAACATTGATATTGATATTGATGACAGTGAGGAAAATATTGAGGATATGGTGGATTTCCTTTGTAGGTCCTTTACCAACTTTGTTTCCAAGATTGGTTTTGATGTTGGGATTGAGATGGCCAAGGTATCCAAGTCAAGGTTGTTTTCCAATACCTTGAGATTGAAGTGCGTAACCTTGAAACTGTGCATAATAATATTGCATCATATTGGGTTGATGAGGCTGCCATGATCCTCTTGGAGCTACATAATAGAGTTTCTCTTTTTCTTGATTTTCTCCACTATCCTTCTAGTAAACTGCCATCAACCCTGGTAAGGATGGGAAATATTCAGTAGTATATGATCTTGCACAAATTTTACAAATTTTAATGTTATCAAGTGGACATTCATGCAAAGAATGTTTCTTTTTACATTTAGGGAAAAATAAAGCAACGTTTTCAACTTTTTTCTTGTTTTGCACTCTTGGCATGTCAATTTGTTCATTTAAATTACCAAGAATGTTTAGAAAACTGTTAAGTTCAGTTTGAATTAGCAATCATGATGTTGACTTAATTACTCGTGCCATAAATGGTTCTTGAGGGGATCTTACATACTTTGCTTTTCTTCTTGCTATGTTCTTGCATAGTTCACAAATCTCTTGAAATGACAATTGATAGACATCTCCTTTTCCCACCAGATTAAGAAGATCAATCCATTCATCCTTTATAGCATTTAGTAGGAGATTTTTTAATGTTTCTCATCCTAAATTATGCAATTTAGATCTTTTGATATTATAAGTAAATCTCTCAACTAAATCTTCTAGGCTTTCATCCTCTTTTTGGTTCATCTTAAAGACGTCATTTCTAAGTTATGGTGTATGCAATAATCTTTATATTTTTCCAAAAATAATCTTTTAATATCATCCCATGTACTTATAGAATTTTTTCCTAAAGTCATGAACCATCTAAGAGATCTATCCTTCAATGTTGCCGGAAACAAATTCAATTTTTGAATCTATAATGAGTAGCCATAAGATCTACAAATGATTTTAAATTCAAAAAGAAAAGTTTCCTGGTCTTCTAATCTCATACCTTTGAAGTTAGGAAGTACAGATGGAGTGTTTTTCTTCACATGAACATTGATATCAGTCTCTTGAATGGGAAAATCAATAGGATATTCCTCATTATCATCATCTTCAGTCATTTCTTCTACCTCCTTTATCACCTCTTCTTCTACCTGAAAAACTAGGAATTCATGATGTTGATGTGTGGTTCTTATTGCACCACGTGATTGCACCAGAAATTAAAAAAAAGGCTCCTATTTACACTTCCCCACTGCAATGGCGCCAAAATGTGTAGTCAATATAATTTCTTAAAATTCTATCATAAATTATCGATCGGAGTTGGTAAGCTTGTGAAGTGCAAGTGCACTATATATGCTAGAAGCCTTTTCTTACTTAATTTATTATGACGATTTTATATATGAAGGTTGTTTTAAGGATTGTGTTTATTTTGAATGTCTAAATGAAATTGAGAAACAACTTATTCTTTGCGAAATGAAATCTAAGTTCAAATAAGTTCTAAAACTATGATGAAAATCATATTCTTAGCTTGTTAATAGTTAATGATTGACTTTGAGAAAAAATAAAGTTCTAGAAGCAAGAAAAAATTCTAATGTTTTTGTATGCTTTTGGAAACTTTATATGAACGAAATTTAAGACAAGAAATCACTAAAGAATATGCACATTAATTAAAATAAATATTTTAATGATTGAAAAATGAAACTTGCAAGAAGGAAGAAAAGGAAATGTTTTTGAGAAAAAAAGCATAATCTATGATAAAATTATATTGAATAAAAAGAAACAAAGCTAAATGATGAATCTTAAGTTATGATAATTCAATATATGCTGATTACTATGATAAATTATCCCTAGGAAATAAATATTCCCAACATGACATTAAAAAAACATGTATTCTAACATAATGACATTCTAGAAATGATGCTAACAAGTAGTGAAAAAACAATGATAAACCTGAACATCTATACTATGGGAAATCCAGAAATTATTATAATGGAAATGGGAGTAAAGCATATATCTACACTATACAACAAAGTAATAAATAAAACATGTAATTATGCTATGAAAATGCAAATAAAAACAAGGTGTATCTATGCTAGAAAACACAAGCAAAATATAGCATGTATCTATGCGAAATCATGAAGAACTAAACTATGAAATAACAAGAAATTAAGAAAAATATACCTTTTCTGTTGTAGGGTCCCTCCACAATAGATGGATTCTGATATATTCTTTACTATCTATGCACTAAGACTCCAAAACACTTCTTCATTCAGATTAGGAATTAAAATAGAGTTTTATGATATTATTACCATGTAAAAAAATCTTCATTGTTTTTCTTTCTATTTACAGAGTATATGTAATAATTCGTTCTCAAAAAATTGAGATTTTTATGCATTAAAAACTTAAAAAAATCCTAATTTGAATTAGAAGCTAAAACAAAGGAATTATATTTCTTGATGATTTGATATTTGGAAACCAAATTGGAGAGTCGTGATTTATCTGAACTTTCATTGCTTTGCTTATCCACATGTTGACTTTCTTCCTTGATTGCACCACTGGGCATTATTCTTGATGGTTTGGATCAAGGTAATAGTAGAAGATACATGAGGGGATAATTACCTATCTACACATGTGCTTCTTTGTTCAGTTGGAGCACTGGAGTTTGGCGAACCATGGAGGTAGTTGTAGAAGCACGGATCAGCTAACACAACTGCAAAATAGGGCTTCAAAGAACCTGAAATATCTCCCAAATGCTTACGAATTCGGGAAAACGGCTCATGAAGAATTTAATTGAGCCTGTGTTGAACAAAAGGTAAGTTTTTTTTTTTGTGAGATCCAATTTTGTTTGCTCAGAAAAGGCATTTTAAGTTGACTATTCAAAATGGTTGTGATTTTCCCTTGATATTTTCCTGGAGGTCCACATGTGCAAGCTGGGTGGAATTTTACCAATCACAATCCATATTGGAGGTTCTAGAAACCATGTACAAGTGTTGTATTTCATTCTACAGTGGTGCTACTACCTCAACCATGGAGGTAGCTACGGAAACTTGAAAAATCTACAACCACTTGTACTTTCTAAACTGTCATTAGTTAAAAACATGTAAAATTATTCTTAATTACTAAAAATAAAGGGAAACGATGTTAATTAACCACTTAGACATACAAAGACATGTTGGCAAGTGAATGAAATGGTACAATGGATGGTTGGAAATAATGGTTTAATGAAAGACAAAAACAAGTGAAAATGATGACATATCAACGACCCCACACTTCTTGCACACCAATACTATTGGAGTAGAGAAATAACTTTGACTAGGTTGAATTGTAGCAGCCTCTAGCATTTCTGTAACCTTGCATTCAATCTCACACTTTTGGGAATAAGGATATCTGTAAGGCCTAATTTTTATAGGAACACTTCGTGGAATCAAATGAATAGAATTATTATGATCACGAATACGTGGGATTCCTTTGGGAGTTTCAAACACCTTGGAATGATTGTCCAATACTTTTTGGAGATCAAGATAAATAGATTATTTTGATGTTCGAACATCTTGTGAGAATAATTGTGGATTTACGCCTCGTTTTATTTCTTCAGAAGATTTTTCATGACATTAGAGATAATTATCTTTCCTATATTCCCTTCAATACCCCATAATTAAACTTTTTTTCCTTCCAACAAAAATTCAAGAAAAGTTCTTGAAAATTAAAAGCTATCATCCCCAAAATATTGTAACCGTTAGACTCCTAGAACAACATTAGCACCACCTATTAGAATGGAGAGCATCGAAATATTCAATACATATTCCCCTATGGTTAGCTTGATATTATGGCACTTTATAGAGCAATTTATAGTTCCTCCATTTTCAACCATCACGTGACACTCTGGTGCTGGGTATAGGAAGCAATTCAATTCCTTTGCTACCTTACAATGAATAAAATTATGGGTACTACCCGAATAAATCAACACTATTAAATTTTTCTTCTTAATATGTACTTCTATCTTGATAGTTTGAGGGGTGGTAATTCCTGCGAATGCATTATAAGATATGGTCAGATTCATTTCTTCTTTCTCTGGGGTTGGTTCCTGGTGCATATCCTCTTCTTGTGAAGTTTCTTATTCATTTTCTTCCTCCTCTTCACAATATATATAAACTAATTTCTTCTCAGCACACTTATGACCTTTAGTGTATTTTCTATCACAATTGTAGCAAAGCCCTTTTGCTATTTTTTCTTCTAATTTCTTTGGTGCCAACTTTGTAGGTTGTGGAAATCTAGGAGTAGCAACTCTATCATCTTTATAGTTGTGATTGGTAGGCGTCCTTGTTGCCATAATATTTCTTTCAATTTCTTTTCCAACATGAATTCCTTCTCCAATGAATCAGGTTCCCAAAGTTGAACCTCATGTTGGATGTTATCCTTTAAAGTCCCTATGAATACATCAATCCTATGTTCCTCTAGAATGTCAGTTACCCTTATATTTAATTTTTGGAAGTCCTCGATGTGCTCCACCATTGAACCCTTTTTTTTGAGATTTATCAATTGGCTAAAGAAGGTGTTGCTCTTTGTATCCTCATAATCTGCTATAATTTCCTCCATACAAATTGACCAAGTGACAATTTATTTACGAGATAAATCCATCAATACCATACAAATGTATTTTCTTATAAATATAAAATTGCAATGAGTACCTTTTGTGTGTTTTGCACATTATGGAGATCAGGTTATTGCTTCATCTGTAGTATCCATGTTACGAGATCCTTACCATCAAACTTCCTCATATCAATCTTTGGAATATGGTGGGTCTTCAATCCAACTTTAGAGTTTCTTAAAACATGATTAACAATTATTTTTTTCTCATCATGAGTTTCCTCTACAACCTTTTCGCCATTAGGAAGATTTTCTTGTAGCAATTTTGTCAAACCTTTCTTCAAGCCTTTCATGTCTTTCGTTAAATCTTCCATGTTAATTTTTAGTTTTGATTTTAAACTATTCATGTCACCTTTTAAGCCATGCATTTCACCTTTTAGTTCTTATTTGTTTTCTCTTTGTGACAGTGAAATTTGTTGCACTTGGTCCCATAATTTTGATGTATCATATTGCACTTCTTCCCCTTCATGTGTCATAGAAAAGTTTTATGAGGGATTAATGGGTGTGAAATTATTTTTGGGAGGCATTATAGAACCCAAGATTGATATCAATGCTTCAATATTCCCTTGGAATCACTTCCAACTTATTTTTCAAACAAAATTTATGCAATTTTAAAAATATTTACACACATTTTTCTTGCTTTTGAGGAGCTCAATACTGAAATTGACGTATCTCTATGATTTTTTATACCAAATATTTGAATTTTTGTCCTATAGTAGCCCTATGAGTCTTCTTCCCAATGCCATAGGTCTAACCTAATTTTCATTCATCAATATAAAGCTATTCCCGATCTCCCACAATGACCTGATTATGGACGGGTTTAGTAGAGTGAACTTGTACGACATGCCACATGTCACTGTTTGGACCTTTAGCTATGAAAACATTACACAAGAAACTAATTCCATGGAATTTCGTCCACTTTTCACATAATTTCAATCTGATACCTGAAATGAAAGTTATGACGATTTTCCTTGGGTCACTTGTTTCATATGTAATTTGCGAGCTTACAAAAACCCTAATTTCCTCATATCATATCTTTGAAAATATAGCGAACCAAGATCTAAAATTTGGTGATGAGGTTCATCTGGATTTTGGATCAAATTTGTTTTTTTTTTCAGCTTCTGAACCTTCGTAGAAACAAATTTATAGCGAAAATTCCATGATTTCTTGTTTGAAGAAGTGAAACCCTAGAATCGCAAGCTATGATACCAAATGTTATGAAACCAGCTCATGAAATAGAAGAAAAGATATATAAACGACTTAGAAAACAGCCTCTTCGAGGGGGAAACCTCCTTTAAATTAAATAAATGCACAATTATTAGATGATACAAATGAAAAAACCACATTTCTATATATAGGGGTCTAAGGGGTCACAATATAATGCTAGCTGACATAACAATAATAATGTAAGGGAACAATAATAACAATAGTGGGATTGGATGGGGCATAATGATAACAATATGGGGACTACATGGGAACAAGAATAACAATAAGGGGGATACACTAAAAATAAGAATAAGGGGGATACACTAACAATAAAAATAAGGGGATACACTAGTATTAGAGGACATAGCCTGATTTTTGTAGGTTCATTCTGAAAATTTGATGAAAAGTGGACTACAAGGTGGGATGTTTTGAAGCAGGTAGATCTAGTGTGAAAATTTATGAAACGTGGTCCATGATGGTGCTGTGGTTTAGATATTTCAATGAGGAATTCAAATCTTCCTTCCAGTATTAGCTGGTGATCATATTAGGGGGTTGGAACTCCCTTCTAGTGGGTTTTAGTAAACGAGATTAGTGGGTTGAAGCTCCCCTCCAATTGAAGCTGGAAAATGAGTGAAGCTTGTATCCTTCTGAAGGTGGGTGCCTATGTGCTGGTATGATTCTGTGCTACTAAAATATTATAATCAATTCTCTTTAGAATAAATTTTGAAGATAGAGACAACAACAACGTTGGTTTTCTATCACATTGGGTTTTCAGCTTAAATCTTGGTGTTCATGTGTGTTGTTTATGTGTGATGGTTTACTATGTTCTTACTGCACTATTTTACTACTTATTAAATGTTTGATGAATCAATGATCCATTGGTTTAATTTAAACAAATGAAGATTTATTTGAACTATAAGCTTATGGGATATACTCTAGTTTCCTAAATAACAGTCATGTACATACACTAGTTTTGTTCAGTCAAGTAGCGTACATAAATTAGAAAAATAAAAATTTAAGTTTAAGTAAGTTTTAAAATACCAATTCATACCACCCCCTGCCCCTCTCAATATTTTTCCCAACAAATGGGGAAAGAAGAAATATTTTTCCAAAATTAAATGCTTCCATTGTCATGAATTCAAGAACTATGCTACGAAGTATCCACACAAAAAGGAAAGTAATAATACCTCAGGAGGAACAACAACTTTAGCCTTGGCTTCATAGTTTGAGGTTGAATTTACCCTTAGCACATGCATGGCTAGTACAATTATGGGAGTGTGTGGTACTTGGACTCAGGTGCATCATCCCATATGACAAGGTGTAGAAAGTTTTTCAGTGACCTAGAAGAAAAATATTTGCAGATGCCCATTGAGTTGGGGGACGAGAGAAGTTACTCTGCAACTGGGGTTGGTACAGTCACCTTTTCATTAGAGGAAATTTCAGCCTAAAATTGCCCATGAAAATTTGACGTACATAATATGTAAATCATTCAACATCCTTTAATTTTAAAATGCAGTACATGTAAATATTTTGGAGGGAAAATTAAAAAACACTACTTTTTTAATTGTATTTTTGCTTTAGTTCCTTATAGGTTTAGTAAAATTTCAAGCGTACGCACTTTTTGGATACAAAATTAAATTATGCATCTAACGAGTACCCATTATGCATACTTTTGAGAAGACCCACAATGAAAAAAAGTGAAGATACATTAAAAAACTGTGTTCAACACGTTCTTTTAATGTATCTTCAAATTTTTTCAATGTGAGTCTTCTCAAAAGTATGCATAGTCGGTACTCATTGAATGCATTATTTAATTCTGCATCCAATGAGTGTCTACACTTGAAATTCGAGTAAAATTGTAAGGAGATAAGCCAAAAATACATTATAAAAAAAGTAGTTTTCTTCTTTTCCCTTCAAAATTCATAACTCTTATTTTATTATTTTCCTATTATGTTATAACTTTTTCTTAAGAGGCCAATTTTAGGATTAAATCTCATCTAATGAGATGGAGTTAGGCTCCCCTCTTAGGCTCAAGGCTGTCATGTTTGTTCCAGGACTAAAGAAAAATCTCATATTTGTTGTAGTTTTAAAAGACCTTCGTTATGATGTGATATTAAATAAAGGAAAGGAAATCCTAAGACACATAGCCATGAGATAGGTGAAGAAGATCGAGGTTCGTGTGAAGAACTTTTATAAGATATATGTTGAAGAATGTGTTGCATTAAGAACTAAGGTGGAGAAGGTGTAGAACCGTGATGATGGTGAACTTTGGTACAAAAGACTGCCATTTGCATCATGGAACCCTGAAGATTATGCAACAAATAACCACGTGCCTCCCCAAAGGATCACTAGACCAGTAGTATGTATTAAAAGGATGTGTTTGGTGTATTATATGGTATATTAATGGAACAAAGCTTAATTTCAATCTGGGGTCCATGGACTTCGAGACACAACATTCGAGATTCCAGAGAAAGACACTAGCAACCTGCAAAAGAAAACCCTAACTTGTCTAGAAAATGCTCATACATTTTAATTTCAACACTATTAATCCATGTTCTTATCCTTCACACCAAATAAATCCTTATAATTTAAACCATAAACAACAATCCTGCAAAATCATTAACAACATTCTAAGTTCTGGAAAACAGTGCATAAATTCTCAATTCAAATAGTACACTATATTTGGAAATTTTTGTTAAAGATAAAAGAAATAAGAAATCAATAAGAATTTTGTTCATTTAAATCTTCTAATAGCTAAATGAAATGGAATTAAAAACTTATTTAACTAACCAAAGGACTATAAAGAATCAATGCCAATTAGTTCCTAAAAATAATCCCAACTGAACACTCCACTCTTCTTTGTGATTTTAAAAGTAAAGTGTGGTACTCTTAGTTCGTTAATCATGTTATATTACATAAAAGGAAATTCATTCTTTGTTATAGTTCTCGAAATTAGAAAATTCCCCAAACCAAATATATGAAATTGTAATTTTAATCCATAATGAAGATTTGCAAAATGTGGGAAATGAAATCAATATGAAAATAAATTCAAAGTTTTGAAAGAATAGAAATAAGATAAAAATCAAATCTCCAGCAAAATTTATTGTACTAATCAACTTGAAATATCATCAACACTAGTTGCATGCACAAACCAGACAAACAAATCAAGCTCATAAATTCAAGAAATGTAATCGATCACACTTGTTGACTAGTAACATTATATTGTAGAACTTGTTTAAAATCAATCAATTTCCAATGGTTATGTTTCATAAGCATTGATTTAAATATGAATTTGTAACTTTAAACCAAGAAACCATAGTTTTAACAATTAACAAACCTTAGGCAAGAATAGAGGAACCAAAATCAATCATGCTAAACCATGATTGGACCTAATCATATGTTGAGGATTGAGAAAGGTGAAGAACCCATGAACATTGAAGAGAACCTGCCTGATGTGAAACTATTTTATATAAGGGTTTCAGATGATCATCTCACAAACATTATTGAGTTTTTGAACACAAGGATGGCACCTACAAGATGTACTACGCAGCAGAAAAGGAGCCGGTAGTTAAGGGATCATATTTTTCTTTGATTGTAGGAAATATATATAAAATGGGGCCAGATGAAGTACTATGCAGATATGTCTCTGAGCATGAAATACAAAGCATTATGGAAGAAGCTCGTGACAGATTTGTAGGAGGCCATTATGCAGGAAAAGCCACTACACATAATATTTTGAGAGCTGGATTATGGTTGCCTACATTACAAAAAGATAAAAATGAATATTGTAGATCCTGCGATGCTTGTCAAAGAACAGGAAGACAATCTAGGAGAGATGAAATTCCCTTGAACCCTCAAGTGACATTGCGATCATTTGATAAGTGGGCAATATACTTTTTTGGACCAATCAATCTATCAGGGAAGAAGACTAGCGTGAGGTACATTATCGCTACCACATATTACCTAACAAAATGAGACAAAGCTAAGCTAGTAAAGGATTGCACCACACTTATTCGAAGTACTTGAGTTATGGATGGTTTGTGCACTTTCCACGGCTGATCGATACCTGATGCAACCCCAACCTTAGTAAGGTCGCAACACGCCTCGGGTGAGACTCTCTGTTCCTCGGAGCAGGGTGAAAATGTTGGTGTGTGTTAGAATACTGCGGTAACCCTTATTGGCCACCTTCCCGAACTTGGGTCTCCCCCTGAGACCTATTTTCTTGCCAAAAATTCTCATAATATTCTGAAACATATAATAGATATTTTTTCATAAAAAATAAATCATCAAGAATCTTCATTCCTTGAGTACTATTCAACACTAGAACCCAATCATCGTGCTTCTTCCATAATTCAATTTGGACATAAAATGATTCTACAAACCTCCAAAACCATTTGAAACTATAAAAAAACTATAAAAAAATAAATACTCTACAAACTAGCTTATTCCGAGTGTGTTCTTCAAAAGGGATTATTGTCGCTGTGACAATCAACTTCCAAAAATTTTCCTACACTTGAAAGTGTTGGAGCGTCCTTGTGATCTTACAGTTTGTCATTTCAAGTGTTCCATTGTCGCTAAATGGTCAGTTAATATTTCTCAAGTTCCTAATTCTTCTTCTAATATTCTAAAGTGTTGAAGGCACTTGAGTACACATTCTCAGCCTTTAATGCATTCATAAGCACAAATCTTCCTAGCGAGCTTAATAGTCAATGACTACTCATGATTATAGGAATTACGCAGTTCTTGAGAGTAAGACTTGTGTAGTCACTGAGAATAATTCTTGTGAAATTCTTGGTTACAATATATGTGTATTCATTATTAACAGTAACTATGCAATCCATAAGGATATTACATTGTGTAATCCAAGCCATGTTGAAAAATGGAAATAAGAAAATCCTAATTTATTTTTCCCTTGAATTAAATTAGGAAAAATTTTAATTCCACATCAAAAGACAACAATAATGTGTTAACTAAGTTAGTTTGAATTAGTTGGTGCAGTTAATTTGAGTTGATGGCTTAACTGGAGTCATTTAAAGTTTCTCTTAAATTTCAGGAGCCTAGGTTGGGTTTAATTTGAGTTGTAACAATTTAATTCAGTTAAATTGAGTTTAAGTCAGTTAAACTAGTTCCAACTATTCGAGGAACTAGTAGGAGGTCTAGCAATGTGGTGTAACTTCAGTGTTAAACCATTTACCTTATAAATCATCCATAATTAACTCATGCATTCATGATATATGAGTTACCAAGTTTCCTAGTTGATATTGTGGTTCAAGGGAAATTTACTATCAATTGTATAATTATCCAAGTTATACAAGTGGTGCATGCAGTCAAAGAAGGGCCTATAAGGATTGTACAGTTATAGATGAGGAATTAACCTAAATAATAGGGGATGATTCCAAAGGAAAAATATCAAGGAAATAGGGGCTTGGAAGGTAGGAAAATTGACTAGGTATTGGCCAAAGTTAGCTTGTGAGGCAGGGAGATAGATTATACTTGTGCAGAGATTGTTCATACTTGAACAAACATTTTATTTATTATCTATTTTATGATTAATGAAATACATATAGGAAGGAGTTTTGAGAAGTGGCTTTCCCCTAGATATATCCTCTTGTTATGTGTGTTAATTTATTCATGTCACATGTTTTTGATATTGCTTCTCAATCGTAAATAATTTCCGCAGATGAGTAGAGTAGATTTGAGTCTTATGTTTTAGTAAATTACATGAGAAATTTTAAATCTACATTAAAAGTATACATGGCATCAAATCTAGAATCACAGTAGAGAAGAGACATCAAAGCTTTTGCGTGAGGTTCCAATTTCAAGATCACTATTGTATGATTTATCTGGGACTAAGAAGATGAGTTCAACCGAACTTAGGTTTGAGTATGTTATGGAAGGAACCACAAATTTTATGGCATGGAATATATGTATGGAGGTGGTATTATATTATAACAGGCTACTAGATTACATCAAGACAGGTGTAGTTAAACCCCCAATAATTGATGTTGAGGATCTCGCTCAATGGAAGAAGGATGTAGCTAAAGCGAGGAGGATCATATTGGAGGGAGTTCAAGATCGATCATATCACTACAAGGGAAAGACCCTTTAGAAGATGTTTTTGAGGAACCCCTTATAAAAATAGCCTAGACATCCGTTTCTAGTAGAGGTTACTAGAGGAAGTTAGCGGGCAGAGGCTTTTGTAGATGTTTTTCGTTTGGTGCATTTATCATTCAAAACTGCACTAGTGTCCTCAACAATAGAAAGCACCGGTGTGAACAAAACATTCGCACACCAGACACCGTATGCTCCGTACACACCAGCCTGGTGCGTGGTACTACTAGAGAGCACTGATGCTTTACAACTCTTCTAGACTAGTGCATCATAAAATATCGTGCAAAAATAGAAACTGCCTGGTGCAGTATTAAGAAACTGCACCGGTGTGCCTATAAAACCCCCCACACCAGACCAGGGTTAAATAAAAAAAAATGCAGTCAAAAACCCACATTTTTCGCCTTTTTTAGTGCTCTAGAGCTCTCACATAACAGTGCAATTTATCCTTGTATGAGCCACCCTGACATCGGTGCTCACATTGCACCCATTGCATGCACTGCTGTTGTGCATTACCCACCAATCTCCAGCTTACATTTTACAAAATGGTGGGAATTTTATTTTTTTCAAATTCTACAGTCAATATGCCTCCTCGATGGCCAAATGTAGAGGTATTTTTTCTTTTTTTCCATAATTAATCTTTTTAGCGAATTAGAATTTCAAATAACCTTAAAATTAACCATTTAAATGAAAAAATAAAATTTTGTCGTGTAGTGCGCACGAGCCGTTAGGCTCGCCCCGATAAGTGGTGATGCCTATAAAATTTTTAGGCCACACCGCAACTAGTGCTAACGGTATCTGCACTGTGTTCGGGATGGTACTGAAAGGCGAACCGCATTATTTTAAAATTAAAAAAAAATTCCGGTGCGGTCGTTTAGCCAGCCGCACCGTTGACCATGTGGAATAGAGACAACGCAGTGAGTTGATGGAAATATCCGGGAAACTATGTTGATCAGCACACCACATTCGACATGTCGACAAGGTCAACGACCATATCGTTGACTATGTAATGATGTCATGAGGTTGGTGCGCAGACCCAACGATACGTGTCGAGGCATAGATTTTAGTTAGCACACTGCTCTCCTAACATTGTACATAGTCAAAGGTTCTCTGAAAAATTTTAGGTGCACCACCTACGGTGTGTTTAATGTCATCTAGGGCACCTCCATCAGTGCACGACAAAAAAAAAATGCACCAGTATTGGTGCATTGCTGTTTGCTGTGGCGCACTGATTGTTTTTTTTTTTTTTTTTTCCCAAAAACATTATACATGTATATTCCTAAATACATGTCTCATTTAATAATTATTTTTATTTAATATTTCAATCATTCAAAGAGGAGAGGGGGAACAACAACAATAACAGGTAGAGCAGTATGGAATTTCTCTCCTGTGAGAGGTACGAGAGACGGAGAGAGATGCGTACCCTTGCTTTATTACAACAACTACCCAGGGGCTCCTAAGGCAGGTAGGCCTCCTCAAGTTCTATGAGGAGGCTACTTCCCTAAAGGGCCATGGTGTGTTTTTGAGACATCCTATCCGCAGGTGGAATGCCCATCGACAGGCTTTCCAGGTTGGTCCTAACTAGTGGTACACACCTACTGAGGAGGAAATATATTTCATTACAGGGCTATCAAGGAGAGGGGTGTATTTTCCCTCATTCCCAGAGGTTCCAGCTGGCTATGTAGTAGGGATTTAGTTAGTGTAATCTCATAGATACATTGGAGCAAATGTAATGTCTCCTTCATATTTTTAGGTCGCTGGAGTCAGCTATGTATTGGTGCATTTGGTAGTGAGGAGGTGAGGTGCCTCTCACTTATGATATCGACCATTTTACGCAACACCAGTGACGGGCAACACATTAGTTTCTCGCTTCTATATTATGTTGATTCTTTAGTACATGAGCCACAACTTTTCAGGTGGTCTGCCATTTTTTTGCGACAGTTTTGTACAACCTTAGATAGATTTCATGCTCATGCATAAGGGAGGGTCAACTTCCCTTTTGCTTTAGAGATTTTTGTTTATTTTTTGAGAGGTTTCCAGAGATGAGGCCTACTTTTGTTCGGTAGCCTCATAGGGTGATTTTTGTGGCATGGATGCACATGTGGGGGAAGATGATACCGAAGAGGGGCAAGACTGTATTTTCTAGCAAGGATATTGCATTATGTATTGGAGTTGCTAGCCAGTTTTGACGAGATGCATCCCTTCATTATGGTCCCCTATCCTTATGTTGGATTGGATTGGCGAGGTTGTGCCAAAATCCTCTTCACAGATGATGAGTCTCCAGATGATAGAGTTAATATTACTGTTTTATTTTAATTTATTCTAACATGTTATTTAACTTTTTTTTATTAAATTGTCTAATTATTGTTGTGTACTTGTATATATTTTGTAGGCATTGGGTATTTTGATGGTAAGGACATGTCGGCACCACCACATGATCTAGGTGTGGATCCTGATGACGATCAGGGCATGCTAGATGCCGAGGATCATCAGGAGGCCGGTGTAGAGAGACCTGCTCCTGCTGGTGCATCGGTACCGCTTTTTGCTAGGCACGGTCGCTTGATACTAGATACGTGATAGAGTTGGGAAACCAACTCACTGCATTGATTGTTGAGGTGGGCATTATCACCGCTCATATGAGAGATATAGAGGCCAATGGTAGGTTGTTACAGATGTGGAGAGGCATGCCACTTGACATCTATAGCTTGATGCAGCATGTCGTAGCAGCTACGACCTTAGTTACGCAGCTGAGGAGGACCATTGCACATTATAGGCGTGGTCGAGATGCAGCACATGATCGATAGTCTGCGAGAAGCGACTCATCATCTCATGATCATTCACCTCACGTCGCACCAGATGAGAAAACTCCACTAGCATCTAGCAGTAGTCGTCATGGAGATGAGGCTGGACCATCGACCACGTCCAGTCAGCAGCCTGCAGCATCCAGTAGTACTCATGATCATGACCAGGCTAGACCATCGACCGTCGAGGCTGCACCATTGACTTTGTAGGCCTCGACTAGTACTACGATTGATTTTGTACCATCAGCTGACCCATGAAATTTATATTATAGTTGTATGTTTTTAACATTATTCATATATATATATATATGGTCCATGTATTTTATGTTCATGTTGCAGTTGTACTTAATTTACATTTTGGTGATCATCATGATGTGTATATTGTTAGGTCATGTTAGATATGTTCATTTAATGTGTAGCTTGTATATAGATGTGTATGTGATAGCATGAGTTATTTGACATGACATGTTTATTTGATATTTGACATGAGATGTAGATTTGATGTTTGTGAAATTGTGAAATTGTAAAATTGTAATTGTAATTGTAATCCTAATTCTAATTCTGATTCTACTTGTATGTAAAATATTTGTAAAATTTTAATTGTATTAATGTGAAATTTTTAATTCTATTAATGTGAAATGATTTTATTAAAATTGTAAAATTTGTAAATAATTCGAAAATAATAAATCTAGAATAATATGAATTTTTGTAACATAATAAAGTTTAGAAAATAATGAAAATAAATTCATGTAATTTAGAATTATCATTATTTTATTATGATCTTACATACCAAAAAAAAGAACTTTATATAGTATGCCATTTGTAGTGGAGGTTCTTGGTTTTTCGTCTGGTGCGCTTATCATACTAACTCGCACCGGTGCGTCTTATTACTATAGCGCACTAGTGTTTCACAACTCTTCCGCACAGGTGCGTTATAAAATACCGCCCCCTAACATAAACCGTGATCTTACAAAACTGCACCGATGCACCTATAAAATTCCACGCACCGGAATAGGGTTAAATAAAACCTCGCGCAATCAGGTATGTCATTGAAATATCTTTTCTAAGAAGGGAAATTTATTCTGTAAAGTGTAGTATTGGAGAAGCGGAGGGTTCCAATCACGGGCAAGAATTTTTCTGAGGAGATGAGGTTTGAAAAGATGAGAGTTCAAATTTCATATGAGAAGTTTATAGCAGTTAAAATGAGTGATTCAAATAGAGAGATGGACAAAGATGCTTATAGGGATGTAGACGTCTACAAATCTCGACATAGTACAAACGGAGAAAATATTTATGAGAATTTTGATAAGGGCGATCGAGAAAGCTCGTTTGAGACCGATGATAGGGTTAATAGGATTGGTCATGAGGGTAAGTATTTTCTTGATCATGGAAGAGAGAATTTGGTTGAGGCCGACGATAGGGTTAAAAGGTTCCATGATGGAGAAAGGGAGAGCAGAGTTGATGGCAGAGAAATACCTGTCGACGCTCTAGCGACTAGTAAGGTGAAATGGTCCTTCGAAACCAAGGAGTCCTATTTGGTAAGGAATGTCAGAGAGAGATCAATTGAATCTCTTGAACGAGCTAAGAGATCACATGAAGGTAAAGATTCTCATTCTTATAAGGATGGCAAGGAAAGATTGGACAGTAGATAAAGATCAATCGAGGCAGTCAATAAAGCCAAGAGGCACCATGAAGGGAAATATTCTCATTCCCTTAAGGACAGTAGATAAAGATAAATTGATGTTTTTGATCACGCTTGTAGGTCCCATGAAGGGAAAGATTCTCCAGAATGCATTTAAAAGCAGCTGGGAGTATTTTTTGAGCTTCGGTTGGCTTACATAAAATTTTACTGGCAAAGCTGACGTCGCCTTAAATCACATCTTCGGCTTTCAATTGAACCTGAATGGCATCTCTAACTTGTCTAAGTCATGGTCCTGTGGATAAAGAGGAATATCACATGGAAGGTACCCAAAAATCCAAATTTTGAAAGTATAGGTGAATAACACTTATCAAAGAACGAAATACCGAACAAAATGTGAACGGGATACACTTACGAATTCCCTAGTTCCATTTTTTATTGAAAATATTCCCTGGTTCCATTTGTTATTGAAAATTATGCTCTCTCTAGATGAAATAAGTAAAAAGTTTTCTTGTATTATAAATGGAAATCTAGTGACCATTTCTGTGGGAAGAAAAGCATAGATACCTATAGCTACCATATTTCCACCTGCAAATCAGTTTCCCATTGGAAAAGCTAATGTAATAGCCCATTTTGAAATGTCTTTCCTCTCCTCAACCCTATACTCATTTTCTATGGGAAACCATTGCCTCCACATGTAATAACTGCATCGTCTAGTCGAAAATCGGTCTTCTTCTACTAAAAAATGCAGAATGAAGGACTCCTTGTCATTGTTCCCAGCACATTCAAGGTCAGTTTCTTGTAAAACAAATATTGTATAAATTTTGTTAAGATCAAGATAGAAAGCACAAAGGAGAAAAGAGGAAATTGGATACCAATATGGAGGAGGAACTTATACATGAGCAAGCAGATCATGGGGAAAATTTTTATCTTGTTGCAAGTTATGGAAAGGTTCAAGTTTCTTTTTCTAAAAAAAGAAGAGTTGTAGTTCTGAAAATAAATGGCCCAAATATTTTCACAGCAAAATTTACATTTCCAACATGTCTAATTTTGGTGTACACATGTAAAAATAATTTCGGTGCCTCAAGATTAAATCGGTGCTAATGTAGAAATAACCACACCGGTGTGTTCTAGTTACTCCGTATTGGTGCATTTTAGTTAATACGCACTGGTGTCATGTTACCAATGGATGCACCAGTGCAGTACTATTAAGTGACACACCAGTGACGAACCACAAAGAAAAAATCACAACTCTATTTTCTTTAAGTGAAAAAAAAAAGTGGCAAATTGAAAAATGGGCAGCAAAATATTTTTGAAAATCTAATTTCTTAAAACAATTCTTTAAATACTAAACACTTTTCATTATTTCACTATTTCTGCTAAAAATTTTAGCCAGAGATTTGCAGGAGACATACTTGGATCAAGAGAGCATGAGAGCACTGTGGAGCAGTGAAATACGTTTGAACAAAAGTATTCAAACAATCAGAATCCAAACCTCTGGTGACTCAAACCCTATAGCATAGAATTTCAAAAGATCTCGTGATTAAAGTTGATTATTTTTTTTTTTACTTTTTCTATTTGTTTTTTACTTTGTCTACATTTTTATCCATTTTTACCCTAAACCCTTCTTTTTTTGTTTCTGCCCTTACTTCTCCCTGTTTCTGTGATTTTAGAATTAGGGCTTTTCATTTTAGATTGACATCCAAACCACGGGACGAATCGCATAGTCAAATCCCAATCCATGTCGGCCCTTGCGTGAATTTTTGAAAAAAATGGATTATTTTTTATCGGTTCACCCTACATAGCATAGTGCACTGGTGCGCTATATTATACAGTGCACCACGCAAGTACTGTGTAATAAAATATTTAAAAACAATTTTTTTAACCAGTATGCCATATCTAAAATACGGCACTGGTGTGTTATGTTACGAGGATATCACCATATGGTATATTATACTATTTGTGCGGTGCGTTTATAAAACTCCCACGCACTGACGTCGGTGCATACATCAGGAAAGGCACACCGATTTCTTGAAATTTATTTTTTACCTGGAAAGTTAAGAAATTATTTATAAATATATTAATGAATGATATGGTATAGGTTCCAGATTGATAAATAAATGACTCAGAAGAGATCAAGTAACAAAAATACTGATAACACATCAAGAAAAGCAAAAAAGGCATGTTCTTTATAAATTATTTACAAAATATATTATTTTTGAACCATATGTAAGTTTAACTAACATGTATATTGTTTACTGTGTATCATGCAGAGCCACAAAATGACAATGCTCGATAAGATTATTTCTGATCTAGTACCAGAAGAGCGTAAAATCTTGATGGAAAAATTGCAAAATGATGAATAAGGTGAATGAAAAAAATACTATCGGTCTAATATGAGTTTATTTTTTTAATTTTCATTAATAATATACTTAAAATTATTAGATAACATGTGTCAAACAGTCTATTAATTCACATTTTTTTAATGTTCTACAGGGACCAACAACTCAGAAAATGAATGTTGTTCTAAGAAAAGAGAAAAAATAGAACATGCAAATGAAAATGAATTGATCCTTATCTCATCTGGAGTGGTGCTGGAGGTTAATGAAAGGGGGAAAAACTTTTACAGAAGTTTGAGGGATCTAGTGGAGCGAATGTATAGATGTTCTTTCCACTTACAATACAAAAACCAATCCAATGATTTCAAGAACCAAATTTTATCTAAACTACAGGAAGAGTTTCCAAAGAATTGGTCAATGACACATGTCAGACTTTTGATAACAAAAACGTACAAAAAAAAAAGAAGGAATGAAAAAGTAATATTCTTTTAAATGTTTGTCTAGAATTATTTATAAATATCACTTTTTTTATATTTACTTTTTGTATATAAATATAAAAATTAAATAGTTTATTGTCATGTTACATTTTCAGGAAGATTATGAAAATCTCGAAAGATGAACGAGCTGATATCAGAAATATGCCTATAGGAATGTCCAAAAAGGTGTACAAGGAGATGGTCAAAGAAATGGACAAAATTGCATCATAAGAGGAGCCATATCAACAACAATGTGCTTCAAATGTGATATGTAATCATTTAATTTTTCGATCATTAGGTACAATAAATAAAAAATTTAGCATTAAATATTAATTTCAAGTATTTTCACGCAGAAAAGAAAAGAAAATGGAACCCAATCAGTACATAAATAGGACGACAAGGAAGAAAAGGGTTGATATATAAGTTTGTGAGTAATTGTTACTTCCTTATAACAACTTAACTAGATTTCATTTTTGTATTTTTTAATTTGTTTTACAAAAATCATCATTGAATGTCTTCAAAGAGGTGCTAACATACAGAGAAGAACCATCAGACGAATTGATTGAAATTAGGTTAAATATGGGTTGTGAGTATATGTTGGCATATAAGAAATTAATTGTGGAAATAATAAGCATCTATCTATCTTGTTTTACTTAGCTCCATCTATAATTAATAGAACAAGATAAATCTTTTATATTAAATATATGATTTGTTATGGGGTATAAAACTTGCAGGAAACAAAGTATGGAACTGCGCCAACAGATGAAATTTTCAAAGATGGCATGGTACATGGTTTTGAAAGATTGTGTATAGTTTATGAGTCAATTGTTGCTATGGTATGTCATTTTTCTTTTCGATTTAGTGTATATTGTTAATATTACGATTCGAACAATTCTACAGTATTATACTACTAATTTGAGTTTATTTTGTGTAATTGGAAGGTGAAGAAAAAGAAAAAAACAATCGCTTAGATTAAACATTATCATAATATTATAAATCATAAAATACTGCTCTATTGTGTACATTATTAATGAAGAATGATGATAACTATGTTTGGATACCAAGGCAAGGCATTGTATTTTTTGAAATATTTTTCTGTGAAATCAAACATTTTGTTTAATGTAATGGACATTGTGTTCCAATTGAAAGACAAAGGGATACCAATAACTGTGCCATTTTGTATGTCAAAGACTGTCTCTCTCTCTCTCTCTCTCTCTCTCTCTCTCACACACACACATAATAAAATACGTTTTAATTTATTCTATTGTGTTCTCCATTGTCGCTATTGTTTTCTCCATTGTCGTTCTCAAATGCACTAATAAAAATTTAATTCATATGAATATTGTTATAAGATATATATGTGTCGAATTTTGATATAAAAAATTAATACAAACATCACATTCAAAAGAATTAATAAAAATTTAAATAATATGACTATTGTTATAAGATGTGTCAACTTTTGATGAATAATGAATTTAAAACAATCACAATAATTGCATTGTCACAGGTTGATGTTTCTAAAAAATACAAAATGAACACTGGTGCATGTTAGTTACTGTATACTGGTGCATTTGTATGCTGCAGCGCACCAGTGCGTTTCTACGACCTATGGGCACCACACAAATACTAAAACCAATTAAAAATCTTGGTGTGTTTGTTCGATACTGCGCACCAGTGTTTTTATGTGAACTACACATCGGTGCATTTGTACGACGTATGGGAACCGCACAAATACCAATACCAATTATAAATATCAGTGCGTTTTTCTGATACGCCGCACCGGTGCGTTTCTATAAGTCTACAGACCAATACATTGAGACGACCTATGGGCACCACACAAATCCTAAGATCAATTATTATGGCCCCCGTGCGTTGTATCACCAACACTGTGCCCAGTGTGGTTTTATACCTTGACGGCCCGATGCAGGAACCTTTGACTACGCCGAGGCCACCGACTAGATGACACACACCAGTGCGTTGAAACCTTAGTAGCACACTGATGAAAAAAACATCTGTAGTAACCTCCGGCCGCCCAGTTTTCTTAGTTGTGTTGATTTTCCGTTAAAAGTTCCGCCAAAACCTTCGTAACCATAAACGAATGTTGTAGCAAATGTTTTTTTGACAATTTTGGCCAATTTTATAACACTAAAAACCTCCTTTATAACCTCCGCTAGAGGGTCCTTTCCTTGTAGTGTATTTTATCGAATCTCCATGGGAAAGAAATGTGTTGGGAATCACGATTTCCGTTAGACCAAAACCCGCAGGTGTTAGTCAACGATCGCATCGCCAGAGATAAGGATCCATGAGAGGCGGTTAGTCCATGTCACGAAACACACGGGGAGTGTTGGTTTATCTAATGTCCAACAATCTCCCCCCCAACACGAGCTGGGTGTGTATCGAACTCGTGACCTACCCTTTGATACCACTTGTTGGGAATCACGATTGCCGTTAGACCAAAACCCGCAGGTGTTAGTCAACGATCGCATCGCCAGAGATAAGGATCCATGAGAGGCGGTTAGTCCATGTCACGAAACACACGGGGAGTGTTGGTTTATCCAATGTCCAACAAGAAACTCCATTCGTGATGTGGAAAAAAAATACATACTGGTTTGAGAACAACAATGACCACATGAAGTTAGGACTAAAGGACAATCGTCATAGCATCAAAATGTAGAAGAATGACACAATTCTGCAATATTTTGTGCAATTTTATAGTGTCATGATGAACTTGGCGAGGTGAGTATTACTGTCCCAAATGAAGTTTTGGTAGCTCTATCTCAGTTGGGTCTTCCAAAGATCTCGGAAAATGATCAAAATTCCATTAATAATAGATATAAACTACTAGTTTGGGAGTGTTTATGGTCTGATCTAGTGCGGGAAGAAATAAGTCAGGACAAACGAGATGGGACGTCATCCAAATAAGTGGAAAATGACCTTTCATTATTCATCAAAGGAAATAAATCCAAGGGAAAGAAATCCCAAGGTGAGAAGGGAAAGAAGAAATACTTTTCCAACATCAATTGCATTCACTATCATGAATTTGGGCACTATGCCCCTAAATGTCAACACAATAAGGAAAACAAGAAAAATCCTACACTAGTAGTAAGTGAAGTTCTAGCTTCACAATTCAAACTTTATTTTACTCTCATTGCATGTATGACACTTGCACTATATATTTTTCATTAAAACAATATAAATAATTAAAAATAATTAAACAAATTTATCATATTAAATAAAAATAATAAATAAAAGACAACACAATCATATTATTTTTATTTTACATTAGATATACCATACTTTAATAAATTTTTGAACTTGCATTTAAGAACTATAAGGAAAATATCAGAATTTCAATAAAAAATTTCAATCCCATAGACTTAGGAAAAATACAACACATCCTGATCAATTCAACATACAATGTAACACCCTAAGTTTCTATGCTTTCCAAGTTAGACATTTGAACAAAAATCCAAAGGGGAGTGGACCCCAATGGAGAATTATTATGTGGATTTATTTAAATAATTATTAATGAAAAATAAATGGAATATTTATTTGTGCATTGTGACTAGAAGAGATAGAGAGCATAAACCTAATCCATGAGGATATGGACAAGGTAAGATTTTTCCCAAAACCTTTCAGAAAAACCTTGAAATGAATAATTCTAAATTAGATTTGAAGACAGAAATCTAATTCCCCAATGAAGACGAAAGTAATTAGGAAGAGGTAGAAAAGCTGGAAAAGAAGATAAAGGAGCTTTAAAAGGCCTAAATAAGGCAGCCTAGGAAAAATAGGAAGAAAGCATCCTGAAATTCTAGACACAGAATTTAGAAACAGGCTTGGGGGAAAGCATAGCTTAAGTAAGTTGCTCCAGAACAGACTAAGGATAATCTGTCCTTGGAGGATCTTAGCTCGGGGGTGAGTTCTGGAGAGAAAAGGACTCTAAGGTTGGGAGGACTGGTCATAGAAAGAATTGGTATGTACACCTAATTAATAAATTTATGTTTTTCATAGATTGTACTATGAAAATTGTTCATGTTATTAAGTTTGGAAGTCATAATAATTTTATGCTTTACGTTATGAATTTCGCTACATTTAACAGAACTTATCAGAAACAATATTTAATCAAAATCTGTATGTTGTAGGAATGTAGTCTACTGGAAAATATCATCCAGAATCTCTAAACCTGATATTGGTATAAATATGGAGATATGTTACTCCCAGAGAAAGAAATTATATAACTTTAATATTCTTTTGTGTTCTAAAGTAATACATGCATGAGAAGAGTAAAGGAATATTAAAGTTTCTTGAAAAGACAATACAATTACAGAAATAACCTACAACCAAATTTATACCTGTTATGTTTAAGAGAAATTATAAAATTGAAGAAAATTACAAAATCTGTTAAGTTGAGATTTGGATTATGGTGTAGGTGACAATTATCCTGTACATAAATTTCATCTGAGAAAATATCATAATCATAAAGTTATATATTTTCTTACTTCAAAAGACATTTATACTAAAGTAAGCTGAATTACTATTTCTGAAAATGGCAGAAATATGTGAAAACGAGTAGTGCTATAAATTAAATTGTGGTAAATATCTAACATTCTGTAGAGAAATAAATTTAAGCAAAGTAAAACTTATGATCATACATCTATCCAGGCATAAATTAAACTACTGGTAGCAAAAGAAAATATCAAGAAGTATATATATTTTTAAATGAAAAAACAGAAAAGAAATTCTGTAAAAATCTTATTAATTTCTGTTTGAAATATAAAGCTAATAACATAAATCAAATTTTTAATGTAGCCAGTTAATATATGAAAAAAAGAAAAGAGGATAATGTATACAAACGTATGGGAGAAAGTATAAATAAATATCATGTAAAAACTACCTTGATACAAAGTTTTCCAGGATATTGTTTAGTTACTGCAAAACTATAATACAATAGAGAATTGTATGAAAAGAACCATTTTAATGATAAGCATACATTCTTAACAAAAGTTCCAAATTTCAAGTGAAAGGCCATACATCAGTTAATTATGGAACTATTTGTACAAGAGATTCAGTAGGAAACGAGATGGCAGAGTAAGCAATCAAAAAATTAAACTAATTATAAACCCTGTAGATTTTTTTTTATAATGACTAGAAAAGCTGAAATCTATAACCAAATTATGAAATCGCATTTTCTCGGTAAGAGAATAAGAATTTTCTAAAGAATACAGAGATTTTGGATTTTGTGAAATTTCGATAAATATATAGTATATATCAGAGAATTGCAGAAAATAACCTTTAAATCTATAACAACATTACTAGATTTAAAATTGAAAATCTTAGCAAACGAAGGACTGTAATAAATTATTTATACCATACTTATCATATGAAGCTTGCGAAAATAATTATGTTTTAAGAAGAAATCTGAATCGGAAATTATAATGTCAAAGGAAACCATCAACAGCCTTAAGACTATAATATAAGCTATTCATTTAAAATTTGTAAATGTCACAAAGATCAAATAATCGTGGGTCCTCAAGAGCCTCACGATTTAGTGAGTAAATTTATATATAAGAAAGGAATAAATTTAACTCTTAAAATATCATACCCATTTAACTCTTGTGTGATCTATAAATTTAGTGAGTAATCTTCGTAGCAAATATATATATATATATATATATATATATATATATATATATATATAACGAAAAGTACACAGTCTGATTATTTATAAGAGTTAATCCTTTTCGTTCGGAGATCGAATCTCCATAGAGTTCTTAATTTTAATACAATTCCTTTCCATATAAATTGATGGAATAAAAACATGAAGCTCGAAATTAAATTTCGATTCAACTGAGAAACTGATAGAAATTAACAGATGCCGAAGTTCTGCATGGAAGGAGTGAACCAGCCTTGACATTATAGGTATGATAGGAAGAATTAGAACAAAACCATCGCCAATAAAATAGGATTGAAAGATAACAGGTTAACGAAGCTGTATGGAAAATGGGCTTACCTAAAAAATGTCAACAAAATACATAAGATTTCAAAGAAAAATAAAATGCTACATTCTGGGGAAGAATAACAAAGTAGACGAGAAACCCACAGATTAAAAGGAAATCCCACCTGGAAGAAAACCCAAGGACGATTACCTTCTTTTTATAAATCCATAGAACAAAGACCATATAAGAATACCAGCGTTACGAAATCTTATATACACACGAGAACAAGTTAAATAAGAATTTTACTTGAGTATCATTGTTCCAAATAGGGATAACGAAATGTAAAGAGAAGTTACTTACCAGTAATTCTTGTGTTGAGCCATTAAATCCATAAGAATGAGGAACGAAGAGCTTAAGAAAGCTTTCGGAAAGCAAAGTCCCTTCTGCAAAAAGGAGTTTTGTATTATTGAAAAGATAAAACTATTAAAAACGCAAATATAACAATCATCGGTGAAATAGTTACGAGTATCCAAATATAAAAATGGGGGTAAACGACTTAGCTGAAGTAGAAGGATAGAGAAACAAAAACTTGAATTGTGTAAAGCTATTACCTGAATCATATTTCCATGAGACGCATCGAGGATCCAAGCAAGGGTTTCGATCTTGAATGAAAAACTAATTTGATGCATAGCAAACCATTCCACAAACCGAGAGACAAATGAAGTAGGGCATGCGAGAAAATCCATTAAATAGGCATGAATAACTGAAACCTAACTTATAAATCACCCTACAGGTGGTGGTCATCCAACATAGCCGTAGTTCAAGTGTATGGTAAGGAACGACTTAAATAACATGTCGAGCTATCAAACGAAGACCATTAATATGCCAACTATGATCAATTAAATGATACAACCAAATCAAGTACCGATAGCCTCCAAAGAATTACTTCGTGATCTGGAGTAAGTGTCAGTTGGAATATAAAATCAATATTGGCATTAATTTCAGTACTTCTATCTCATTAACATTCTTGAATCTCTCCCAATGAAATCCCAAGGAGATCAATACATATTGTTCGATAGATATGGGTACTATTGTAATGAGAAAATTCATATGAAGTGATAGATTTAGTAGCTATTAAAGTATTATAATTCATGTTGCGTTAAAACGAATCTTCGAATGTGATATAAGACTAAAGTCATAGTATTACAATATTCCAATTCACCATTTAATGTTGGAATTGATTATAAGTGATGGCATATGGCACAAGTGCTAATTCATTGTTTAATTATCAATGAAATAGTTAGTTATCACATAAGAATTAATATTAAAAATTAAACCTTAGTTATTGAAGGAAAGAAAAGGTTTAAGTGATATTAAGAAATGTGTAAATTTAGTAAAAGTTTCTAGAAAATAAAATAAAATTGAAAGTTATTACAAATGGTATCAGAGCAACAAGTTGAAAAAACTGGGCAGTTTATTTGCTGACACAGGTATTATATGCTATAATAAAATAATGATATTAAAAATATTACTAATGTGGTTTTGGTTGTACAGTGAAAAAGAACAACTACAAAATCATGTCTGAAGGAGATGAGCTTTATGTCAATCTGGGTGGAGAGAACACACTAGATCCCAATGTTACTTTGATGGCTATGTTACATAGGATGTAATGAGATATGGCCCAGCTTAAAAGTCCGAATGACAGGCTATCTTTAGCCAGTGAGGAGCAGGAAAAACTTATAAGAGAATTGACTTCGCGGAACAGCCAAGAAGGTGAAGGTTCCAAGAGGAAGAGAAAAGGAAAAGTCAATTTCTCAGATGAATCTGAGGAAGATGACACCACTAAACAGTATTCTAGACCAAAAAAGGAATTACAGGGTGAATTCTGGAAAATCAAACCTCCCTCCTATGATGGAGAGAAGGAGGAAGTTGGAGAGGCATGGTTGCTGAATATAATTAAGTATTTTCAAGTATACGAATAAGAAAGTAATTTAAGAGCCAGATTGGCTATTTACCAACTGCAAGGTAAGGCTACCTCGTGGTGGGAAGAAACAAAAATGGCTCACGCCATTGATGAGAAAACAATGACTTGGGAAGATTTTCAAGTCAAGTTTAAAAAATGGTATTTAAACGAACGCTACTATGATGATAAGGCAAAAGAGTTTCATGAAATCAAATTAGGAGAGCTTACAATTGATGATTTGGTCACCAAGTTCACAAATCTACTAAGATATGTGCTATATATCCGAGAAGAGAAGGCAAAAATGCAAATATTTTTGAACTTTTTGCTTATTGTTTATAAGGAGAAAATAGAGTTCGATAATCCAAAAACAATGGAAGAAGTGGTGAGGAAAGCCAGATTATGCTACCAGTAGTTTAAAGGAAATATTGAACAAGGGAAGAGCTGGAAAAACAAGGGTGAATTCAAAGGAAAGAAACAGAAACCAGCTTATTTGAAGAACTTTGGTAGGAATCATCAGCGAAAGAAATTTAACAAAACAAATGAAATTCAAACTTCTCAATATCAAGTGGGTTCAAATAAAATAGAAGGGAATAATAAGAAGGAAGGAACTGCTAAAATATGGGAACCTTTGAAGTGCTGGTGTTGTGGAGATCCTCATCTTTTGAGGGACTGTCCACACCGAAATATTCAGATGGTTCTGAGAGATAGAGAAGCTACCACAGTGAATGACGTAGCAAGTAATATCCCCACTATCATTGCAGCCTTGGAGAACCAACAAGCAGAACACCAATCTACTATGGTCGAGATGGAAGGTAAAAATTTTTATCAATCTGTTACAGTTTTAATTGACCCGAGTGCTTCTTTGAGTTATATTAGTCCACAAGTTGTAGAAAAATGTAAACTCAGAACAAAAAAGTTTCAACAGCCTTGGTTGGTCCAGTTAGCTACCGGAATCAAACACAAGGTAACTCATAAGCTACCTAAGATAGCTATTAAATTGAATGATTATCAGACAAAAGTAGATTTAAACATTTTTCCATTAGGTTCCTATGATTTACTGATAGGAATGGACTAGTTAGAAAAGAAAAAGACCATGCTGAATTGTTGGGACAAAACTCTGCACTGTATAGATGCTGAAGGAAAACCATTCATACTAAGAGGGAAACCAAAACCTATTTCTACAAGGCAGATCGCAACCCTTCAGTTAAAAAGAGCTGCTAGAAATGGGTATCAAGTATATGTTGTACATGTTGAAGAATTCGAATAGCAACCAGAGGAAAACTTGTTAGACACCTTACCAGTGATAAGAAAATTTAAAGTATTCCCGGATGAGATTCCTCATCTTCCCCCCAAGAGATAGATCGATTTTTCAATCGATTTGGTGCCAGGGGCAACACCAGTTTCTAGATTCCCTTACCGAATGAGCCCCCCTGAACTAATGGAGTTAAGAATGCAATTACAAGAATTTCTGGACAAAGATTACATCAGACCGAGTGTATCTCCTTGGGGAGCACTAGTGCTATTCGTAAAAGAGAAGGATGGAACCTTCAGGATGTGTGTTGATTATCATCAACTGAATAATTTGACAATCAAAAACATGTACCCATTGCCCAGAATAGATGACCTTTTTTATCAAGTTAGAGGAGCTTCAGTATTCTCTAAGATTGACTTAAGGAATGGTTATCACCAGCTCAGAATTAGGGAGGAATATATCAGTAAAACATCCTTTCGAATGAGGTATGGTCACTACGAATTTGTGGTCCTACCTTTCAGTTTAACAAATTTCCCTGCCACTTTTATGTGTTTAATGAATAGCGTCCTGAATAAATACTTATAAAAATTCCTACTAGTGATTATAGACGATATTCTAATCTATTCAAAGAGTGAGGCACAACATAAAGAACACCTTAGAATTGTGTTGCAGACTCTTAAGGAGAATCAGTTGTATGCCAAGTTTAGAAAATGTGAATATTATAATGATAAAATTCAATATTTTCCCAGGAATACAATTTCATAACAAGGATTGGTTGCTAACCCTGAGAAAATAAAGTCCATTAGAGAGTGGCCTATACCGACTGATGTCTCAGCGGTAAGATCATTTATGGGGATTGCAGGGTACTACCGAAGGTTTGTAGAAATATTTTCTGCATTAGCTTATCTTATAACGTCATTACAGAGGAAATGTACAAAATTTGAATGGACTGAAAAATGACAAAATAGCTTTGAACAACTGAAATTAAAACTTACTACAACACCCATTCTGAAGATTGGAGATCCTGATAAAGAGTTTGTAGTGTGTACTGATGCGTGTGGAGAGGGGTTAGGCGGAGTTTTGTTGCAAGAGAATTCTGTTATTGCGTATGAATATAGAAAACTTAAGAAACATGAGCAGAATTACAGTGTTTATGATCTTGAGTTAGCTGCTGTAATTCATGCTTTGAAGATGTGCCAACACTATCTTCTAGGAAAGAAATTTATATTGATGACAGATCACATCAACCTAAAGTATTTCTTCACTCAAACATATTTGAATGCTCGAAAATCCATATGGTTGTCCTTTCTGTGTGAATTTTATATGGAAATAAAACATATCAAAGGAAAAGAAAACAAAATTGCTGATGTTCTAAGCAAACATGCTTGCCAAGACATAAGCAACATTGGGAGTAGTGTAAATTTTGACTTAGAAGGAATGGTTAAGAAGGTAGTAGATCAAGATTTTCACTATGAACAACCTCAAACTAAAATGATGAAAAATGAAAGGGAGGGATACATCGAAAATTAGAAAGGGTTGATGTGTTATAGAAACAGATTGTATATCCCCAATGTGGATTCTTTGAAAAAGGACATTCTTGATGAATATCATAAATAGCCTCATTCAGGACATCCTGGATATCAGAAACTACTTACAGCCTTGAAAAATAAATTATTTTGGCCAAGAATGAAAAAATACATGGCCAACTACTTAGCCAGATGCATGGAATGTCAACTAGTCAAAGTTGAACATCAGCATCCAGCTGGCCTTCTAAATCCCTTACCAATTGCAGAATGGAAATGGGACATTGTTTCTATGGATTTTATAACCCAGTTTCCCAGAACAAAGTACCAGCATGACTCATTGATGGTAGTGGTAGATACTTTACCAAAGGTTGCACCTTTCATACCCGTGAAATCTACTTTTGAGACAACCCAAGTAGAAAATGTGTTCATGAAAGAAATGTAAGGATACACGGCATTCCAAAGTGATTATTTCATATAGAGATGCCAAGTTCACAACAGCCTTCTCGAAGAATCTATTTGGAGGCATGGGCACTAAATTGCATTTTAGTACTGCCTATCACCCGGAGACAGATGGTCAAACTGAGAGA
The DNA here is from genome assembly GCA_034641835.2 of Pinus albicaulis. Classification (NCBI taxonomy): domain Eukaryota; kingdom Viridiplantae; phylum Streptophyta; class Pinopsida; order Pinales; family Pinaceae; genus Pinus; species Pinus albicaulis. The sequence goes on from CM076576.1 coordinate 59,247,190, forward strand.
ACAAATCAAATTCTGGAGGATATTCTCAGAATTTATGTGATGGATAGGCTAACCAAGTGGGAAGAATATTTACATTTAGTCAAATTTTCTTATAATAACAGCTACCAATATTCCATCAAAATGAGTCCATTTGAGGCACTCCATGGAAGAAAGTGCCACACTCCTTTAAGTTGGAGCCAACCTGAAGATAAGTTAGTACTTGGGCCAGATGCTCTACAAGAGATGAAAAGGATTGTTAAACAAATACAGAGAAACATCAAGAAAACTCAAGATCGACAGAAAAATTATGCCAACAAGAAGAGAGTTCACCGAGAGTAAAAAGTGGGTGACCTTGTATATCTGCGAATTAAACCCAAAAAGAGCACTCTCCATACTGGAAGTTGTGAAAAATTGGCTCCTAAATACTATGGGCCATTTGAAGTATTAGAAAGGGTGGGACCAGTGGCTTATAAACTGGCCTTACCCCCCCAAGTTAAAGTTCATGATGTGTTTCATGTTTCTTTATTGAAAAGATATGTACATGATGCTACTCATATTGTTGATTGGAATTTGATTCAAGTGGAACTAGAAGGGGAGTTCCTTCCAGAGCCGCTTCAAATATTGGAGCGAGAAGAAATTGAACTGCAGAATAGAATAGTAGCCAGAGTAAAAGTGCAGTGGAAACACTTTACTGCTGAAAAATATCCATCTTTATTTTATTAATGAACTATAGTAGATAGTATGTTAACACCAAGGACGGTGTTTTTTTTCAGAGGGGGAATGTGTAACACCCCAAGTTTCTATGCTTTTCAACCTAGAAATTTGAACAAAAATCCAAAGGGGAGTGGACCCCAATGGAGAATTATTATGCGGATTTATTTAAATAATTATTAATGAAAAATAAATGGAATATTTATTTGTGCACTGTGACTAGAAGATATAGAGATCATAAACCTAATCCATGAGGATATGGACAAGATAAGATTTTTCCCAAAACCTTTGAGAAAAACATTGAAAGGAATAATTCTAAATTAGATTTGAAGAGATAAATCTAATTCCCCAATGAAGAGGAAAGCAATTGGGAATAGGTAGACAAGCTAGAAAATTAGATAAAGCAGCCTTAAAAGGCCTAAATAAGGCAGCCTAGGCAAAATAGGAAGAAAGCATCCTGAAATTCTGGACGCAGAATTTAGAAAAAGTCTTGGGGGCAAGCATAGCTTAATTAAGCTGCTCCAGAACAGACTGAGGTTAATTTTTCCTTGGAGGATCTTAGCTCGAGGGTGAGTTATAGAGAGAAAATGACTCTAAGGTTGGGAGGAATGGTCATAGAAAGAATTGGTATGTACACCTAATTAATAAATTTATTTTTGTCACAGATTGTACTATGAAAATTATTCATGTTATTAAGTTTGGAAGTCATAATAATTTTATGCTTTACGTTATGAATTTCCCTACATTTAACAAACCATATTAGAAACAATATTTCTTCAAAATCTATATGTTGTAGGAATGTAGTCTACTGGAAAATATCATCAAGAATCTCTAAACCTGATATTGGTTTAAATATGGAGATATGTTACTCCCAGAGAAAGAAATTATATAACTTTAATCTGCTTCTGTGTTCTAAAGTAGTACATGCATGAGAAGAGTAAAGGAATATTAAAGTTTCTTGAAAAGACAATACAATTACAGAAATAACCTACAACCAAATTTATACCTGTTATGTTTAAGAGAAATTATAAAATTGAAGAAAATTACAAAATCTATTAAGCTGTGATTCGGATTATGGTGTAGGTGACAATTATTCTGTACAAAAATTTCATCTGAGAAAATATCATAATCATAAAGTTATTATATTTTCTTACTTCAGAATATATTTATACTAAAGTAAACTAAATTACTATTTCTGAAAATGGCAGAAATATGTGAAAACCAGTAGTGTTATAAATTAAATTGTGGTAAATCTTTAACATTCTATAGAGAAATAAATTTAAGCAATGTAATCCTTATGAGCATACATCTATACAGGCATAAATTAAACTACTGGTAGCAAAAGAAAATATCAAGAAGTATAGATATTTTTAAATGAAAACCCAGAAAAGAAATTCTCGAAAAAGCTTACTAATTTCTGTTTGAAATATAAAGCTAATAACATAAGTCAAATTCTTAATATAGCGAGTTAATATATGAAAAAAAATAAAAGAGGATAATGTATAGAAAGGTATGGGAGAAAGTATAAATAAATATCATGTAAAAACTACCTTGATACAAAATTTTCCAGAATATTGTTTAGCTACTGCAAATCTATAATATAATAGAGAATTGTATGAAAAGTCCCGTTTTAATGATAAGCATGCATTCTTAACAAAAATTCGAAATTGAAAGTGAAAGGCCATACATCAGGTAATTATGGAACTATTTGTACAAGAGAGTCGATAGGAAAGGAGATAGCAGAGTAAGTAATCAGAAAATTAAATTAGTTATAAACCCTGTAGATTTTTTTTGATAATGACTAGAAAAGCTGAAATCTGTAACCAAATTACGAAACCACATTTTCTAGGTAGGAGAATAAGACTTTTTTAAAGAATACAGAGCTTTTGGATTTTGTGAAATTTCAATAAATATAAAGTATATATCAGAGAATTGCAGAAAAGAACCTTTAAATCTATAACAGCATTACTAGATTTAAAATCGAAAATCTTAGCAAACAAAGGACTGTAATAAATTCTTTATACCATACTTAATCATACGAAGCTTGTGAAAACAATTTTGTTTTAAGCAGAAATCTAAATCGGAAATTATAATGTCAAAGGAAGCCATCAAAAACCTTAAGACTATAATATAAACCATTCATTTAAAACTTGTAAGTGTCGCAAAGATCAAATAATCGTGGCTCCTCAAGAGCATCACGATTTAGTGAGTAAATTTATATATAAGAAAGGAATAGATTTAATTCTTAAAATATCATACCCATTTAACTCTTGTGTGATCTATAAATTTAGTGAGTAATCTTCATAGAAGAGATATATATATATATATATATATATATAACGAAAATTACACAGTCCGATTATTTAAAAGAGTTAATCATTTTCATTCGGAGATCGAATCTCCATAGAGTTCTTAATTTTAATACAATTCCTTTCCATATAAATTGATGGAATAAAAATAGGAAGCTCGAAATTAAATTTTGATCCAATTGAGAAACTGATAGAAATTAACAGATGCCGAAGTTCCGCATGGAGGGAGTGAACCAACCTGGACATTATAGGTATGATAGGAAGAATTAGAACAAAACCCTCACCAATAAAAGAGGATTGAAAAATGACTGGTTAACAAAGTCATATGGAAAATTGGCTTACCTAAAAAATCTCAATAAAATACATAAGATTTCAAAGAAAAATAAAATGCTACATTCTGGGGATGAATAACAAAGTAAACGAGAAACCCACAGATTGAAAGGAAATCCCACCTAGAATAAAACCCAAGGACGATTACCTTCTAGTTTTGAATCCATAGAAAAAAGATGATATAAGAATACCATCGTTACGAAGTCTTATATACGCACGAGAATAAGTTAAATATGAATTTTACTTGAGTACCATTGTTCCAAATAAGGATAACGAAATGTAAAGAGAAGTTACTTACCAGTAACTCTCGCGTTGAGCCATTAACTCCATAAGAATGAGGAACGAATACCTTAAGAAAGATTTCAGAAAGCCAACTCCCTTCTGGAAAAAGGAGTTTTGTATTATTGAAAAGATAAAACTATTAAAAACGCAAATCTAACAGTCATTGGTGAAATAGTTACCAGTATCCAAATATAAAATTGGGGGTAAAAAACTTAGCTGAAGTAGAAGGATAGAGAAACAAAAACTTGAATTTCGTATAGCTATTACCTGAATCATATTTCCATGAGACGCGTCGAGGATCCAAGCAAGGGTTTCGATCTTGAATGAAAAACTATTTTCATGCAGAGCAAACCATTCCAAAAACCGGGAGAAAAATGAAGTAGGGCATTTTAGAAAATCCATTAAATACGCATGAATAACTAAAACCCTAACTTCTAAATCACCCTATAGGTGGCGGTCATCCAACATAGTCGTAGTTTAAGTTTATGGTAAGGAATGACTTAAATAACGTGTCGAGCTATCAAACGAAGACCATTAATATGCCAACTATGATCAATTAAATGGTGCAACCAAATCAAGTACCGATAGCCTCCAAAGACTTACGCCGTGATCTGGAGTAAGTGTTAGTTGGAATATAAAATCAATATTGGCATTAATTTCAGTACTTATATCTCATTAACATTCTTGACCTCTCCCGATGAAATCCCAAGGAGATCAATACGTATTGTCCGATAGATATGGGTACCATTGTAATGAGAAAATTCGTATGAAGTGATAGATTTAGTAGGTATTAAAGTATTATAATTCAAGTTGTGTTAAAACGAATCTTTGAATGTGATATAAGACTAAAGTCGTAGTATTACAATATTCCAATTCACCATTTAATGTTGGAATAGATTGTTAGTGATGGCACAGGGCACAAGTGCTAATTCATTGTTTAATTATCAATGAAATAGTTAGTTATCACATAAGAATTAATATTACAAATTAAACCTTATTTATTGAAGGAAAGAAAAGGTTTAAGTGATATTAAGAAATGGGTAAATTTAGTAAAAGTTTCTAGAAAAAAAAAGTTGAGAGGTATTACAAATGGTATTAGAGCAACAAGCTGAAAAAAATGGGCAGTTTATGTGCTCACACAGGAATTATATGTTGTAATAAGATAATGTTATTAAAAATATTACTGATGTGGTTTTGGTTGTACAGTGAAAAATAACAGCTGCAAAATCATGTCTGAAGGAGATGAGCTTTATGTCGATCTGGGTGGAGAGAACACACCAGATCCCAATGCTCCTTTGATGGCTATGTTACATAGGATGCAATGAGATATGGCCCAACTTAAAAGTCAGAATGACAGGCTATTTTTAGCCAGTGAGGAGCAGGAGAATCTTATAAGAGAATTGACTTCGCGGAATAGCCAAGAAGGTGAAGGTTCCTGGAGGAGGAGAAAAGGTAGAGTCAATTTCTCAGATGAATCTAAGGAAGATGATGCAACTAAACAACATTCTAGATAGAAAAAGGAATTACAGGGTGAATTCCGGAAAATCAAACCTCCCTCCTATGATGGAGAGAAGGAGGAAGATGTGGAGGCATGGCTGCTGAATATGATCAAGTATTTTCAAGTCTATGAATACGAAAGTAAGTTAAGAGCCAGATTGGCTATTTACCAACTGCAAGGTAAGGCTACCTTGTGGTTGGAAGAAAGAAAAATGGTTCACGCCATTGATGAGAAAACAGTGACTTGGGAAGATTTTCGAGTCAAGTTTAAAAACCAGTATTTAAACGAACACTACTATGATGATAAGGCAAAAGAGTTTCATGAACTCAAATTAGGACAACTCACAATAAATGAGTTGGTCACCAAGTTCAAAAATCTGCTAAGATATGTGCCATATATCAAGGAAGAGAAGGCGAAAGTGCAAATATTTATGAACTGTTTTCCTATTGTTTATAAGGAGAAAATAGAGTTCGATAATCCAAAAACAATGGACGAAGTGGTGAGGAAAGCCAGATTATGCTACCAGCATTTTAAAGGAAAGATTGAACAAGGAAGAGCTGGACAAACAAGGGTGAATTCAAAGGAAAGAAACAGAAACCAACTTATTTGAAGAACTTTGGTAGGAATCATTAGCGAAAGAAATTTAACAAAACAAATGAAAGTCAAACTGCTCAATATCAAGTGTGTTCAAAGAAAATAGATGGGAATAATTAGAAGGAAGGAACTGCTAAAATATGGGAACCTTTGAAGTGCTAGTGCTGTGGAGATCCTCATCTTTTGAGGGACTATCCACACCAAAATATTCATATGGTTCTGAGAGATAGAGAAGCTACCACAGTGAATGACGTAGCAAGTAATATCCCCACTATCAGTGCAGCCTTGGAGAACCGACAAGCAGAACACCAGTCTACTATGGTCGAGATGGAAGGTAAAATTTCTGATCAATCTGTTACAATTTTAATTGACCCGGGTGCTTCTTTGAGTTATATTAGTCCACAAGTTGTAGAAAAGTGTAAACTCGAAATAGAAAAGTTTCAACAGCCTTGGTTGGTCCAGTTAGCTCCTGGAAACAAACACAAGGTAACTCATAAGCTACCTAAAATGGCTATTAAATTGAATGATTATCAGATAGAAGTAGATTTAAACATTTTTCCATTAGGTTCCTATGATTTACTGATAGGAATGGACTGGTTAGAAAAGAGAAATACCATGTTCAATTGTTGGGACAAAACTCTGCACTGTATAGATGCTGAAGGAAAACCATTCATATTAAAGGGGAAACTAAAACCTATTTCTGTAAGGCAAATCTCAGCCCTTCAGTTAAAAAAAACTGCTAGAAAGGGGTATCAAGTATATGCTGTACATGTTGAAGAATTAGAACAGCAACCAGAGGCAAAATTTTTAGACTCCTTACCAGTGATAAGAGAATTTAAAGAAGTATTCCTGGATGAGATTCCTCATCTTCCCCCCAAGAGAGAGATCAATTTTTCAATCGATTTGGTGCCAGGGGCAACACCAGTTTCTAGAGCCCCTTACCGGATGAGCCCCCTTGAACTAATGGAGTTAAAAATGAAATTACAAGAATTGTTGGACAAAGGTTACATCAGACTGAGTGTATCTCCTTGGGGAGCACCAGTGTTGTTCATGAAAAATAAGGATGGAACCTTCACGATGTGTATTGATTATCGTCAACTAAATAAGTTGAAAATCAAAAACAGGTACCCATTGCCCGGAATAGATGAACTTTTTGATCAGGTTAGAGGAGCTTCAGTATTCTCTAAGATTGACTTAAGGACTAATTATCACCAACTCAGAATTAACAAGGAAGATATCAGTAAAACAACCTTTCAAACCGGGTATGGTCACTACAAATTTGTAGTCCTACCTTTCGGTTTGGAATATGCCCCTGCCACTTTTATGTGTTTAATGAATAACGTCCTGAATAAATACTTAGACAAATTCGTACTAGTATTTATAGACGACATCCTAATATATTCAAAAAGTGAGGCAGAACATAAAGAACACCTTAGAATTGTGTTGAATACTCTCAAGGAGAATCAGTTGTATGCCAAGTTTAGCAAATGTGAATTCAATAAGGATAAAATTCAATATTTGGGGCATATAATTTCAAAACAAGGATTGGTTGTTAACCCTAAGAAAATAAATTCCATTAGAGAGTGGCCTATACCGACTGATGTCTCAACGGTAAGATCATTTATGGGGATTGCAGGGTACTACCGAAGGTTTGTACAAAGATATTCTGCATTAGCTTATCCTATAACGTCATTATAGAGGAAAGGTACAAAATTTTAATGGACTGAAAAATGCCAAAATAGCTTTGAACAACTGAAATTAAAACTTACTACAGCACCCATTCTGAAGATTGCAGATCCTGATAAAGAGTTTGTAGTGCGTATTGATGCATGTGGAGAGGGATTAGGCAGCGTTCTGTTGCAAGAGAATTCTGTTATTGCGTATGAATCTAGAAAACTTAAGAAACATGAACAAAATTACATTGTATATGATCTTGAGTTAGCTGCTATAATTCATGCTTTGAAGATGTGGCGACACTATCTTCTAGGAAAGAAATTTATATTGATGACAAATCACATCAGCCTAAAGTATTTATTCACTCAAACAGGTTTGAATGCTCGACAAGCTAGATGGTTGTCCTTTCTGAGTGAATTTGATGTGGAAATAAAACACATAAAAGGAAAAGAAAAAAAAATTGCTAATGCTCTAAGCATACATGCTTGCCAATACATAAGAAACATTGGGAGTAGTGTAAATTTTGACTTAGAAGGAATGGTTAAGAAGGTAGTAGATCAAGATTTGCACTATGAACAACTTCAAACTAAAATGATGAAAAAGGAAATGGCAGGATACACCCAAAATCAGAAGGGGTTGATCTATTACAGAAACAAATTGTATATCCCCAATGTGGATTCCTTGAAAAAGGACATTCTTGATGAATATCATAAACAACCTTATTCAGGACATCCTGGATATCAGAAACTACTTACAGCCTTGAAAAAAAAATTATTTTGGCCAAGAATGAAAAAAGACGTGGCCAACTACTTAGCCAGATGCATGGAATGTCAACTAGTCAAAGTTGAACATCAGCATCGAGCTGGCCTTCTAAATCCCTTACCAATTTCAGAATGGAAATGGGACATTGTTTCTATGGATTTTATAACCGGGTTACCCAGAACAGAGTACCAGCATGACTCAGTGAGGGTAGTGGTAGATACTTTAATAAAGGATGCACATTTCATACCTGTGAAATCTACTTTTGGGACAACCCAAGTAGAAAATGTGTTCATGAAAGAAATTGTAAGGCTACACGGGGTTCCTAAAGTGATTATTTCAGATAGAGACACCAAGTTCATAGCAACCTTATAGAAGAGTTTGTTTGGAGGCATGGGCACTAAATTTAATTTTAGTACTACCTATCACCCACAGACAGATGGTCAAACTGAGAGAACAAATCAAATTCTGGAGGATATGCTCAGAATGTATGTGATGGATAGGCCAAATAAGTGGGAAGACTATTTACATTTAGTCGAATTTTCTTATAATAATAGCTACCAATATTCCATCAAAATGAGTACATTTGAGGCACTCAATGGAAGAAAGTGCCACACTCCTTTAAGCTGGAGCCAACCTGAAGATAAGTTAGTACTTGGGCCAGATGCTCTACAAGAGATGGAAAGGATTGTCAAACAAATACAGAGAAACATCAAGACAGATCAAGATCGACAGAAAAGTTATGCTAACAAGAAGAGAGTTCATTGAGAGTACAGAGTGGGTGACCATGTATATCTGCGGATAAAACCAAAAAAGAGCACTCTGCATACTGGAAGTTGTGCAAAATTGGCTCCTAGATACTGTGGGCCTTTTGAAGTCTTAGAGAGGGTGGGACCAGTGGCTTATAAACTGGCCTGACCTCCTCATGTTAAAGTTCATGATGTGTTTCATGTTTCTTTATTGAAAATATATGTACATGATGCTACTCATATTCTTTATTGGAATGTGATTCAGGTGGAATGAGAAGGAGAGTTCCTTCTAGAGCTGCTCCAAATATTGGAGCGAGAAGAAATTGAACTGTGAAACAGAACAGTAGCCAGAGTAAAAGTTCAGTGGAAACACTTTACTGCTGAAGAGGCTACATGGGAAAGAGAAGTTGAGATGATGGAAAATATCCATATTTATTTTCATAATGAACTATAGTAGATGGTCTGTTAACACCGAGGACGGTGTTTGTTTTCAGAGGGGGAATGTGTAACACCCCAAGTTTCTATGATTTTCAAGTTAGACATTTGAACAAAAATCTAAAGGGGAGTGCACCCCAACGGAGAATTATTGTGTGGATTTATTTAAGTAATTATTAATGAAAAATAAATGAAATATTTATTTGTGCACCATGACTAGAGGAGATAGAGATCATAAATCTGATCCATGAGGATATGGACAAGGTAAGATTTTTCCCAAAACCTTTGAGAAAAACCTTGAAAGGAATAATTCTAAATTAGATTTGAAGAGAGAAATCTAATTCCCCAATGAAGAGGAAAGTAATTGGGAAGAGGTAGAAAATCTAGAAAATAAGATAAAGCAGCTTTAAAAGGCCTAAATAAGGCAGCCTAGGAAAAATAGGAAGAAAGCATCCTGAAATTATGGACGCAGAATTTAAAAACAGGCTTGGGGGAAAGCAAAGCTTAAGTAAGCTGCTCCAGAACGGACTAAGGTTAGTCTGTCCTTGGAGGATCTCAGCTCGGGGGTGAGTTCTGGAGAGAAAAGGACTCTAAGGTTGGAAGGACTTGTCATAGAAAGAATTGGTATGTTAACCTAATTAATAAATTTCTATTTGTCAGAGATTGTACTATGAAAATTATTCATGTTATTAAGTTTGGAAGTCATAATAATTTTATGCTTTACGTTATGAATTTCCCTACATTTAACAGACCTTATCAGAAACAATATTTCTTCAAAATCTGGATGTTGTAGGAATGCAGTATACTAGAAAATATCATCCAGAATCTCTAAACCTGATATTGGTTTAAATATGGAGATATGTTATTCCCAGAGAAAGAAATTATATAACATTAATCTGCTTCTGTGTTCTAAAGTAGTACATGCATGAGAAGAGTAAAGGAATATTAAAGTTTCTTGAAAAGGCAATACAATTACAGAAATAACCTACAACCAAATTTATACCTGTTATGTTTAAGAGAAATTATAAAATTGAAGAAAATTAAAAAATCTGTTAAGTTGTGATTTGGATTATGGTGCAGGTGACAATTATTCTGTACAGAAATTTCATCTGAGAAAATATCATAATCATAAATTTATTAAATTTTCTTACTTTAGAAGATATTTATACTAAAGTAAACTAAATTACTATTTCTGAAAATGGCAGAAATATGTGAAAAACAGTAGTGCTATAAATTAAATTGTGGTAAGTCTCTAACATTTTGTAGAGAAATAAATTTCAGCAAAGTAAACCTTATGAGCATAAATCTATGCGGGCACAAATTAAACTACCAGTAGCAAAATAAAATATCAAGAAGTATAGATATTTTTAAATGAAAACCCAGAAATGAAATTATGTAAAAAGCTTATTAATTTCTGTTTGAAATATAAAGCTAATAACAGAAGTCAAATTCTTAATATAGCCAGTTATTATATGAAAAAAAAGAAAAGAGGATAATGTATAGAAACGTATGGGAGAAAGTATAAATAAATATCATGTAAAAACTACATTGATACAAAGTTTTCCAGAATATTTTTTAGTTACTTCAAAACTATAATATAATAGAGAATTGTATAAAAAGTCCCATTTTAATGATAAGCATACATTCTTAATAGAAGTTCCAAATTTCAAGTGAAAGGCCATACATTAGGTAATTATGGAACTATTTGTACAAGAGAGTCGGTAGGAAATGAGATAGCAGAGTAAGCAATCAGAAAATTAAATTAATTATAAACCCTGTAGATATTTTTTGATAATGACTAGAAAATCTGAAATCTGTAACCAAATTATGAAATCACATTTTCTCGGTAAGAGAATAAGACTTTTCTAAAGAATACAGGGATTTCAGATGTTGTGAAATTTCGATAAATATATAGTATATATCAAAGAATTGCAAAAAATAACCTTTAAATTTATAACAACATTACTAGATTTAAAATCGAAAATCTTAGCGAACGAAGGACTATAATAAATTGTTTATACCATACTTATCATATGAAGCTTGTGAAAACAATTCTGTTTTGAGAAGAAATTTGAATCAGAAATTATAATGTCAAAGGAAGCCATCAACAACCTTAAGACTATAATATAAACCATTCACTTAAAACTTGTAAATGTCGCAAAGATCAAATAATCGTGGGTCCTCAAGAGATTTAGTGAGTAAATTTATATATAATAAAGGAATAAGTTTAACTCTTAAAATATCATACCCATTTAACTCTTGTGTGATCTATAAATTTAGTGAGTAATCTTCGTAGCATAGATATATATATATATATATATATATATATATAAAACGAAAATTACACAGTTCGATTGTTTAAAAGAGTTAATCCTTTTCGTTCGAAGATCGAATCTCCATAGAGTTCTTAATTCTAATACAATTCCTTTGCATATAAATTGATGGAATAAAGACAGGAAGCTCAAAATTAAATTTCGATTCAACTGAGAAACTGATATAAATTAATAGATGCTGAAGTTCTGGATGGAGGGAGTGAACCAACCTGGACATTATAGGTATGATAGGAAGAATTAGAACAAAACCCTCGCCAATAAAAGAGGATTGAAAGACGAATGGTTAATGAAGCCGTATGGCAAATGGGCTTACCTGAAAAATGTCAATAAAAAACATAAGATATCAAAGAAAAATAAAATGCTACATTCTGGGGAAGAATAACAAAGTAAACAAGAAACCTACAGATTGAAAGGAAATCCCATCTAGAAGAAAACCCGAGGACGATTACCTTCTAGTTCTTAATCCATAGAGCAAAGACCATATAAGAATACCAGTGTTATGAAATCTTATATACGCACGAGAATAAGTTAAATACGAATTTTACTTGAGTATCATTGTTCCAAATAGGGATAACGAAATGTAAAGAGAAGTTACTTACCAGTAATTCTCACGTTGAGCCATTAACTCCATAATAATGAGGAACGAAGAGCTTAAGTAAGCTTTCAAAAAGCCAAGTCCCTTCTGGAAAAAGGAGTTCTATATTATTGAAAAGATAAAACTATTAAAAACGCAAATCTAAGAGTCATCGGTGAAATAGTTACCATTATCCAAATATAAAAATGGGGATAAACAACTTAGTTGAAGTAGAAGGATAGAGAAACAAAAACTTGAATTGCGTATAGCTATTACCTGAATCATATTTCCATGAGACGCATCGAGAATCCAAGCAAGGGTTTCGATCTTGAATGAAAAACTATTTTTATGCAGAGAAAACCATTCCAGAAACAAGAAGACAAATGAAGTAGAGCATGCGAGAAAATTCATTAAATACACATGAATAACTGAGACCCTAATTTCTAAATCACCCTACAGGTGGCGGTCATCCAACCTAGCCATAGTTCAAGTGTATGGTAAAGAACCACTTAAATAACATGTCGAGCTATCAAACGAAGACCATTAATATGTCAACTATGATCAATTAAATGATACAACCAAGTCGAGTATTGATAGCCTCCAAAGACTTACTTCGTGATCTAGAGTAAGTGTCAGTTGGAATATAAAATCAATATTGGCATTAATTTCAGTACTTCTATCTCATTAACATTCTCGAATCTCTCCCGATGAAATTCCAAGGAGATCAATATGTACTGTCCAATAGATATGGATACCATTGTAATGAGAAAATTCGTATGAAGTGATAGATTTAGTAGGTATTAAAGTATTATAATTCAAGTTGTGTTAAAACGAATCTTCGAATGTAATATAAGACTAAAGTCGTAGTATTACAATATTCCAATTCACCATTTAATGTTGGAATCGATTATAAGTGATGGCATATGGCACAAGTGCGAATTCAGTGTTTAATTATCAATGAAATAGTTAGTTATCACATAAGAATTAATATTACAAATTAAACCTTAGTCATTAAAGGAAAGAAAAAGTTTAAGTGATATTAAGAAATGGGTAAATTTAGTAATAGTTTCTAGGAAAAAAAATATATTGAGAGTTATTACATAAAATAGCTGTTATAACTTTAGAATTGACAACTTCCTTTAACTTTATAATGAACACTATTATACAACTGACTAAAAACCTACAAATGGAAAAGAGGGATTACACATTATTATAGAGACATCCTTCACGTATCTTACAAATAAGTAGTAATACGAAGGATAACGAACATACATCAGTTCAGATACTTCTTCATTGTAGCGTGGTCTACATAAAACCCCTGAACCGAATTGTTGATTGCAAAGAAACTCAGTGAATTCAGTAATCAACAAGGAAAAAAAAAAAAATCTACCAAACATGAAAGAGAAATAAGAGATTGAGATTCTTCTTTTATGGGCTGGTCTTTAACAAGTCCGATGTTTGTATTTTCAGACTATGGTGAGCTTTACGTTCCTTTGACACATCGAAATTTTCCTGCCTAAAAGCAAAATCTCTTGGTTCTTAAAATTTCTGTCACTCAAACCTAATTTTAAACACGTGTCCGATAATATTCGAGATATGCGGTAAAAAGGACAGTTCGGGCTGAACTTAAATATTATTTTTACGAAATAAGATCCCTATAAGTAGCAAGATAATAAAAAAGAGTGAGATTCAACGGTTGCTTAATCCTGAAGGAAATCCTCAACACACGTTTTCATGTGAAGAATAATGGTTAGATGTACGCTCAAAATATTATGAGAGATCCTCCAAGCCTATAATTTTTTTGTTTTTAAAGATCTTTCTCATGATAAATGCCTTCCCAGATATAGAAAGTATTTGTAATTAAAGTGGAAGTAATAGTTCCAAGTGAAACAGTATATCAGATTACGCCAAAAGAAAAGAAATATCTATAACTTCTATATATAAACGAAATTAAACAACTGGTTCTGCTGTTTTTTTTTTTTTTTTTAAATATTCCAAAATTGAATAATAAAGATAAAAAATCCAGAATCGAGGCATTTATGACTACTCAGAGACTCTTGAGCATACAAGCTTTATTTCATTAATCAAATCAAGTTACATATATACATGAGGTACAATCTCAAGATAGGGAAACTATTTTGGATGCACAATAATTTGGTTGAGAGAATATCTCAACCTCACACCAAACTAGGAACTAACCTATCAAATAGGAACAGAATCTATACATAGAGAGAACCACAACTGAAGACAAGTAGGAATTACATATTCCAACACTCCCCCTTAATGATTACTTGTCTCAATATCTATCTGCAAAATCTACAACTGGTCCTGTTTGGTAAAATTACACTGGTTCTGTTTGATAATTACACTCTGTATCTTGTTCATGCTGTTGCCGATGTCCATGTCAAGGAACAACCATCTACCAAAATTCATGGGTTCCAACCGCCGCAACCGCCAGTCTACTAGCAAGTCTTTCACATATATGGTTCATCCAACCTTTCAATTAACTCCCCCTTGATATAAAATTTCACCTTATGGAGTATAAAACCATTACAGCCCACGCAAGTGTATCCATCCCGCATAACACACTCTTCCAGGGTGTTAAAACTCTCTGACAAAGGGAACATATAACAAAGGGGTATGCATGCCTCTATGGGTCTTACAACACTTACAAACAATAAATGACATGTATATTTTCTTCTAATTACAAATTGTGACTCATACTCATGGTCATGAGCCTATTCCCAGAAACACACACAAAACAAACTCTCACAAACTTGATTGTCCATCCTCCTTTGCCGCTCACCATACCATTCACCTCCATAAACACTGCACTATTCATATGCTGGAACACATCATTACTTTGGCTTTGTACTTTTGAGTCTTTGGCATCTTTATTTTACTTTGGCAAGCTAGTCTTGGTCTCCATGTTTTACTTGTCATCAATTAGAGTTGCGAATTCTAACAGAATGACATCATATTGAGGTCACAAATCTCAATATTTATACAAATTTCCAAGACTTGTCCACATTTACCCATACTAAACAAAAACAATACCAAACGACACTATAAGCACAAGCGATAACCATGACAGTAATACAACACATGGCCACGCCATTCACTGCTATGGACAGACTGCCCCGAATTTCAGTTCACCAAAACACTGCCCACACTGTTGTTGTGAGCAGATCCAAGATCATACACTGCCCGGTATCTTCGATCTAATCCCTATCAGATCACTGACAACTGATCGCTCCACGTTGCTTCATGAACATGAACGAGCAACACCCTTTCACCTACTTACTAGTTCACATTTCGACAAGCAGTAATTCAAATCCATCGCTCATCATACAATGTAGCCACCAAGGCTTATCATAGCCACGAAGGCTCTACATAGCCACAAAGGATCAACACAACCATGAAGGCTCACCACAGCCAAAAAGGCTCAACACAGCCACAAAGGCTTAACACAACTACGACTCCATGGTCCAATCCTGCGTCGTCCACAAATTCACTGTCAACATGCATAAAATTCAACAATTTTATACACAAAAAGTTCTCTTTTCAGTATCCAATTCCCTTGGAATCGCAACGTAATGCCACTTCCCTGTTCACAGTATCAAGGTAGGGTAACTGCTTCCAAGCATGCCTCTTCATGCTCGTTGACAGGTTGCAACAATGAAGACCCATTATCAAGCTAATCTCCTTGCAATTGAACATTCAGGGATGTTTCCATCACATTGGGCACACACAAACTCGATCATCCTCCAATCTCTGATGTAGCTCCAACCACTATCCTTAGATGTCATTTTCACTGTCATGTCTTCATCATATCTGGTAGTAAATCATTCCTACAAATAATTTTTTCTATTGTTGGAATGGCTAATTCCAACATAGACTCAAAACTCATGACAATAGTTGGCTAAACTAAATATCACAATAAATAAATCAATTCTTTCAACTAGATTTACATTACTCACATGAGATATCTTAAAGAAATATAAAAAAAATGGAAACATAATTCTATTTTTACATGACATCATTCCTTATCACTTCAAACCTTAGAATGACGCAAGCCATTCTCCTTCCTTCCTGTAAAGAAATTAATCTGAACAATGCATGTCCATAGCAGTATGCTCGAACTAACTTGTACAAACCAAACTTGTAATCAAGCCCTCAGAAGCATCGTAGGCTTGGCCTTACCACACTTTAATTGATAGGCCACAGATTTTAAGTCCATTATTTGATATAGATGATGCCACATATCTCCATTCCTAAAAAAGAGCTCACATCATTGTCCCTCTAATGGAATCCTCAATCTCAAAATTCTCATTTTTCTAAGCCAATAAGACCAATCCAGTGGAAGAGGCAGGTCAACGGCTCGAACCAATGACATATCATAAGTCAAACACAACCCTAAAATTAGCCTTATTGTTATCGCCCAAATGAAAATTCAGAAACCCACAGAAGTAGCCCAACTGAGGAATTGAGGAGCAGTAGCACGTTCTAAAGAATCACCAAAAGGTGGTGGCCGGCTCAATAACATCCTATGGAATTCACATGTCTCAGCAAAAGCCTCAAAGTTGAGAGCCATTACATCTAGACAATGCTCCCTAATCTTCCAAACTCCATACATATTTTCCAGCGTTAGACAATGGCACAATTTTGCAGGGGATGTTGTTTCCAGCTGTGGTAACAATGCATCTGCTACAGCCTGTTTTAGGGAGAATAATAAATATCTTGAAGCAGCATCAAACATTTCTTCTGCTTGGTCTGGATCAATGTCCATCACCTTTGTCAGTATACATGTACTCAAGCAACTTTTCAAATGCTTCGGCACTCAAATTATGATCCTCAAGAAGTGGAAGTGCGCCACACTGGAATCCTTCCTTTCCTTCAAGAAAACCAGTAGCCTGAGACAGCCTTGCCTTAAAGTACTCCGATCGTGAAGCCAATATCACTTAGTGGCTTCAAAACCTCTTCCCTTCTACAATGAAACAAACGTCAACATGATCCTCCAAACATAGTTCATCAGCATCCTGACTGCAATGCCCACCAAACTCTCGATTCTTCTTTTTAGACTGATTATCATCTACAATTTCGCATTTATCTTGAAACAGAGTGCTTATATCTGAACAGACTTCTCTCTTGAAATAGAGTGCTTAAAGAATCGAGAGGAGAATTGCTAATAAAAAGAACTAATCAATAAATACCAAAAAATCTGCATCTCCCACGGAATCTACCAATTGCAGAGCCACCAGCAAAGGATATCGTGGGTTCACTAGTCAAAAAGGAGGTGTGATCTTCCTGTGGCCTTTGCGTAAAATTCAAGCCACCACAGTGCTAAAACTACAACTGAAGCAACCCTTATCTTGCCGAGCACGAGAGGCCCCTGGCGAAGGACGCACGGCTCCAATCCTCTTGACAATGGTGGCGATGTTCATGTAGGAGCAACAGTGTTCCTGTATGTGGCAGAAGGCAGCGTTTCTGTTCTCGGCTCCATTCTCCTACAGCAGCAGCGTTCCTTCCCTCACGAGCGATCACATTGATCGTGACATCGATCTCGCTCTCGGCTCATGGGAGGCAGAATCTCCCACTTGTTGTGTTGAACATCATATGTCTCCAAGCCACACAAAGCATGTAGCCTCACCAAATCGAATAGACAAACATAAAAAAAATAATTTCTCTCTTATTTCCCTCAGCCCAGAAGGGGCCGAGGTCCAGGCCCAGGCCCAAACGAGCTCTAATACCAACTCAGAAACTGAGCATACAAGCTCTATTTCATTAATCAAATCAAGTTATATATATATGAGGTACGGTCTTAAGATAGGGAAGCTATCTTGGATGCACAATAATTTGGTTGAGAGAATATCTCAACCTCACACCAAACTAGGAACTAACCTATCAAATAGAAACAAACTCTATACATAGAGAGAACCACAACTGAAGACAAGTAGGAATTACATATTTCAACATGACTTCCATACTTAAAGACAAAAATTTTGAGTCATTCTTGACCTTTTGAAAGGAAAACTAACGTTACTTTAGATCACTAACTATTTAGATCAAAAATCCAGAATCGAGGCATCTATGACTTCCATACTAAAACACAAAAATTTCGAGTCATTCTGGACCTTTTGAAAGGAAAACTAATGTTATTTTAGATTACTAACTATTTCGATGCGGTTATTTTTAACTTAATAGTGTGCAGTTTATAAAGTTATCCCTTATCAAATTGATAGTATTTTAAAGTTCAATAATTTCAATGAAATTTTTGAGGAAACAAGACTTTACAAAACAGCCAAATTTTTATTAAGATTTATAATAGCAGAATCAGCCTTAGAAAAAGATCTAGATTAGGTGATAGTGAGGTCAACCATTTCAGTGAACTTTTTGAAGAAACAAGGCTTCACAAAATTGCCAATTTCTTATTCAAAATCCATAACAGCAGAATCAAATTAGAAAACAATCTAGATTAAGTAATAGTGAGTAGTCTCTTATACAGTGAAATCTAGTAGACTTTAAAAATTAATACACTTCAAACTAATTTGAAAACTATCTTCCCTAACATGAAACTATACATGAATTTTTGGGCATTCTCTAGCCATGAGAGCAAGTTTCAAAGCTGTTTGAACCTGCCTTAAAAATAAACTGTTTATTTTATTATTTTACACACTTTTACATTCATTCATTCAATAATAATAAAAGGTACGACATAGTTACAAAGAAATGAGAAAATTGTACTTTCTTGTTCCTCTTTTACCGGCCATTGCGGGTGGCTCCCAAGCAGGAGCTCCTCGAAGATTTGTAGTTGGGATACGGCACCTGGCCTGCTTCAATGCACTTCAAGTCCTCCACCAGAATACCATAATGGTTTTTGACTTCCTCTGGGGATTTGCCATTAACCAAGGAAGCAACATTATTCCAACGGTCGGGAGTGTCTTTGTCATAAATAGCCAAGGCATTCTCAAATTGTTTGTTTTGCTTAGAAGTCCATGAAGAATGCCTTCCCGATGAAGAAGCTGATTGAGAGTCCATGACACTCCTAGGGTTGGTACTGACACTTTCAGCCGCAACGAATTCAATGGCAATGTTCACAGACCAGAAATATGCTGGTCTCGTCTATGTTCGACTGACCTTTCAGCAATATTAACATCTGAGATGACAGAAAACAAATACCCAATTTAGACTTTCGGACAAAAAGCAAGAACCCAGGATACACTTGTGGAGAAAAACAAAGACAAAACCCCAACAATGACAAAATATAGATTGGAGTGAACTCGATATAATTTTCGATAAACATTTGTGCCAAATAATTATCCTTTGAGATTAAGGGCAAGAACCCAATTATCTGAGATATTACAGGAACACATAGAGACACCGGGAGTTCAATAGAATTCTACTAAAACCCAGGAACACAATGAGCACATTGGAAACAGTTGTGCCTAAAAATTATTCTAATTTGTATTAAAAATAAAATAAAATGCGATGTTTCCAATCAATTAATCTAGTTTAGTCTAGACAAAGTAGGAATCACATTTAATTGATTTGACATGTGAACCTAATCATGAAAAATGTGATTAATCTCAAAGCCTTTTATAATCACAAAAAAATATATTAGATCTAACAAAATTAAAATTCTGGCAGTAAAATCAGGGGAATTCAAAGAAGCAAATACACAAAAATAGCAAGCTCTGACAGAAGGGCTTCAAAGAGGCTTTGCAAATGACGTTCCCACCGAGGAGTGAGTGAAGCAGTTTGCATTCCATAACGTCGTGTGTCCGTATAAATAGAAGGAGATCAGGTTCTGTAATTGTGGGGGTTCTGTACTGGAAAGAATAATGAGTGATTCCTCTGTATACAAACCAACCAGTTGTTGGAGTGTGATGAATCCAGACAAGAGGAATCAGAATGAGAAAGAAAAAGGCAATATCATTTAGATTCACGCTGATCCAGTTTGTCCATTATGCTCTGAAAATATCATTTTAAGGATTCTAAAAATAACGCCGTCATGTTGCTTTAGTGGAAGTAAACTGTGAAAAGCAAAGCCACAAGATATTTTTTTGATACAGAGAAAGCCTGATCAGTATAACTTGCCAGTTGTTTAACTGGATTCCTTCAGCTGTGTTTTGGGTATAATTGAACTTAATTATCAGGGTATACAGTCCCCACAACGGTATCATTATAAATGAAAATTAAAATTTGCAAATACGACTGTGAATCTCCGAGGCCATGGGTGTGTGGTCGTTGGAGTCACATGAGGGTTAGTACGATTAGTACGAAAATGACAGAGAAAAGTGGAGCACTGTAAGAGAATTTCGACCCCTCTATATCATATTAGATCGCCTTATATTTTACTTTATTCGACAGATCGACCAAATAGAACAGTTGGTCCACTTTTTGCTCGAAAGGTCATTGTACATCTCCCCACTCTCATACGCGTTTTTCAATTGAGTCCGCTAGCGTGGCATGCTTCATATCGACAGATTTTGTTCGTTATCTTTGCACAAACTTGTCAAGTTGAAATGGAAAAAAAATTAAAATTCAGAATTTACATATATATTTTTTGTAAGCTTGGTAGTTTCTTTCATTTTTCAGTTTTTCTCTTTTTTTTAACTCTATTTTTATCAACATGTCCAAATACATCACCCCGATAAAAAATATTAAAATTGAGAATCAATATATATATATATATATATATATATATATATATATAGATCAATGAGGGAAGGGAATTGAATTTGTGATGAGCGCTATAAGAGCTTGCCTCATCACCGTTTAACCAAGATCCCACGAACAAGTTGAGAATCAATATATAAAAAAATCTGAGTTAAGCCTAGTTGTACATGCAATAACTATAGATAATTAAAGCTAAGTGAAGCTAAGTGTGCTTTATGTTCTGTTAATGTGCACATGCACCACATGCAAGCACTAGAGTTAACTAACTAAGGCAAGTGCACATCACATGTAAGTACTCTAGTTAACTAGCTTAAAAACAAGTGCACATTGCATGCAATATCTGGAGTTGAGCTAAAGCTAATTAAGACTAACTATGTGCATGTAAAGCACTCAAGTTAACTAGCTAAAGATAAGTGCACATTGCATGCAACATCTAGAGTTGAACTAAAGCTAATCTAGGTGCATGTACACCAACACTCCCCCTTAAGCATAACTTAGATGAGTGTGATGCAAAATGAATGAGTCCCAACAACACAGTTATTTTAGGTACCCATATACAATGCATGAAAATGAGGAAAGAGGGAAAAACCAGTGGGAAGAAAAACCCCCGCTCAAAATATAATGCAAAAATAGAGAAAAGACAACTGTTAGGCAGTCGTGTCCATCTCGAGATGATCTCACAAAAATCGAAACTTCTGCTCAGTGAAATTCTTGGTGAAGATATCAACAGTCTTCTCGGAACTTGGACAATACTGAAGATCGATGGTCCCATCATGGATCTGGAGGAATAAGCTTCATTTTTGGAAGTAGAGGTATCAACTCCCATGTTTGGATCAAGGACTGAATTTCATTATACATGGTTGCATGCCAATATGCATTCCCTGCAACTTCATCATGCATTTGACAATCAGATTCATGTACCCTATATGCATGCATGGGAATGGTTGTCTCTAGGGATGCATGCATGTTCATGTGTGGCTTTAGAGATGTCTTTATGGATGCATACTTGCACATACATGGGGTTATAAATGCCTCCTTAGATGCATGCATGGGCATGCATGGCTCTGCAACTAAGAGTGCATGTGGGGCATCATTAAATTGATATCTCGTCAGATCTGCATCATCAACATCATCATTAGTAGAGGAATCAAATCTTCTTCTATGATTATGAAAGTAGTGTCTTTATTACTAGTAGAGGAAGATATTTCCTCATGTGAAATGTCTTTGTTATTGAACAAGACAAAATTCTCATCTGCAACAGGTTCATTAACAATAGAAGAAAAAGAGTCTTCTTGTTCATCACTATCTTGAGAATATTTCTCCATATTATTGGAGTTTTCACCACTTTCATGAATGTTATAATAAGTCGATCTCTTTGCCTCCAAATGGCGTTCTTCTAGATCATTTTCATCACCATATAATCCTTTCAATGTAGTCCAAATTTCATGTGGCGATTCAATATTTATGATCTGATAAAAAATATCACGAGACACATATAGACACAATCTTCCATAAGCCATGTTAGATCTGTTAAGCCAATCTGACTTCTCACCCTCTGACAATGGTTCTGTCTCAATTCCCATGACTATTTGGTACAAGCTTTTGCTCCTAAGATGAAGAAAAATCATTGGCTTCCATTCGTAGTATTTGTATGGAGCCAGAATAGTATAAGTTGGGAATTCAATTCTTTCACTTTGTGGTTGTAGTGACAATTTCGAAAATTCTCCAATATTTTGATCTGCAAATCAAATCTTCGAACAATTTCCAATTCTTTACTCTTCAAACCTACAAAATATTTTTCATGAACCTTCTCCAAACCCTTGTATCTTTGATACAATGTAAAATTATTAGAGCACAAATATGGATCTAGTTGAAGAATAATTGTACAAACTTGCCAAGTTGAAAAATAAAAACAATTAGAATTGAGAATGAAATTCATTCTTCAATAATAGGTTGAAAATCAATATATAAAGAAACTAAGTTAAGCTTAGTTGTGAATGCAATAACTATGGATAATTAAAGCTAACTGAAGCTATGCGTGCTTTATGTTTTGTGAATGTGTGTATGCACCACATGCAAGCGCTAGAGTTAACTAATTAAGACAAATGCACACTGCATCTAAGCACTCGAGTTAACTAGCTAAAAACAAGTGCACATCGCATGTGATATCTTGAGTTGAACTAAAGCAAATTAAGGCTAACTATGTGCATGTAAATCACTCAAGTTAACTAGCTAAAGACAATTGCACATTGCATGCAATCTCTATAGTTGAACTAAAGCTAATTTAGGTGCATGTACACCAACAAAAACACTGAATTTTGGATTCCAATTTTTTTGTGCCATGGTGTTTTAAAGATTCTCAGATTAAGCCTAGGAGTACAAGAATAATTTATCTTGTAGTAGCACAATTACTTGTCAGTTCTACTCATTTCTGGAAAGATATGTCTACAGTCGATATTTTTGGAAAATCTGACCTATTTTTAAAATTTGTTAATATTACTTTTGAGGTATATAAAAAGGACGTGCAATGCATTTCTTCTACAATATTTTTTTGTTTGGTTATTTCTAAAAATTTTCACAATATCAGACCAACTTTAAACTTGATAGAATGAACAGAGTACAACACGAAGAAAAATTACAGCTGCTAACAACACTACATCGATTACATAACACTGAAACAGCAAAGCAACTACACCATCATTACAACAACTCGGACTACATATATTTCTATGCATCATTTTTATTTATACAAACAAATATTCAGTTAATTTCCCTTTCAAGTTGAAAGAGTGAGGGTGGTGATGCCCCTTCGAAGCTCAAGAAGCTAATGCTACAGTGCCCCTTCAAATCTGACCGAGGTGTGACGATGAGGTGTGCAGTGAGGCGGAAAATAAGGTGGAGGCGGTGCATCGGTATCAAATTAGCATAATTATTTCCAACACTCTCCTTTAATTACAGCTGAAAACTAAACCATGACTTAACATAACTTAAACATGTTTGTTGGTCTATGTCTCAACTAGGCTTACAACGACTCAAAAAGCATTGACATCAATTTTGGTATTGGATTTTTATTTTTATTTTCTTCCATATTTTGTATCCTATGAACTACTTCATATTTGTCTTTTTGCATTAAGCTCCAAATTTCAGTTTATTAAATTGTTGTTGTGGCTCTTTCATCATTAAATTCTTTTTTATCATAAAATCATAAGAAAAATCATTTCAAGTTGTTCATGGATGTCCTATGTGTCTTCAAAAATTTTCCTGTATGTCGACTACTGTCACATGTCATCTTTTATTGTTTGTTCTTTATCATCAATATTTTGATTATCAATTTTCTTCAAGATAAGTTCATAATAGAATTTTATCTCTTCACGACTCCATTACATGAAAATTTCATTGACATTTTCATTTTCTACATGATCCATGTTATCTTCAATATTCATTGTTGCAACTTCTATGCAGACATCTTCAACACATGGTGTTTCAAGACATGCTTCAAGGAACTTTAATTCTTCTTCATATTTCTTTTCTTCTTCTTGGTTGCTTCTAACATTTGCACACACAATCAATGTTAAGTTTCTATGAAAAAAACAACTTTAGAACTATATTGGTGTTGTTCATTTTGCTTTGTAGTGAGAGCTTTATTCTCTTTTTCCTTCTTTGAATTTGTCGATCCCTCATAATCTTGATTCTCCACCTCTACTTCCGCAAAAAAGTTTTCTTCCACTTGGTTTCCAAACACAAGTGGGTTTTTCTCACCAAATACCAACATATCAAAAATATGTTTTTTTTGCGTCATATATAACCACTCATCACTATTTAATTGTTCTTCATCAAAGTTAAAATCAACAATTTCAATTGTTGGATCCATTAAATGAGTTTTTTTTCCATTGGTAACATTATCTATGCCAAAATCAGCTCCTGTTGGTAACATATCATCAACATTGTGATACACTTTCAAGTGAGATTCAACAAACCCTTCATCAAGTCTCTGTAGATCTGCTGCTTCAGATCCACTTTCCTTTTCATCTTCAAGCACTGCTACAACAAACCGTACAACAATATTATTTTCAAATTGATTACCATCTCTTGCACCAAATTCTTCTTTCACGAACTTCCATGCTTCCTTGGAAGTTGTAGCTTTTGCTACCTTGGAAAAAAAATTCTCGTCAAGTCCATGTTTTATAAAATCCAATGCTAAAGAATCACATGCTTCATCATATGGGTTATTAAACTCGTACTCAATTAACTCTTTAGCTCAAAGAAAATTTAACATTTTGATAACTCAAAAATAAAAATATTTACGAGTAAACATCAAAGCTACACCAATCACCATCGATCTCTTCTCCGTCTTCTGCTAGACTCCTCGGTGCCTCGGCTCTCGCCTGAACTTCTCTAAACATGGAAACAATATTTTCCTTTCATTTTTTGTTCACTTTCTTAATCTACTTCAGTGGCGCTATGCGACCCATAACTGTTGTTTTTCCTCTATCTTATAGCTACTTTTATAATTGCATGAGGCTATCTTCCATATCACCTCCGAAAAAAATATAATTTTCAATATACACCCGTAAGAAAGAATCTCCACCCAAAAAACTGCCATACTTAACAAAACAAAATTTCTTTTACAAATGATCAAAATTTTGCAAAGTCCTAAACTTTCTTTTCCAATAAAATCTTTTAAATTCTCTTTAAAAAAAAAAAAAAAAATCACTTTCCCAAAGAAAAAAATTGTTGGTCTCTTTAAAACTTTGCAAATAAACTCTTTTCAGCTCGCTTTATAAGCTTCTCAAAAAACAAATATGACTTTTCAAGCCCACAGTCCTTAACCTTTTAATGAAACTCCGAATTTTAAATAAAGAGCCTTTAAATAAGCCAGCTAACTATCTTTATAAAACTTTCACCATATAAAAAATCTTTTGGACCCTTGCTTTCATAAACCATTAAACTTTCATTGGAAATATGGAACATTTGACTTTCCTTTTAATGAAAATACTTTCTGCCGACAATCTTTCGAAGAATTGGGCTACAGAACCACTCGCTCCCAACGGATAAAGCAGAAAGAGAGCGAGAAAGTACTTTAATGAAAATACTTTCGGCCACCAAAGAATTGGGCTACAGATCCACTCTCTCCAACAGAAAGAGAGCGAGCGAAAGAATCCAAGACATTTTCAGCATGTTTGGAATAAAAAGTCTGACATTTTCAGCTTGTTTGGAATGAAAAGTCTGAAATATGAAGTGGCCAGACACTATGGTTATCGAATTCGAATTCGATTGAAACATTAAAAAAAATTGAAATTATACATCTTAGTAAGATTAATTTTTTTAAATTTTAAATTTTTATTTTATTTTGTCACACTTTGTGAACTAATTATTTATAAATTAAAAAAATTAAAAATATTATAAAGATATCTAATATTATAAAATTTTTATTAAAATAACCATACAACAATATATATTTTTTTTAAGAAATTAACAATCTCAAATCATAAATTTTAATACAATTTTTAAAATTGAAAAATAACAATCTTATTATCATAACTACAACAAAAAATTTTCATCCTACATTTAGTTCACTTTCAAAGAGTTGTTTTCAAAGAGTTGTTTACTTAGTTGAAGGTTGCACATTCTACTCAATCCAAAATAGACAACAAGAAACAAGCACATCCAATCCTTAATTCATGGTTTTGGATCTAGTTAAGGCTGGGTTAAGACTAGGGCAAGTTGGAGTGTACTAAGCATACTTATCAAATTTGAAAAAGAGTATTACTATGTAAAATTCAATTTGGATATGAAAAAAAATGACTATTATATATTTTTACAAATATTTAGAAACAAGAATTTATTATTCTTTGTTATAAGAATTTATTATTTTTAACAACTACAAATTTACTATTTTCTACTGTATTTTAATATAAATTTACTAATTTTCACAACTGCAATTTTTGTTAATATACAATTTAAATTTTAGTATATTTTTTTAATATATAAAGTTCAATTTTTTAATTTTTTAAATATTATATTTCTCATTAACAAAAATCCTACTAAATTATATCATAATTGTAAATTTTTTAATATAAAAATTTCTGTTTTTATATTTTTAATATTAAATTTTATATTTTAACTAAAATCTTTATCAAATTCCATTACAATGGCCTTTAAAATACAATTTATAGTTTATTATAATTTTTTAATATACTTTTTATTATTATTATTTAAATATTATATATTTTATATATAAAGCAGGTACTAAATTCGAATTATCGAATTTGAAATTTCAAACCACGTATTTTCAAATTTTTATGGCCAATATATCCAAACTTGGTAACTAACCTAGATACTATAAATACCTTTTTTGCCCGCATACCACACATCGCAACTTTTATCGTTTAACTCTTAAAGCCCTCATGCGATGTTATTTTACCGCCAATGCGATATCGGTGGGACCCACAACCTGACCACACTTCACAAATATTAAGTCTTACCGCAAGCTTTACTGCATGCTAAGTTATTTTATCGTCGATGCAATATCGGTAGGACCCACCAAACCTTTACCTTGCAAACCACACAATCCTTTGTATTTCACCTTCCACACTTACCTTTGTTTAAGCCGCCCGCAGAGCACACTTCACAAGTATTAAGTTTTACCTTTTATGTCGCCCCCAACTTATTTGTTTGCGATGCGATCGCAAGAGGGGGCACGTATCAAGTTCAGGAGGGCAACACATTTCTCATACCACAAGTTTTACCACTTATCTTTTCCGTAGCCGCAAGCTATGTTATTTGTTTTGTGATGCGATATTGCATTTGCATATCGCATTTCCAAATATTTAATTTTATCGCCAAACTGCTGCAGGCTAAGTTATTTTGGTTGTGATGTGATATGTGTCACGTCACTATCGCATGTCGCAGCCCACAAAGTTTAAAGGATAACACGAGAGTTAAAATTTAAAATCGTTGATCTGCACAGACACGACGTGGACCACGACCATATTGCATAAAATTTGAGATCCGAACTTTTGTGTTTTGTATGTGTCTTCGCGTGTTTTCCTGTGTAATTCAGAAATACGACCTGTGTGTCGATTAATGAAGAGATGGGTCTTTTGACAGGCAAGGACGAATGTTGTTGAATGTTCGTTCACATCATTGAAGTAACATTGAATAGATAATGTTTTCATGCTTTAACCATTCTTGTATAACTACTGTAATTTTCTTTGTGTTAGTGTGATGGAATGAAAAAGAAGTTTCAGTCCTCTCCTGTGTATCGTTGTCTATGTATTGACTGTTAATTTCTCATTTTATTTTGTATTCTCTGTGTTGTGGGGGAGCATCCCTCTGTTGTGATTTCGTTCAATATTTCCAACATGGTATCGAAGCAGCTCTAGGCTCTCGGTGAAAGACGCATGAGCTCACTCTTCACTGCAGAAGCTATAAGATTGATTTGAAGAACGAGATTTCTCCAGCAGTGAGAAAGCTTCTGTTTTACACAATCAAGTTGATTTTTTTGTTTAACACACTCAGGATGGCAGCAACAGGCACCAGCCTAACAAATCCCCAACTACCATTGTTTAATGGGAAGAATTATGATTATTGGGCCATTAGAATGAGAGTCCTATTCGCTTCACAAGATATATGGGAGTTGGTGGAACAAGGGTTCCAAGAACCAGAAGACGCAACAACGCTGACTGCTTTGATAGGAACAAAAAGAGACTTGTTGAGAGATAATAAGAAGAAGGACTCCAAAGCCCTCTTCTATCTCTTTCAAGTAGTACATGAGAGTACTTTCCCAAGGATTGCAACAGCAACAAATTCTAAGGAGGCATGGGATATTCTCAAAACAACCTATCAATCATCCAGGGTAAATTCTTGATACCCTTAACCAAGACCTTTCACTTCCGCTAATAAATTAGAATTGCATTTAATTCAGACGCTAATGAACTGAAATGAACAATTGTAGTTGTAAGTAAGAGGAACATAAATGAACAAGATCAACAATCATAAGACCACTTCGTTTGATAACGAAGTTCATCCAGGAGGTACTACATCTTTGGGCCTCGGTGTCAAGATGGTGTAGGTTGCTGCATTATGTGATGTAAGAAGAAGATGTACATGGATGTGTTTCCCTATGACATACAAGGAAAAATTTCCCTCTCGCAGGAGTGGCTTGAATTCTTTAAGATATTTTCCCCTGCGGAACTCTCATACATAAAGAAATAATCCTATTAGTATGACCATAGCTGACATGTAATAAATAATAGTATCCCACCAATCTTGGCAAACAAGGGATCTCAACAATGAACATATGAAAACGAGCATCCCGCCAATGTGGCATAAAAGGGATCTCATACATGACACAAATCCATAGCTGAAAATACATCAATAACAACACAAGACAAGATCCCACGACTCATGCACCAACCAGAATCTACAAGGCAGAAAGCAAATCAGAGATAAAAAGATGAAGTAAATGAAATCCATATCATATACCTCATGCTGACATTTGCTGAAAGCTGAGCTGCTCTATGACTGAATCTGAAAACACCATCAAATTTGTGGCGTCGAAAAATGTGAAAATGATTGCTCACACGCGGAAATCTGACACTTGCATAACCCACTTCCAAAAGTGGCTGAAAAAGAAAAAACTTAGATGAAGAAATGGAACACACCATCAGATGCGTGGCATCGAGTAGTGTAAAAATGACATAAAATTTGTCCCATTTGGAGAAATTCAAAATTTCGCCCTCTTGAAAATGGGGCTCAATCAAGGTTCCGCCTAGCACTTTTCTGGCTTATGGCTCCACCTCCTTGATTCACATTCAGTAATTTACCTGCAAATAAAAATCAAAATCCATGCATCTCCTCGTATTTTGTGCCCATACTTGGCTGCAAAATAACATTAATCTTCTGCAAAATCGTGCTCCTTCTCTGTGCTTGGGTTCCCCGGCGCCAACAAATAAGTTGGGTTTAAATACAAAAACGTGGGTGGATATTTACAAGAGGGTCGTTGCATGAATTGGGTTATGATCCAAATGTTTGGGAGGAGGTCGGGTGGTGAAATCTTGACTCCTCCACTTAAAGGCCAAAAATCTGTTTTCAAAATCCGTGTTTAAAATTTTGAACAACCCACATTTAATTTTTTTTAAACCCCACGCCATTTTAAATATGAGGTGGTCGATGTGTTATGGGGGCCGCATATGGTGGTGGCTCCCATTTCATGGAGAGGCTGCTGCATGGGCAGGGCCAGTGTGGCCTACTGCGAGTTCAACTCTCGCCAGCGTCAAATATATGTTATATAACATATATCTATATGGTTTGCCTGGATGCGTGGGGTATGGTATTTTTAATGAGGCCACAAATTTTCCCTGGATCTAGCCTAATATTTCTGGAATCCGGTGGCGGGGAAAAGTCAAATTTTCGCCTTCCTTAACTGTTAGTATTAATTCTTCGTCGAAGTGTACGAAAAAGAACCACTTTAGCTACGCATAACTAATAGCCCTAACAACAATAATGGCTGCAAAACATCTTCAGATCTGCAATTAGTAGTTAAAGTGCTGCAACAAACAGATCTATAAATGGAAAGATATTAAGCAGTAAAGTAAAAAGTTTGCTCCATGCATCCAACAGACAAGACAAGAACACGATTTTTGAATGAATTTTTATATTACAGGGCACCTGGGAGGAAACAAGAAGGTGTATCCAGATCTCCTCAATGGGATGGGTTCTTTGTAGTCCTCAGCACTTGAGATCTAAGCTTTCTCTCTCTTGTAGATGTAGAAAACCCAATGTAGAAGGTAGAGCTCAATGGGAGCAACAATGGCAGAAAATGAGACCGAGTGTATAGATCCAGAGTGATCTAGTATGCAACAATTCAGATCTGCAATTAGTAGTTAAAGTGCTGCAACAAACAGATCTATAAATGGAAAGACATTAGGCAGTAAAGTAAAGAGTTTGCTCCATGCATCCAACAGACAAGACAAGAACACGATTTTTGAATGAATTTTTATATTACAGGGCACCTGGGAGGAAACAAGAAGGTGTATCCAGATCTCCTCAATGGGATGGGTTCTTTGTAGTCCTCAGCACTTCAGATCTAAGCTTTTTCTCTCTTGTAGATGTAGAAAACCCAATGTAGAAGGTAGAGCTCAATGGGAGCAAAATGGCAGAAATGAGACCAAGTGTATAGATCCAGAGTGATCTAATATGCAACAAAAGGTGAAGAATGATGGGGAAAACCCTCCTATTTATAACAAAATATTGGGTCCTTCTAGATCTTGGTGCATGATTAAGATAATGTTAATCACATCTAGATCCACCTCTATGGAATATTTTATTATTATTTGTTGGAGGGAAAGGGTGTTTGACTTGGGTCAAATCCCTTGATTAGTGAAAAATAAATAAATAAATGATTTATTTATCTTTTTAAGGAAGTGGTTGGGATATAATCAAATAAATAATGATTTATTTGATTAATGGTGGTTGATTGGGTCATATTTAACAAGGAATATTATTTAAATAATTATTCCTAGAAAATAATAAGATAACTATGGGTTTATCTCATTAATTTCTTTGTTTTTGGGTTAAACATGACTGGGAATAATAATTAAATTGTGGTTTAATTAATTATTCCTTTTGGGGTTTCCTTAATTAACATAGTGAAAGCAGTTTTACTTGGGGTAAAACTGGTCTTACATGGTGTACTTGGGTCCATCTAATAAGAAAAGGTGAGATGACCAAAAAATGGTGTAACAGATTGCCCCCTAGCGTGCGAGTGTCAGGAGCAAATCGTATGACCGAAGTACGTTGTAAGAATACAATCACCAGACAACGAAAGGGGATGTCAGAGAGAGAAGTGTGAGGTAGATAGTGTGCTGAAGGACTAGACCCTAAGGAGACGAGACTCGCGGGTGCAACAAGTCTCTTTTTATGAGAGGGTACCTGTGCTGAAGGCGGCGGGGGAGGCATACCTATGCCCGCCGTGACAAAGTACAAAAGAATAGTGTGTCCAGTAAACAAGGGACCGAACCATAGAGTACAGCTGGCATAAACAAAGGCCAGAGAAAAATACAATGAAGAGTCTCACATACATGCTGTGCCTGGGATAACAGCCAGGACTAGTACAATAATATCTGAGTACATGAGATAAATACAACCCAAATGCCCCCTGTAAATGGGGAAAGGCTCACAAAATCTGACTGATACATGCAAATCATGGAGGCGCTGCAGGTGGCTAAGGCCAACATCATCAAAATCTGGAGCGGCATCAAAGGCTGCAATGAAGAGGTCATCCGGGCATGTGGGGGGCTACCTGCAGGGCCACCCCCTCATGAGGGTTGAGACATCTCACACACGCCCGGGAATCATCAAGAGCTGCTGCTGGGTCACTGGGCTGTCCGGTATACTCATCTCGATCATGCTGAAAGGAGCTGGAGAAGTAATCAAGTCAAAGGGAAGTGAGAGATCCCCCTGCCTGATCCGAGGCACCGAACAAGAGTGGAAGCTGGAACCAAGGTACACCGCCCTCTAGACCTTGCTTCTGGAATAAATGCGCTGATGTCGACAAAAGGAGGTCCGCCGTAGGTGAGGCAATAAGAGACCCTCAACTAAGGCACGAGAGAAGAACAATAGAGCGACAGACAGACTGACACCAATGATGATAGTGGAAAGGGGGAGGATGGAGTGGCGAATGGACGACTTCCCTTGTTAGAGCATAAAGGGCATGAATGACATGGCAGCGATTGACACAATATTGAAAGGGATAGGGGACGGTGGGACTGAAGGTCATGATATGCGACACAAGGGAGGAACCAAGCAAAGAAGGATGGAGGGCTATAGTGGGGTGCAAAAGGACGCAGGATAGACTCCAGGAATGCAATGATGACTCGACTTGGATGCTCTAAACAAGGGCGACTGTAGAGTGCTGCCACACAGTAAAGGCCCCAATGGGGGGTCATAGAAACATGAGTACAAAGTGGGCACTCATGACGAAAATCAACACGAACATGGACAAGTAAGGGGGCGATGTGGTGCCCCAAGTACAAGTGTCGTAAGTGAGGAAATTCGATTTTAAGAAGTGGTGAAGTGACCCTTCGTGGAAAAAATGTGTCCGGGTGAAGTATCAAATCACCGAAAACTAAGTAAAACCCATTTGAGAGCTCGGTGAGATCTATCCAGCGGTGCTGACGGTTCGTCGAACGGGGCTACGGTGTGGTCGCAGCAGTCGAAAGAAGAAACAGGGGTTCTCTTTTAATGAGGTTGTTTTCCCTCCAAAATCATTCATTTGCTATTGTTGCTGTGGTGAATGTGGAGAGGAGAGAAGGCCCTAAATCTTGCGGCGAACGTAGCGGACAAACTGACCGTTGGATTCGAGATCTGTCGGTTGGAGGTAAGAGGCCTAACCTTGCTCTTGCATTTTGATGGATTAGATTTGCAGTTTAGGGCCCAACACCCCAGAAATAGCCCCTCCCTCCTCTCTACGGCCGGGTCGCACTTTTTGGGGCAAAAAGTGCGACCCAGGACGCAGGTTTGAGGGCAAAAAGTGCGACCTGGTCCAGAAATGGGCAAAAAACTGCGACCTGGGAGGGGAGGGGGGCTTGGTGCTGTTTAATGGTTGGGAGTTGGGTTTTTATGTGTGGTTATGGTTTGCCCGATCTGTACCCTGACAAAGAGAATGTGTTTGTGCAGGTATGGCAGAGTTACGGGTCAATTGGAGAGAGAGGGATCTGGGAACACTTCGGGCAGAGATCCAGGCGGATCAGGGCGTCCGTCGTGTATTGGCCAGATTTGGGGTTCTCAAGTTTGTGGAGAACCCGTTGATGAGAGTAGGGGAACCATTACTGGCCCGGATTATCAGTTACTGGGATCCAGATCAGGAGATCTTTGTAGTGCAGGGGCACAGGATCGAACTGACGGTCCAGGATGTGTACTTCCTGACCGGCCTCCCACCGTTGGGGATAGTGGGAGACACGCAGCCAGTGTTGCCGCGGGGGCGGCATATCATGGAGTTTGTGGAACGCCATTGTCGACCGGGTTTCCAAGTCAAGGGGACTCGGATATCGATCGGGGATCTAGAGAGGCTAGAAACCCGTGCGGTGGCCGCAGCTGTGCTGCGAATCCTGGGCACCCAGGCGTTCCATCACATCACCGGTGGGCAGATGATGATAGTGGAGAGTGTGTTGAGTGGGACCTACTTTGGGTGGGCCCAAATGATGTTGGTGTCGCTAAAGTGACAGTTGTCGCTATGCAGGCGGTAGGTGAATCATGATTGCTCATATGGGACTTTGTTGTGCGCCTTCTTCTTTGAGAAGATCCCGACCTTGAGGCCTCGTGTGCATCTTCCGGATGGGGGCCCGAGAGAGCCCAGGATGCGTCGTTGGGGACGACTACTCTGCAAAGGAGGAGGAGGGGCGGTCGGGCGAACATTTCGACCGGAGTTCTTTGCCCATTGGGATCAGATGCCGTTGTACATAGACGACTACCCTTATAGTGGGATGAGCTACTATGGGGATCCGGATTTGCCACTTCCGGCTGGTCGAGTTTGGGGGCCCGATGGTAAGTGACAAATTTCTATTCTTATATGGGCATGTTTAAATTTTTTTGAATAGTAAATAATGATACTGATTCAGGGACTTTTGGTATGCAGATATAGCACCGGTAAAACCGGCCGGATATATGGGACGACCGGCAGCGTCTGGAGCTACGGGTCCGAGTGGGTCGAGAGCAGCGCAGAATGAGGATGCAGCCGCCCTACTGGAGGACATCCGCCATAGATGTGAGCAGCTGTTGACCGGAGTATCGGAGCGCGGGTGGCAGGATTTAGACGACCAGTACATAGAGCCATGTGTTGGTCTCCCCTCGGAGTGGCGAGGTATCATGCGGCGCATGGCGATGGCCGGTCAAACTATGCGTGATCTACATGCTGCAGGGGCAGAGCCATTGGCCCGGGAGCCTCCAGATAGTGATTAGGGGCATATGGTGCCCCTTCTGATGTATGTAGGGGCAGGTGGTGCCCCCTAGAATGTATGGAGGGGCATATGGTGCCCCCAGTTTTTGCTTGTAACATGCTATGGGCATGTCGTATGTATATGTATGGGGGGGCGTATGGTGCCCCCAGTTTTTTGGAACATGCTATGGGCATGTCATGTGTATCCGAGTAGATGGACTCATCAATATATGGTTTGCGACACATATTATGGATATGCATCGTCTTTTGATGGTTGATTTAATGTTATTGTCTTGTATGAATTGAGTGTGATAAATGCCAATCTAGAACATGGTTTGCAATACTATCTACGTAGTGATTCTAGTCTCTGGGTACATGGTTGAAAGTTATGGTTTCAAACGCACGTATTAAGACTTTTACTCGTAAATAGCGTCTAAACAGCACAGGGTTACGCACACGATAAACACCATTTAGTTGCATGACAAGAAGCAAAGAATCCAAACGAACGTGCAGGTGGCGAATGCGATGCAGCAAAGCATCAGCTAGTAGGCCACGCACTGCATCGTATTCAGCCTAATTGTTGGTGGCAGAACCAATGCATACCCCGTTAGACAGAACGAGGTCATGCAAGGGGGTGAAGATGGCCCACCCTGCCGAGGCAAGATTCCTGGAGTAGCGACTTGCACCATCGGCGTAACCGATAAAGGATGTGGACGGGGGATGCGCAAGGTGGTGTGACAAGACAATACATGAGGGGATGAAAGGAAAGGACGGCAGCGTGAGGGGGCAGAAGTCATCGAGCGGTAATGGCGGGGGGAAGGGGCAGGATGAGCAAAACTCAAACAAGGTGATGTATGAGAGCTATCGGAAACATGGCGAGGACTCGGGCTGCGAAGGTCAATAGAGACACAAGTGGAGTGATCTCGAGCATCAAGGGACACAACGGGGGAGGTTGCAGACGGGCGAGGCGCCGAAGGTCGTGCAGAGGAGGATAGGTAAAGAATGGTGACTGTAGACTCCGTCATCTGGACATCAGGGGGGGGGATGTGGATGGGAGCGGGGGGATCCTTAGGCTGGTTTGCAGCATACTGCGCGAGAATGGGAGAGGCGGATTGATTTTGTTCAACCTCATACTCGCGGATCACCTCAAGGGAGGCACGGTAATGCGTCAAGTGAGGACAATGATGGGAGTAGTGGCCATGGACACCGCACAAAGCACAAGGCTTGTTGGTGCGGAGAGTCTTGGGGTTCTTGGAGACGGTCGAAGCAGGAGTGGGAGTTTCAGGAACCGTAGTGTCGGGGAACGCGACTTTTACCATGGGGCGGATGCGGGGTAACTCGGGACAAGCATGGGTGGCATGACCGATGATATCACATAAGGCACAAGGCTTCGAGGGTGGGGGAGGAGCCGAGGTGGTTGTGGTGGTTTGGTCTTTGGTTGCCCCCTTGCGGGATTTTCCTTTCTTCCCGGGAGCCGACTCAGCAGGAGAAGGGTCCTGTGGAGGTGCTGGGGGCACGTTGGCTATGGAGGAAGCGAGGGGGACCGGTTGAACCGGTGTCAAAGCCATGTAAGGTTTGGGGTGACCAGGGGGGGTGGCGGCTGGGGGGTCAAGGTACCAAACCGGAATACCCAAGGTCAAGTTAGGGAGAGAAAGGAGAGAGGAGGTGGCCATGACGGGGGACGGAATGGCATACTCCTGGGAAGGGGGGGGGCAGAGAAGGGGATGCATCCCGGCGGGGTAATGACCCGGGTGCGGCTCCAAGATGGTTAAGGCCCAGGGGGCCTGGGGGAACCGAGCACGGAGGATAAAGGGGGTGGGACACCGAGTCATAGGGGAGGGGCCCCGGAAGGAGGGGGTTCGAAATTTGGGCGAGATGAATGGCTAGGAGCGGGTTGCGGAGGGCGGGGGGGGGGGGGTGGACTAGCCGAGGCAGGCCGTTTATAGGCAGCCTGAGATGATTGCATCATGCAAACATTCGACAAGCTGGGATCAGTAACAGGAGGGGGGGGAAGGTGAGGAAAAGTACCAAGCAGGGTGGAATCTTTATAAACGCCGGGGGAGACACTGGTCAAGGAATCGACGGTTTGCTTGTTGGTTACAGAAGAGATGGTGGTCTCGGAGGAGGTCTCAGATGGCGGCTCATGATAAGATAGCTGGTCAATGGTGACTATCTTCCCATTATGTGGAAAAGACATCTTGCGGAAAACCGCGGATGGGACAGCAGACATGGCATAGGTGTAACTTCGCCCCAATAGAATGTTGTAGTCTAGAGGGGCGTCAATGACTTCGACGTCAACGCAAACAGTCTTACCGGCTAGGGTGATGGGACAGTTATGAAACAGGCCAATAGGCTGGGAGGCATGACCGTCCCACGCTCAAAGGGTGATCGTGGAAGGGGCCAGCTCAGGGGATCCGAGTTGCTTCCAAACCGAAGCGGACATCACACAGGTGGATGCCCCCTCATCAATTATACACCGGGATACAGTGGCGTTCCGGATTTTGACTGGGATTTGGAAAGCAACGGAAGGAGGAAGAGGAGGGTGGTCCGATTGAGTGGCGTCGAAAACAATCATTTGGTCATCGGCAGGATCAACAGCGCCCACGGCAGATAGTAGAGCCTTCTTTTGAGAAGGGCACGACTGGAGGAGTTCCAGTGTGGAAATGGCAGCAGGGGATTGTGCCAAATCATCTACTATACTGTACGATTGAGCGGCTCGACCGGAAGCGGCATTTCGGCGTAATGGTCCCTTTGGAATCTTTGGATGAACCTCAACTTTGGGTTGAGGGATGTGTAAGGGGCCACTGGATGTCGAAAGAGGCTCTGTAGAACCTGAAGATGGAGGCTCGGGAGCAGACTGAGCAGGAGGCTTGGGGTACTGGCGAGACCGAGTTTGAAGGTGAAGGTCGACGGAAGGGGATGGATCGGAGCGCATCATAAGGATCTGGTAGTCAGAGGAACCATAAATGGACGAGGGTGTGGCTGCATGGCTGTCGGGGGGTTGGGTAGCCACGAATCCCTGTTGAGGGAAAGGATCAGTGAACACAGCTGGCTGGGTAGTGGCCACATTAGGAGGAGTGTGAGGGGAGGCATGTTGTCCGCGCAATGTGGCTTGAGACTCCCACATCTGTCGCATCTGGGGTAAGAGAGGACAATCGTGAGTGTAGTGACCGTAAACACCGCAACACGAACAGGGCTTGTTTGTGCGAAGCGGCCTGTCCGGCCTGGGCGAGACGCCCTGAGGCTGGTTGCTAGTGTTAGGGTCCATACCAGAATTGGGTCCTCGGTTACCGGGGGCAGATGGGTTCTGGTTGCCTCGCCGCCTTCTTTGAGAAGAAGGGGGATTAATCGCACCCTGCTGTGCAAATACTTGCCCTGGAGGGGGTTGTATGTGCTGTTGCAGGTTGTGAGGAGGCAAGGGAGGCGGGAGCGCATATGCTGGAGGAGATGGCGCACCAGGCTGTGGATAAAAGTAAGGGTTGGGTTGGGCGACATTGAGGTAAGCAGGAGGTTGGGCAAAAGGAGGAGGCATGCCGTAT
This sequence comes from Pinus albicaulis, assembly GCA_034641835.2. NCBI lineage: Eukaryota > Viridiplantae > Streptophyta > Pinopsida > Pinales > Pinaceae > Pinus > Pinus albicaulis. The sequence continues at coordinate 59,285,574 of CM076576.1, forward strand.
CCTGGATACATGTTGCCGAGAGGGGGAAGAGTGCTGGAGGTGCTGGCCCCTCCCTGAGGGAGACCATAGCTCATAGGAGGGTGAGCAGATGGGTGGGAAAGAGATCCAACGATACCGTCGGCGGAATGAGATGCCCCCGGGGCGTTAGCGCCACCGGGCCTGGGGATGTCAGGCAGAACGGTATAAACATAACCCGATTGAGCGTAGATCAGGTCATATTTTAAAGCTATTTGGAGGGCGGCTTCTTCAGATTGAGGAAAGTGAGAGGCGACATCTTTGCCGATGGGAGACGGGAGAGTGTGAAGGAACCAGTCCATGTAAACCCGATCTTCAAAGGGAGGGGCTCGACATAAGCTCCGTCTTCGTCGCCATTCCTGAACATGGGCAGAAAGGCGTGTGGAAGAGGATTGCTTAAATGAAGTCAAGAGCTCCGTACCAGTGTCGTATCGGAGAGGAAGCTGGAAGTACGACAAGAAGGCTTGGGCAAGAGTCTCGAATGTGGTATGGGAGGAAGTGGCATGTTCGACATACCATTTAGAAGCTTCGCCGGTAAGCGTGCGTTGGAACAAACGAAGACGGATGGAGTCATCGGTAATGGAATTGGAGGAACACCACATGTGGAAAGATCGGACGTGATTGGTTGGATCTTCGCCATTAAGGCCCTCGAACTTAGGGATATCAGAGGGTATTTTGGTGGGCATAGCGGGCCAGGTAGTATTATGGTGAATTGGGTCGTTAATCAACTGATGGAAATCGGGGAGGCTGAGGCCTGCAATGTACGGCAGCACAGGGGTGGGCGGAGTAGTGGTTGTGACGGTTCCGCTAGAAGTAGGGCCGGCATTGGGGCCGGGAGAACCGCTAGCGTTAGGCCCTGGTCCAGACATGGTGAAGGTAAAAGGGGGAGAACCGGAAGGAGAAGGGGGACCCGATGAATCAGGAGAGGAGTCGGAGTGCGGACTCGAAGGTGGACGGGCTCGACGACGGCGGTGCGGAGCAGGTCGATCAACCGGAAACTGAGGATGAAGGCCAAGAAGTCTCCGGGAAAGGCGCCTTGGGGGCGCAATGATGACAGGAAGAAGGGAACCGACAAGGGCAGAAAGGGATAAAATCAAGAAGGTCAAGGGCAGAAAAGGTGCGGTGACAATTGATTTTAGAGTCTTTGCCAGGCGGTGTAAACCAGGCGCTTCTTCACTTAGGGTCAGTGTGTGGCGTGCGTTAATTTTAATTTTTAAACCCTTTTCGTTGTTTGAGAGCAAGAAAAAGTGTGCGACGTAGCTGAAAATAAACCTACAGAGAACAGAATAAAATGCTGAAATAACAGAAAAATAACAGCTACGTATGCATCTATCTAAACCAAGAAGGTGGGTATCTCACAACTATGCTGAAAAGAAAGGGAAAACTATGGAAACACACAATCTAGGGTCAAAGGGGACAGAGATCTGGAGGATAAAGCTGCAGACAAGGGGTGCAGATCACAGCCAAGAGACAGAGGCAAGGTGGCTGGGAAAGGGAAATCAGCAAAAACCGGGGGGGCAAGGCAGAGGCCTTCAGAGGAGGTCCAAACAAAATGACAAGAGGTGATTTGAAAGGAAAAGAGGTTGATTTCAATGGATGCGAGGTAAGGAGTAACGGATGCGGAAAAAGAGGAAATTTGACTGCAAAACCGACGGGCCCAGAAGCAGTGAAACTCTTCTAAAGAAGTGGAGGGTACTAAATCCCTAAGGAGTGGGTTCCCATAGATGAGTAAAAACGAGATCAGATCTTGGTCAAGGCGGGCTGAGACAGTGGAAAACCTGACGGTGACGAGAACCCGAAAAATTTGGAGAAAAAATGCTGGAAAAAAGGCAGGTCGCAGGTTCTGACCTGATCTGAGTTGAGGTCGCAGGAAACAGGCCAAAAGGTGCGTCCAGGTCGCGGGTTTTGGGCCAAAAGGTGCGACCCCCCCGTTCCGGCTGTTTCGGCGGCAGATTTTCTGAAAAATTGCCGTCTCAGGTGCGGCTGGTGTCGCTTACCTGCGCAATAGGGCCCGAAACACACGGAAGTTAGAAATTTTAGGTTTTTAGGGTTTTATGTGAGAAAAATGACATGAAAAGAGAAAAACTAAGCAGCTAAAAAAGAAGCCCTAGGGCCTGAAGTAGCTGGATATGCAGGAATATGAAAAACGACGGCGGTCGTAATTTAAAACCCGTGTGGAGTCGCCATTTGTTAGTATGAATTCTTTGTCGAAGCGTACGAAAAAGAACCACTTTAGCTACGCATAACTAATAGCCCTAACAACAATAATGGCTGCAAAACATCTTCAGATCTGCAATTAGTGGTTAAAGTGCTGCAACAAACAGATCTATAAATGGAAAGATATTAAGCAGTGAAGTAAAGAGTTTGCTCCATGCATCCAACAGACAAGACAAGAACACGATTTTTGAATGAATTTTTATATTACAGGGCACCTGGGAGGAAACAAGAAGGTGTATCCAGATCTCCTCAATGGGATGGGTTCTTTGTAGTCCTCAGCACTTCAGATCTAAGCTTTTCTCTCTCTTGTAGATGTAGAAAAACCCAATGTAGAAGGTAGAGCTCAATGGGAGCAAAATGGCAGAAATGAGACCAAGTGTATATATCCAGAGTGATCTAATATGCAACAAAAGGTGAAGAATGAAGGGAAAACCCTCCTATTTATAACAAAATATTGGGTCATTCTAGATCTTGGTGCATGATTAAAATAATGTTAACCAAATCTAGATCCACCTCTATGGAATATTTTATTATTATTTGTTGGAGGGAAAGGGACTTTGACTTGGGTCAAAATCCCTTGATTAGTGAAGAATAAATAAATAAATGATTTATTTATCCTTTTAAGGAATTGGTTGAGATATAATCAAATAAATAATGATTTATTTAATTAATAGTGGTTGATTTGGTCATATTTAACAAGGAATATTATTTAAATAATTATTCCTAGAAAATAATAAGATAACTATGGGTGTATCTCATTAATTTCTTTGTTTTTGGGTTAAACATGACTGGGAATAATAATTAAATTGTGGTTTAATTAATTATTCCTTTTGGGGTTTCCTTAATTAACATAGTGAAAGCAGTTTTACTTGGGGTAAAACTGGTCTTACATGGTGTACTTGGGTCCATCTAATAAGAAAAGGTGAGATGACCAAAAAATGGTGTAACATTAACGATGTCCAATCACCAAGTCAATCCAAAACTTTGACTTCTCCTAACTTCTTCATACGGACTTGGAATTGAGTGTCATCTGCGTCGTTGGAATCAGAATCATGAGATCTACAGTTTGAACCTGGTTCGAGAGACTTTCGAAAATTTTGATTTTTGAGCCTTGTACTCAAGCCATTTGTACTTGTACATGTTTAATCAACCGTGATCATTCCTCCCCACTAAGGATCTTTTGGTCCTGCAAAAGCATCAAGATTTACCTATCATCAACTGTCGTTAAAAGGAACATCCTCCCATGACTCCTTCACCTAACGTACTTTGGAATCAAGATCCAAAGCCATCATCTACAATTACTGCAATGCGATGTCTGAAAAGGAACATCCCTTGAAGACTCCTTCACCTCTTGTACTTTGGAATGAAGATGCAAAGCCATCATGTACAACTGCTGTAATGCGATGTCTGAAAAGGCATATCCCTTGAAGAATCCTTCACCTCTCGTACTTCGGAATCAAGATGAAAATCCAACACCTGCAATTGCGGAAATGAAAATGTCTAAAAAGGCACATCCCTTGAAGACTCCTTCACCTCGCGTACTTCGGAATCAAGATGCAAAGCCAACACCTGCAACTATTGTGACAAAAATGTGTGAAATGCACATCTCTTAAATATTCCTTTACCTTACGTACTTTGGAATCAAGATACGAAGACATCACCTGTAATTTGTTGCAACACAAATGCTTGAGAAGGCACATCCCTCGAAGACTCCTTCACTTCTGTCCTTCGGAATCGAAATGCCAACACCTGCCTGAAGCTGCAACGAATATTACATGCTCTATGTGACAAAAAATGATGCAAATTTCCATACTTGCCATGAGTTTATAGCATGTACTCGGTGGTCAAGATTACAGCAAAATAGAAATCATAGCTCAGCAAAATTACATGACCAGACCTCATCGTCACATTTCAAAGTGATGGCAAAACACCTCATCACTTTAACAGGAAATAAATGCATCCTATGACTCATAGAAAATGACCAAAACATAATAGTCGCATTTCGAAGTGATGGCAAAACATCATCACTATTACATGAAATAAATGCAACATACGACTCATTAAACAAGGCCAAAAAAATATCATGGTCGCTTAAACGAGTGATGGACGCACATCATCACTGTTATAATAAAAATGCAACAAATGATTTACAAACATGGCCATGACAAGCTTACATCTCTAGAAAAAAGAAACAATCTAGAAGAACCACTTCTCATTTATTAAAACAAGTGGATCATTTCCCTGTGGCAAACTTGCTTATCGATCAACTCTTTCAACTAGTGTATGCACGGGTGCTTGGTCTTTACAATGCTACTCTGGATGAAGTTTCCAGCATGTGGCTCTTTGGTGGCCACTTTTTTTGCAATGGCTGCAAAAGTTATTTTTCCTCCAAACCTGCTTAACCAATTTCTTTGCCTATTAGGGAGAAGGATTTCGATGCCTCATCTTCACTTGTGCTGCCATCCTCTTCCAACACTCAGAAATCACATGGTCATTTAAACCGCAAAAATGACAAGTTTTACGATGCCATATTTTATGACTGTCGTTATCAACATTCTTATAATCAAAATGCACTCTCGAATAATGAGACTTATTATATCTTCTGGGGTGGTCTCTGGTGCAATCATGATGATGGGAGCTCGCCTCAGTTCCTTCGTTGCAATGTGCACTGCCATGGAATGATGGTGAAGTGTCCCCATCATTCCTCTTCCTTGGAGAGTTCATCATTATCTGTTTGTCTTTGATGTCCTTCGAACATCCTTCTTCATTGTACCCCAAACCTGCATAACAAGGTCTCTGTACAACCTCTAATGGTTTGGTTATGCCTTGGCCATGAACGCCAAGTCCTCCTCCTTGAAACCTCATCTTGGAGAGGATTCTCATGCCGGCCCTTGCAATGGGTATTTCCACACTTCCAACCAAAATGATATCATGTGAAGAAATTGAAGATAAATCAACAATGTTTACCTTAGCTATCAATTGCGAAACAGATGAACAAGGCTTATGTAAGCCTTCGTTGCACTTCACTTTCGTCAATGCCTCTGACACGACTTTTAGTTGAAGCTGCAATTGCTGCATCTCCTCCTTCTCTTTCTTTAGGAATGCTTTCAAGGAATCATGATCTTCTTGCAGAATTTCATTGTTGTGCTTCAACTCTTCCCATGCCTCTGTCATGGCATGCACCTAAAGCTACAACTGCTGCTTGTTCTCCTTCTCTTCTAGTAAGAGTGCCTTGAACGTGTCATGATCTGCTCGAAGACTTTTGTGGTTGTGCTTCAAGTCATCCAACGCCTTTGTGATGGCTTCCAACTAAAGCTGCACCTGATGTTTGTCCTCCTTTTCTTCATGTAGGAGTGTCTTCAATTCATCGTTCTCTGTTGCTTGTTTTTCATAAGCTTCGTACAACATGTCCGCTTTCTCGGATACCCTGAGCATGGTTTCATACATGTGCTTGACATTCTCCATGGCTCAAATTAGCAAATGTTCAATGTTCACCCCTGCAATCCAATCAACAAGAATACCTGCTCTGATACCACTTGATCTAGGGTAAGTTGTTGATACCCTTAACTAAGACCTTTCACTTCGGCTGATAAGTTAGAATTGCATTTAATTAAGACGTTAATGAACTAAAATGAACAATTTTAGCTGTAAATAAGAGGAACATAAATCACCAAGATCAACAATCATAAGACCACCTTGTTTGATAATGGAGTTCGTCTAGGGGGGACTAAATCTCTAGGCCTCGGTGTCAAGATGGTGTAGGTTGTTGCATTATGTGTTGTAAGAAGATGTACATGGATGTGTTTCCCTATGACGTACAATGAAAAATTTCCCTCTTGCAGGAGTGGCTTGACTTCTTTAAGAGATGTTCCCCTGCGGAACTCTCATACATAAAGAAAGACTCCTATTAGTATGACCATAATTGACATGTAATAAATAAGAGTATCCCACCAATCTTGGAAAACAAGGGATCTCAATAGTAAACATATGAAAACGATCATCCCACCAATGTGGCATAAAAGTGATCTCATATATGACACAAATCCATAGCTGAAAATACATCAATAACAACACAAGGCAAGATCCCACGACTCATGCATCAACCGGGATCTGCAAGGCATAACGCAACTCAGAGAGAAAGAAATGAAGAATTACATGAAATCCATATCATATACCTCATACTGACATTTGCTAAAAGCTGAGGTGCTCTGTGGCTGAATTTGAAAACACCATCAAATTTATGGCGTCGAAAAATATGAAAACGATTGCTCACACATGGAAATATGACACCTGCATAACCCACTTCCAAAAGTGGCTGAAAAATCAAAAAATCAGATGAAGAAATTGAGCATGTCATTAGACTCATGGCATCAAGTAGTGTATAAACGACATAAAATTTGTCCCATTTGGAGAAAGTCAAAATTTCGTCCTCTTGAAAATGGGGCTCAATCAAGGTTCCACCAGGCACTTTTCTGGCTCATGGTTCCACCTCCTTGATTTGCGTGCAGCAATGTACTTGCAAATAAAAATCAAAATCCGTGCATCTTCTCGGATTCCGTGCCCATACTTGGCTGCAAAATAACATTAATCTTCTGCAAAATCGTGCTCCTTCTCCATGCTTGGGTTCCTCGACACACAAAAAATAAGTTGGGTTTAAATACAAAAACATGGGTGGATATTTCCAAGAGGGTCATTGGACGAATTGGTTTATGATCCAAATGTTTGGGAGGAGGACAGGTGGTCAAATCCTCACTCCTCCACTTAAAGGCCGAAAATTTGTTTTCAAAATCCGTGTTTAAAATTTTGAACAACCTGCATTTAATTTTTTTAAAACCCCACGCCATTTTAAATATGAGGTGGTTGGTATGTTATGGGAGCCACATATGGAGGTGGCTACCATTGCATGGAAAGGCTACCACGTGGGCAGGACTAGCCGCGGGTTCAACTCCCGCCGGCGTCAAATATATGTTATATAAAATATATGTATATGGTTTTCCCATGCGCGTGGGGTCTGATATTTTTAATGAGGCCACAAATTTTCATGGGATCTAGCCTGAGCTTGCCAAAATCCGGTTGCTGGGAAAGGTCGAAATTGTACCTTCCTTAAGGCTGTCTAGTCACCAAGTCAACCCAAAACTTTGACCGCTCCTAACTTCTTCATACAGAATTGGAATTGAGTGTCATCTGTGCCGTTGGAATCAGAATGATGGGATCTACAATCTGAACCTAGTTCGAGAGATGTTCAATTTTTTTTATTTTTGAGCCTTGTACTCAAGCCATTTGTACTTATACCTATTTAATCCACCTAGATCAATCAAGGCATGGAGAAAGTGAAGACATCAAAGCTACAAAATGCTGAGGAGAGACTTTGAAACTCTCTGTATGAAAGAGTTTGATAACATAGACTCATTCTTTACACATGTTATTGGGTTTGTCACCCATATAAGGTCTCATGGAGGGACACTTGAGGAAAGAAGAATAGTGGAGAAAACATTGAGAAATCTACCCTCAAGATTTGATGCCATACTGGTGGCAATAGAAAAGACAAAGGATCTCTCAATATTTTCAGTGGATGAGATTCATGCATCCCTGATGTCACATGAACATAGATTGAACAGAACAACAAACTCCTCATTGGAGCATGATTTCAATACACAAATGTCTTTTGGTCGAGGTAGAGGTCGAGGAAGATCAAAATATTGAGGAAGAGGAAGAAGCCCACAGAGAGGTGGAAGAAACAACCCTGCAAACATAAGTTGAAGGGGCATCAATCATAATCAAAGTGAAGGTTCAAGTTAACACCAAGCACAAGGACAAAGGTATGATTATTCCCAAGTCCAGTGTCATTATTGTAAAAAGTATGGGCATTATGCCAATGAATGTAGAAAAAAAAATGACATGAATAATAGGCAAAATGTAAATTTTGCAAAAGAAGATAAGAACCAGAGTAATGTGCTTTTAACATGTAATGTAGCACAAGAAAAACAAGAATATGTATGGTTCTTAGACTTAGGTTGTAGCAACCACATGACTAGAAACATAGCAATGCTTTCCATTTTAGATGACAATGTTAAATCTAAAGTGATAACAGGGACTAATAGTATAGTCTCTGTCAAGGGAAAAGGAAGAGTGTCAAGATTGACAAGGAAGGAAGAAAAGAAGTTTGTGCGAAATGTATATTTTGTAGCTGGCTCGAAATGTAACCTTCTGAGCATTGGATAACTCGTAAATAAGGGCTACAATGTGTTTTTTAAGAATGATGTGTGTATTATCATGGGCATACCTCCAAGTAAAAGGGTCATTGTGTAAGTGCACATGAAAAAGAATAGGATGTTTCCTCTCAAGCTTAGAACATAATTGAAGGAAAGAGGTGTGGTAGCAACAGTCACACAAGAGGTCTTTCAAGAAGAAGTGAAAGACAAAAATTGGTTATGGCATTTTAGATTTGGACATCTCAATTTTGGAGGTTTGAACCTCTTGTATAGAAAAAGGATGGTAAAAATAATACCACTCATTGAGAAACCTGACAGCCTATGTGAAGGCTGCATCTTGGGAAAACAACACATAGAATCATTTCCATCAGAAAAGAGTATGAGGGAAAAAGATCCCTTAGAGATTTTCCACTCAGATTTGTGTGGACCAATGCAAACGCCATCTTTAGCTGGCAGCCATTATGTTTTGACATTCATAGATGATTACACCAAAAAGACATGGGTGTATTTGTTGAAACAGAAGAGTGAAGTGTTTGAATAGTTCTACCACTTCAAAGATCTTCTTGAGAAGCAGAGTGGGAACTACATCAAAGTGCTAAGAACTAACAGAGGTGGAGAATATATCTCCAAATATCTCCTATGGTTTTGTAGGGAGAATGGCATACACAAGAAATTTACCACAAGGTACACGCCACAACAAAACGGTGTTGTAGAAAGGAAGAATTGAACCATCATGGACATGGTCAGAAGTATGTTGAAGGCAAAAAAATTTCCAAATGTGTATTGGGCCGAAGTTGTAAATTGTGCAGCATATATTTTGAATAGATGCCCAACCAAAGATATTATGAACAGAGTTTCGGAAGAAGCATCAAGTGGAACAAAGAAGTTTGTCACTCACATGAAAGTATTTGGATCTATGGCTTATGCACTTGTCCTAGATCAACTAAGGAAGAAGTTGGATAGCAAGGGGGAGAAGTGTATCTTTGTTGGATACAACGATGAGTCCAAGACATAAAAAATCTATAATTCATCCACCAGGAAAGTTATAATTAGCAAATATGTGCAGTTTATTGAAGAAGAATCCTGGGATGGAAGCTTAGAGAAAACAGTGAACGTGAAGAGATGTGTGTCTCACGAATAGCAAGAGGAATTGATTGCTGAAAATAATTCCTCCATGATGGTTCCTCCTCCACCTACACAAGCACAGCAGAGCACACCACAAGCAGGAAACAAAATAGCCTTGAGAAATCAAGGAAGCACTTCTCTAAGCACAACAAATGGATCTGAAACTCCCTCGAGTTCAAGTGGAACTCCAAGCACACCAAGAAGACCAAGATTTAGAAATATGAGTGAAATTTATGAGCAAGAAGCTGATAATGATAATGGTATGAACTCTTTATTTGATTTGTTTTTTCATGTTGATGACCCAATTCATTTTGAAGATGCAGTAAAAGAAGAAAAATGGATTGAAGAAATGAATGTAGAGATTGGTGCAATTGAAAAGAATGACACATGGGAGTTAGCGGACCTCCCACAAAGTAAAGAAGCCATTGGAGTAAAATGGGTCTATAAGACCAAGAGAAATGTTGAAGGAAATATTGAAAGGCATAAAGCAAGACTTGTTGTCAAAGGCTACAAGAAGCAACGAGGAAGAGACTATGAAGAAACCTTTGCACTTGTTGCAAGGATGGAAACAATAAGAATAGTGTTATCGATTGTAGCACAACAAAAGTGGAAAGTCTATCAAATGGATGTGAAGTCAGCATTCCTGAATGGAGTGTTGAAAGAGGAGGTATATATTGAAAAACCTCCAGGCTATGAGATTGAAGGCTAAGAGCACAAAGTGTGCAAGTTGAAGAAATATCTTTATGGCCTGAAGTAAGCACCAAGAGCATGGTAAAGTAGGATAGATTCTTACCTAATAGAAAGTGGGTTTGAAAAATGTGATGGTGAACCCACACTCTACATTATATAAAATGATGGTAATATCCTTATCGTTGTTTTATATGTATATTATTTAATCTTTACTAGCAATGAAGTTTCTCTCATTGCTGATTTTAACGCATTCATGAAGAGTGAATTTGAAATGATTGATTTGGTTTTATTGAGATACTTCTTGGGCATTGAAGTAAAGAAAAATTAAAAGGGGATTTTTATTTCCCAAGAAAAATATGTTGTAGAAGTTTTCAAGAGATTTAACATGCAGAAAAGTAAGGTTGCAGTAACTCCAAATGTCATGCAGTTAAAGTTAAGCAAAGAATATTGCAGCAAGAATATCGATCAAACATTGTACAAGAGCATAGTTGGTAGCCTCATGTATCTGACTGCAACTAGGCCTGATATTATGTATGTTGTAAGTTTAATTTCCAAATTCATGGAGACACCAAAGGAGACACATTGGCAAGCAAGAAAGAGAATACTGAGGTATGTGAATGGAACGAAGGAGTATGGTGTTCTATACTCCTCAACTGATAATTTTAAGTTGATTGGATACACTGACAATGATTGGGCTGGAAGTGTAGATGATAGGAAGAGCACATCTGGGTATGTGTTTCATTTGGGATCAGGAGCCATTTCATGGGCTTACAAGAAGCAACCAATAGTTTCTTTATCAACAACAAAAGAAGAATATATGGTAGCAACAACAACAACATGCCAAGAAGTATGGATGAGAAGAATGTTGAGAGATTTACGTCATCAACAAGATAAGGGAACCACAATTTATTGTGATAATAGCCCAGCAATAGTATTATCAAATAATTCTGTTTTCCATAAGAGGACAAAGCATATTGATGCAAAATATCATTTTATAAGAGAACCGGTTAACAATGGTGAGATTGTTTTGCAGCATTGCAGGATAGTGGAATAGTTTGATGATATCTTCACAAAGCCATTAACACAGAAGAGTTTTGAGTATCTTAGAAAATGTCTGTGAATGACTGATGGTGGCAGTTGTGATTAAGGGGGAGTGTTGGAATTTTACTCCAAACCACCGCCATGAATAAGGAGTGGCGCATCCCACAACTTCATAACTTTTTGATAGTAGGAAGGACAACAACAGATCCAAGGAGATGGGGGCGTTTTCATGTTACCACAGCAAACAGAGTGCAAGCCATACTCTATGTTTATTTTTTTCCTTCACCCATCGCATTTGACTTACCTTTTATTTTTGCTCACAACACATTTCACAAATTTTATGTTTTAACTTCAAGCCATTCACCATATAAGTTATTTCCCCACCAATGCGATATTGGTGGAACCTATCGTACACTCGACCACATTGAAAACCATTTCAACCCTTTGTATTTCACCTTCCACACTTACCTTTTTTTAAGCCACCCACAGAGCGCACTTCGCAAGTTTTATCTTTTTCCTTTTATGTCGCCTGAAACTTATTTTATTTTTTTTGCGATGCAATCGCAAGAGGGGGCACGTGTGAATCTGAGGAGGGCAACACATTTCACACACCGAAATTTTTAGCACTTACATTTTTCGCAGCTGTAAGATATGTTTTTTTTTTTGCGATGCAATATCATTATCTCATATTACATTCTCAAATATTTAAGACTATCGCCAAACCATTGCAGGCTAAATTATTTTGGTTGTGATGCGATAAGTGCCATGTCACTATTGCATGTCGTAGCCCACAAAGTTTAAAGGATAGCGCGAAAGTTAAAAGTTAAAATCGTTGATTCGTGCAGACACGATGTGGACCAGGATCATATTGCATAAAATTTGAGATCTAACCTTTTTTTTTTGAACACGTCTTCGCGTGTTTTCTTGTGTAATCTAGAAATATGGTCTGTGTGTTGATTAATGAAGAAATGGGTCTTTTGATGGCCAAGGATGAATGTTGTTGAATGCTCGTTCACAACATTGAAGCAACGTTGAATAAATTAGGTTTTCAGGCTTCGGCCATTGTTGTATAACTATTGTAATTTTCATTATGTTATTGTGATGGAATGAAAAAGAAGTTTTAGTCCTCTCCTGTGTATTGTTTTCTGTGTATTGATTGTTAATTTTTCATTTTATTTTGTATTCTATGTGTTGTGGGGGAGCATCCCTCTATTATTGATTTCGTTCAATATTTCCAACAGAACTTGGTAACTAACCAAGATACTATAAATAATCTGCAAGTGAGATAATGTTTTGAAGGCTGTAGTTGCCACACGGGTTGCACAGTGATACTCTTCAAAAGATGACTCTGATAGAATGGGAAAAACATAACAAATCAATTTCCACTTAAAAACTAAAATTTCAAAGCCTTATCTTCAAGATATATTAACAAAATTGATACCACAACCTCAATAGGTATGGGTGGTAAAATTTTTCCACATAAATAATTACCATAATTTGTAATATGATAAATTATATCCTGGTATGAATAACGTTTCTGCTTTCACTAACTTCATTAATTAAAAAAACATCCATCGAATATTCAATAAAGAGACTTTCCACATGCTCAATACCATGAAGAAGATGCATATCCACTCAATCATATAATTTGATTGTCAATCCATTGGACCCACGAACAACACACATGCATATAGCAGAAAGTGTCGCCCTCTTCGATTCTCCACCGGAAATTCCACAACACTCGTTCACACTCACTCAATACGCTGTGGTTTTTGGGCTCATCTTGCTCTAATACCAATTGATAGATTAACAAGAGTACAACATGGAGAAACCGTGCTATAGCTGCATTACAACAACTCAAACTACATATCTCTTCTACACCTCATGTATATTTATATACAAAATAAGTCTACTAATTTCCCTTTATAATTGAAGGAGTCGGGGGATGGTGATGCCCCTTCAAAGCTCAACCGGTTAAGGTGGTGGTGCCCCTTTAAATATGAGCAAGTTGTGGTAGTGGTGCCCTTTTAAATATGCGCAAGTTGTGGCGGTGAGGCGGTGTGCGGCATGGGGTTCATTTCACTCAGTGAACCTATATGACATATCAGGTGTGTTTGTGACATACTAAACAATATCTCAAATTTGACTATATATTAGAAAATACCTCTAAAAATCATATTATTTAACCCCCTACAAATATGAACCCAATACACCCTCACAATTTAAAAAATACCTACTTACAATACATGACATTATAGGCATCCATTTTCTCATTAAATTTTTTTATACCCCTTTAAATGTTTCATTAACTTTGGGCTCCATTTTTTATACCCACCGATATAAAAACCCCTTACCCCCAATATATCCCCCAATATATTATGTGATATTTTGCTCAATATATATCCCCCAATATGAACCCATATGATATGGTATCTCCCCCCAGTGAATCCCTCGTGGTGAGCAGTGAGGTGGTCCAAGAGGTGGAGGTGGTACATCGGTGTTCGATGCAAGTACTTATGTCCATGAAAACTTTTTAACAGGGTGGATAGAACATTGTGGAAACTATATCCGAAATTTCAAAATTTGATGGTGAAATTGTGAGTGACATGTGAACAGGCTGCCTTTTTTTTAAGTAGAAAGAAAAACATCCAACTTGTATACTTTAAAAGTAGATACAATGATCATGTTTCTATGTATATTTTCACAAGCTGGAAACCGAACCGAGGAGTGAGAAAAAAATATGCACTCCTCGAGGTTACATAAAAACAGTTTATATATAGCATTTTGGAAAGTAGCAAAAAAAGGTGCATGCAAAAAATATGCACTCCAAAAGGGTTACGTCCAAATAGTCTATATATAACATTGTGGAAAACAGAAAAAAAATGTGCATCACTATGCTAACGCCAATAGAACATCATCGAGAACCACAAATACTAGAACAAATGGGTTTACCACAATAGAAACTAGAGGAGGAAGACCCATTTTAAAAAATAAATTTCAATTCCACTCTTAAGATGTCATGTGTCTGACGTGGATGCATAAAGTAATGATATCAAGAGATCCCCTAATCTAGGGACAAGATCTAGCCTTAGATATAGATATAACCATCACTCAAAAGGACATTATCAACAAAGGCTTCATATGAGAAAACACCTTGGAAGGAAGAGTGTCCATTTTTGGATAATTGATCAACCACTGAGAACTGCTCTTTGTATATGTGGGCGAAATGAATATGCTTGAAGGAGGTCTTCAAAGAGTTGATTTTTTGTATCCAATGGAAGAGAGAGGTGGTCCAAAGTTATTCAATCCATACACCCTTTCAATAATTTATTTTGAGTCCCTGAAGACCTAAATCTCATTGACGTCCACCCAAGAGGCACAGTTTAGAATGCCCCAAAGAGAGAGTAGCTCATATTTGTTGTTAGTACCTTTTCCTCCTGACCAACAAAAATGATAAGAAGATCCATTTTCCCATGCGATATGAGCTCTATAATCGAATGTTTCTCTAATGGAAGTGCCAACAACAAAACCAACCTAGCCAAACAATTTGTTTTCTCTAAATCTACAATTTCTATGATGTGTGATCAAAGACCAAGGTCCGATCTCCATGAAGTAGTGCACAATATTCAAGCTTGTGTGTTGCGCTTGAGGGGTAGTCTCCTAAAAAGCTTTTGTGTTCCCACAACGCCAGATTCCCCAAACTATATATAAAATAGTAGCCCAATAATTTTTTTGTCCCATAGACCAATTTTAAAGGAAAATATCCATTGTGGAACAACCTAACACAGTTTGGATTTGAAGGATAGATACAACTTCCTTCCAAATTTATGTTGTAAATGAAAAAGTAAGGAAGAGATGTGACGTTGATTCCATTGTCATATTGTAGAACTGGAATATTCCAGCACCATGGCAACCCCTTTTAAGGAGGTTCTCCCACATGAGTATCTAGTCGTTCAAGATCAACCACATGAAGAACTTCAGTTTCAATAGCACCTCCCATTGTTAATCTTGTTAATTTCAGACTCTCATGTTATGTGGATCTTGTATTTTGGTGATATATGAGTATATGTCTTTAACCAATATTTTTCTAGCTGACATTCGACCACCCCAATGTAGGGTGTCATATTTATATGTCGGGGAAACAACAACATGTCGCATATGGGCATGATATCTATCTGATTCATTGGCAAGAGGCTTAGGGAGATCAAGGTCTCTAGCATCTGGCCACCCAAGGGGGCTATGTTAAAAAATTTGATTGAGCATATAGATTTTTTTTTTTTTTGTGGAGAAAGTTTATGATAGGTCGTCTAAGGACTTCGAGATTCTCCATCCCTTTGTAGTGGTATGTCCAATGTTAATATTCAAACCTTCTCCCACTTCAGATAAAATATTTCCCACCAGCCATAGTTTGAATTTCATTAGTCTATGTCAGCTCAAGGAAGCTTTATACCTTTCTCTTGTGCCTACATTGATCCAATCCAACGCACGGCCAAACCAAGAGAACACAATTTTCAAGGAATATTCTAGGGTAATATTATAGGCATAGTCCTATGTAGAATCTGTAGAGGAATCTAAAATATTCTTTGAGGGGCCTGAGTTGCAGGTGACATAATATAGTCAAATTTATACTCATTTTTTCCCAAAATTTCGGAAGTGTCACAAAGGTCTAGTTTGGTTTTGCATTTCAATAGCAAATCTTTGGGGTCTTCGATGAAACCAACATTCTTCATTAATTATTGGGAACTAAGTTTGAGATAGTAATGGACCTCTCACAAGTAGGTGATTTTTATAGTCAGAAGTCTCAATAGGATGAGACAGAGCCACTGGTGTTGTTATTGTTTTGTTTTGAGCACTGAAACTTCAATTCACTCCAAAAAATGGAGGTATAATTATGTATTTTACCATGTAATTTCCTTTGTTTTGTGATATGAATGAAGTGACCTCCCCACTATTGAAATAAGGACCAAATACGTAGTCCACAATCGACGAACTCTCAAACATTTTCTGCATTGTCTTTATGGTCCTCTTTATGCTGCTTCTTCTTTAAGAATTTTCACATATGGTTTTTACATGCTCTTTCATTTAATTCTAAGAACATCACCGAAGAAAATACCTTGGATAATGCCAGAAAATTAGAGAATTATTGATCGGTTGGGAAGATTGCAAAGGTAAATTCTTGTTGAAAATCATAGAGACAACCCTCAATGGTGGTGCATACCTCGACGTGCTCCACCACTATGAATTTTTCTCTTATGTATTACACAAGATGTTCGAAGGATGATTGAAAATTTTGGTCACATCGATGCAACAAAATCCATATACATAGTCTCGAGTGATGGAATTTAGTTAAAAAAATAAATTCTTGTTTCTTTCTCATAGGAAGGCCTGCAATTATGAAGGTTATGATTTGATGTTTTATGTGATTAGATTTCATATATTCAGGTGTGTATTCTTGTATTAGTTTCTTTTGGTTGTCATGATATATGGATATATCATGATTTTTGTTTGATAGTGAAGGATGAGGATAAAAATAAAGAAACCACAACACAATTCAAAAAAAATGTATTTCATAAAAAATAATAAATAAAAATTAAAATAGAGTATTACATGCAGAAAAAAGCACAAAACAAATTCACAATGAGTGTGTAATCAAAAAATAATTTTCCAGTACATTATGATATTGTGTAGTACAAAATTTTTTTGTGCAATACAACCTAGCATTTAGTGAGTGTACCAATTATGTGAGATATTTCAATGATATTGATGTATAGATGCGTTAGGGGAATGGGAAACATGTACGTAGATAAAAAAAAATTGTTTACATCTAAATTCCTTTATCATATAGAAAAAATTGTAATTCGATTTGGTCATACTCTGCAAATATGACATATTTTCATGTTCAGTTAAAGGGGTGGTTCGGATTAGAATCCAAAACTCCTCCTTAATCACAACTATTTATTTTCACAATTCAAAAATCAGTCTCTTAGATGGAAAAAAATTTCTCTTGCCAATGGTTTGGTAAAAATGTCTACAAACTTCTCTTGCGACCTACTCTTCTCCAAAATAATTTCTCTACACTTGATCTATTTCGTGATAAAATGATACTTTTTGTCAATGTGCTTACCCCTTTTTTGACAAACCGAATTGTTGGACATCCCAAATACAAAATTGTTGTCATGATAAATTGTTGTTATACCTTATTTTTCATGCAATAAATCTTTCAAAATTATTCTCATCCAAATTTCTTAACATGTTTCTGTGTTGCTGTGACATATTCAACTTATGTTGTGGAGAGTGAAAATATTGGCTATTTCTTGGAAGCCCATGAAATGACTCCCAAACCCATATTAAAAATATAGGTTGATGTGCTCTTTCTATCATCTACACTCCCTACTCAGTCATTTTCAGTGTAGCCAACCAAACTAAAATCATTTTCTATACTATACAAAATGCCATATTATTTAGTTCCATTAACATACCTTAGAATTATTTTAATTTCTTTCCAATTTGTCTCCTTTGGAGTCTAAATAAATCTTCAAACCCAACTCATTGCATACATTAAAGCAAGCCTAGTTACACTTAAATACATCAAATTTCCAATCATAAGCAGGCCTAGTTGCAGTTGAATACATTAAATTGCCAATAATTATTTTATAAAATGTCGGATTTACATTGTTGCTATAATATTCCTTCCTTAATTTAAAACTGATGGTCATTGGAGTTGGAAAAAGCTTGTTATTTTGCATTTTAAACCTCTTCAGGGTGTCTAAAGCATACTTTATTTGAGAAATAAATATCCCACCTTACTTTTTCTTCACTTCTATGCCTATAAAATATCTCAACAATCCAAAATATGTCATTTAAGACTCACATTTCATGAATTCCTTAAAATCAACAATGAGGAGATCAACATTCCCTGTGAAAATTGTTGGAAAATGGTTAGTGACAGTTATTGATCTTATTTTTCTTTAGCCTTGATTTTTGCTTGTGAAACTTAATTATCTTCTTTATGTTCTTTAGCTATATATTTTCATCAAACAATATCATGATAAATAAGAGACACATATATCAGGCTCTTATTTAGGGAAAAATCCCTCCAAGGGGAAAACCCATAAAATATTTTCTTCATGGAATATTCTTCAAATGAGATACAAAGACCAAAGCCATAGATCAAATCCTTCTCCTAGCCTCAATTCATCCCTTCCTCAACTCGTCCTACAAATTTGACCCTAAATTTTGGCCTTGCAGCTTCATCATAAACCCTAATCATGCCTCCTCCTAAGACCTTCCTAGAGAAAATTAGTTCTTCCCCTTTGAAAAATGCAGCAATAAATTCTCAATTTTATTTTTCCTTGATTAAATTGAGAAAAAATAAATCTCCACCTCAACAAACAACTTTGATGCAATTAATTGAGGTCAAATGGCTCTTGTCACTCAGTTAGCTTAGTAAATTTGAGTTGGAGGAGTTAGAGTTCAATTAAGCATGCATGATTTCTAATTTGTAGCAATAAATGTGAGTTATCTAAGTTTTTGTTCAGTTAAACTAGTTCTAACTATTGGAGGAACTAGTAGAAGGTCAGTTAGGAAATCTGATTGTATTCAAACTTACTGATCATCTAGTTAACTGATAAATCAACCCAAAATAGAGAGTGCATGCAGAGAATTCGAGTTCCCCGGTTTTAATGGAGATTCCAAGGTAGTGTAACATTAATTTTAGACTAGTGTTGAGTGTACAAGTGTTTCATGTAGTCACATGATCAAAATTGGGAATTACGCAATCCATTTTGAAGAAATTCCTAAATAATAGGGCCTAATTTCTCAAGGACTGGAGCAAGGAAATAGGAGCTCAAGGAAAGGTAGAATTTGTTTAAGTCTGGTTGAGAGCTTCTCAGTGAGCAAAGATATAAGTTATTCACTTACAGTTTGGGCTTAGATGAGAAAATAAATTATAATATATCTTTATTCATCATATTAATGCAAGCAGGAATTGGAGTTTTTAACAAATTTATCTCCTCAAAAAAATTGTTGTGTACATATGTTTTATTTCTCATTTCATTTTTGTGATTGATGTTATAAATTATGATTTTAATTTTACAGAGTATTAGAGTAGGTTTGTGTCTTGTGATTTCGACTAAAAATTCATGAGCAGTTGAAAATATACATCAAAATTTCTACACGGTATCAAAGTACGATTCACTTTACTACAAAAATTTCGAAGTTGTTTCTTAGGAGGTTCAATTTCGAAGTTTACTGTAGTAGGATATTTCTAGAGATGAGAATATGACCTTGAACAGGATGAGGCTAGAGTATGCCTTGGAAAGTAGCTCTAATTTCATCGCATGGAGGGGGTATTACATGATAATGGATTGCTATAATACATCAAGATAGATGTTGTAAAACCACAAGCATATGATGCCCTGCACCTTACTTAGTGGAAGAAAGATGTTTCCAAGGTAAGAAGAATAATATTGGAGGGAGTAAGGGATCAAATTGTGTCAAATATCCATGGAAAATAAACTTTGTTCCCAATGTGAAAATCACTGACATAATTGTTCGAGAATATTAATGACCACAAGAATCTAGCAGTCAAGGATAAACTTAGAATTATCAATATGCAAAATAATGATACTATTCCACAGTATCTAATAAGGTTCACACAATATTTTTATGAACTTGGCATGGTTGGTGTAAATGTTCCAAAATATGACATGGTAATCCTGGCTCTTCTGGGCCTTCCGACGAGCTGGCATAGCTATCAAGATTCGGTGAATAGTAGGGAGAAACTACTGAATTGGGAACGCTTATGGTACGATTTAGAACATGAGGAAATAAGGTGAAATACGAGAGAAAGGACTTCATCCAAGGATGAGGATGAAGAAAACTTTAATTTTTTTGGAAAGGGGAAGAAGGGAACAGGGAAAAAATATCAATCCAAACGAGAATCCAGCCAAGGGTGTTGGCATTATGATGTATGTGTTTTCCTTGATGGAAACCCACTTGTAAAAGGATAAGTATGTGGTAACCGAATGGGTTCACAAGTCATTTCAAAGGTGACAGAGTGATGGACATAATTGCCTATTTGTCTAATATAAATACTTGATCAAAATAAGGAGAATACACACGTAGATATGAAGAAGAAAAGGCGTGTAGATTTTTCACACTATGATTCATTGAATATAAGGGTATTTTACTATGGTATTAGCCCATTCATTAAAGTGTGAATATGTGAAAGTGATTGATGATTATTTTGATCTTAAGTTTTATTGCATGGTTATATGGGCTTTTAATGAATGGTTAATCTGAAATAAGTATGCACCCAGTAATATAATCATGTATCATGATCATTAGACCTGAAATGAATATAGATTATTTGATCTTCTTATGGATTTATAAGATCTAGGTTTTTGACGTGTGTTTATTGTTGCATATCACGTGATCTGGTATGTCTAAATTTTTGATGAGTTGCACAAGTGTGAGATGGAAATTGTAGATCTATATGCATGCTTAACACAGGTAAGGCACATACACATGCAGATTCTGTTATGAGAATTAGTGTATATTTTATACATTATGTTGATATATATACGCAGGTTTATTTCCGGAAAAAGCGCGTATACACATGGAAGTGTTTTATGAAAATCACATATGAAAGTCATGGTTTCTGCTGAAGAATATGTTTGATCTGTCTATACAATATTGTTGTATTTCTGTTGTCTATCGATGAAGTCTTCATGTTGATCTAGGCTTAACAATTATTTTTTAAGTTGAATTGATTGAGTATTGAGTTTTTGAAGAATTTTCATAATCCAGCTAACTATTCGAGGTTCAGATATTTGTGATCTGACAAAATGTTTCAGTATATTTGTGTGCAATTCATCTTCTGTTGTAGATTTATAGTAATTCAAATTTTTTGTATATTGAGATCTGTACACAGGTTGTCTTCATGAAATGCGCGTATATACATATGTTTGTTAAAGAAAAGTAGTGGAAATATTTTTTCACATGGTTGATTCGGGTTACAATTGATTCACTAAGTTGATGCAGTATTTTGGATTTAGTTCTGATATTATAGTTACAATGAGCTCACTATTTTGATTGATTGGATCTAGTGATTGGTTGAGTGGCTATATGGTTCAGTGATTGTTTGGTTCGGTGATTAAATTTATTGGTTGTTCAATTCAGTGATTAAGTTAATGGTTGAATGACTTGGTAAAATGACTATTTTCAGTTTTTATTTATGGTATTGGGCTGCAATGATGTTAGTGGTTTCAGTCTGAAAATTTGATGAAAAGTGGCCTACAAGTTGTGATGAGTTGAAGCAAGTGTATCCAGTGTGAAATCTTATGAAACATGGTCCACGATGATTCTGAGGGTTGGAGCTTTCGGTGAGGAAGTCTAAGATTCCTCCCACTAGTACCTGGTGATCAGATCAAGGGGTTGGAGCTTGATAAGCCTCTAAATTAGACATAAAAGAAGGCCCATATAACCTTTCTTAAGCCCATCTACCTTCCTTATGCACATGAATATATATATTAAATATCTCCTTCTGCACTTAATAATGTTTTCTTATGCTTCAATATTTTCTTAGGAAGGTTTAAAGGTAATTGCATATTTGTGCCTAATATTGGTTATTTTTGTAGAATATTGTGATAATATTTGGTAGATTATGCAGATTTGGAGAAGGAGATGATTTAGGGACTTGCTCCCTGCCACTGGAAGATCAATATTGGGGAATAAATGAGCACAATATCAGGAAATTAGGGAGAAATATTGGAGAGATTCAAGGGGGTTTTCCACCCTCCTTAACTCTCAAAGGTAGCCAAAGGATCCTCATGAGATACCCTCCAACAATTCCAATTCCAGAGGAAACCAAGAAACTCATTCCTTGTTTACTTGGAGTCAAGTGGACTCAATCACCCCAAAGATTCTCTCCAGCAATTCGAGTTCCAGAGGCAACCAAGAAACTCAAAGAATAGTTCACTCAATCTTTGTTTACTTGGAGTCAAGTGGACTCAATCACCCCAAAGATTCTCTCCAGCAGTTCGAGTTCCAGAGGCAACTAAGAAACTCAAAGAGGAGAGCACTCAATCTTTGTTTACTAGGAGTCCAGTGGACTCAATCACTATTTTCTAGGGAGCTTTTGGTAGTTTCCCTATAGAATAAATAGAGTAGAGCTAGAGCTAGGAAGAGTTAATCAGTCAGTCGATTCTTCGATTCCATTTTGGGAATTTTGCTGAAAGCTATTAAGCATTTTATTATACTCAGTGATTAGACTTTCAGAAATGTAATAAGGTATTTTCCTCCTAAAATAAGCAGACATAATCCATTTTACTGATTTAGTACTAGAGAGCTGGGCTCATGGGTTAGGGTCTAACCCATGTGGCTCAAATTCTCTGCCATTATCATTATTTTCTTTCTGTTATTTATCTAGTTTTATTTCTGATATTTTCATTGCTATTATAGTTGTTGTTGTATATTTAATCCGCTTATCTGCGCTATAGAATAGCTAATAAAATCTATAAAATTGTGAGGCAATCTTCCCCTCTTATCTCTATCAATAGAATTCGAGCGGGGTTAACCTTCCCACAGGAAAAAATTATTTCTGTTCATTGTTTTTATCATGCCTTGTGTCTATTTTTTGTGCATAAATCTGCAGCTTTGTTTGCAAGAATAAGCACCAAAATTTTCGGAGAAGTTCATTACATCGTTCTGCTTCATCTTCCAATTTCTCCCCATCTCTATGTACGTTTCTGACCCTTGTTCTTACACCTTAATTTCCCTCCTTTATCTCTTCTTATCATCTACCACACCTTTTTTTTAACATAAATCTATTAAAAGTTTGATCTCCGCCTGTTCTCCTCGAAATTTTCGCTATCACGCTTCATATATCGGATGACCCCTTCCATTTCCTCTACCGCTCTTCAACATCTCATTGATTTTCCCTTTTCACCTCACCTTTACCATGTTAGTGAAAAAATGCTTGAAAATCATTAAAATTAGACCCCCACCTTTGCTCCTCAGTTCTCCCGCTACCGTACTTCACAAATTGCAAATCGCATTTCTTATTTCATTCCATTAACACTTACCGCTCATTTTCGCCGATTGTGATAATTGCTTCGTACCCGACCACATCGCAATCTCAAATTACAACATTTCCATTTTTCCTTTAACACTCACCACTCCCGCCTGCCAATTGCAATATTGCGATCGCGCTCCGCTGCCAGTCCCACCACCATGTCATCCCTATTTCAATCACATCTCATAGATTTTTCCTTTCCGCAGATCGTACTACTCATTTTTCTCGCACTCCTGAACAACATTTCCGCTATCCCTTTAATTTTTCAATATCGCATATCACAAAGTTTTCCTCCATCGCATCTCCGCCATCGAACCTTTCAATTCATTCCACTCGAAAGCCTTTATCTACACTATAATAAGGTTTTGCAAGGTTTAAACCCATCTTTTCACTTCTAAGCCTTGTTTCATGTGTGTAAGCCCTCCATCAGCCTCTTTAGCCCCTTTTCCTCCAAACTGCAAGCACTCTTCTTCAAATTAGAATTAGGTCATGTATAGCTGCATATATAGGAGCATGATAGATAGAGTAGAGCGTGTTTAGCCAATTGTCGAAGTCAAGTGTGGTTTAAACTAGTTTCCTTTCTGCAACTTAAATTAGTTTCTTTTCTATCATTTCTTTTTAGAAATTTAAATTAGTTTCCTTTTTGTCATTTCTTTTCAAGAATTTAGATTAGTTTCCTTTCTGTCATTTCTTTTCAACAATTTAAATTAGTTTACTTTTTGTCATTTCTTTTCAGAAATTTAGATTAGTTCCCTTTCTGTCATTTATTTTCAGTGATTTAATTTAGTTTCCTTCTATCATTTCCTTTCTGCAATTTATTTTGGTTTCATTGAAGTGTGAGAGACTTCAGTGAGAACCCTTAGGAATAACACCCTTTCGTAAATCAGAATAGGATGACATGTACAAAATGCATCTGTTGTGTATACAGCACTGTCACCTCCAAGTTTGTATGAACCCTGGGTTGATAAAGTAAAGTAGGGAATCCACTCAAGTTGCAACACTCTTTGTGAAATATCAGGGTTCACCACTTTTTGGCACCGTTGTCGGGAAGATGTCTAGCAGATGCTTTGATCTTGTTCTTAGCATTATTTTTTGATTTCCTTTATTTTCATGCCATTTCATAAATATTAAAAAAAATAAAAAAAGGATCTGATTTTCATGCCTCATAGGAGTAGGGATACTCAAAATTAAAAAAAAAAAAAAATACTTCTCCAATACCAACCCCCGCACTTGACCACGTGGTACAATAAGAAACATATCACCATACACTTTTGAGGGTAGAAGAGATGGATGGATATGATGACAATGAAGAATACCTTATTCAGTTTCCCATGCAAGATATGGACATCCATGTACATATGAATAACATCTCTCCATATTTTCTTCCCAACTTCGATGGTATGAGGACAGAGGATCTGGAAACATTTCTCTTCGAATTTGAGATACTTTGTAGGTCTTATGGCTACTTATCACACACTCAAAAACTAAGATTATTTCCTACAACATTGAATGATAGAGCTCTTAAATGGTTCATGAGTCTAGGTACTAATTCAATAAGATCATGGAATGATATGAAAAATATATTTCTAGAAAAATACAAAGATCATGATCTTAGAGAAGAATTTTTTAGAATGAGCCAAGAAGAAGATGAGAGCCTTGAGGATCTAATATATAGGTTCATGTATAATGTTAAGAGGGAAAAATTGCATCATTTAGGATTTTACACACTAAAAACCCTCTTAATTAGAACAATTAGCGATGAGTGGATTGATCTCCTTATTCTCATGAGTAAAGGAGATGTATACCAATTTTCATTTAAAGAAATTTGTGAAACATGCAAGAACATATCAAGAGGAAGGGAAAGAGTAAGTGAATCAACATCAACATTGGTAAGGAAAGATGAACTTGGAAATTTGCTAATTGATAACTTTAAAACATAAATTCTTTGCAATCTAAGTGAACAAGTAGAAATATGAAGAATGAAAAATGAGAAAAAAGAATATGCTGATATTTTTGTTATCCATGAAGAATCATATGCTACTTAGTTTTTTCCATCATTCCACAGGTTTAAAGAATTTTACCAGGAATAAAATGGAGCAAGACAATCACCAAAGAAGCTATGTTATGTAGCTCCAAGAATATCCTAGCAGGCTAGTCAACTTGATATGATGCAAGGACGCACTTCACAATTTCGAGATTATTCACATCCATCTCAAAATAATTTGGACACACTCCCTCCTTGCCAACCTTGGCCATCTAAACCCCAGAATCAATCTTGGAAACATGGTTGAAAAGGTCCTTATTGGGAAGATCATTAACATCCTCAATATTTCCCTCAATATTCCCCATACTCGACTCCATGCTATCCCTACCATAAACCTCCACCACAAGAATAGCCTCAACCACATCCATCTCATATATCCACCCCCACTAAACTACTTGTACCACCATTTCCAAACCCATATAATTAAGTATCTCAGCTTACTTACAATGCTAAGGTACAACACTACCAAACATATCCTCTTGATCTAAATGGTCTGCATCTTATTTCAAGAAAGGTATTGCAAAGAAGAGATTTTCCTAATGTCATTGAAGGACAACATCAATAAGAAGAATATCCAAATGATGAGATCAAAAGATCGAGGGATATAATTGATGAAGAGAAGATATCAGAATCAGATGTTGAGAATGTTCCCTCATGTTTACCAACATTTCCTCCATGTGTTCAAGAGAAACATAAAAAAAGAGAGGAAGATTTCACTGCCATAATAAAAGAGGACATCCAAGGTGATCCAACTCAGCAAGTGAACCAGGGGCATCAAAACTATATTGACATATGGTTATGGTTCCAAATATCATTAAGTTGCAACAACACGCTCTTCTCCAAAAATACTTGATACAATCTCAGTTAAAGAAATTCATCTCTCATATTCAAGTACATGTTAAAGTATGTATTCCAAGTGTGCACATGATTTTTTCTAACATCTCGATGTGTACATGGCTCCAGTGGAAGAATTCCTATACTTGAAAAATGTTTTTTCCTTTTCAAGTAGAGTAGGAAAGTGAAAAAGAAAAAAAGGGAAATAATAAAATATCAGGTGAAAACCTCTTTTGAGGCATCTTATATCGGCCCACTGGTTGAATAAATCCATGAGGTGGTCATTGGGCTGGGAAAATAAAAATAAAAATAAAACATCTAAGGTGAAAACCTCCTTTGAGGTCCCTACGCAAACCTACTAGTGGAAAACCTCATTGAGGAAACTAGTAGGCCTTAAAAAATAAAAAAAATAAAAAAACATTTCTCCATGTATCTCTCTCTAATGAATGTAGGTGCTCTCCAACCTTTTCAAGTTGGAAAACAACAATTTGGTACAAAAATAAAATTCGGTCAACAACCTGGTTAATGGTAGTCAAACTTGGAATTCCTCCTCCTGTGCTCAGAAGCTCCAAAAGGACCTCAAGCAGATTATCACATCCAACTTCAGAACCACCAGAGATAGCTTCAACAACCATATGATCAGCTTCAACATCACCTGGAAAAAAAAATCAATGGTAAGGCTCAGTTATGCAATCATCTAACCCTTTCTTCGAATCTATTTTAGCTTAATAAAACATTAAAAGTGTGAGAAGGAAAGTTTTTTATATATTGAAAATCAGTAGAAGATAAACCTCATCCTTATCTAGCAACTAAACTCACTTTTTCCACCAAGAAAAGGAATAATAAAAAAGTAAAAATGACTTGAGAAAGTGGGCAGTAAGAATTTCATTGTAATAAAAGATAAGGAGTGCCCGAGGATAACCAAGGGTGAAATTAGTTCACAGAAAAAAGAACTGTGAGTTTACTTTTCATGCAATAAAAAGAATAAAATAAAAAATAAAAAAAATAAAAAAAGAAGAGAAAAGAGAGAACAAAAAAAGAAAAAAGAAAATAAAAGGTGGATCCACCACCTCTTGGCATGCAAAACAGATTTGCTTAAGGCATCCAAGGACCTCCATGAAGCACCTACAAGAATAAATGAAAGAAGAACAACAAGAAGATTAGCAGGAGGAGCAGCACATGGACCAATAAAAAGAAAATAAAATAAGCTAGCATCCAGGAAAAACCATAAGGCAGGGAGGATGAATAGGTTGCTCAGAGGATGAGAAACAATTTTAGTAGGGGGATGATGATGGGCCTCTAAATTAGACATAAAATAAGGCCCATATAACCTTTCTTAAGCCCATCTACCTTCCTTATGCACATGAAGATATATATTAAATCTCTCCTTCTACACTTAATAATGGTTTCTTATGCTTCAATATTTTCTTATGAAGCTTTAAAGGTAATTCACTTTTGTGCCTAATATTGGTTATTTTTGTAGAATATTGTGAGAATATTTGGCATATTATGCAGATTTGGAGAAGGAGATGATTTAGGGACTTTCTCCCTGCCACTAGAAGATCAAGATTGGGGAATAAATGAGCATAATATTAGGAAATTAGGGAGAAAAATTGGAGAGATTAAAGGGGGTTGTCCACCCTCCTTAACTCTCAAAGGAAACCAAGGGATCCTCATGAGATCCCCTCCAACAATTTGATTTCCAGAGGAATCCAAGCCAATCAATCCTTGTTTACTTGGAGTCAAGTGGACTCAATCATCCCAAAAATTATCTCCAGCAATTCAAGTTCCAGAGGTAGAAAAGCAACTCAAAGAGGATTTCACTCAATCTCTGTTTACTTGGAGTCAAGTGGACTCCATCTCCCTAAATATTCTCTCCAGAAGTTCGAGTTTTAGAGGCAGCCAAGAAACTCAAAGAGGAGAGCACTCAATCTTTGTTTACTAGGACTCAAGTGGACTCAACCACTATTTTCTAGGGAGCTTTTGGTAGCTACCTTGTAGAATAAATAGAGCAGAGCTAGAGCTAGGAAGAGTCATTCAGTCAGTTGATTCTTCGATTCCATTTTGGGAATTTTGCTACAAGCTATTAAGCGTTTTATCGTACTCACTGATTAGACTTTCAGAAATTTATCAAGGCTATTTTCTTCGTGAAATGAGTAGAAAGAATCCATTTTACTGATTTAGTTCCAGAGCGTCGGGCTCGTGGGTTAGGGCCCAACCCATGTGCCTCAGCATCTCTACCGTTGTCATTGTTTCCTTTCTGTTATTTAGCTATTTTTATTTATGATATTTTCATTTCTATTATAGTTGATGTTGTAGATTTAATCCACTTATCTGCACTGTAGAATAGCTTATACACTCTATAAAACTGTGAGGCAGTCTTCCCCTCTCATCTCTGTCAATATAATTTGAGTGGGGTTAATGTTCCCACAGGAAAAAAATTCTTTTTTTTCACTTTTTTTATCATTCCTTTTGCCTATTTTTTTGTGCATAAATCTACAACTTTTTTTTTTGCAGGAATAAGCATCAAAAGTTCTAGAGAAGTTCATTACGTCATTTCGCTTCATCATCCAATATCTCCCCATCTCTATGTTACACTTCTAAACCTTATTGTTATACCTTAATTTCCCTCCTTTCTCTCTTCTTATAAGCTTTCACACCCTTTTTTAAACAAAAATCTATTAAAAATTTGACCTCTGCCTGTTCTCCTCGAAATTCCCACTATCGGACTTTGCATCTCGCATGACCCCTTCCTTTTCCTTTGTCGCTCTTCAACATCTTAGCGATTTTCTCTTTTCACCTCAAATTTACCTTTTTAATTTAAAAAATCTTGAAAATCATTAAAATTTGACCCTTGCCTTTTATCCTCAGTTCTCCCGCTACCATACTTCACAAATCACAAAAAACATTTCTTATTTGATTCCTGTTAACACTTACCGCTTGTTTTCGCTGATTGCCATAATCGCTTCGTATCCCTCCACATTGCAATCGCAAATCACAACATTTCCCTTTTTCCGTTAACACTTACCGTTTGTTTTCATTGTTTGTGATAATCACTTCGTACCTCGCCACATCGCAGTCGAAAGCCACAACGTTTCCCTTTTTCCTTTAACACTCAACACTCTCGCTTGCCGATTGCAATATTGCGACCACGCTTCACTGCAGGTCCCACTGCCACATTATCCCTATCACAATCGCATCTCGTAGATTTTTACCTTTATTCAAATCTCACTTCGCATTTCGCTCCCACTCCTGAACAACATTTCTGTTATCCCTTTAATTTTGCGATATTGCGATTGCGATACCGCATATCGCAACTTTTTCCTCCATCACATCTCCTTTATCGCACCTTTCAATTAATTCCACTCCCAATCCTATCTCTGCACTATAATAATGTTTTGCAAGGTTGAACCATCGCTTTGTTTCATGTGCTTCCATTAGCTTCATTTTTCCACCTACAAGAACACTTTCAAATTAGGTCTAGTCGTTGCATAGATAGGAGCATGATAGATAGAGTAGGGCGTGTTTAGCCCATTGGAAAAGTCAAGTGTGGTTTAAATTAGTTTCCTTTCTATCATTTCTTTTCAGCAATTTAAATTAGTTTCCTTTCTGTCATTTCTTTTCAGCAATTTAGATTAGTTTCCTTTCTGTCATTTCTTTTCAACAATTTAAATTAGTTTCATGTCTATTATTTATTTTCATCAATTTAGATTAGTTCCCTTTCCGTCATTTATTTTCAACGATTTAATTTAGTTTCCTTCTGTCATTTCCTTTCTGTAATTTAGTTTAGTTTCATTGAAGTGTGAAACACTTCACTGAGAAACCTTAGAAATATCACCATTTCGTAAAGTGGAAGATGATGACATGAACATAAGGCATATATTCTGTATATAGAATTGTCACCTCGAAGTTTGTACGAACCTAGGGTTGATAAAGTAAATTAGGGCAACCCCTGGAGTTGTAGCACTCTTAGTGCAATACCAGGGCTCACCAGAGCTCCCTTCCAGTGGGTGCCAGTAAACGAGATCAGGGGGTTAAAGCTCCCTTCTAGTTGAAGTTGGAGAACAAGTGAAGATTGTAGCCTTTAGCAGGCGGGTTCTTGTGTGGTGGTATAACTCTGCACTAGTATAATATTCTAAGCTATTTTCTTTATATTAGATATTGAAGAAAAAGACAAAAAAAAAATTGGTTTCCTCCCACATTGGGTTTCCACCTTAAATCCTAGTTTTCATGTGTTTTTCTTATGTGTGATTATTTACTCTATTCTTACTACACATGTTTAAACAAATTAATATTTATTTGAATTATAAGCTTACTGGATATACGTTAGTTTCTTGAATAACAATCACGTACATACGCTAACTTGATTAATTCAAGTTGCGTACATAAATTATAAAAGTAAAATTGAAATTTTAAGTGAGTTTTAAAATAATGATTCACCCCCCCACAACCCCCACCCCCACCCCCCCCAGCCACCCCCTTGCCCCTCCCGTCCCCCTCTAAGTATTTTTCCCAACAATTGGTATCAGAGTAGTTACTTCACAAGAAGCTTGATCGCTTGAAGGAAGATCCACCAAGATGAGCAATAAAGAAGCGATATGATTTATCATGCTACCCCATCTTCAAAAGAAGTAATATAGTTTTCTGGAAGAAAATAACAAGAAAATTTCTACAATATCTTGGAGCAGATGTATGGGAAATCGTTGAAGGAGGTTATAAGTATCCAGGTAGAGTTCCAACAGATGTGACAGAAAAGAAGAAATATGAAACTAATGCAGAAGTTGTCAATTCCTTATTGGGAAGCCTGAAAGAATTAGAATTTGTCAAATTTATGCAGTGAAATTCAACAAAGGAAATATGGGACAAGAGCATCTAGAGCTATGAAGGTGATGCCACAGTAAAAAGTGCTAAACTCCAAAATCTTAGAATTCAATATGAAACTTTCAAAATGCATAATGATGAACATATTGTAAGTTTCTTTCTATGAGTAGATGATATTTTTAATCATATGAGGAATATGGGTGAAGATATAAAAGACTCAATTTTAGTAGAGAAAATATTGAGATCTCTAACTCCAAAATTTGAGTCAAAAGTGTCTGACATTGAAGAAAAGTAGGATCTACAAAAACCTTACTATTATATAAGTTCATGAGATCTTAACAACCTTCGAAATGAGAAAAGGAGGTCCATAAAAAATAAGAGAAGTTGCATTCAAAGCAACCATGAGAGGAAAATAAAAGGAAGAACACCAGGAATCAGGTTATATATCAGAAGAATATCAGGTAAATTTTGTAAAGAAACTCCAGCTAGGCACCGAAAGGTTCAGAGGAAAGATTCCCTTCAAGTGTTTTTCTTGTGGTAGAGTTGCTCATTATGCCGTTAAGTGTCCCTATAAAGAAAACGAGGAATAATGGAAAGAAATTGCTAAACGAAATAGGAAACGATTTGAAAACAAGAAAAGTATTATACTCATGAAGATAATGATGGTGGGTCAAATAGTGAAGAGGGAGAGTCTGATCAAGATTTTAAATTTCTCATGGAAATTGAAAGACCTACT
Source organism: Pinus albicaulis (assembly GCA_034641835.2). NCBI lineage: Eukaryota > Viridiplantae > Streptophyta > Pinopsida > Pinales > Pinaceae > Pinus > Pinus albicaulis. The sequence continues at coordinate 59,317,385 of CM076576.1, forward strand.
AATGACTCCAATGAAAAACTCATATATGCTTTAGAAGAAAAAGATTTTGTTGAAGAAATCGCTCAGCTTAAAGTATTTTTAGAATAAGATAAAATATCTATAGATACTTTAAAGGAAGAGCTCATAGAAAAGGAGAAGCATAATGAAAAGCTATAATGTGAAATAGTAAGTCTATGGAAGGAACCTAAGAAGATCAAAACTCTAAATATTATATTTGATAAAGGACCTGAAACATTATATGAAATCATAAAGGTACAACATTCTCCTCTTATGAAGACAACTCTTGGATACAATGGAGAAACATCAATGACTAAAAAGTCCTTTACAGTACTAGCAAGTTATATTATGAATGAAAAAGTAGTCAAAAAACATTATCTTTCAACAAAATACATATAATCCACAGGTAAATCATGCTCGCTCTAATTCAAGGATAAAAAAAAAACAGAAGCTTCAATCAAAACATAAACAACAACAAACGATGTTATGATCACAAAAATTTCTACTTTAATGGAAAATGTTTTTCATGCCATAATTTTGGTCACACGGTTGCTCAATGTGTTGCATGTAAAACCATCTTGACTAGAGGAGAAATAAAACAAAGAAATGAGATAGGAATCAAGTAAAAACCCTATAATGATTTCTCACCTATTCAAGATGAAAATGAATGCTCATTTTCAAACGACTTTGGAAATGAGGAATCTGAATGCAGGAGAAAAATAAAAGCATCATCTCAAAAGGAGAAAATATCAACAAATTCTAAGCTTTGGAAAAAGAAGAACTTGGAATCTAAAAGTTGTGATACAGAATTATATGCGGAAGATCAAGAAAATCAGTGGTACATTGCCAACAAATGCTAAATACACATGACAGGTGATAAAGGTAAGCTCATATCTTATAATAAATTAGAGAAAGAAAAGAATATTACTTTTGGAAATGAACACCTACTATCATTAAAGGAAAATGATATGTTTTTCTAAAAGAAAAGGTTAAAGCTGGTAATGTTATTTTTGTCGATGCATTGAAGCATAGCTTGTTAAGTGTTATTCAAATGTGTGACCAAGTAAATGAGGTTATAATCATATCAAAATAATGTGTGGTTCGTGAAATTGACACCAGGAATACCATAATAAAGGGGACAAGAAATCCAGGTAATATTTATGTCTTGAAATGTGGTCAAGAACAATGTTACATAAGCAAAGCGGAGGAAATTTGGCTATGGCACAGAAGGTTGGGACATCTAAGTTTCTCTAAACTACAAAAATCCTGCAAGCTTAAATCTGTTCATGATTTTCCCAACATCACCTAGCCATAAAGTACCATATGCAAGTCATGTCAATTCAATAAGAAAACCATGGTACAATTCAATGCCAAAGAAGGATCAGCAAGTAAGCCTCTTGAACTTATTCATACTGATTTTTGTGCTCAAGTAAGGGAAAATTCACCTCGAGGAGAACAATACTTCATCTTATTTATTGATGACTTCTCTAGAATTTCTGGATTGGTTTATTAAAACAAAAATATGAAGCATTTGATAAATTCAAAGTCTTTAAAGAATTAGTGCAAAATGAGTTAGATCTGAAAATAAAATGCCTCAAATCTGACAGAGGAGGAGAATTCAAATCAGATAATTTTTTTTTAAATTTTTGTGAACAACATGGCATCAAAATGAAGTTTTATGTAGCCATAATTCCTTAGCAAAATGGGGTAGCCGAACGGATTAATAGAATAACCCAACAAATCTCTCATGCTATGCTTGATGAGTCTAGAACATCTAACACATTCTGGGGTGAAGCAACACATATCGTAGTAAACATTCTCAACAAATATCATGTTCGAGTAAATAGTGAAAAAAATCCTTATGAAATTTGATATGTATCCTACTGGAAAAAAAATTAGAGTCTTTGGAAGTACATGTTTCATAAAAAATAATGATGAAAAACTTGGTAAGTTTGAAGCTAGCGAAAATGAAGGAATTCTTCTTGGTTACTCATCTAGAAGCAAAGGATAAAAATGTTACAATAAAATACTTCAAATGGTTGTTGACTGTATTGATGTTGTAATTGATGAAGGATGCAAAGATTCCAAAAAGTTAGCAACAACAAAAGATTATTATGATGAATGGTTTCCCACATCAAATCAAAGTGATTTATAAGATGAAAATAATGAAGCACCAGAAGAAGGCACAACCAATATTGAAAATATTCCATCCATGTATGTTCAAAAGAATGATCTAGAAACTCAAATTATAAGAGAAAAGGAAATTGGGGTAAAAAGAAGAAGAAATATTGTGGGATCTCCTAGTTATCTAACTTTATTATCCACTGTTGAACCTCAAAATGCAAATCAAGCTAGAAAAGATGAATGTTGGGTCAAGGCCATGGATGAAGAACTCGATCAAATTGAAAAGAATAATACATGGGAATTATTTTCAAGGCCTCATGATAAAAGTATTATTGGGAAAATGGATATTCAAAAATAAATTGAATGAAAATGGAGAATTCATTAGAAACAAAGCTAGAGTTGTTTGCAAAGGCTATGCTCAACAAGAAGGTATATACTTTGAAGAAGCATTTGCACTAGTAGCCAGAATTGAAGCCATAATTTCTTTCATTTTGAAGCTTTCATCATTTTAAAGTTTATAAAATGGATATAAAACATGCATACCTTAATGGAGATCTAGAAGAAGGAGTATATATTGAACAACTAGAAGGGTTCATTATAGGAAATGGTGAAAAAATTGTCTGTAAAAACAAAAAGGCATTATGTGGACTAAAACAAGCTCCCCGTGCATGGTATTATTGTCTTGACAAGTATTTGCAACAACAAGGTTTCACAAAAGGGTTCACAGATACGAACCTGTACACAAAAATAGATTATGATAAATTACTAATTATTGTTTTTTATGTAGATGATATCATCTTTGGCGGCAATGAAGAATATATGAATAAAATTTTTTCTTCTTTTATGAAAAAATAATTTGAAATGTCCTTACATGGGGAAATAACATATTTTCTTGTTTTACAAGTACAAAAAGCAAAGGATGTCATATTTCTCTCACAAACAAAATATCTCAAGCATATTCTGAAAAAATATGGGATCGAAGACTACAAACTAGTATGTACTCCAATGATCACAAGATGTAGCCTCAGCTCACATGATGAATCTCCCATAGTAAATTAACCAGAATACAGGTCTATTAATTGAAGTTTACTTTATTTAACATGTACTAGAACAGATATCATGCATGCAATTGGGATTGTTATATGCTTCCAAGCAAATCCAAAGGAAACACGCCTTTAAGGAGTTAAGAGAATATTCATATATCTTCAAGGAAATCAATACTTTGGCTTATGATATCCTAAATACACAGATATTACTCTTCATGCTTACACAGATGTAAAATGGGTTGGAAATATTGATGACCGGAAAAGCACTAGTGGAGGTGAATTTTTCTTAGGGCACTGATTGGTACCATGGTTCAACAAGAAATAAAGCTCTATTGCCTTATCTGCTGTCGAAGAAGAATATGTTAATGCTGCCTCTTGTTGTAAAAAACGTCTCTAGATGATGTAGACATTGTAGGATATTTAAATCAAGTGTTCTCCACCTATTTCCATCCTATGTGATAACACAATTTCTATTACCATATCGAATAATCTTGTTATGCACTCCAAAACCCAACACATTCCAGTTAAGTAGCATTTTCTGAGAGAACAAGTGCTTGAAAAAAAGGTCAAACTAGAGTATGTTCCCTCAAAAGAACAAGTTGTCGATATATTTACAAAACCTCTTCCACGGGAAGAATTTGAATATCTAAGAAAAAAACTGAGAGTAGTCTATGTTTCATCTCTCTATTGATCAATTTTTCTCATATTTTCTCACACGAGTGATATCTTCGAAATTTTCTTTCTGTACACGGATTTTATAAAAGACAGTCATGTATATACACAAGTTCCTATACAAATAGTCGCATATATATTTATTTGATTAGAAAACAATTGGTCAGACTTGAGAATAAATTCTGAGATGCTTCAGTTCATTATTATTTGGTTTTCCTCTTTTGTTGTGGATGATTACAGTTTGTTGATGCTTACTTATAACTAGTTTCAAGTACTAATGATCTAAGATTAGATCTAACTACAAACATCTAGCACAGGTTTAGGGTGAGCATTAGCATTACTAATAATGATGCATTATTGGAATTATGTTTGCAATATTGTTGAAGAAACTTATGTAGTTGGTTGAAGGATGCTATGTTGCAGTCTTTTGGTCTTAGTCATAAAAGTCACATCTGTCATTTGATGAAAAGGTCATGTAAAGACCCATAATTTAATTCTGGTAATACTTAGTCATGTTTGAACTATTTAAGGTCAAGTCATTTATGTATGTAATCCCATGATGGGAATATTATGTTGTGTAACCCCACTTGGTTGGGTGGTTGATGTAAGTTTGAGTCCTTAGCGATAGGAAAGGTCCCATTCAGATGAGTCATAGAGTCATGTACTTTATTGAAAATATATCAGCAGATTCAACATGTGCTCAAGGGGAGTATTATTCATCACATTTCCCTTGATGTCAAAGTGGGAGAATATTTTTTTGAATTACAAATATTGATGTATTTTTCGGGTATCTACAGGTTGTGGTGATCAAACACCAAAGTGATTTTGGCATTGTGATGAATGTGTTTTCTTGATGGAAACCCACTTGTAATAGGATAATTATGTGGTAACCGGATGAGTTCACAGGTCATTTCATAGGTGACTGAGTGACAAAATCATTGGACAAACGTATGCAGGTCAGAGACAAAAATTATGAAGGTAAATATTTGAAGAAATATACGTTGGTTATATGAGGAAAAGTTGTTGCATACACCCATGGATATGAATAAGAAAATGTATATAAATTTGGTGCACTATGATTCATTAAATAAAAAAGGTCTCTACCATGGTATTAGCCCATTGGAACTAGTGTGGTTTTGCCCTGTGGTATTAGCTAAGGCTCAAGCGATATAAGGAGTTGAAATGAAAGGGCTAAAGTGTGCATATGCGAGATTAATTGATGATTATTTTGATCTGAAGTTTTATTGCATCGTATGGGCTATTAATGAATGATTAATCTGAAATAAGTATGTACTCGCTTATACAATCATGGATTAAGATCATTATACTTGAAATGACTAAGGATTGTATGATCTATTTATGGATCGATTATATTTGGGTTTTTTACGTGTGTTTATTGTTGTATATCATGTGATCTAGTATGTTTGAAGTTTTTATGAACTGCGCAAGTGTGAGTTGGAAATTTCAGATCTATAAACATGTTTGACACAGGTAAGGCACATACACACATGGGTTCTATTTTGAGAAGTAGGATATATTTTATGTAGTATGTTGAGCTCTATACATAGGTTTATTTCCTGAAAAGTGTGTATACACATGGAAATATCTTATGAAAACTGCATATGAAAGTTACAGTTTCTGCTGAAGGATATGCCTAATATGTCTATACAGTATTGTTGTATTTATGTTGCTTGTCAACGAATTCTTCATGTTGATGTAGGCTTAATAGTGTTGTATGAAGTATTGAGTTTTCGAAGAATGTTCATATTGCAGCAAAATTTTTGAGGATCATAGATCTGTGATCTAACAGAATATTCTAGTATATTTGTGTGCAATTCATTGTCTGGTTCATATCGATAGTAATTCAGAATTTGGTATGTTGAGATCTATACACGGGTTGACTTCATGTAAAGCGTGTATATACACAGGTTTGTTTAAGAAAAGTAGCGTACATATTTCTTCATATGGTTGATTAGGGTTGTATTTTATTCAGTAAGTTCATACAGTGTTTTGGGTTCAGTTTTGGTATTCTAGTTATAGTGATCTCACTGTTTTGATTGATTTGAGTTGGTGATTGGTCGAGAAACTATTTGGTTCAATTATTGATTGGTTCGGTGATTGAATTCAATGGAACTTTGATTTAATGATTAAGTGATTGGTTGAATTTATTTGTACAGTGATTAGTTTCAGTTTTGATTTATTGTATTGGGCTTAAATGATTTGTTATGAAACCAACTCACAAAATAGAAGAAACGATAGATCAACGACTTAGAAATCAACCTTTTTGAGGGGGAAACCTCTTTTACTTTACATAATTGAATAATTATTGGATAATACAAATGAAAAAACCTCCTTTCTATATAGAGGGGTCCAAGGGGTCACAATATAATCCTAGCTGACATAACAATAAAAAAGTAAGGGCACAACAATATTAATAGTGGGCTGCTATGGGGCGCAATAATAACAATATGGGGAGTGCATTGGCACAAAAATAACAATAAGAGGGATACACTAACAATAAAATTAAGGGGATACACTAGTATTATAGGGACCTAGCATGTCTCTCTCCTTCAAAAAAGTGTTTTCCTCAATGCTTGAGTAGTTATGGAAGCGCTCTGTATAAAATTATCATCCTCCCATTTCGAATCTTTAGCAGGTAAGTTCTGATGAGATACTCTAAAATTTATTGATTTCATAGTTCTCGAGTTCTTGTTTCCATGACCACTTTAGCTTCCAAAATGATTTTTCCTTCCTCGTCAAGCTCTAGAAATATTGTTTGAATTGGGAGCTTGTCACTTATAACCTTCTTTAAGCATGAAACATGGAAAACTGGGTGCACTCGAGAAGATGCAAGAAGCTCCAATTTGTATGCCACAATACAAATATTTTGCAACACCTTTTAAGGACCATAATACTTTGGTGATAATTTATTATCCTTCTTATCTTGCTTGAGGGGCATTTGTTTGTATGGTTGTAGTTGTAAAAATACCGAGTCACCTACATAAAAACTTCTTTCACAGCGATGCTGATCTTATTGTTGTTTCATTCGATTCTACACCAAAGTGAGGTTATCCTCTAAGAGTTGGAGAACTTTTTTTATGCTCGATGTGATATTCCACAACTTAAACCTTAGAATTTTCTCTTAAAGATGATGTGATGGAGGGTGGATGATATGGGGTCATTTTTGCAACATTATGGAAGGAAGTATTATACCACCATTTTGCCAAAGGTAACCACTTGATCCATTGTGTATGTTTATCAGATACAAAGAAACCAAGATATCCTTCCAAACATGTGTTGACTATCTCCATTTTCCCATCAGATTGAGGATGATATGATGAGATATGAGCTAATTGAGTACCCAAACAAGAAAATAATTCCGTCCAAAAATTTCCTATAAATATGAGATTTCTATTTCTTATAATAATATTTGGGTTTCCATGTAGATTTTTAATTGTTTCCATAAATGCAATAGAAAATATACTAGCTTTAAATGGATGAGATAATGCACAAAAGTGTGCATACTTGGTAGGTCTATCAACTACCACCATGATGACAATATTTCCTTCGAAGTTGGGTATATTTGTGATAAAATCCATTGAAACCTCCTCGCAATGTTGACTTGGAATGGATAAAGGTTGCAACAGGCCTAGGGTCTTAATTTTCTCAACTTTATTTTGTTGGCAAATCGAACATTCTGCCACAAAATATTTAGGCCATCCCAAAAAAATTCCTTCTTAACCCTATGGTAAGTTTTTAAAAATCCTAAGTTACTTCCTAAGGGAGAGGTGTGCAATTCCAAAAGAATATTTTGCGTGATTTGGTAATTCTTACAAAGATATAAGAATTTTTTTTACCATAATGAATCATTTTTCCTACTAAATGTTTCAGATGTATTGGGATCTTACTACAACTCTTGAATGGGTGCCCATAAATCTTCATCATTCTTCCATTCATCCCTTGCTTCAGTTATCCACTCATTTTGGATAATAGAAATGGCTCAAAGAAATGCTTCCACATCCTCATCCTTTCTTGAGAGTGCATCTGCAACAATTTTTTTTCTTCCCATTTTTGTAGATGATTTCAAAGTCATAACCTAACATCTTTATGGCCCATTTTTTCTGCTCTTCTGAAGATAATATTTGTTGCAAAAACAATTTAATACTATCATGATCCATTTTTACTTTGAAGTGTCTCCCCATTAGGTAAGGTTGCCATTGCTTTAGTGCATGTAGTATTGCCAACATTTTCTTCTCATAAATAGGTTTCAGTAAATACTTTCCTTTGATTCGATGACTTTAAAAAGCAATGGATTTTCCTTCTTTCATTAAAACTACACCAATTCCATTTCTCGAGGTATCACATTCTACAATAAAGGTTTTTGTGAAGTCTGGAGTAGTTAAGACCGGTGCTTGGCACATTTCCTCTTTCAGATGTTCAAAGGCTTTAGTTTCCTTTTGAGTCCATGAAAATGCATCTTTCTTTATTAGTGATGTTAGAGGTGTCGATATTTGTTGGAAATACTGAGGGGGGGGGGCAATCATTATTGCTTTCAATTAGAGCATTAGTTAATCTTCAATTATTATCAGTGTTTGTACAATGATAGCAGCAAACAAGAGGAACACAAATGCACACAGTTTTTAAGGTGGAAACCCACTCCAGGAAAAAAACCACCTAATGCTTTTGTAATAATTATTTTATATTGAACTCCAATTGAAAATAAAGCTCCAACTTCCTAGAATCTAGAAAAGCATTCTTCTCCAGCTCCCACTGGGTGGACGCTCCAATGCCCGAGATTCTTCAGTAGTCAAATAAATGGATTCCCCAACACCCAATGAGCTACAACTCACCCTAGCACCACCCTACCACCCTATAGAATAATAAAAGAAGAATGGACTCCCGTACCAGAGAAAATGGTCCACTTTACAATGATATATAATGATGAAAAAGAAGAAGATATACTAGAACATAACCCCAAATTTGACACAACCACCTAATGATGATCCTAGACCTTCCAACACTGCCTCTTCAACCCTTGGAAGATAGACACTAGTACAATTTGTACAATAATGTATTTACAATGACTAAGTACAATGATACCTTTACAATGATTGTATGCAGTGCTGCACACTTGAAGACTTCATATGATGAGCTTCTTCCTACTGTTATGCACCTTGGTTGCTGCTCTTGTCATGCTATCATCTGCTGCACCTTGCTTTGCTTTGCTGCCATAGAAAGTCTGCTCCTTTGCAACCCTTGACAACACATGATCTAGATTTTTCTTGCCTTCTAGGAGCTAGATATTGAATCTGGTGTATCTCTGTTATTTCAGATCCTCAATATCTGATTTTTGGTCCTGTAGTAGTCCTCTGCGTCATCTTTCCAATGCCACAGGTCTGACCCAATTTGGATTCTTCAAGGGAGATTTATACCCAATCTCTCACAATTCCCTAATTATGGAATGTTTTAGCAGAGCGCACTGGTACGGCGTGCCACGTGTCACTTTTTCTTCATTTGGCTTTGAAATTGATAGATCGCAAGGTATAGATGTGCACTATCTGCCACTTTTTATGGAATTCCATTTTGATACTTAGAGAGAGTTTTATGAAACATTTACCAAGGTCACTTCTTTGAGATGAATTTCAGGAGCCTGCAAAAACCCTGACTTCCACAGATCATATCTCCAAAAATATTACGCACCTTGATTTGAAATTTTTACAGCAACTTCCTTAGGATTTTGGCTTCACGTCGTAAAAATTACATCTTCTGAACCTTTGTATAAAAAAATTTAGAGCACAAATTCCATGATGACCTGTTTCAAATGGCGAAATCCCTTGCATCAGGAGGAAATGAAGATCACACTTTATATAAATGCTTAAGTTGAGAGGGGCTTCAACAAGTGAACGTAGGAGGGATATTAGGAGCTTTAAAAAATATTAATTTTGACTTTTCAATGACCCATGCCCCAAACCCATGGAGTTTTAGCCCACTAACTAGGGGTACAAACTTCAAACATGAATATCTCTCAAACCGTGAAGAATTACATGGCGTGCCATATATCAACGAAAACATCTCGACAAGTAGAAACCATAAAAAGAATTATTTACCTAGAATATATTAATTTGGTAGGTCAAAATTCCCATGCAATATTGGGCTAGCCCCTAGTGCTACTTGGGTTGACATCAATGACAACTGCTAATCAACAATCTCCCCCTTTGGAATTGATGGAAACAAAAGTACTCCCCTTGCGATCATGACACCTCTTCCTACAACATTCTCTCCCCCTTTAACATTAATGGCAAAGGGTCAATCTCCCTGAAACACAACTATCCTGTGGACCTGTACACACTTCCACTTCCCCTAACACACAACCATCTTGCATACCTGTAATCTACTTCCACTCCCCCTTTGTATTCTGAAAAGAAAAAATATAATGAGAACTTGGGAGAATCCCAAGCTTCTGGCGAAGATATTCCGATGCTGGCGAATATTTAATATGTGATTCTTTCGGTGCTGCTTGGAATATTTCTACTTGTCCAACTGCTTGCATAACATCTATTCGGGAGGCTGTTACATATAGAAGAATAATAATCATAGATCTGTACAACCTTTGATCGACATCCTTAGATGAGTCATCTATGCTCAATTTGCAACCTGTTACCATTGGAGTAAGGATGGGTTTGCAATCTTCCATTTTAAATTTCTTGAGCATTTCCTTGATGTACTTGGCTTGAAATATGAATATTCCTTTCTCTTGCTGAGATATTTGAAGCCCTAAGAAGTATGTCAGCTCACCAAGTAAAGACATCTCGAAATCACTTTGCACCTTTGTAGCAAACTTCTTACTTAGTCGATCATCATTGATACCAATTATTGTATCATCCTCTTTAGCTATTAGACATGCTTTAGTTGCTTCATCCAGAAAATATATGTCGTTTGAAGCTCGACTTATTGTAGCCACAATTTCACCATACATGGCTTTCCTGATTTGACATTTCGTGGAGTTGAATAGTATTGTGTGTCCTTGATCACACATTTGTCCAACACTGAGTAGATTGTGATTCATGTTTTCAACCAATATAACATTCTTGGCTAGAGCATATTTTCTTCCGAGAGTGACAGTACCTAATCCTATAACATTTGAAGATCCATCATTTCCAAAGGACACAGTTCCATCCTTCTTCTCTTTCAGAGATCGTTGATTGTTGGTGAGTTCTTCCAATGCCCTTGAGTTGTTGGCATAGTTTTGGATAGTTTTTCCTTTCTTCACTTCCTCACACAGCGAGACTACTTCAGCTTCTAATTCTTCCCTTTCTTGGTTGCTTTCTTCCAACTTCTTTTGAAGTGACTCTTCAATACATTTGTGTTCTTCAACTTCAATTTTGAGACCTTGAACTTGTTCTTCAAGAGTACTGGAACGGATCTTCTCGGCCTTGAGATCTTTTATAAGCTTGATTGCTTCCTCATAAAATTCTTCTATGGTCCATCCTTCTTCTTCATTGTTTGATACCTCTTGTTTAGTGTGCTTGGGTTTATTGTGCTTGGCCATAAACAATACTCTCTCATTGGATTCTTCTTCACTGTCATTGTCTTCATCGGATGATGAGCTATGTTCTTTAGAGAGAAAGTTCCTTTTGGATCCGTGCTTGTTGAATTTCTTAAAGCCTTTCTTTCCTTTTGAGTTTCCATCACTTATGTTTGGACATTTTGCTGCAAAATTCCCAACCTCATTACAGCTAAAACATATCAATGGAAGTTTACCTTTGAATTGTCCCTTACCAATTTCTAGTTTTCTCGTGAAGTAAGCATATTCTTCATCTGAAAGACCTTCTTCATCATCTCCATTTTCTTCACACTTGTAGGTGCATGTCTTTTCAATTGAAGGTTTTTTATCCTTATTGGTTTTCTTAGATGAAACGAACGTAGTTTCTAGATGCGAAGTACCCTCTTCTTCAGCAAGTCTCATTTCATATGCTATGGGAACTCCATGTAATTCCTCTTTGCTAAGTTTGTCCAGATTTTCACTGTATTCTAAGACTGATACCTTTGGGTTGAATCTCCCTGGTAACGTTCTAAGAATCTTCCGAATAATATTCTTCTCGTCAACTGGCTCTACCAATCCTTCTAGAGTATTGGTTATTTCATAAACGTATGGGAAGTATGCATCAATGTTGCAATATTCTTTCATTCTGAGTTGCTCAAATTTTGCTCTATAGATTTGAAGCTTTGCTTCTTTGACATTTGAGTCACCTGCATATATATTCTCAAGCTTGTCCCATAAATTTTTGGTAGTTTTACAACCCAACACCTTATGATAAGCCGATTCAATAAGTCCACTGATAATAATATTCTTTTCTTTTGCATCATTTACCAAATTCTTCTTACCTTGTTCATTCGTAGTCGATGTAAATCCATTTTGAACAATGTCCCATACTTCGTAACCTTGCGGCAAGAGATATACCTCCATTCTTCCTTTCCAGAGTGCATAATTATTTTCATTGAGTAGAGGTACACCATTCTTGGTATGCTCCATGACCTCCTTCCAGCTGTTAAAATGCTATTGAAGGAACCAAGCTCTGATACCAATTGTTGGAAATACTGAGAGGGGGGGGAGGTGAATCAGTATTCCTTTCAATTATATCATTAGTTAATCTTCAATTATTATCAGTGTTTGTACAACTATCACAGAAAGCAAGAGGAACACAAATGCACACAGTTTTTAAGGTGGAAACCCACTCCGGGACAACAATCACCCAATGCTTTTCTAATAATTCTTTAATATTCAACTCCAATTGAAATTAAAGCTCCAACTTCCTAGAATCTAGAAAAGCATTCTTCTCTAGCTCCCACTGGGTAGATGCTCCAACGCCCGATATTCTTCAATAGTCAACTGAACAGATTCCCCAACACCCAATGAGCTACAACTCACCCTAGCAGCACCCTACCACCCTAGAGAAGAATAAAAGAAGAATGGACTCCCGTACAATGCCTCCTCGTTCACCTACTTCGAGCTAGGGTCTCTTGATGTTTTCCGGGGTGTGAACTTCATTGCTAGTGGTTGGCCAAGCGCCACTACCAGTGGTTGTCTTATTCCTAGAAATTTCCATTTCCACATGGCCAACGTCATTACCAGGTAAATGTAGATGAATCCCGTGGACCTCCTGTAGTTTTCCTTGCATGATTAGAACAACTCATTAAGCAAAAATGAGCACTAGTTCAGTTGTGCCTTCTGGAGACAATGCTCTGCAATTGAGATAGTGTCTTGCGTACATTCCCCTTTGGTATAATGCCTCATTGTTTTGCTTGCAATCAAGTAGCACACAAATTTTATCACTGGGTTGTTGATTAAGTCTATCTTAGCTCCTTTTACCCCTCTTTTGGTGTCGTACTTCTTGTAGTAGTTCATGTCCCTTGCTTTCTTTGCTCTCTTGAACACCGTCTGGAAGGCTGTGGAGATGTCTCTCCCTTCCTATGACAACCCGACCAATCTATGAATGTCTTCTACGTGGATTGGGATTTCTCTTCCCAGCCATAGTGACCCATTGTGAATTATTATTAGTATGAACTTGGTGCATTACATTGTAGCTCTTGTGGTGCCGAACACTAGAAATTTCCGTAGGTTCAGTATGGTGGATTGTTGAACACCACTAAATTCTGGAAGTACTCTTTGTGCTTGTTGTCCCGCCTCTGTTGCCTAATTATCCGTGTAGAATTGTTTCTTCATTGCTAGAAATTAGAAGGAGTCTGTGAGGTCGGTATCAATCAACGAGGCACTATCATATTTTCCTACCAAGGATTCCATCTAGTGAATCCTCTCATCGAGCTCATGCTCAACAACTGCTGGCGCTACCCTGGTCATCTTAGATCTTCTTTGATAAAATTGCAGTGCTATTCCTTCTCTTTCCTTATGAATCCCTACTTCTGGACTCCTTCCTTATTCTTTCTCTGGTGATGTTTCCCTTGCTGTGCTTGCTTTTTTTGATTCTAACTTAGACTTCTACGGCATTCTCGCACTTTATGTCATGCGGGTTACATAAGTAACCAGCACGAGGTTGATAAGACCCCATAACTAATTAATTTTCCTTGCCTTTCCCCACATATATAATCGTGCGATTAGTTATTGGGATGAGGTGGGTTCTGAAAAAGCTGACTATGGCCTTGAGGTTTGGGTAGACATGATGGGTGATGGTTATGGCTTATTATGGAAAATTTATTGCAATATGGGTGATGATAATTATGGAAATTATTTTTCAAATCTCGGTAATCCTACAGAGTGACATGGGTAATATGAGTAATGATGATGGAATGATGTTCGACATGTTTTTCCTTCTAATGTGGCTGACACGCTGGACCTAATCCCCCCCAACCAAAATCGGTTGCGCTGCGATCTCTCCAACGCAACAGTGACTTTTTTTATGCTACGAAATATCTTTATTGGGAATCCTATTTAATCTCTTCTCGGGTGCGAGAGAGTTACTGACTAGATTGATTCTAGCCTAATCTACCCTACCGACTTCTCTCAGTTGCCAGAGTTTATTCGAAATGAAATGCGGAACTTACTCATGGTAGTGTTTCAGGTGTGCAGTGTTCACCCATCCTGGAAGTATTTGGTCATCTAGCTGTGCTAAGCCACTACTCCAGACTCTTTGATTTCAATTTGATACGGTCCTAGCCAATGCATTCGTAGTTTTATTGGAAAATTTTGGTACCTGCTGTCATATAATAAAACATTTCCACCAACCTTGAAAGTGTTTTGTTTAATATGTTGGTCGTGCCACGCTTTTTGTCTTTCCTTTTGGACAGTTTGGTGGAATTCTGCTAAAAAACTATCTTCCTCCAGTGCTTGCAGTTCCTATAATCTGTCCTTCAGGGAGTCTTCTTATGATAGTTGGAGTGGGGTTGCGATTAGGAGGCTAGGTATTGAAAACTCTGCTGGTACTAATGCTTCTCGCCCATATACAAGCTGGAACGACAGTCATTCGGTATTCTCACAGAATTGCTGGTATATGTTCGTCCCAGTCGTCTCATTGAGCTTTGTAGATTTTTTTTAGTCCCTTTTCAAGAAATTTTTTTAATGCCTCTACTATTCCATTAGATTGTGGGTGGTAAGGGCTGCTCCTGTGATGTTGTACCATGAATCTTTCAAGCAGGGACTTAATGGTTGCATTGATGAAATGCGTCCTTTGATCACTTTTCAAACTTTTCGGGCATCCAAATTAGCTGATTATGTTTTCAAATATGAACCATGCCTCTATGTCAATTGTGAAATCCTTCACCGACATTGCCTCTACCCATACTGTTAATTAGTCTTTTGCGGTGATGATATATCGGGCCTGCGAGTTTCTTACAGCAGGTGCAATTGGCCCTATAAAGTCAACTGCCCATTTCTCGAATGGTTGTAGTGATTTTACTGGGTGTAGTGGAAGCTCATCCCTATACGATGGACGTCCTATCCTCTGACAGATATCACATTTTTTTACGAATGCATTATTGTCAATGTGTATCGTTGACCACCATAAACCCGCTTGTAGTACTTTTCTAGCCGTCGGTTTAGCTCCTACGTGTCCTCCCACAACTCTAGAGTGGCACTCCCATACTGTGGCCTCCCTTTCATGGTCCAGGACACATCATCATAAGATTTGGTCTAGCCCCATTTTGTACAAGTTTCCTACAATGAGCTGATACTCTGCGGCTCGGACTACTAGGTGTCTCTCCTATACTGTGGTATATTCCTTTGGTCACTGTCTTATTGTTAGGTAGGTTGTGATTTGATCTAGGTATTCTGGGATGGCTTCTACTCTGAAAATATCAACGTCTGGTAGCTAATCATCCAGAGATCCTTCACTTTCTCCCGTTTCGAGCCCTGACAGGTCGTCTAGTCCCATGTTCAGTTGCCCAGGTTTGACTATCACCTTGAAGGTGAATTCTTGAAAGAGTAGGAGCCATCTGCATATCCTTCCTTCCAAGACCGATTTGTTTACTAGATACTTCAGAGCTGAATCGTCTGTAAAAAACTTGAACATTCCTCCTAATAGGTAGTGGCGGAACTTTTGGAGGGAGTACACAATTGCTAATGCTTCCCTTTTTGTCGTGGTATAGTTCTGTTCCGCTGTTGATAGTTTCCAACTTGCAAAGTACACTGGGTGATCAACTGTAGTGTCCCTTGGTTGGGCTAGAACTTCTTTGAGTGCGATTCTCAAGGCATCAATGTGGACATGAAATTTCTTGTCCCAATCCAGATGAACCAATATTGGCGCACTTTCCAATTTTTCCTTCAAGGTGTCTAGGGTCGTCGCGCAATTCTTTGTCTAGTTGAATTGTTCTGATTTCCGCAACAGCTTCTCCAATGGGGTTGTTATCTTCATGTAGTTGCGGATGAATTACCTGTAATAACCTGTATGGCCTAACAGTGACCTCAACTGTTTTACAGTCTCTGGGGCTTCCATGTTGGTTATCACTGCTACCTTTTCCTGATCCACGCAGACTCCTTCTTTGCATACAACGTGTCCTAACAATGTTCCAAACGACACCAGAAATATGCACTTCATTAAGTTCAATGAGATTTGTAACTGTCCACACCTATAAACATAATTCTAAATAGCATGGCATAGTCCTTTAACAGGCTGTAGATGGTCCAGTCATCCATATAAACCTCCAGGAATTTGTGGATGTAGTGACATAATGCTATTATGACAATGCGCGAAAATACTGCTGGCAAATTCTTCAACCTGAATGGCATTATGTGGTATGTGAAGGAGCCCCATTCGGTGGTAAAGGTTGTCTTTTTCTTATCTTCCTTAGCTATCCTTACCTGATGGTACCCTCCGATTCTGTCTGTAAAATAATATACTTCGTTCCAAGATGGGAAAATGCTTCTATTTCCTCTTGAAAGAATTGCTTCTGGTTTTCTGGCCTGAATGTTGGCTTTAGAGATGTTGGTCTTACCAATTTTATCGAGTCCATCTTCTGTGCATCTTCCCCGGTTCTTCTTCCTCCTCACATCACTATAGCCACATACTGCATGGCTTGAGCCTACATTATCCTTCGCTCTGCATTTACCAAATTTGTCCCTCTTTGTCTAGCCCTTTCTTCCCATCTTTTAATGAGCTCTGGGAAGTTTTCTGTTGCATTCTTGTTAACCCTACACTGAGAACACTAGGGTCTTCTAGGAAGTGGATATTCCCTAGCCACATGGCCCTCTTGGTCATAATTTTAGCATCGTACTGGTCCTATTCCTCCTTCTCAACCTCCTCTCATGCCTCCTCCTCATCCTTTGGGAGCCTCTTTTAATCTATATGAAGGCCTGTCTAACCATTCCACCAAAGCATCCAGAGCTCTACGCTGCTCTGTGTTATGTGTGGTTGATGCACAGAACTCATAGTATACATTGTTTGGGACATTGGAGTAATTTTGCAGTATGGGGCATAGGTAGGGTGAGTGACCCATGCTTTTGCAGATTTCGCAATACTCAGTCGTTGCTGAACTTTTTTGTGTCGGGAACCCTGTGTATGGGTGTTGCGGCTGATATAATACTTTGGTGTTTATCTGCACAACCCCTCCTGCTGACAGAGCTCCCAGTTCCCTTGTTGCTATCATTCTCGCGTTCTGGCCCTGCAATCGAGGAAATTCGGTTACCACATGTCCTTCCATTAGAAAGTGCGTACACCATACATTTGGCCTCGCTGGATGCATGAGTTGAATTTCCTTCAGTTTTTCTGTCAGGCTAGCTATTTGATGTTGTAGTCCCAGTATGGAAGGGTCTTGAGTAGATGCCCCTCATTTAAATTCTTGCGGGTATCCCACCATGGCCTCTATCTTAATGGCCTATTCTAATGCATCTTGCAATGTCTCTATCTTTTTCTGTGTCAGCGGGGTTCTTGTCAGCGGGAGAAGGGCCTTGATAAATCAATCCCTTTGGTGATTGGGATCAATCAGGTAGCTTAGTTTTCCAACCACATCCTTGAATCTCCTCATTAGATCTCATGCAGTTTCCCCTTCTCACTGATTGATCTCCCACATCTCTGATAAACCCTACTGATCTGTTTGGGGTAATTTGAGTTCCTTGACGAAATCCCTTTTTACATCGTCTAACGCTAGGTTCTGATGAGTCTCATACCACTTTATAAACTAGCGTAGATCTCTCTCTCGGAGAGTAGTTTGAAATTCTACCAACTTACCTGTGTCTAGTGTCTATCGAGCCCTCCATATGGCTTCACAGAGGTACCAGTTTTGTTCGAAATCATCATTACCTCTCCCAGAAAACTCTGGGTACTAAGTAAACAAACCTGCCATGCTTCCTTGTGTGGGGGTTACTAGAAAAATTCCTATTGCTCCCAGTTGTGAAATGTTAGTACCAGTACTGTTTCTAGGGTATGTTACTGCTGTGAACTGAATGCAACTTGACTTACTTAATTCCTATAACTTAACAAAAACTTCACCTAGTGGCTGATAGAGTACTAGGGGAAGGTCAGGACTAGAGCTACTTGAATTTTGGGGAAAAGAGTTACCTGGGGTTATGGGTGCCGACCCTTCTCAGAATAGCTGCTCCATAGCAACATGCAACTCCACATCATACATCTCCTCAAGGTGTATGTCATTTCTGTCATACTTATTTCCATTTTCTTCTTAGGCTAGGCTCCTATACACCTGCCACACTTCCTTGGTGGTCCCCCCATATCGTAGGAACTCATCTGACTTTCCATATGCTTCATCATCTTAGGTGCCACTCCTTTGTCTCTCCTTTTCCTTTCTTGTCTTTCCAATTCTTTCATCACCCTTTCTTGCCACTTCTCAGCGAGTTGCGCCGTCCGATGTGCTGGTCGTTCCCTTAACCTACTGAAGTTATCGGCATCCATATCCCTATTCCCCCTTTTCAACTTACTTGTAGCATCTCTCCTTTATTCCCTTCCCCTAGTACTAGATTTTTAGGTCTCCATCTCAAACTTTTGGAACTCCATTAATCCTTCGTCCACCATCAAAGCCTTGATCCACAGGGGGATCTCCCTCAACATTTTTCCACACAGCCTTGATCTAAATACGTCTTCCACTTTCGAGAAAGACTGGTAGCATCCATCTGCGAACTTTACTACGTATCCTTCCAACATAGATTGCGCCTAGAAATGTATAGCTCGAGTCAAATCGGTATCTAGCTGGTGGAGTGCTACCAGATCTGAGTGCACCCACTTGCGACAGAACTTTGGCAAACCTCTCTAGACTACCTTGTTCTGTAATCTCTACAGCCAGTTATAGAGCTCCTTCAGAAAATTTCCCTAAAAGATCTCATAGATGTCACTAGCGGAATCACAGAATAGAATATGATTCTTAAGAGTCTTCTCTTTTTGCTGTCTTAATTCCACTTTCTAAGCTATGAACTATTCTAGATGGTCATCCCACCACTTTCGTATTTATTTCGTGAAGATTCCTGATACCATGATCTAACTCCAAAATGAGAGTTCAGGTCCTGGTAACAGAACCATTTTTTGGCAAGAAAATATGTCTCAGGGGGAAGCCCAGGTTCGGGAAGGTGGCCAACAAGGGTTACTACAGTAGTCTAGCACACGCCGACATTTTCACCCTGCTCCGAGGAATAGAGAGTCTCACCTGAGGCATGTCGCAACATTACTAAGGCATGGGTTGGATCAGGTATCGATTAGGTGTGGAAAATACACAAACCATCCATAACTCAAGTACTTCGAATAAGTGTAAATACAAGATAGATAACAATACTCATGAACTTGATCAGAATGACAACCAAAAATTCAAAATAGCTGCATGTCCACTAAACCATAACAAAAGATATAACTTATAACAACAACCTTATATTAGAAAGTGTTGCATTAAGAACAAAAGACTATTACATTACTCCTTAGAGCGTGCCTGGAAGAATTGGTTACAATCGCATTACAAAACATAGAAAAGAATAATGAGAGAGAGAGAGAGATAGAAGAACAACATGAAAAAAGTTCTCCTATGGCTCCTACTCCCCGGTCCCTCCTGAACCAACCTCTCTTCTTCACTTAATGGCTGGCCATTTGTTCCATCGCCAGCATGACTGACAATCCTTCCTTCTTTTTTTCTCGGCTATTTGCTGCTTTCCCTGATTGCTTGGAATCCCACTGATTTTATTCTGCCGCTTCCCTTTGCTATCTGTACCTTCTTCCGTAATAGCCGCGCCACCTAATCTTTAGTTCTTCGCAACCATGACATCTCTTTGTCTACCATGGTTGCACTCCGCCACTTGTTTTACGCAACACAAAACTGTTTCATTTCAAAACAAGGGCCCCAACAAGAAGGTTATAGTTGATATTGAGTATATCAAAGATATAAGTTCTGAGATTCATTTTATGTGACTAGATTGATGAGAAAGTTGGAATAGAGTATGGATAGGGTAAGACAAGCTATTGGTAGTTATCTAACAATAGTAGATTGATTCGATTGAAGATTTATATTATTTGGAATCCAGGGGGATCTAGATTGAAAATTTTTTAATGGAGGTCGACAAGAAGTTGAACAAGAAGGTGAGTTCCTCTACTAAGGTTAGAGCTAGTTGAACAGGAAGGTGGGTGCCTCTACTAAGGTTGGAGTTGCAGTAAGGTTATAGCATAAAACTAGTCGAATCTTACATGTCATTAACGTTGGTTCCTTAATAATGTTCGATCCTAGAGAAAGTCAAATATTTCTCATCTCTATGGTTTGTGCCTCAATCAGGTTATAAGCTATAATAAGTTGTTGGTTGTACATTTTCAAGGTTGGTGCCTCAATAAGGTTATAAGCTATAGTAAGTTTTTGGTTGCACATTTTCAAGGTTGGTGCCCTAATCAGGTTGTACCCTACTATAAGTAGAAACTTACAAATCGTGGGGGTGGGTGCCTCCACTAGTTCAATCCTTTCAAATCTATTTAAACAACTAAAAAATATGAATAAAACGAGTTTGTGGGTTTCACTCGCATTTTTTTCACGTAAAATCTTATGAATCCTTTTATTGATGTGATGCTTTCTTGATGTGTTTTTGAAATTTTAATGGCTTCTTGATGCATTTCTCTATTCATAGATCTGCTGCAAATAAGTTATGAAACATTTTTTCATAATTTTTTATTGATAAATTTTTTGAAATGGTAAAATTGCTACAACATCGATTCAGCCCTTCCCCTCTCACTAGAAATGTCATTAGAACATATGGTTAATTTTCCAACACTTTAGTTCCGACAGTTTTGACGTGTTGTAGGAATGTTCCCAATTTTTTCTCAAATTTTTTAATCCCACCATGCTCTGTCTCTTTTGCGACCCCGATGGCGACATTGTCGCTCTTGCGACACTATGAAAAAGAGTCACTATTGCGACCCACCTGGCCAGGGTGTCGCAATAGAGATTGTAATATAAGACAACGTTGTTATAGCGACGGAAGACATTTTATTAAAAGAGTTTCTCTAGCGCAAAAAAAGAGAGTAGATAGACCTTTGTTCATTTTTTCCCAATAATTCCCTTGTAAGGGGGATTCTATCCTTTCCTTCATTCTCTTTGATGAACTAATGGAGGGTTTTTATGGCAGCAAAAGCCAGGTTCTTATGCAATTTTCGACCCATCGTATACAAGCCCTAAGTTTAAGAAAGAACCCGAGCCATAAGGATTTCATGAGATTATTCTTTGTAAATAGTAAATATGCAGACTGTTAATGTTGCAGACAGTCCATGCCCTTCAAAGTAGACAAACCATTCTATTATAAGAACCTAATATTCTCCGTTAAAAGGCATTTTATCCCATTCTTCTATTGTGATTCCCCATCTTTGCTAGCGTGGATATCAGAATCAGAGTGAAAGGATGGAACACTTGTATATCTATGCCGTTAGGCAGAGCATTCTGCTGGCATGGAAATGAGAATCAGAGTGAAAGGAGGAACAGTTGCAGATCTACACCATTAGGCATAGCATTACAAAGGCCCTAGTTTCCTTCTACCAGAAATGTGTGGGTGATAAATCGAAGAAGGATTTAAATAATATCTTCAATTGATATCACATGACTCTGTTGGTGGCTGATAGAAGGAACTATGAGCCCAATAAGCTCATAGGTCATGGTTCTCATGCTCATTTCCATAACTCCTACCGTGAAGTCCTACATGTCATGGTAGTTTTGTTAGGGTTGTTGAGTTATTTTTTTATATTATGGAATTAAACTTTATTATTTTCATTTAAGGTCATCATAAAGTTTAATTTTTTTGGATATTTTCATGTTTGTTACAACTTTTGTAAGCATACAAAGTTTTTAACTTACGAGAGCCGAAATAAATGTCTAGTTTTGTTTGAAAAAAAAATCCTCATGCCATTTTCATGACCTAGAAAGGGATTTATGGACCTGGAAGGAAAGGGGAAGATAGATGGGTTCTACTTATTGGCTCATAGTAGATGACCTTTTAGGTAATTATGTTATTAAAATATACATTTCTATAGTAATGCGCATATTACAATTAAGTGTAACGATGTAGCAATGTAACATCTAAGATGCATCCTCTGTTAGGAACTCTCTCAACTTCTTATTATCTATCAAAGGTATGTGATTTATCCTATTTTATGATTCTTCGCCCCAAATTATTATTCCAATTAGCTAGCCTATGGTCTAACCATTATTTTCTAGCTGGAAGTCACATAATCATGGTTTATCATAATACTAATTGTTCGTCAATCAAAACATAACATAGTTCTGAGTTGTGTTAACAAGGTTGCTGCATGGATGATGCCATGTTTTTATAGTTACTAGAATTGGGAAAAATGAGAGAAAGTCCAAAAGAAAAATTGGTTTATGAAAAAGGCATGATTACAATGAAGCTATCATCATTATAATTTTTCTGTATAATCTACGTTGATGTTTTTGAATCCGCATTTGATTTCCTTAGAAGGATTTACCTTGTAATGTTACATGATAATAAAACACACAGATACATACATAGATAGCCAATGTGCCTTCCTTTCATTGGATTCTCTCAATAATACTGGTATGATGAATACAACAAATGGAAATAGACAGAGAGCTTCTCACATATCCTGATTAGCTATATTTGTATATCATCTTGTTAATTAAAATCTATTTTTTCTTTTTACACATTGATGGATTTAGGCTGGTTGAGATGGTATCAAAACTTCTTGATATGATCCCAGCTATCAAGGACTTAAAATGTTTGATCTTCTACTATTTCATTACCATTCAATACAACCTTACAAACTCGGCCATATTTGGTTTCCATGACATTAGCACATTTTTTCCATAATAGATATTAGAGACAAAGTATATTAATTTCTATTTCTAGGTTAGTAGCATTATGAACTGTAACATCACGAATTTACCATCTGGTTAGCCGAGGACAGTTCATTTTTGGGGCTTTGAAAACTGATATGTCAGAGTTGGTTTAATGATTTCTCATCTTTTACTTTTAGTATATGTCTGGGATCACTATAACATTATTTGATTGCGAAGTTTTAGATCCAACTTTTGAGGTAAATTATGTTGATGGGAATTATATTATTTCCATGTTGCTGTAAAAATATTAAAAATTTGTAGTATCAAAGCTGAAATAGGTTTTAAGGTGGAATTCAAGATTCCAGGCAGGTGTATGTTGATTATCAATGGAGAACAATGTAAGAAATTGTTTTGTCCTAATGTTGTAACCATGTATCCAGACTATTTTACTCACAAAAAAGCCCATGAAAGTGAAAAATATCACTATAGGTGCCCCCGAGAAGAGGGGTAACCAATCCCATAAGCATCCATGATCTTTTTGTAGACTTCAGTAGGAACCATAAACATTAAAACTATGAAACATTTTTGACATCCTTTGCACTCTCCACTTCTTTGATCCTGCCACTAAAATTGTATTGGTTTACTATGTGTTGGTCATCATGAAACTAAGTCACAAAGAATGAACATGAGTGAGTTGATTTTATTTTTAGGAGCATACTCATGAGATTAAAATTTAAATAAATGCGTATAATTTAAATTTTGAAGCAACAAATAGTTTTACCCTAGAATGTTGCTGGTTATAAACTTTTGTTTTATGTTTATTTATGGAATTCACCTAAAACATTGTTTCTTATGATTGTTTGAATAGTGATTTTGCATAAAATAAAATTGAATAAGCATTTTCCAAGGCTTATGCTTAAATTTGCATCCTGTATTTCCCGTCATAGAGGTGGTTGTCATGCTTACACAGAACTTGGGTTGTTTCCTTCATTTGATATCTTAGATCTATACTAGAGGTTGCATCCAAATTGTACATTCCATTAAGTTCGGTTATGCTTAGTTATATAGAATTACTTATAAAAATGTACATGTAGACATGGTGTACCCTTGGAAGTAAATTGCAAACGTTGAAGTTGGTTTAACATATCTTGTTTTTCTCGCTGCACTATAGACATCATAACCTATGGAATGGATCTTAACAAGCATCAGTTAACGCAATAGGAGACATAACATAGATGTAATAGACCATCAAAAATCACCTAGAAACCTAAAGTACATAAACAAGTGATTTTTAAGGTGTCAATTGGACTACAACACAAGAACACAAACCAAGCTTATAGACTGGAAAATAATGACACAAGTTGGCATCCATTGTTGGCATGAGAACACTTCTAACTGTTATAACTTATGTTGTCTCCATGAACAAAATCTCAAAGACAACCATAGCATGAAACTTTCATGGAGGTAGACTAGATCCCATATAACTACATGCAAGAGTATATGTCATATACCAATAATTTTAACTAGGTTATTCCTTAGAACTAAAAGAAATATTTTCATGCCTTAATTTTGGGAATATTTTCTACTGGCATGGTTGGTTGAAAAACAAATTGTCCCTACTGATATATTTTAGATCAAGATATTATTTTTTAAGGTCCCACAAGGCTTGCTACCTAATTTTCATTGTACTTAGCCATTATTTCCCATTTGACATAATTTTCATAAATATATTATGTTGAAAATTAGGTCATGCCTATATTAGTAATACATACATTCTCCCAGTGAGAGTTAGCTCATCCTACCATACTCCATCATGGTATATTTAGAGTTAGGTGTTGGAAATATTGTCATTAATGGCAAACAAGCAGCATTAGAATCATCACCTAAGGAAAATTAGCAGAAAGGAGTTGTAAAGAGGGAGAACAGTGAAATTCATTTTGGTGTGATTCCATCCTAGAGCAAGTGGATGTGTGTTCGGGTTGAATAAGAAAAAAATCAGTATTTTGGATTCGGATATCTAATATAGAATGGTGTTCTGTATTCGGCATTGAAATAATATGTAAAATGGCAACAATGTATAATCATAGATCAGGGAAAATAAGAGAAGAGGAGACCCAGGAAGGAGTAGCGTGGAGGAGACAGAGTTGCAAAGTTGCAGTAGTTGAAAAAACAGGCGAAATTATTGAGGCATAAAATCCCTAAGAAAATTTCCGAAGGAGAGAATGGACGGTTATGATTAAATCACAAAGATCAGCTTGAATATCGACGGTTTAGATCTCATCCCAGATTAAATCATGAAAGTGTCGAAGTGTACATGTTTCAGGCGGAGGTCCTTGTGCATATCGCATAGCGCATGAGATATGGCATAACAGTTAATGACAGAGATGTAAATTTGTGAAGTGCAGATGAGGTAAATCAATGACGAGCTGTTAGGTCCCTATATTACTAGTATTGTCTCTTATTGTTGTTAGTGTAACCCTTATATTGTTATTATTGTACCCTTTTAACCCCCATATTTTTATTATTGTGCCCTTAAATTATTATTGTTAGGTCGGCTAGGATTACATTGTGGCCCCACTAGGATTACATTATGGCTCCATGGACTCCTATATATAGAAAGGAGGTTTTGTAAATTGTATCATCCAATAATTGTTCATTTATGTAATGTATTGGAGGTTTCCCCCTCGAAGTGGCTTATTTATAAGGCGTTGATATCTCTTTTCTTCTATTTTTGGAGTTGGTTACAAACATTTGGTATAAGAGCTTTGGATTCTAGGGTTTCGTTGCTCTAAAAAGGTCATCGTGGAATTTTTGCTATAAATTTTTTTCTACGAAGGTTCAGAATCTAAAATGTTTAGGGTATGAAGCCGAAATCCTGAGGAAACTCATCAAAAAAATTTAGAGCTTGGTTCACAACATTTTCGGAGATATGATCTGTGGAAGGTAGTGCTTTTTTAGGCTCCCAAATTTCATCTCATAGAGGTTATTGTGGGAAAATATTCATAACTCACTCTCTGAGAATCGGATTGGAGTGCCGTAAAAAGTGGTTGCAATTAAACAGACTATAGTTTCTGGGCTATCAATTTCAGAGCCGAAGGATCAAACAGTGACATGTGGCGAGTGGTACAAGTTCGCTCTACTAAACCGGTCCATAATTAGGTCATTGTGGGAGATTGGACAGAACTTTGTCTTGCAGAATCCAAATCCGGTAAGAACTATGGAATTAAAAAGAGAATTTATAGGGCTACGTTGGTACTGAAATTAAAATATTGAAGTGCTACAATCACAGATATAATCCAATTTCAATATCGAGCTCCTCAAAGGCAAGAAATAGGTGTATATTTTTTTTCTGAATTGCATAAGTCTTGTTTGAAGAATCAATTTAAATTGATTCCAAGGGCATATTGTAGAATAGATATCAGTATTTGGTTCTAAAATATGCCTCGTAAAAATAATTCAACACCCATTAAGCCTTCATAAGGCTCTACTATGACTCATGAAGATGAAGAATTGTAACATGATCTATCAAAATTACAAGAGCAAGTGCACCAAATTTCGCTCTCGCAAAGAGCAACAAAAAATGAAATGGAGGTTTTAAAGAAAGGCGTGGAAGCTAATATGGATAGCATGGAAACTGGCATGGAAGCTAAGATGGATGACATGAAAGACAACATGGAAAACATGAAGAAGGATCTAAAAGCAGACATGGAAGGTTTGACAAAGTTGATACATGAAATGTTTCATAATGATGAAAATATAGTAGAAGAAACTCATGATGAGAAGAAAATAAATGTTAATCGTGATTTCATAAACTCTAATGTTGGCAAGAAGAACCACCATATTTCAAAAATGGAGATGAGGAAGTTTGATGGAAAGGATCCTATAACATGGATACTACAGATGGAGAAATATTTTGATATCCATAACGTGCAAAACACACAAAAGGTACGGATTGCAACTTTACATTTAGAACAAAATACATTTGTATGGTATCAATGGCTTTTCTCTCGTAAAAAAATTATAAATGGGCCAATTTTTACGGAGGAAATGATAGCACATTATGAGGATACAAAGAGAAACACCTTCTTTAGCCAATTGATAAATCTCAAACAAAAGGGCTCAGTGGGGGAGCACATTGAGGACTTCCAAAAATTGAATATAAGGGTAACTGATATTCCAGAGGAACACATGATTGATATCTTCATAGGCACTTTAAAGGATAACATCCAACATGAAGCTCTTGTTTTGGAACCTGATTCATTGGAGAAGGCATTTAGGCTGGCAAGAAAAATTGAATGTGAAATTATGGCGACAAGGAAGCCTACCACTCACTTCTATAAAGAAGGAAGTGTTGCTACGCCTATATTTCCACAACCTACAAGGTTGGCACCACAACAATTGGAAGAGAAAAGAGAAAAAGGGCTTTGCTACAGTTGTGATAGAAAATACACTAAAGGTCATAAGTGTGCTGAGAAGAAATTATTTTACATAGATTGTGAAGAGGAAGAAGAAAATTAACAAGAAGAGGATATACACCAGGAACCAACCCTAGAAGAGGAAGAAATGAATCCGATCATATCGTGTAATGCACTGGCAGGAATTACCACTCCTCAAACTCTCAAGATAGAAGGACATATCAAGAAGAAAAAGGTAATAGTGTTGATTGATTCAGGTAGCGCCCATAATTTTATTCATTGTAAGGTAGCCAAGGAATTAAATTGTTTCCTATACCCAGCACCAGAATGTCAAGTGATGGTTGCAAATGGAGGAACTATAAATTGCTCTGGAAAATGCCATAATATCAAGTTAACCATGGGGGAATATGTATTGACTAGTCCAATGCTTTCCATTCCTATGGAGGTGCTGATGTTGTACTAGGAGTACAATGGTTACAATCTTTGGGGACGGTAGCTTTTAATTTTCAAGAACTTTTCTTGAAATTTTTTTCAAAAGGAAAGGAAGTTGAATTACGGGGTATTGCGGGGAAGCCAGGAAGGATAATAAGCTCTAATGTCATGACAAAGCTTCTAAAGAAAGAACAGCGAGGCGTAATTGCACAATTATGCTCACTAGAAGTTCCAACCTCAACATCATCTATTTCTGCAGATCTCCAACAAGTCTTGGACAATCATTCCAAGGTGTTTGAAACTCCCAAAGGACTCCCACCTATTCGTGATCATGATCATGCTATTCATTTGATTCCAAGAAGTGTTCCTCCAAACATCAGGCCTTATAGATATCCTTATGTCCAAAAGAGCGAAATTGAATGTATGATTGCAGAAATGTTAGAGGCGGGTATAATTCAACCTATTCAAAGTTCTTTCTCTGCTCCTATAGTATTGGTACATAAGAAGGATGCATCATGGTGAATGTGTCCAGATTATAAGGAGCTCAATAATCTCATCATTAAAGATAAATTTCCCATTCCTGTGATTGATGAATTATTGGATGAATTACATGGAGCAATTTATTTTACCAAGTTGGATCTTCATTCAGGATATCATAAAATTAGAATGAAGACTGAAGATATTCCAAAAACAGCATTTCTAGCTCATGAGGGTCATTATGAATTTTTTGTCATGCCTTTTGGCCTTACGAATGCACCTTCTACATTTCAAGGGTTGGTGAATTCCATTTTCAAACCCTTCCCTACAAAATTTGTGCTAGTATTTTTTGATGATATACTAATCTACAACAGGTCTTGGAAGGATCATGTTGAACATGTTGACAGGGTGCTCAAACTATTGCAGGAGAAACAATTATATGAAAAAACATCCAAATGTTTCTTTGGAGTACAAGAGGTGGAATATCTGGGTCATATTGTCTCTCACAAGGGTGTTAAGGTAGACCCTAACAAAATTAAATCCATTAAGGAATGGAAAGTCCCCACAACCATAAATAAGTTGCGAGGATTTCTCGGGTTAACGGGGTATTATCACAAGTTTGTTAATAATTATGGCAGAATAGCAGCACCTCTAACAACATTATTGAAGAAAGATGCACTTTCATGGAGTCCTGAAGCAACTAAGGCCTTTGAACATCTTAAAGAGGCAATGTGTCGAGCACCAGTCTTAGCTATGCCAGACTTCACAAAAACCTTTATTGTGGAATGTGATGCCTCAGGAAATGGAATTGGTGCGGTTTTAATGTAGGAAGGAAGACCCATTGGTTTTGAAAGTAGTCCAATCAAAGGAAAGAATTTACAGAAACCTATTTATGAGAAGGAAATGTTAGCAATACTGCAAGCACTAAAAAAATAGTGAACTTACCTAATGGGAAGACACTTCAAGGTAAAAACTGATCATGATAGTCTTAAACACTTTTTGGAACAAATACTATCTTCCGAAGAGCAGCAAAAATGGGTCACAAAGATGTTGGGTTATGACTTTGAAATAATCTACAAAAAAGGAAAGCTTAATGTTGTTGCAGATGCACTCTCAAGAAAGAATGAAGAGGTGGAAGCATTTCTTTGTTCCATTTCTATTATCCAACCAGATTGGATAACCGAAGCAAGAGATGAATGGAAGAAGGACAAAGATGTATGGACACTCATTCAAAAGCTGCAACAAGATCCTATTACATCTGATACATTTAGTTGGAAAAATGATTCCTTATGGTACAAAGATCGCTTATATCTTTGTAAGAATTCCCAACTAAAACAAAAGATTCTTCTGGAATCGCACACTTCTCCTTTAGGAGGACACTCAGGATTTTTAAAAACTTACCACAGGGTGAAGAAAGAATTTTTTTGGGATGGCCTTAAATCTGATATTCAAAAGTTTGTTGCGGAATGTTTGGTTTGCCAGCAGAATAAAGTGGAAACAATTAAGACCCCGGGACTTCTACAACCTTTATCCATTCCAAGTCAACGTTGGGAGGAGATTTCAATGGATTTTATCACAGGTTTACCTAAGTCCGAAGGAAAGAGTGTCATCATGGTGGTAGTTGATAGACTTACCAAGTATGCACACTTTTGTGCGTTATCTCATCCATTTAAAACAAGTAAAGTTGCTACTACATTTATGGACACAATTCAAAAGCTACATGGAAGCCCAAGGGTTATTGTGAGCGACAAAGATCCCATTTTTACTGGAAATTTTTGAACGCGGTTATCTTCTTATTTGGGTACTCAATTAGCTCATAGCTCATATTATCATCCTTAATCTGATGGTCAAACTGAGATAATAAATAAATGTTTGGAAGGATATCTTCGTTGTTTTGTATCTGATAAACAAACACAATGGGCCAAGTGGTTAGCTCTCGCTGAATGGTGGTATAACACTTCCTTCCATAATGCAGCAAAAATGACCACATTTATGGCACTTTATGGATATCATCCACCATCCATCACATCATATTTAAGGGAAAATTCGAAGGTTCAAGTAGTGGAAGATCACATTGAGCATCAACAGGAAGTTCTCCAAATCTTAAAGGATAACCTGAATTTGGCACAAAACCAAATGAAACAACAGGCAGATCAACATTGTAGCGAGAGAAGTTTTTATGTAGGAGATTGGGTATTTTTATGGATACAACCATACAAAAAAATGTCCCTCAAGCAAGCTAAGAAGGATAATAGGTTATCTCCAAAGTACTATTGTCCTAACAAGGTGTTGCAAAAGATTGGTACTATGGAATACAGATTGGAGCTTCCTGCTTCTTTGCGAGTGCATCCAATTTTCCATGTTTCATGCTTAAAGAAGGTTATAGGTGAAAATCTTCCAGTTCAAACAATATTTATAGAACTTGATGAGGAAGGAAAATTCATATTGGAACCTGAAGCGGTCACGAAAAACAAGAACTTGACAGCTACAGAATCGATCAATTTCAGAGTATCTCATTAGGTGGAAGAACTTACCCACTGAAGATTCTACATGGGAGGATGAGAATTCTATACAGAAGCACCAAGAGCTACTCAAGCGTTGAGGACAACACTTTTTTGAAGGAGATCATGTTAGGTCCCTATATTACTAGTATAGTCCTTTATTGTTGTTAGTGTAACCCCTCTATTGTTATTATTGTACCCTTGTAACCCCCATATTGTTATTATTGTGCCCTTAATTATTATTGTTAGGTTGGATAGGATTACATTGTGGCCCCGCTAGGATTAAATTATGGCCCCATGGACTCCTATATGTAGAAATAAGGTTTTGTAAATTGTATCATCCAAAAATTGTTCATTTATGTAATGTATTAGAGGTTTCCCCCTCGGAGTGGATTATTTCTAAGGCGTTGATATCTCTTTTCTTCTATTTTTGGATCTGGTTACACAACAAGAGCTGAAGTGTGATGGGAAAGGTTTTGAGACATGTGATAAGGTATTCGAAGTGATTTGTGAAATCACAAAATCAGTATTGTTGCGATATGGTTAAACTTGAAAAGTTGCAATAATGTGTAGAAATTGTGAAATAATAAGTACAAGAGATGACACGGCAAGATGACATGGAAGTGACGTGGTGATGACATGGTGGTAATGTGGTGATGATGTGGCAATGACGTGGCAATGACATGGCAAGGTTACATGGAACAATGACATGGAGATGACGTGGACCCAGCGTGCATATCGCACGACGCAAGCTTAGGAGGATAAGTGCTCAAGAATCATGTTAAAACGTTGAAGTGCAAAGTTTGATAATGAAAGGACATGATGCATTTTCAAAGGTAAATTCTAATATATTGCAGGTTCAGGGTTAGGTGAATTTCCTTAAGAAATTGCATTGGGAGAACGGAAGGTGTCTATAACATATAATACACAAGAGAAATAGCTAAAACATCGAAATGCGATAAAGGATGTCAAATTCGATTTTATTCATAGTTCCATGGTAATATATTTGAGATATAAGGCTTACGGCAGTTTAGAAAGAAAGTTTTGAACGCAACAGGAGACTCGGGTGAAATAATTTGACACTACATGAACTAATAAACAATGGTTATGCTTTGATAAACAGAACAAAATTTTGAATGTGAGTAGTAGACTCAGGTAAGTGACCCGAAATAGATAAAAGGGCAGAGTAATTTGAATGTCGCAGTAATCAGGAGATAGACACCATGGGTCGAGTTGGGCTTAGCAACACTCCAAGCGGATTTAGGTGTTGAGACAAAGGTGAAGGTTGAACGTTGTGGGCATGAGAAAAAGAGGAAAAATCTCCATAGGCATAGAAAAAACTCCATGAGTATTGTAATGATTATTTCTGATGTAATAACCTGAACTAAAGAATGAGGAATCAAATGGGTGGAAGGAATAGGGTCAGACCTGTTCACTTCATATTCCCTGTAAAATTAAAAAAATCATGTAGTTATATGTATAAAACATGTAATATCAGTGTGCATATAAGGTTAGAAAGTGGCAGAATAGGTGAGAGAGTGGCAGAATGGTAGAGAGATGGAAAATGAAAGAGAACTTAAAAATGAGAGAGAGCTGGAGAATGTGGGAGAGATGATAGAGATGCTATGCACATATGGAGCTTATATGAATCAGATTTGATGGCAGAGAGGGCAGAAGTGTGAAGGAGGAGGAAAACAAAGCTGATATCTAGGTAAATCAGCATTTTACTTTCATGTTTAGTGAGGGTATTGTAGTCTCCTTTCAAGTTGTAGCTTGATAAACTTCCGGTTGGGGATGGGTGAGGTAGGAGCCTCCTGTGGGTTGTAACCTGCAAAAAATATATGGGAGTTGGAGCTTCCTTGAAATTTATAGCTTGCAGAAATTGAGGTAGGAGCCTCCTGTAGGTTGAAGCCTCCATAAAATCAGTTGTGAGACGGAGTAGGAGCTTGCCTTTACATCAAAAAAATAATAAGATGTGGTTTTTTGCCTTATGGGTTTCCATTTATATTTGGTGTCCATGTGCATGATTATTATGTGTTGATGAGATGTGTTAATCTGCTTATTACTTGCTTCTCACATATTTAGTCTGTTGATCAGTATTTATTAATATGCTTATGAAATGACTTGTTAATGAGTTGAATGAAAATAGTTTTAATGTCCATGAATGGAATAAAATGATTCACAACCCCCCCCCCCCCACCATCAGTTTAGTACAGGGTTCATCAATTGGTATCAGATCAATTTCCTTATGAATCGGTTTAACCACTGGAAGGAGGTCCTTAGTCCCCAAAATGGCTAGCCTAGAAAGAAAATCTACAAATAAATTCCCTCAGTTTACTAGCACAAACAATGTTTCTAGAAAATAATAACAAGGACATACTTAATGTCTCTTGGAGTAGGAGTCTGGGTTGTTGTGGAATAAAAATATGCACCAAAGGATATAGACACTGAGGAATATGCCAAAAAAAATTTCATAGCTAATGTGAAAGAAATGAATGCACTCTTGAGTGGTCTAAGTGAGCCAGAATTTATCAAAGTAATGCACAGTAATAATGCCAAAGAAATTTGGGATACAAAGGTGAAGATGGCCAAACAACAAACACATAGAACTCAGTTTGAAAACTTAAAAATGAATGAAGATGAAGATATAGCTACATTCTTCTTAAGAGTTACATAATTTGTGAATATCATGATAGGCCTAGGAGAATAAATTAAAGAAAGTGTTGTAGTACAAAATTATTGAGATCTATACCACCCAGGTTTAATCCTAAGGTTTCTGCCATAGAAGAAACATCAAACTGGGAAAACTTGACTAGGAACCAATTACTTGGAAACCTAACAACATATGAGATGAGACTTCCTAAAGCGAAGTCAAACATGATGGAGGATTCCTTTAAGCAGACAAGTGCATAGAAGAGAAGGAAGGTACATGCTCATGCTCGGATGAAGAAGAAGAAGCCAAATTTGTCAAAAGATTGGATAGAGGCACAAGTAAGTACAAAGGTAAACTTCCATTTAATTGATTTAACTGTGGAAGAGTGGGAATTATGCTTCAAAATGTCCTCATAATAAAATAGAGAATCGGTCAAAAGGGAAAGAGAAAATAAATCTCAGCAATAGGAGGAAGGGAACAAATTTAATAGAAGAAAATTCTATGCTCGTCAAGACAACAATGCATTTGAGAGCTCAGATGGATCCCCCAATGAAGAAGGAACATAAGAATTCATTTTGATGGCCAAGGTAGAGCTTGAAAAATATTTCCTGGAATTTGAAGAAGAAGGTGAGGTAGTTCTTGAGGGGGAGTTGGCGAGTGCCTTAAAGGAAATAGATAGACTCAAGCTCAGCACTACGAAACATAAGGTAATCCTTCTGAAACATGTAAAGGAAGAACCAAACTCTGAATATTTTATTAAGTTGAAAATTGAACTAGAAGAAGTAAGGAAAGTACAATACATTCTGCTGCAGCAAATAAGAGAGAAAGGTCAGGAATGTGGAAGATTGGAAGAAGAGGTGGTGAGTCTAAGAAATAAATTGAAAAAGGCTCAAAATGATTTAACAATGAACATTCAACAGTTAAAAGGTGTTGAAAAATTGGACATGATATTAAATGCACAAAGATATCCTCTTGTAAACACTGGGCTAGCGAGGATATGAAGGAGAATCCAGCATGTGGAAGGTAGAGGGTAAGAAAGATATTACATTTTTGAAAGCTTTCCTAAAAGAAAATGTTAACTCCCATCAATCTAAGAACAAAAATGTGGGTAACCCTTAAAATCCTCATGTGCTGCAACAAAATCCCACCACAAGGAAAGTGATAGAAACAAAAGGAGTAAACAACCAATCAATATTCCAGCATAGATGAAATGGCTTCCAAAGACAGAATTTTCATATGACTAGATGGAAATATCCCCAAACAACCTTCTCTGTTAGATACATATACTACTTCCATGGGTGTTTCCTTAGCTGTAAAATATTTGGTCATAAAGCCATGGAGCACAGAGTGTATATAAAGAGACTGGAGTATGGAAACTCAAAGGGAATTAAGAACAATGGATGATTCACTCGTGTACATAATCCATTCTGAAATATAGTCAAATTTTTTTCCTGCCATAAAAATGGGCACAAGTCTTACGAATGTCCTCTCAAAGGCTGTGATCCATCTCCTCAGAAAATTTATAGAAAAAAAATCTACATGCAATGGGAAAGGAAGCTAATTAAATGTGATCGGGTGCTAATTTCTCAAGATCACAATAGTCAATGGTATGTGGACAATGGATGCTCAAAACATATAGCTAGAGACCAAAGCAATTTTATAACTTTTGATGAAAATAAATCTAGGAATGTAACATTCGGTAATGATAGAGAAGGGAAAATCAAGGGAGAAGGCATAGTCATCTTGAATAATGGAAGAGGAGAGTCTCACGATGTACTATTTGTAGATGGTCTAAAAGCCAATATGCTAAGTTTTAGTAACATTTGTGATAAAGTTTGTGAGGTCATTTTCAGAGCCCAAGATTGTGATGTAAGGTCAATCACCACAGGAAAGACCTTGGTCAAAGTTGTTCGAACAATGAGTAATGTTTATATAGTGGAGGAGGAGAATGAAGCATGCCACATCAGCAAACTTGATGAATCTTGGCTATGGCATAGAAGATCGGGACATCTAAATTTTGACCACATCATCAAGCTAAGAAAAAAGAAAGATGAAAAAGGTTTTCTTGCAATAAAGAAGCCACAAGATACCATATGTAAGTCCTACCAACTGGGAAAACAAAATTGCGCATCGTTCAAAGCTAAAGGCCAACTATCTTCAAATAAGACTCTTCATCTTGTACACATGGACTTGTGCGGACCTTCAAGAACAAATGCACCAAGTGGAGAATCGTATTTCATGCCGATAATCGATGATTTTTCCAGATTAACATGGGTGAAATTTCTCAGATAAAAATCCGAAACGTTTGATAAATTTAAGATATTCAAGGCACTGGCAGAAAATCAAATTGGATGTAAACTAAAATGCATCAAATGAGACAAAGGAGCTGAATTCATAGGTGATGTGGTTGCAAACCTGTACAATGAATGTGGGATAAATCAACATTTTACAGTTGCAGATACACCTCAACAGAATGGAGTGGAGGAGAGGAAAAACATGTTTGTACAACAGATTTCCAGAGCCATAATGCAATAAAGAAACATTCCCCAAACCTATCGGGCAGAAGCAATACACACAATTGTTCATATTATCAACAAAGCTCATCTCAGACCAAATTGTGACAAGACTCCATATGAATTGTGGCATGGGAAACCAGCATCAATTAAGCACTTTAGAGTCTTTGGCAGCAAATGTTTCATAAAGAGTAATGAAGAAAAATTGGGGAAGTACGATGCAAGAGACGATGAAGGAATATTTTGGGATATGCATCAAAGAGTAAGGGTTACAGGTGATACACTAAAAGACGACATAAAATTTTGGAAATAATTGATGTGAGATTCGATGAAGAACTACGAGACAAAACCAGAAGTACAAACTGTGTCAATCCTCCAAATAATCCTCAAGATGAGAATCAAGAAAATAAAGAACACAATGAGACAACAGAAGATAAAGAAATAACCTGAAAAGGACCCTCGAGACACACTCAAAAGAACCATCCAGAAGATCAAATCATTGGAGAAAATAGTGCAGGAATCGAAACTAGAAGACAGTTAGTTGAACAGACCGAGGAAGTGTATCTAGTCATGTTTTCACAGATAGAACCGAATAATTTCGATGAAGCTAGCAAAGACAGAAATTTGATAAATGCCATGAAAAAATAATTAGACCAGATTGCGAAGAAAAAGACCTGGGAGTTAATGCCAAGACTTGTTGGGAAAAATGGCATTGGCACAAAGTGGATATTCAAGAATAATATGAATGAACAAGGTCAAGTAATCAGAAATAAAGCCAGCCTTGTATGTAAGGGATACTCTCAAATCAAGTGACTTTACTATGATGAAACTTTTGGCCCTCTAGCAAGAATGGAAGTAATTAGAATGCTTGATTCTTTTCCATGCTATCATTATTTAAATGTATATAAAATGGATGTGAAGTCTGCCTTCTTAAATGGAGATCTAGAGGAAGAAGTCTACATTGAACAACCTGAAGGATTTTCGTTAGTAGATAAACACAATTATGTTTGCAGATTAAATAAATCCCTATATGGTGTCAAACAAGCACCATGTGATGGTATTCTAGGCTAGACAAGTACTTCCAAAAACAAGGATTCAAGAAGGGAGGAGTAGACAAATTTTTTTATATAAAGGCTAATGAAAACGAATCTTTAATTGTAGTGGTATATGTAGATGAAATCATGTTTGGCAGCAACAAGGTTGAATTAGTAAAAGGATTCGCTGAAGAGATGAAGTCATAATTTGAGATCTCTATTATTGGAGAGCTTACCTTCTACCTAGGACTTAAAATTCTACATAAGAACAAAGGAATATTCATTTCACAAGGAAAGT
Source organism: Pinus albicaulis (assembly GCA_034641835.2). Taxonomy (NCBI): domain Eukaryota; kingdom Viridiplantae; phylum Streptophyta; class Pinopsida; order Pinales; family Pinaceae; genus Pinus; species Pinus albicaulis. The sequence goes on from CM076576.1 coordinate 59,354,774, forward strand.
ACTTAAGATACATGTAAAAAATATTCCAAATGGAACACTGCAAACCTGTGACAACTCCCATGATCATAGGATGCAAGTTATGTGATGATTATGGATCTGCAAATGTAGATCAAATACTTTAAATATCTATGATAGGAAGTCTGCTATACCTAACAACCTCTAGACCAGAAAATATGTTGGCAGTAGGACTTGTGGAAAGATATCAAGTAGCACAAAAAAAAATCACTTGCTAGCAATCAAGAAAATATTTAGATACCTGCAAGGAACTGCACATTATGGCCTATGGTATCTGAAAGGTAAACATTTCAAATTGACAACATAAACAAATGCAGATTGGGCTAGTTGTGTGGATGAAAAGAAAAGAAAAAGTGGAGGTGCATTCTATTTGGGATAAAGTCAGGTGGAATGGTAAAGAAAGAAGCAAACATTTTTCTTTCTATGTACAACAGAAGCAGAATACATCGTAGCAGTAGCTTTTTGCACACAACTAATGTGGATGAAATAAACTCTTCAAGACATGAAGGTATGCATCACTGAACTCATTCTTATCAAATGTGACAATACTAGTGCAATAAGAATATCAGAAAATCCTGTGCTTCATTCGAAAACCAAGAACATCCCAATAAAGTACCACTTCCTCAGATAACAAGTAGCAAAGAAAATAGTAAATATGGAATATGTCCCAACAAAAGAACAGATAACAGACATATTTACAAAACCTCTTACTAGAGAACCATTCGAGTATCTAAGAGACAAACTGGGGATAGTGTCTGCAAATGATACTCCCTGATATGATAAATAAAATAAAATGCACCAGCAAAGGTTGCGCTATTAGTAAAAAACATCTAGCCAGGGTTAGACAAGAAGCAACTTCTCAAGGGGAGAGTATCCCATAAAATTTGTCAAGAAGAGCTCGAGCTATGGAGTTGGTAAATATCTATAGACGATGATTACACTATGTGTCTCTCGGCAAGTGTTAATAATGTTACAAAATGCTTCTAAGAAGAATGAATAAGAAAAATGTTATTATCAACATATCGTTACAAATATTCATCAATTTGTATTTGGAGTAGTCTTCCTATCAGTAGAATACCAAGCGTTATTTTTTTAGTAGTGTTATGGTATAGATCCCCAGTATCGGAGTATTATAGCATACACCATGGTGTTGGTATGGTAGAAATACATCAAGTAGAATGTCTAGTTGCGTTATCAAAACATGGAAAGGTCATTAAATGTGCCAAAATATCGTTATCCTGTTTGCATTTGAAATATTATATTAAACATTGAAGAAAAATGTATTCTTGGATAGAATTGCCCTCTTCCTCAAGTCAGTATTGATATATCTTCAAGGCCTATTTCTTAAGATCATTTGTAAAGTTGTAGTATGATGGGATAGTTGTGTTAATATTACTATTGAAGTTCAAGAGTCTATTATTGATTCATCTGAAGCTTACTTTAGAAGAAAGGAATTGTTGATATTTCACCAGTGCACAAAATTTCATCAAGCAACAAGGGATAAAAGAACATAAAATTTTATGGTGACATGCCTTCCAGCATTCTTATGAGTTGTGATAGCATCACTTTGTTGTGTATTTTCTTCAAATCTCAATGATTTTCAAAGTGTTACCCCAACAATGCTCATATATCATATGAAGTTTCCAATGCATTCACAATGCTCTTATAATTTTGAAGTAGATATAAAGAAATACTTATGTGTAACATAAAGCAATAGTCACAGTTATACAAAAAAATCAAGAAGCATTAATACAATGGTGGATTAGGTGTATTCACTAAAATACAAAAGGATTCATCAAGTGTGTAATGAATAGATGGAATATGTATATTCATTTAATAACAAAAGAACTAAATGCAGGATGCTTATACTAAACTAAAAGAAGAGAAATGAAATGATGGAGTCTACACTGAAAAAATTTTATAACCCCTTGCCATTGATGTCAAAAGAGGATGAAAAGAAAGCAGAGGAAGATAGACACTTCTCAGAATGAAAGGGGGAGGAAGTGTTGCCATCAATGCCAAAGGGGGAGACTATTGGAAATATTTTCATTAATCGCATAGGAGTAGCATTAGAATCATTATCTAAGGAAAAGGAGAAGAAAGGAGCAGAAAAGAGGAAAAACATAGCAGTTTAGTTTAGTGTGATTCCAGTCTAGAGCAAGTGGATGTGTGTGTAGGTTGAATAAGAAACAAATCTGTATTCTGGATTCAGAGATCTAATATAGAATGTCATGAATCCAGAACCACATTTTGTATTCGGCATTGAAATAATATGTAAAGTGGAAGCAACGGATAATCATAGGTCCAAGAAAATAAGAGAAGAGAAGACCTAGGAAGGATTTGCGTGGAGGAGACGGAGTTGCAGAGCAGTGACAGTTGAACAAAAAGGCGAAATGATTAAGGCATAAAACCCCTAAGAAAATTTCCAAAGGAGCGAATGGAAGGTTATGATTAAATCACAAAGATCAGCTTGAAGATCTACGGTTTAGAACTCATCATAGATTAAATTGTGAAAGTGCCAAAGTGGAGACGTGTCGGGAAGAGGTCCTTACACATATCGCATAGCGCATGCGATATGGTAAAACAGTTAACGACAGAGATATAAATTTTCGAAGTGTAGATGAGGTAAATCAATGAAGAGACAAAGTGTGATTGCAAGGTTTTGCGACATGTGATAAGGTATTCATAGTGATTTGGAAAATCACGAAATCGGTATTAATGCGATATGGTTAAACTTGCAAAGTTGCAATAATGCGCGGAAATTGCGAAATGCGAAGTACAGGAGATGACATAGAAAGATGACGTAGAAGTGATGTGGCGATGAAATGATGGTGATGTGGTGATGATGTGGTAGTGACATGGCAATGACGTGGTAGTGACATGGAAAGGTGATGTCGCAAAATGACGTGGAGATGATGTGGACCTGGCCTGCATATCGCACAATGCAAGCTCAGAAGGATAAGCGCTCAAGAATCATGTTAAAACATCAAAGTGAAAAGTGAGATAATGAAAGGATGCAATGCATTTTCAAAGGTAAATTCTAATATATTTCAGGTCCGGGGTTAGGTGTATTTCCTTAAGAAATCGCATCGGGAGAATGGAAGGCAGATGTAACATATAATACACAAGATAAATAGCCAAAACACCAAAATGCAATAAAGGATGTCGGATGCGATTTTATTCCTAGTTCCATGGTAATATATTTGAGGTCCGGGGCTTACGGCGGTTTATAAAGAGAAGTTTTAACGAGGCAGGAGACTCGGGTGAAATAACCCGACACTACATGCACAGATAAACAACGGTTACACTTTGATAAATAGAAAAATATTCTGAACGTGGGTAGTAGACTCGGGTAAGTGACCTAGCATAGACAAATGGGTAGAGTAAGTTGAATGTCATGGTAATGAGGAGATAGACACCATGGGTCGAGTCGGGTTCAACAACACTCTAGGCAGAGTTGGGTGTTGAGACAAAGGTGAAGGTTGAATGCAATGGGCACAAGCAGAAGAGGCAAAGTCGGGCAAAAGGAGATATGGTGGCACTGTTGGAAACATGCTAGCTGGGTCGAGTCGGGAAAAAGGCATTTGTGCATAACTGTTATGATATATAAAAAAAAAAAGGATAGTGATAGCAGTAGAAAGGACAAATGCACAATGAGTCAAAAGCTGAAAGGGTTGAGTGAAATACATTTGTTGCAACTGTAAATGTAAATTTATTTAATGTATTTATTATTTTTTATTGTATGTGATGCAAAGGAAAGTTTCCATAGGCATAGGAAAAACTCCATGAGTGTTGTAATGATTATTTCTGATGTAATAACTTGAACTAAAGAATGAGGAATAAAATGTGTGGAAGGCATAGGGTTAGGCCTGTTCACATCGTATTCCCTATCGAATGCAAAAAATCATGCAGTTATATGTATAAATCATGTAATATCAATGTGCATAAAAGGTTAGAAAGTGGAATAATAGGTGAGAGAGAAACATATTGGAAGAGAGCTAAAAATGAAAGAGAGCTACATAATGGGAGAGATCTGGAGAATGTGGGAGAGATGATAGAGATGCTATGCACATCTGAAGCTGATGTGAAGCATATTTGATGGCAGAGAGGGCAAAAGTGTGAAGGTGGAGGAAAACAAAGCTGATATCTAGGTAAATCAACATTTTACTTTCATGTTGAGTGAAGGGATTGCAGTCTCCTTTCAAGTTGTAGCTTGATAAACTTCCTGTTGGAGCTCGGTGAGGTAGGAGCCTCCTGTGGGTTGTAGCCTGCAAAAAATATATGGTAGTTGGAGCTTCCTTGCAAGTTGTAGCTTGCAGAAATTAAGGTAGGAGCCTCTTATAGGTTGGAGCCTATAAAAAATCAGTTGTGAGAGGGAGTAGGGGCTTTCCTTTGCATCACAACAATAATAAGATGTGGTTTTTTACCTTATGTGTTTCCACTTATATCTGATTTCCATGTGCATGATTATTATGTGTTGATGAGATGTGTTAATATGATTACTACTTGTTGCTCACATATTTAGGCTACTGATCAATCTTTGTTAAGCTTCTTATGAAACGACTTTGAGAATGTTAAGAAGGAAATCCGGGGTGAGCTTGAGAAAATGAAGAAGTATGATACCATCATCAAGGTTCTAGTGCACACCTAGATTAATAATATGAAATTATTGAAGAATAAAATGTCTCACTTAATGGAAATCCAAGTAAACGAGGGAAACAAACCCCAGAAGGTAGATTTTGCATATAACTTATTTAAAAGATAGGTTTTGATTGATGTTGTTTTTCAGAAATATGAAATTATTGATGGTATTGATTTAATTAATGGAAAAGGGTATGAAGGTGTTGTAACCAAGTTGGGTGTTACAAGACTGCCTCATAGAACTCACAATGGCTTGTGAAAGGTTGCTTCTATTGGTGCTTGGAATCCAGCTAGGGTTTCCTTTACTGTTGCCAAGGCTAGTCAGAATAGGTACCATTATTATATTTAGATGACTAAGAAGATCTACAATAGTGGAAAGAAAGACCAGGAATCTCACATTGCAATGATTTAATTTGATAGGGCTAAAAATGATATGTCACCAATAGGTGGGTTTCCTCACTACGGTATTGTAAAAGATGATTACAATATGATCAGAGGATGTTGTAGGGGCACTAAGAAGGGTGTTGTTACTTTATGATAGTTGTTGTTGAAACGACATTTCATACTTCCTTGGAGGAAATCAATTTGAAATTCATTGATACATCCTCTAATTTTGGACATGAGCGGTTCCAAAAAATCTAGGAGAATGACAAGTTTTTTGGTAAATTGAAGGCTTAGGTATACTAATTTCTTCAAACTCTTGAGAGCTAATTGAAGCAATGGATCATTAATTTATTCTCTATCCTGCAAAATGTTTCATCTTAAAACCTCTCGTAACAAAAATGGTAAAGGGAAGTCAATGGCCATGGAGCCTATGCTTAGTCTTCACTTCCATTATGATATTGGTGAGTTCCTTGGGGTTTTAACACCTTCCAAGATATATAGGTTTTGGAATGAGTTCGGGGTCACATGGAGAGAGATACATGGGGGAGCCGAGTGGAGCCCTCACATTAACCATATCTTACAAAGATGAGGGATTCTTGTTGAGTACCAGTCCCTTTATGGCTAGAGATTAGGATGGTAAGTTCGATTAATCTTAGACCCTATTACAAACCATGTATGCGGTTATGAATTATTGAATATGTGAAGGAAAAGGATATGTTATGTCGTTTCGCTTCCTCAATGCCAAAAGTTGTAAGAAAAATTTGGGTGACGAAATGTACAATCTTAGTTTATTTTTAGTTTCTCATTTTAAAGAACGATGGAGAGTGTGTGAATATTTTGGATGCATTTGTCTAAATTGAAACATGAGAGGAATTTTTTTCAATTTGAGATTTTATTTTTGTCAAAATTGATTTAAAAATTGGGGTTGATGAGTTAGAAATTGTTAAAAGAGGCAAAATTGTATTTTATTTTGTCAAAATTGACATTTAGTAGGTGTTATACATCTGAATAGAAACAAAATTTAGAAAAAAATTATAAATTAGACAAGGAAAATCTTTTTTAAGTAGTTTTATGTTAATCTTAGCTAGATAACACAGATTGTCTGGGAAAAGGTAGGAAAATTGGAGGAGGCAAGACATTTTTAGTGCCATTTTTTTCTTAATGTGATATTTTGTAGACTGCAGTTTTGAATAGTTATCACTCCTTATAAAGGAGAACCAATGAACTCTGGTTGTAGGAATTTACTCAAGCAGTGTAATCATAATAGCACGGTGATGGTTGTACATAGATATCAATGGCGACGATGTGTGAAGCGAAAATTGGTAGGTGATTTTGAATAGAGAGAAGATTTGATTCCCATAGATGGGGAGATAGACATCGGGAATGAGTTGAATGCATTGGGAGAGGTCCTTCGGGTCAAACATCAGGCGAAAAAACAGTATTACAGTAACATAGAGAAAGAAAGAAATACTTTGGGATCTTCAACATATGAAACAATACCGATGATTTTGTGTCTCCAGAAAGAAAAGGTGAGGTGAAATCCCATATTTTCCATCAATATGATCCAATTAAAATACATTGGACTTGGGCCAAATCACTAATAGGCTAGTATGGAGAATTAAACCCAAATTTTCAATCTTTTTCTAAAACAAAGAATATCTTTTTTTTTCTAAAGAAGTAACAATTAATAGACATTGTGTTTTACATAAATGTTTTTTAGTCCTGAGACATTCCTGGAAGTCACATTATTAATCAACCAAATTCATCATGTATGTCTCCCTCATTGTTCTAAAGGTCTTGAGTAATATCAGAACAATTTCTAAAGGACATTGTACCAATCCAAAAATCCTTAAGGGTGGTTTGTTATGGCTATTTGGAGAGGATAGTTACAGATAAATGAAATTCTTAAGAGTTTACGAATGATAATAGAGAGTGGGCTTGTTGGCTACTACTCACTGCATGCAAGGATCTATAACAAACCTTGGAGATCCTAGGAGTTGAAGATTTCTTCCAATTTCCTTCTCCTAGATTGGTGGAATGTCAGTGACCTCACTGCTGTAATGTACCCTTGTTGGAAGATAGAAAGTAGTAACTAGATTGAGGGGCTTGGTTTTTGCATCAAACTCATTTATCTTTGATTTCCTAGTGTTCCCATCATACACCAAACATATTAAGTAACCATCATCCTCTTCATTGTGATATTTCATTATATTCTACTTGAATAAGTGGTGGTAGTTGCCATACTAAGTATGTATATGTTCAACAAAAACCTGAGAAATGACTGCCAAGGAGACACTCACGGTAACCACACCAACATGTAAATTAGATTTGTTTTCCCCAACAACTGTAATGCCTCTAGTTATCATTCTAGAGTAACTGATATCTTCAATCTCAAGACAGTACGTGTCTTTCCTGTGTGTGAAAACAATTCAAACTCGTATCGAGTCCTTGTTAATTCTTCCATTTTCCCAGTTATTGTTAATTTGGAAACTTTGAGCAGCATAACATAGTGAACCCAGTCTCCCATTGGAGAGACCTTTGTCTTCTAACTATTCACACTCCCAAATACACACAATAGTCAAAGCTGCACCAAATCTAGCATCCTTCAGCTCACAATTTGCTAACTTTTCGTTGTATTTACGAAATAGTTTTTTCGTGAGGTGCCAAATGAAATTTGTTTCATCTTGGCCATTTAAAGAGGTGCATTTACCAACAAGGCCTTGGAGGGAATTAACATTAGCTAGTACACAAACAAACGATAAATCCTCCAATTTAACCCATGTTGCTACTTGGTTTCCTAATCAGGTTGATAGTTTAGTTATCTTTGGATCATAAGGTACAGTAACTGCATCCCTTTCTTTAATTCCTGTCTCAATTCCAACCTTGGTTGACATGGGTGAAGGGCAACATTGATTAAGACATCTAGCTTTTGGAAGGAAGCTTTTAGGGACATTCTCATTTTAGTAACAATTTGCCTAACTTTTCATTGTAGTTGGGGAACAAATTGCTCGTGAGGTGCCCAATGAAATTTGTTTCAACTTGGCCATTTAAAAAGGTACATTGACCTGCAAGGCCTTAGAGGGAATTAAAATTATTTGGTACACCAGAAAAATGGCAGTCACCCAATTTAACCCATGTTGCTTCTTGGTTTCCCTCCCAAGGCTGATAATTCAGTTATCATTGGACCATAAGGTACACTGACTATATCCCTTTCTTTAATTCCTGTCTCAATTCTAACCTTGGTTGACTTGGGTGAAGGGAAGTATTCATTAGGAGATCTAGCTTCTGGTAGGAATATTTTAGGAACATTATCATCATAAATGAATGCCACAAAGTTATGACATGATTAAGGAATTGGAGACTGATTCAATGGAAAGGTTTCTTCATTTTCAACTTGGATTTTCCACCCTACACAATCCGCATTATAATAGTAAACTGGCATAGGCTCAAAATCACAACATGGCCTAAGTAACTGAGTATGTTTGACAACTTATTCCAAGAAAATACACTTGGTAATGCTTTCTTTTTTCAAGTAATCATCCAGAAACATATTTGATAGTAGCCTAGATGTAAAATTATTGATAGATTTATTAGTCTCTTCATTGTTATTCTTTTTATGGATTATAATGGATCCTTCACCCAAGAACCATATATCAGCAATAGTTTTTAATAGGGATGTTTCTCCATTTCCAATTGGACCTGTCATCAAAAATCGATATCCTATAGGTACCACCAATGATAGGCCCTCAAATAGATTCATAGTGGTCTATAGTGTTTCCATGGTCACTTATTTAGTTCCATTTTTTTTTTTGATAAAATGTATCATCCCCATTGCATTCTAAATAAGTCCCATAACAACGTTTAATATTTAAGAAATGATCTTTGGCCATTTAGAGGCTAAAATTTTACTGCACATGTCCAACATTATGACTGGGCCTTGCCATCACTGGGATGGAGTGCATGAATATTATCAGGTCTGAGAGTTTTATTACTCTCATCATCACATGATTGAATGTTGGATTTGGCATGTTCCTATATACCTTCACTGCCTTTATCTTCTCTTGCAGACTCATCATTCCCTGATTTAGAAACTCCCATGCCAATAATTACTTCTCCTGTGTGAATTGAAGGCATATTATGTACCTCCATTCCGTTGAAGTAATTGTTGGTGTGTCAATGGTGTACCCACCAACTTCACCTCAATTAATTTTTGAGAAAAAACAGCTCTGAGGACACTTTCAACATCTCTCCTCATGACCTCAAAGCTCTTAGCCTTGAGCTTCTTGTATTCTTCACGTCCATAATCCAATCCATACCACCAATCATAAGACTATATTCTAGAGGTATATGTATGAAGTACATGATTACCCCTAGGTGTTTAATTTGGACTTAATATACTTGCTATTGAAATGAGAACAACGTTTGGCTGAGCATCCACCCCTACCTTCTTGTGGCATTTAATAATGTGATGTAGTTCTAGGTCCTTTAGAATATCCATCGTGTCAAAACCAAGATGGAAATGATTGAAAGAGTCACATTAGGGTGATTTTTTCCCTTTTTCCAGAAGGGTATATGGAAATGAAACTATAGATAACAATTCCTTACTAAATACAACCTTATTTTCATTTATGGAAAGCCCACTTATTAGCTTGACACCAAAAACTTTACCACTTGGCTTATACCATTGTGGAAACATATATACAATTTCTACAACTAGTGTACCATCGAATTTTAATATTGAAGCAAGAAAACAAGGTAGATACAACCAGGTACTTGGAAGAGTTATTAGTGGATTACCATGTGAATAGAGTAGATACAAGCAGTAGTTGTGAGCCGGTAGTTATGCGACACCTATATTTTAAAAACTGTTACTTATTGCTTTATGTTTTTGTATCTTTAACAATGTTAAAAATCTCGTTTCACATTTCTAATTTTATTGTAATGTGGCAGACTAATCGTAGCATAGTAACAACCTCAGGACATGTAAACAAATAACAATTTCACTTTCAGATTAGTTTCTTTATATTTAACAATTTTTTTTTATATATTTCATAGTTGTTATTATTTTATAACGTGGCAGGATGATCGCAGAAATGGACCAACTGAACAACATATAAAGTGCCAACCTTCCTCTATCTTCAGGTATTTTAATTGTTTACATCACTGAAATAATGTTATTTTTTTCAAACATGTAGACGTCTGGCCATAGTGCGCGTCATGATTCTTGCAACACATAAAATTTTTATTCATCCCCATGTCCATTTTTTTTGTTGCGAAAAATGATTCAAAATGCAAATAAGGAACTTGAGCGTTTGATAGACATTGTGCTTTAAACACTTGAAATAGAACAAAGGATATTACAATTTATGATCCAAATTCATACATATGAAGTAATAACCAAAAATCAAAAGGATATTTTTATTGTTATGCATAATATCGATTGTGATAGGTTGATTTATAACTTTTACATGAATTAAACTAACAAAAAAAATCTTTTGTATATAGCGTTTTGTGCAGCCTGTTGTCCCCAATGTTGGTGGTAGTGGGACACAAAGGCAAGAGATTCCCGAGGAACCCCCTCGTATACCTCGTAACCCTTTAGGTAGCAACCGAGAAACGCACCCCCACGAAGACACAAATTCAACTACTGAATGTGGTGGCAGTGATGTGGGTGATATGGATAACTTTACGATTGCATTTCCTAGAGCTACATGTGTCACCTCCATGGGGACCATTCCAGGCACGTTTTTGGTGAACAATGAAGGTGTTCATATAAATCAAGTATAACTCCCAGGTAAGTTTTAATATTTTAACTGTTTCATGTACTCTATCTAAAAAATATTTTATCATGATTATTACTTTTAAATTAATGACAATATCTTTTTCCTGTGTAGGAAACAATATTTCTATGGGGCCTTAGAGGGCAAGGAATTGGTAATTTTTGGCCCAACTATACACGCAAGGTGGAATTCCAAGAATTCTAACCTGAAATGAAAAAAACTTCTAGATTATCGAGGAGGAATTTTTGGGGCGGGCACATTTGATATAATAGCGATCGCCCAGGAAGTTGGACAATATCTGAAATATAAGTGGGACACCTATAGGACTTACTTTCAAAATAAATCTATATACAAGGGTCATCTCATGATTCCATAGGGGGAGTGGAGAGCACTCATCGAGGACAGAAATGACAGAAAGGCCAAGAAAGAGGGAAAAAATGTTAACGGGACCTGCAAGGTAAATTACAACTTTAATTCAATAGCTTTAATTTTCCGTATGTCTAAAATAAAATTGTGCTACATCATTGACTTCAAGCTTTTGATGATAGGTTTCTTGACACCTCGAAGGCAACCAAAGCTAGGATTGACAAACAAGGTCAACACAATGTAGGCTAGGGTGGCTACCTGAAATTAACCGCAAGAAATGTAAGTAGATAAACATCTTATTAATTGTATGGCCTTGCAAAATTTTTGTAATCCCGTCAAATAAAATTAGAAATACACAATATTATTCAATTTAGGGTGAAAAATTTGGAACATAAACCACAAAGGAAGACAAAAAGATTTCTTTATGTTCCAACTATCAACTCGTAGTTGAACGTCGTAAAAGCTTGGGACAGGTCCCAAGATCTAGTATGCTTGATAAGGTAAAATGTTAACTTTTCAATATGTTTGTTTTTTCCATACATATAATGTCTAACAAATTTGTTTAAATCATGGGAGAAGCACTTTAAACGAGCAAAATAACCCATTTGTAGAGCAGTGCGTTGAGAGGGAAATACTGCCAGAACATGGTCCTCACATATAGCCTGATCATTCCAGTGGAGACGAGGTCGGAAGTGTTGCTATAAATGACGCCCACGACGGTAATTAATTTCTACTTATATTTTTTTTCTACCTATACATTGAGGGTTGTGTCCTTATACCACTTTTTGTTTAAATGACAGAGAATGTTGTACCTAAGAATCCTACCACCGGAGAGGAACACAAGGAAATGGTTCCAATAGTGACAACTAGTGCACTAGGTAAATAATGTCATTGCAATTTTTTTATATTAATAATATGGAATTACTTCAATGATATTTAAAACCTATAAATTTAAATTTAATATTATCTGTTTCTGTAGGCAATGCCCCGTCACTGCATGATACTAGATATCGTGAGTATCCGACTAGGTTCGATGCAGTGCGAGGAAGGCACTAAACACAAGTAGAGAACAATGATTGTGATGATGTAGTTAGGGGCTTTAGAAATAGGAAGAAGAAAAATAAAATCTGATTATGTAAAATATTGTATTATTAAAGATATATGATGAATGACATACCATACTTGGAAACTTTTTGTGTTATATAAAAACTCATTTATAATACTATTTTTATGCCATACACTTTCAATTTTTTCTTGCATAATTTTTGGTGCATTGCCTTTTAATTAGTTATTGAATATTTCTTTTTGTGCACATGTTCATAAAAAATCAAATATCGATTGGGTATTGGTGAATTGAGAGAGATGTGAGGGGGGGGGGGGGAAGGGGCCATAAGAGCTTCCACCTTCACATGGTTGGCCCTGTTTAGTAGAGAATAATTTATTGGAGCGATTTAATCTTGGAGAAAACCTCCCTCGATCCAATGTAGCAGCAAAAAAACCACTGCTAGCTTAGTTGCTACTCTTTCAGATCATGGGAGGCTTGTTCCAAGTTCAGGCGACTCCAATAAATTGTTCTTGAAATGAAGAGGAGATTATTTAGGTATGTTTATACATTGTCAACATATGTACTAACATTATCATAAGAATACATCTTAGAGTAAAAAATAATACAAATATTACTTTTATTTATTGTATAGATAATTATGGATGTTGAATGACTTGGCAACGCAGGTACAAATCCTATTGCATCATGAGTAATAACAACTAGCTGCATATGTGGACAAACACCCTCCTATAATTATTTATTCTTTTAAAGTAAAATAAACATATTTACTGAAGAATGAAATTTGTGCCATAGTGATTTAGATGATATTTCTAACACATAAACCAAATAGTACTTATTAAGGAATCCCCTTGGATGTGGTTTTCAGTGAACGCAATGAACTATTTTTTAATTTATACATATGTTTAGTGTTGTTTTCATGTAAAATTTGCAGTGTAAAGCAATGCTAGGCCTAATTTGTTCAAGGTCATGTGAAATATTTAAACTAAACTTAATTCACATAAAGGGCTATTAAAAGTTAGTTATGTTAAATTAACATGCCTTTGATCTTATAAAAAAGGTACCAAATTCTAACCAGAGATACCTCCGTAGGGGCAGAAGTAAGCCTGAGATGATCATACACTTTAGGAAGAAACTCAAATTTCGCTTTTGGCATGATGCCAATAGTTGATAAATGAGAAATGAAGATCAACGACCTCCCAAGCGAGCTAGGCTAGGGTGCAAGACAACTGAGACAGTTGTCTTGTATCCTAGCTCACTTGGGAGGTCGTACATATTCCTTTCTCCTTTATCAACTACTGTTATCATGCCATAAGTGAAATGTGAGTTCCTTCTTAAAGTGGATGATCATCTCAAGGTTGCTTCTAGCCCCAAAAACAAATTCTAGTAGTTGCGTCACAATTCTGACGACTGTTTCCATTGCTAGTATGGCCCAACCATTGCAACAATGTTATGCCCAATGTCAGAATGGAGATTAATGTGTTATCACTTCTGACAGTTGTTTCCGTCGTTGATATGGCCCAACCGTCGCAAAAATGTTATGCTAGTTGTTGGAATAGCGAAGACTATCGTGGCACTTCCGACGGTTGTTTCCGTAGTTAGAAAAATAATAGAGACGAACATGCGATGAGAGGTCGTTAGTATTGTGACACATTCTGGGAAGGCTTCGGTGTCATAATACCAATGTTTCCACATGATGTTAAAATAGCGAAAATAAACAGCGCAATTCAAATATTGACTAAATGAAGACATGTGGCGTGTCTAGTGTCACTCTACTGTTAGTTATTAGAAGTGTCGCATATGCGACAGTAGAGGAAGCAACGTTTTTCCCAACCTCAAATTATCGCTCTTGCAATGCCTATGTGTCACAATAGAGACATTTCGGTCGTCGGAAATTGGGCCAAATATGGTAGTGTGTTTAACCTTGGACTTGAACCCATGACCACTGCATACCAAATCAATGGAATTAACAACGCAATGTTGTGATATGTTTCCATCTCCATCCACTGCCAAATATATATAGTCAATGCTCGAGACATTTCAAAACAATATCAAGCTTGTGACAAATGTAGACAAAATTATCTAGGTACCAATTTGGATATGTTATGTATCTAGGACTTGTGATGTCATAGACTAAAATGTAGGTCTTGCATTTAAACCTGTGACCATGCCTCCAACTAAAATACAAGACCACAAGGACATAAATAATAATTCAACCACAGAGCCACACCTCCAACTCAAACATGAGACCACATGCATGCCACTCAAAATTCAACCACATAGCCATGCCTCCAACTCAAACAAAAAACCACAAGAATAAAATTCAATATTCAATCATAGAGCCACACCTCGAACTCAAACATGATACTACAAGCATAAAACTCAATTTTAAATCATATATCCATTCCTCCAACTCAAACATGATACAACAAGCATAGGATCCAATATTCAACCACAGAGGTATGCCTCCTAATTCAAATAGAAAACCAAAAAGATATATAAAATTTATGGTTTCTATTCATGCATACTCTCAATACTCCAAATTAGCAAGATGTACTGAGACCAACCTCTGTTAGACTAATAGGACCTTTCATTAATAAATTATAGATCCAACCACACAAGCTTTTACCCATGTGACCATAACATGACCAGGTGACCATTGTTCAGATTTAACAAGATGATAAGATTAGTGAAAAGTAACCACCTTCACTAAGTGGGGCTCACGAGCTATTTTTAGGTGTATGTCTATTTTTAGACATGGTGAGCATATTCTATAAGTTGCAGGATGTTGTTTGTGGATGGTTCATCAAATGTGAAAAATAGATGAAATTCTATTTTTATAATATTGGGCAAAGTCTATTTATAGATCGTCAATCTAAATATAGATGCATGTCTATTATTATTAGCCCTTAATAATAATCGACAATAAATATCAACTTATTCTCTTGGAGCACTTTATTTCAGTGGATAGATTTGGCAAATTAGTGGGCTGAAGTAATTACGCAATTCCTAGGGTTATTGGTGGCTCATGCAGGGAGGACTCAGTTAGAACTGAAGTGGCAAAGTTATGACAGTGTTGGAAGAGTGGTTACAGGAGTTGTTATTTAGTTTAACTCAGTTAAGTGAGTTAAACTCAGTTGAGCTAGTTGTATCTAGTCTAATTGAAAGATACACTAGTGAGAGTTTAGTGAATTAATTATTTAATTAATTCATAACTAGAGACTCACTTGCAACTGAACAAATAGAGTAGTTAACTACTTGCATGTAGGTTCCAATCGAGACCCTGTGGAGAGATAGGTGAAAGGGTGAGATGGACTATTTGTTGTGACTATAGTGATGCATTCAATCCATCTGACACACATTGGAGATTCCAATGAGGATTGGGCAGTCAAGGAAAGGCCAATTCTAATTCATTCAGGGGTCTTCTTCAGCAGGGATTGCGCAGTGGAGGCAGGCTGTCAGGGGGCATGAAATTGGTGCATAGATATGCAAATTTCTTCATGACAGTGTGTAATGATTGTTGATTGTACTGAGAGCTTGATGTACTAATATTTGGATGAGATTATTACATGAACCATTGATATACATAATATATGATAGTTGGGGTTTTTATCTTTAGGCTTTCACATCAAACAACTATGTTTATGTGCGATTGATTTTATTCACATGTGTTTGCAATTGGCGATTTAATTTCCGCAAAATTAATGGTGGAAGGATTATGTATTTAACATAAGATTAATTTGTTAGATCAGGAGAATCTAGTAATACATCAGTATTAATAAATTTCTACATGGTATCGGAGCAGTGTTAATTACTGGAGATTGCAATTATGAAGCGGTGCTGAGTTTTGTGCTACTGGAAAATTTGAATTTGCTGCAAAAATTTCTTGGTGCGACAGTTGAGTATTCATTGAAATGTATTTCAATGGGTTGCGATTGGAGTATGCCCTTGAGGGTAGCTCAAATCACATAGCCTAGAAGGATTGGATGGAGGTGGTGCTTGAGTATAATGGACTGAAGGAGTTCATCGATAGCGATGTTCCTAAGCCTACTTCTAGCGATGTTGTAGTACTTGACGCATTGCAAAAGAATGTAGTGAAGACAAGAATAATTCTGCTGGAAGGTGTGAAATACCATATTGTATCAAGCCTTCATGATAAATCCACTCCATTTGAAATGTGGAAGGCTTTGAAAAATATTTTCCAAAGTAGCAGCGACCATAGGATGTTGGCGCTAAAAGATAAGCTTAGAAAAATCAAAATGGAGAAGGGCGACAATATTCCAAAATATCTCACGAATTTTTTCTAATGCAGGGATGAGCTGGGGAGTGTGGGAATTACAGTTGCAGATCATGACTTGGTGAGCTTGGCTCTCCTTAGGCTTCCGAAGAGTTGGCATAGCTACGAAGACTCTGTTAATGGACAGGAGAAACTGCCAGATTGGGAGCGACTTTGGTCGGATCTTGTGTAGGAGGAGATAAGACGGAATACCAGGGATGGCTCTTCATCGAAGAATGATGATGAAGAGAATTGTGCTTTGGCTACCAAAGAAAGGAAAGGGAAGGGGAAGAAATCCCATCCAAAATTCAAGGCTAAAGGCAAGAAGCTGGATTTTTCCAAAGAGAAGTGTTTTCACTGTCACGAACATGGGCATCTCGCCACCAACTGGCCACAAAAAATGAAGAACAAGAATTTTTCTAGAGTTGCAGTGGGTGAGACCTTAGCCTCGCAATTTGAGCTTGATTTCTCTTTGATCACATGCTTGGTTTCAATTTCAATGGGATCGATGTGGTATCTTGATAGTGGTGCTTCCTTCCACATGACAGAAGATAAGGAGTTGTTTAGTGACTTGGAGGCGAAGGATCTTCAAATGCATATAGAGATGGGTGACGATGGTAGATACAGTGAGACTATCATTAGAACTATTACCTTTGATAGGGAGTCAAGTAAACCATTTCTATTGAAAGATGTTATGCATGTTCTAGGTCTGAAGAAGAACTTGGTCTCGATCACTATGTTGGAGGATAGAGGTTATGATGTTGTTTTCAACAAGGGAAAATATTTCTTGCAACATAAAAAAAGGGGTCAAACCAAGAGGATATGGATTCGAGTTAAAAATATCTACAAGCTGGAGGTATATGGCTGCGCTGCAATGATGAGCAAAGCAGAAGAAGTGGTGAGCCCATATGAGGGCGAATTATGGCACAGTAGATTGGGCCAACTTCACTGTGGCACCTTGAAGATTTTGTAGCATATTTCTACTGGACTTCCAAAGGGTACTCTTGTGCAGTCAGATCAGTGCAAGGGATGTACTATTGGTAAGTTTGTGAAGACCACCTTTCATGATAAGGAGAACCGTTCTTCAATGATCTTGGAGAGAATTCACACAGATGTGTGTGGACCTTTCTCAGTTGCTTCAACAACAAAACACATGTATTATGTTATATTTGTTGATGAATATTCTCGTAGATGCTGGATCATCTTCATGCAGAAGAAGAGAAAAACATTCTCAAAGTTTTGTGAGTCTAAAGCATTGGTGGAGAGGGAGTCAGGGAAGCAAGTTGTTGGAACACCTAATCCTACATGGGTAGGTGTGGAATATGAAAAGTCACAATGGAGTCCAAGTGACCTTGGAATGTGAAACCAAGAGTCACACCATTGTACTATAAATGTACATCTTTGTATAATGGAAAATAAGAAAGCCTCACGCTTATCTTTCATTGTGTGTTGAGTCTTGTGTGTGTGCATTCTTCTTTCTCATACACCATGTGTGTGCTTCAACATGGTGTTTAACATGGTATCGGAGCGGGTGATTGCTGGCCCTGCTCCACTTTGAGTGAGCCATTTGTGTTTATGGCCTATGCATATCTGCAAAAATTGTTGGTTTTTTTTGCAGCACTCAAGTGTTTGTAGCAGTCTTTTTGCCACATTCAGAAAGTGGTTTTGGAGAAGGAGCAGCATTCAGAAGAAAGAGCAGCATTCAGAAATCTTCTTTGAAGAAGAAGAAGCATTCATAAATTGGTTTTGAAGGAAAAGCAGCTGTGCCCATCTAAAAGTTTTCATTCTAATGTTTTCCTGCAATCTCTACATTTTAATTCTGCTTTTAAAGAGGTGCTGGAATAGTGTTTTAAACTGGGTTTCTGAAGAAGAATTCTGAGTTTCCACTGGATTTTTTGCTGCTATAATATTCTGGAAAATTTCTAAGATTTTCCTGCTGCTGGATTACTGAAAGATTTATGAGTTTGCATTTATTCAATATCTGTTACTGAAAGGAAGAATACTCTGCTCTTTATTCTGCTCTCTGCTACTGTTATATTAAAAAATATAAATAAAAAATAAAAAAAATAAATAAAAAATAAAAAATTCTTTGCAATTTCAAGCCTTTCGGCCTCCCCTGCTCTACTCATCCCAACGCTCCACCTCCCAACCTGCAATTTTGTTAACAGTATTTTAAATAACCCGACTCCTCACTACACACAACTCCCCAACTCCAACGATTCCCTCCAGCACTGCTTCAACCCTCCACGATATATACAGTCCCACCGCTCGAACACTATAGTCCGCACCCGTCATCACCTATTCTACCCTCCCTCTCGGCTTTCCATGCACTCCCCATCTCCAGTTTTTTAATTTAAAAAAAAAAAAAATATACGCTCCCACTGCGGCTCTGGCCTCCCAACCTCGTGCTCAAAAGATCTCCCCACCGGCTCTTCTACGCACCCCCTCTCATTACACCCAACTCTGCATTAACCTGTCGCTCCCTTCCTTACCATACTCCCTCATGTCCTGCTCCCTTCGCCCTGCAAAGCTTCACGCCGTCCAACGCTTCTCTGTCATCCCTCACCGTTACAAACTCCCCTCCCGCATCACCACCGGACCGCTCCTTATCCTACCCAACCAACAATACGCTCCTGCGCTCACTGACCTCTGCAACACGTCGCCTTCCCATCCCAATCGACCTTACCACGCGTTCAACAACGCTCCACACCATATCCGCCCCCCACCGCCCCTAATTCTTCTATTACAGTTGAAATTCCCTCCCTACAATACCACCCTCCACTTAATCTAAACCGCCCTCTCATAATTAATACAGCCCCCAATTTTCGCCTCCTTTTAAAATTCGATTTTTAAAATAATACACCGCCATTTATTTTTTAAGAATCGATCTCTATATTTTAATTTTTATATGTGCCTCCTTTTTCACATAATAACTATCCCTCCATATCTAATTAAATTCCCTCCCATTTAAATTCGACCTTTTAAATTTTTACATTCCCCTCTCCCATTAATAAACCTCCACCCCCGCCCCCTCCCCCCAAATAATTCCCATTCCCTTTTATTTCTATTATAATCCCTTTTCTTATTTTTAATTATTCCCATTATTTTTTTTAATTAATTTTTAATTTAAAAAAAAAAAAAAAAAAAAAAAAAAGGCAGAGAGAGAGGAAAGAGAGGAAGAACAGCAGAATTGAAGAAATTGACATATGAAGCAGATGGAGTGAATATATAGAGAAATTTGCAGATTACATTTTATGATTTGTGGCATTGACATAAGGGTGATTTTTTTGAAGAAATTGACATTTGAAGACAAGTTTGCCATCATTGCAAACCAGTTATTTGAAGAAAAATTTCAGCTGCTTTAAAGGCTTCTTTCATAGTGTTTTCAGCTGCACATATATTGAGATTTTGTATTGAACTCACATTGTGAGTGAACATTGCTTCTTCATTGTTGCAATCAGTGAATTTGAATTGTTGATATAAGATTGTTGATTGCCCTCCATCATTTGAGGAGCACATTTTGTACTTGATATTTCCATAGCTGGAAATTCTTTGCAGTCATTTGTATTTTTTGCATCACATTGTAAACGGGTGCATTTTCGGTTGAAGCCGACACCCTTTCATTCATTTTTGAGCCTAAGTTGTTGAAATGGCCAAAATCAATGAGGCATTAGTGTTGTTGAATGACCTCATTCATTCAAATGTTGATGATGTGATAAAAATGAGCAAGGATGCTCTATGTAACATTCAGAGTTGTTTGCTAGATGCACATGAAAAGATTGAGTTTTTGCAGTTGGAAACTCAGCTTCAGCAAGATGAACTTCAGCAAAAGAGTCACCATTCTGAACCTGTTTCTGTTCAGAAGATTGAGATTGACTCCCATCAGCAGAAAGTCAGTAAAGTTCCAGATGATTCACATTCAGCAGATGTACATGCAGATGCAGCAGCTCAGCCTGCACTTTCTAAGCCCATCATCAGACCTTGGGAAGAGCTTGTCCACAACAAGCACCGAACTGGTCTTGGATATGACAAGGATGTGTCCTTTCATATTCCGGATTACACAAAGCCCATCATATTTCAGAGTGTCGGATTCATGTATGACAGTTCACCTACAGCTGTTCCAGATCCTGTTCCACAACAACATCAGATTGAGAAATGCCAACACTGTGATCGAGTTGGCCATATGAAAGATCATTTTTTTGATCTTCATCCATGCAAGCACTGTGGTCGGCACACACATTCTTCAGACAGATGCTTCAGACACAAGCCTCCTGCAAGAACCAAGATTCATCTTGGATGGATCGCTTCTTGGCAATGGGCATCAGCAGCCAAGAAGATGTTTACGACACATGTTAGAACTCGTTCACGGATATTGAGCAAACTTGCAGTTGAGTTTTCGCCATCATCTCACCTTGTCCCTGACAGGGGGGAAAACGGTGGTCATGTACAAGCTTCGACGACAGATCAAGCGAGCCTGAGCCACAATCTCTCATTCCATGTTCGTAGCGCCCAGCAGTCAAGCCAGCTCGAGCCAGCTCCGTCATTCCGGATTCAGAGATGTAGCCGCAGACACTGATGCCCATGAGAATACCTTCGGTTGGTGGACAACCTAAAACCATCATCTTCGGTTGGTGGATAACCTAAAACCATCATTTTCGGTCGGTGGATAACCTAAAACCATCATCTTTGGTTGGTGGATAACCTAAAACCATCATTTTCGGTTGGTGGATAACCTAAAACCATCATCTTTGGTTGGTGGACAACCTAAAACCACCACAGGTAGTAGACCTCCCTTCTTTTAGGTCGAAGGTCTCCCTTTTTATATGAGGGACAATTCCTCTAGCAGAAGCCTTCGGCTTCTTGCCGCTTGAAGAGTTCCTAGTAAACCGCAATGTAGTTTTATGCTCTGAAGAGCTCAGGGTCATCCTAAAACCACCTCCTTTTTTCCAACATTTCAGAGAATTGATTCAGCCCAAGTGCTGCCATGTATACTTTGCAGATTTGTATTACAACTCTTTTCTTGGACTCACACATACCCCTTCAGATTAAAGGGGGATGTTGGAACACCTAATCCTACATGGGTAGGTGTGGAATACGAAAAGTCAAAATGGAGTCCAAGTGACCTTGGAATATGAAACCAAGAGTCACACCGTTGTACTATAAATGTACATCTTTGTATAATGGAAAATAAGAAAGCCTCACGCTTATCTTTCATTGTGTATTGTTTCTCTTGTGTGTGCATTCTTCTTCCTCATACACCATGTGTGTGCTTCAACATGGTGTTTAACACAAGTGAAGGGTTTGCAGAGCGATAATGGTGGTGAATATATCTCAAAATAATTCAAATACTTCTGTAGCACAGAAGGAATTCGAAGAGAACTCATAGCGCCTCATAACCCACAGCCGAATGGGGTCGCAGAGAGGAAGAACAAAATGATCATGGGTGCTGCACGAGCTATGATGCATGACCAGGGCCTACTGATGCATTTGTGGGCGGAAGCATGCAACACTGTAGTTTATGTGCAAAACCGTTGTTCTCATAGAGTACTTGGCATGAGTAAACCTGAAGAAGCTTTTACTAGTAAGAAGCCTGATATCTCTCATTTGAATATTTTTTGCTCATCTGTTTACATTCATGTGATAAAGGACGCCAAGAAGAAGCTAGAGCCAACTGTAGAAGTTGGGATATTTGTGGGGTACATAGAAACACCCCATAATTATCGTGCGTATTTTCCAAATAGTCGAGTGACTGTGGTGCGACGGGACATAAAATTCAATGAGCTGAAAGCCATGAAGTTGTCGCTTGAGAGGGAGCTACACTTGCATGTAGAGGAGGAGCTACTTGTTTGCAAAGATGAGCCTCTAAATGTGGATCAGCCATAGGAGGAGATTCAGGGAGTGGAGGAGTCCACTCATGCAGAACCAAACATCAAAACAAGTAGAAAGCGTACCATAGAAGCTGAGAGACTGAAGCTTGATGCGGCACAGAATGTAGGAGTCCCTACATCACAGGGCAATCAAGGAAAATCACCTGACCGATTTGCTGGATGCATGGCTCTTATGAGCAAGTGTATCGCGACAGAGCCATCTTATTTTGAAGAAGTAGTGCAGGAGCCCACATAGGTAGATGCCATGGTGGAGGAGTATGACTCCATTGTCAAAAAAAATCCTTGGGAGATTTTTCCAAGGCCGTTGGGTAAATTAGTGGTAGGTTCAAGATGGATCTACAAGGTAAAGCAAGTTTTTGATGGGAGCATCGAGAAGTATAAGGAAAGATTTGTTTCTCGGGGCTTCTCACAGATCAAGGGGATTGATTATGAAGAAACCTTTGCACCTGTCATACGCTATTCTTCCATAAGGACCATCCTTGCTCTCTCAGCGCAAATGGGTTGGCACATTCACCAGATGGATGTGAAGACTGCGTTCCTTAATGGGATCATTGATGAATAGGTGTACATTGAGTAGCCTAAAGGATTTGAGATTTTCAGAAGCAAGTCGCATGTGTGCAGACTTAAAAGAGCGTTGTAAGGGCTGAAGCAAGCACCCCATGCTTGGTACACATGGATCGATAGCTATTTCACTGGACTTGACTTCACCAAGAGTGAGGCGGATGCAAACCTATACCAAATTGTAGTGGAGGGTAATCTTTTAATCATTGTTCCTTATGTTGATGATTTAATACTAACAGGTGATGAGAAGTTGATACACTCATGCAAGGAAGATCTTGCAAAGGAGTTTGAGATGAAGGATTTGGGCCTCCTTCATTATTTCCTTGTATTGGAAATATGGCAGCAAGAAGGTGAACTATTTGTGTCTCAAGGCAAGTATGCTTGGGAGATACTTGGTAAGTTTCACATGGAGGACTATAATCCCATGGATACTCCTCTTCCAGGAAATTCGAGGAAAGAGGATGCTACATCGACAGAGGTAGTGGATGCCACTGTTTATCGACAGTTGGTGGGTTCGCTCATGTATTTATTTAATACAAGATCAGACATATGCTATGCGGTGAACCAACTTAGTCAATCGATGGTTAAGCCTACCAAGCTCTTTTGGAAGGCACGTATGCATGTCCTGAGGTATGTCAGGGGCACATCTAAATATGGCTTATGGTACAGACAAACAGATGAGGTGAAGTTGCATGGCTTCATGGATGCAGATTGGGCAGGGAGCCCAATAGATAGAAAGAGCACATCAGGAGGGGTTTTCAATATCATATCTACAACAGTTTCTTGGTACAGCAGGAAACAAAGATCTGTGGCACTCAGTTCAACAAAAGCATAATACATTCCAACAAGTCAAGCTACATGTGAGGCTATCTAGATCAGGAAGATCCTGGTCATTTTGTTCGGTTCTCATTTAGATCCTACAGTGATACATTGTGATAATCAAAGTTGCATTAAACTCTCGATT
The DNA here is from genome assembly GCA_034641835.2 of Pinus albicaulis. NCBI lineage: Eukaryota > Viridiplantae > Streptophyta > Pinopsida > Pinales > Pinaceae > Pinus > Pinus albicaulis. The sequence continues at coordinate 59,378,712 of CM076576.1, forward strand.
AATCCTGTGTTTCATCATATATATAAACATATTGATATCCAATATCATCACATCAGAGATGGTGTGCAACAGAGTGTGCAACAGAAGATCATGTTGCTTCAGTACATTCCTATGGAAGATCAGGATGCAGATATTCTGACGAAGGCGCTCAGCAGGAGAAAATTCAAATACCTTAGAGGAAGGATCGGGGTGAAGGATAATCCATATATTGTTGAGAGGGAGTGTTGAGATTCAACAAGATGATAAGATTAGTGACAAGTAATCACCTTCACTAAGTGGGGCCCGCAGGCTATTTTTAGGTGTATGTCTACTTTTAGACATGGTGAACATATTCTATAAGTTGCAGGATGCTATTTGTAGATGGTTGATCAAATGTGAAAAATAGATGAAATCCTATTTTTAGAATATCGGGAAAAGTCTATTTATAGATCATCAGTCTAAATATAGATGCATGTCGATAATTATTAGCCCTTAATAATAATCCGACAATAAATATCAACTTATTCTCTTGGAGCACTTTATTTTAGTGGACAAATTTGGAAAATCAGTGGGCTGAAGGAATTACGCAATTCCTAGGGTTATTGGTGGCTCATGCATGGAGGACTCAGTTAGAACAGAAGTGGCAAAGTTATGACAAAGTTGGAAGAGTAGTTACAGGAGTTTTCATTTAGTTTAACTCAGTTAAGTGAGTTAAACTTAGTTGAGCTAGTTGTATCTAGTCTAATTGAAAGATACACTAGTGAGAGTTTAGTGAATTAATTATTTAATTAATTCATAGCTAGAGACTCACTTGCAACTGAACAAATATAGCAGTTAACTACTTTCATGTTAGTTCCAGTGGAGACCCAGTGGAGAGATAGGTGAAAGGGTGAGATGGACTATCTGTTGTGACTATAGTGATGCATTCAATGCATCTGACACACATTGGACATGCCAGTGAGGATTGCGCAGTCAAGGCAAGGCCAATTCGAATTCATTCAGGGGTCTTCTTCAATAGGGATTGCGTATTGGAGGCAGGTTGTAAGGAGGCAAGAAATTGGTGCATAGATATGCAAATTTTTGCATGACAGTGTGTAATGATTGTTGATTGTACTGAGAGCTTGATGTACTAAGCTTTGTATGAGATTATTACATGATCCATTGGTATAAATAATATATGATAGTTGGGGTTTTTAGCTTTAAGATTTTATGTTAAACAATTGTGTTTATGTGTGATTGATTTTCTTCACATGTGTTTGCAATTGGCGATTTAATTTCCGCAAAATTAACAGTGGAAGGATTATGAATTTAACATAATATTAATTTGTCAGATTAGGAGAATCTGGTAATACATCAGTATTAATAAATTTCTACAACCAATGGGGATTATGGTGGTAAAATTTATTTTCCTTATGACCTCATGAAGTGCTCATAATAGTAGTCGTTTATGGAAACTTATTATTGATGTAGGAATGATGTCGTTGTTCTCACATGTAATTGAAAACTAGCCCTACTGGCCACTCAAAAATTCATGTCTGACATGCAAGTGTCACATCATCAAGGTGACACGTGTCAGGTGTACTCTTCTACATTAGTCACCTTTCCATGTAAACCATCTCTAATTCTACCACATCAACCAAATCTACAACATTAGCCATCTCTACTTCTACCACATCAATTGATTCTACCACATAGGCCATCTCTATCAAATCAACATAAAAATGTGTTATATTGGACCTACCGTCTATCTTGATTATTCCATATCAACCATATATGCTTATGCCACATCAACTAGAGAATATATTGGACTCACGACATGTCACATGTTGTATCTCAAGAAACAATCCCCCGATTGTGATAAGGAATCATTGCTTAAGACATTTTGTAAATGTATGCCAAAATTACAATATCAAATGGCCTCTGTTTAACACCTTTGGAATTTAATTACTTAATACCCTCAATAATATGATATAATGAAAGCCTTCACAATTCCACAAACTCCTGATATTTGAATGGAATGAAAAGAAGAACTGTAAGGGAAACTCAAAATGATATGCTGAGAAACATAAACTATCACTTTTAAGTTTCAGAGGAAATTCATGGAGAAAGAGGAAACTTGAAATAATATGTTGTAAATGCAGAAAACATAGTTACTGATCAAATGTGAACTATTACCTCAAAGTAGGAATTCTAACCAAAAAAACATCAAAAAACCATGAAAAAACAAGCCGAAAACAAAAAGTTGTATTCTGGAATAGCTTTTTTTTTTCAGAGTAAATTTTCAACATTTTCTAAAAATGGAAGAGAAAGACAATTTTTTTTTGTGCAAAAAACATGAAAACAAAATTTTGTATTGTGGAATAACCTTTTTTTATTTCGGGGTAAAATTTCAACATTTTTAAAAATAGACGTAAAAGACAATTTTTTGTATAAAAAACACCCTGAAAACAGAAAGTATCGAAACAAAAATTTTAGTATAATAAAAATTTATATTGAAAAATAAAATAAAATAAAGGATTTTCAAATAATTGAAAAAAAGACAATTTTCATTACATTTTTTAATTAAAAAAAAAATTAAAAAAAAATTAAGAGAAAAAAAAATTAAATTAAAATTTAAAAATATATTAAAAGTTAATATATATATATATATATATATATATATAAAATTAGAAAAACAAATTTGATAAAGCAAATAACTTTTAAAATATAAAATAAAATTAAAATATACAAATTAAACTTAAAAAATAAAAATTTAATTTTTATTAAATTAAAAACAAAAGAATTTAAATTTGAAAATAAAAAATTAAATTCTAGTGCATGAGTTGTTACCAAAAGAGATTTTATAATTTATGATGGATCACAAAAGCTTAGATTCTAAAAAAAAGAATTAAAATTAAAATTAAAAATAAAAATAAAAAATTGATTATAAATTAAAAATTCAGAAATAAAATAAAATAAAAGTTATTAAAAAAAGAAATAAATTTTAAAAAAAGAAATTAAATTTAAATTATAAAAACAAATTATATGTATATATTAAATTATATTCTAAAAAATATATTCTACATCTTATTAAATAAAAAAAATATATATTAATTTAAAAAATAAAATTTAAAACAAAAAGATATTAGTTTTAATAAATAAATGAATAAATAAATAAAATTTAAAATAAAAATAAATAAATAAACGATTTTAAAATGAAAAAAAAAATCAATTAAAAATGGAAAATGGAAAGAAATAAAAAAATAAAAAAATAATATTAAATGAAAACAAAAAAAATTTAAAAGACAAATTAATTTAAAATATAAAAATTTAATTTAAATAAAAAATATTAAATTTTATGTTAAAAAAAAAAACAAAACAAAATTTTAAAAATAAATTTTAAATTTTAATAAATTAAAAAAATAACAAAATTTATTAAATTTTATTAAATTAAATTCAAAAAGTAATATTAAATTTAATAAAATCAAACTAAAATTAAAAAAAAGAAAAAAGAAAAAAAAAGATATATGAAATATAATAAATAACAATAAAAATTAAAAAAGAATATTAGAAACAAAAAAAAAATTATTAAAATTTAACAAAAAATTTAAAAAATCAAATTAAAAACAAATTATTTAATTGCGTCGCCTAGATTACGACAATGGTCGGTCACTGGGCGGGCAAGGGGCTGCTTGTAGCCTCCCCGTTCGCCCAATGGCTGGCACCCGCCACCACCTAGGCGGGAGGTCGATTCCCAGAATCGTCCTTCCCAGGTTGATTTCGGGAATCGACCTCCCAAAGTCAATTCCAGGAATTGACCTCCCCAGGTCGATTCCTCGAATCAACCTCCCTAGGTTGATTCGAGGAATCGAGCTGGGGAGGTCGAATCGGAGAATTGACCTTGGGAGGTCGATTCTGGGAATCGAGGTAGGGACGTTGCTTCCAGAAATCGAGTTGGGGAGGGCGATTCCCAAAATCAACCTGGGGAGGTTGATTCCTGAAGTCAACTTGGAGGAGTCGATTCCTCGAATCAACCTCCCTAGGTCGATTCCCAGAATCGACTCCTCCAAGTTGACTTTGGGAATCAACCTCCCCAGGTTGATTTTGGGAATCGCCCTCCCCAACTCGATTTCTGGAAGCAACGTCCCCAGCTCGATTCCCGGAATCGACCTCCCAAGGTCAATTCTCGAATTCGACCTCCCCAGGTCGATTCCCAGAATCGACCTCCCAAGGTCGATTCCAGGAATCTACCTCCCAAGGTTGATTCTGGAAATCGACCTCTTCTCGAAATCGACCTCCCCACGTCAATTCCGAGATTCGACCTCCCCAGGTTGATTCCGGGAATCAACCTCCCCATGTCGATTCTGGGAATTGACCTCCCAAGGTTGATTCTGGGAATTGACCTCCCGAGGTCGATTCCGAGAATCAAGCTCTGGACGACACTTGGGCAGCACAATTAAATATTTTTTTTAATTCAAGTTTTTTTATTTATGAAATTTTAATAATTTTTTTTTTTGTTTTTTATAATTTTATAATTTTTTATTATTTATTATATTTCATATTTGTTTTTTTAATTTAATTTAATATTTTTCTCTAATTTTTAAATTTTTTTCTTATTATTAAATTTAATTTAATTTTTTTTTTAATTTTTGATTTTTTTTATTAAAATTTTTTAAATTTTTATTTGAATTTTTATTTTTTGTTTGTATTTATTTATTTTTAAATTTTAAAAATGGTTCAAGTTTTAAAAACAATTACATTTTTCTTTTTCTTTTTTTTTAATTATTTGAAAATATATATATTTTTTTTTATCTTAATTTTTTTTTTTTTTAAATTTCTATTTTAGATTTCTTTTTAATTTTTAATTTTTTTTTTTAATTTAATGTTCTATTATTTTAAAGTGTTTTATTTTTATTTTCCTTTTATTTTGTTTTAATTTTAATTCTTAAATTTAAATTATTTTTTATTTTTGTATTTTTATTTTAAATTTTTTATTTTAATTGTTTTTAAATTTTCATATATATATATATATATATATATATATATATATATATATATATATATTAGAAAAAAAAATGATGTTTTTATTTTTTTGGTTCAATTTTTATTTTTTTTCATAAAATTATGTGCTTTCTTGAACTTTTCCCCTATTTTTTAATTTAATTTTCAATTTTTTTTTTCATTTATTTTTTTTGTTTAAATTTTTTTATTTTTACAAGCTTATTTTGTTTTTTTATTTTTACATTTTTATTGGTTTTTTTAATTATTTTTATATATTTTTTTATATTTGAGTTTTTTTTTGTCATGTTTTTCTTATTTTATTTTTATGTTTCATTATCAACATGAAAATTACCACTCTAAAAAAAAATGGTTGATGCTCCATCAACACTTCTCAAAATTATCATGAAAATCACCACTCTAAAAAAAATGGTTGATGATGCATTAACACTTTTCAAAATTAGTATGAAAATCACTTTTAAAACAAATCTTTAAACTTCATAAATTAAAAAATTAAGGTGTCAAAAATATGTCAAAAAAAAAAAAAAAACCGGGTGATTCTGTATCACCACTTTTATAAATCAGGTGCTTTTTTTTCTACCTCAAAAAAGTAGGTACCAGTTCAGTTACCTATTTGGTCGGTGACTATGTTAGAATCTATTACTTTAAAGTTTCATCAGGAATTTGTGAAGGGAGAAGAGTGTAGGAATTTACAAGATATGTTCCTTAGATCAAAAACCAAAGGTCACCGCTCACAAACAAATCACAAATCAGTACACCAGTATTATCACGTGCTTAAAACCCTCAAAGATCTTGATGCTTGAAAACCACAAGAAGAAAGTGCCATTCCTGAAGATGAAGGTGAAGAGTGCTCCAAATTGATGTTGTTATTCTTCATTATTGCTTCTAAGGCTTCCATCTTCTTAAGACATTTTGACTCTATATGGCCATCACGATTACAAAAGTTGCAATATCTATCTATCTTCTTCCCTCTGTTTTTATTTTCCTTATCATTTTGGTGAGTTGCTTTTTTAGTTTGCGGCTGAAATTGCTTAGGACCCTTGTTTGGTTTTGGACCATACTTTTTAGGATACTGCTTATTGGGATTATTTTGATATGATTTTTGTTGGGATGCTAAGGCTTTCTTAAAAGCGTTTCCAGAAGTGATAAGAACAAAAAGCATCAAAAGAGGGGTTCTTGTAGGTGGTTCCTGAAGAAATGATGGCTTCTCTAGTGGAATGGAAGGTGGAAACAAATACAGAGCATATAGGGCAAAGCTTAGCAAGAATGCAATAGATGAGGCTACCATATTCCTTTTTTACCTTACAACCTTCTAAAATAAGTCTCAGGGTCTTGAATTTTGACAAAAAACCTGCAACATAGGAGAAATTATTGGGGCCCAAAGTAAGCAACTCATTTTCAAGCTGGTGGGCCCTGATTTGATTTTGAATGCCAAAGATAGTATTTAGATTTTTGAGAGCTTCATTAGGGGTGTCAATGTCAAGGATATGAAATCGAAGATATTGAGCAATGGAAATTCCTATCAACCCTTGTGCTTGATCTTGTTTATTTTCCCATTTAGCAACTTTATCATCATTGGAAGGTTTAGTTTCTTGTCCTGTGGCTATTTTATAAAGCCCTTTACTTCTAGGTATATCTACCATGTGAGGTAGCCATTGGAAATAATTGGTGCTGTCAAGAATAATCCGGCATGGACTTTCCATTTTTAAAAATTTGAAGATGCAAAATGCTAAAAATAACTGTTCCAATGGAAATATCTCAAAAAATTAGGCTGATTAAAAAAAACGGCTCGAAAACTGGCTTCCGAATGAAGAAGCTATGCCTTTTTGAAAAAACTGAGTTGTAGATGCCGAACAGTTATGGAAACGGTTTGAAATTTGATGATGAAGTTCAACTTAAAAAAAAAATCCCGCCACTTTAACAAAAAACTCTTTACAAAAGAATCTTGAGAATGAGACTTGAACCCAAGACCTCTATTCTCAAAAACAAACTTCTCACCAAGTGAAATAGTAAAAGGATTCTGTAATTGTTTGAAAGGAGGAAGGGTGGTGTTTTCTTTTTCTTTTTTTTCAGTGTGTGTTCTTTTTCCTGCACAAAAAAACACAAAAATCCAAGCAAAAAAAAACTAAATGCAAGCCTTATTGAAGAACGTTGGATTTTTTGTTAGCCTTACAGGAAACTACCTATTTTTTCAGTATTTTTGAGTTCTCGAGATTGCACAAAGACGTGGGGAAAGAGCATACGTATAAAACAAATCCCTTCTTCATGTTTTTGATTTGCTGAGATCGCACACAGGACAGAGCAAAGAACATACACAAAGAATAAGGTATAGATCCGGAAAATAAATAAAACTTAAAAACTGAAATAAACAGAGGGAACCAAAATAAGTAGAACCATTAAAAAATATAACTGCAAAACATATACTTTATACCTCGAGATCTAAACTAACATAACTTGGGCAACCGGAAACCTTCTCGCATGAAACGAAAGGCTTTCCTCACTATAACAGATGCTCTAGAAACAACAGATTAGCTCTCTAGGACCGAAAATGTTCATAAATAGTAGATCTACAAAATGGAAGTCACATGCAATCAAACAGCTTCAGATTTGTATCAACAACAGATGCAACCCTCAAAATAGCTCCGATACCATGTAGGAATTTACATGGTAAGTTCCTTAGATCAAAAACCAAAGGTCATCGCTTATAAATAAATCACAAATTAGTACACTAGTATTATCATGTGGTTAAAACCCTCGAAGAGGGAAACAATCCATGGCCTGAGCCAACGCGGCCACTTCAGGAAATTTATTAATATATAAAGAAAATTTACATATGTTTCTCTAATAAATGGTTACCAAAAAAATGACCCTCCATGCTCTTTAAATAGAGATCATGGACCAATTGAGTGTTAAGCCACGGATCAAGTGTCGTTAAAACCGAGGAGAGAGTGAACCGTCGAATCACTACAAATCGTGAATGTCGGATTATAAGTTACAAATGTACATAGTAAAGAAACACACTTTACCCAACTATACACTAGGATAAGCTATTCTTAACTATTTCCTATGTGTTAGAATATCATAACAAAGAAATGAATTGAAGGAACACAAATTAAGGTTATTTAACTCTTACTCATAGATGTAACTAAGAGACCGGGTCCTACATTAATTCACTTCATTCAAAGAGGAATCAACATATAGAAAAACTGGAAAGACATATCAACATCAACAGGTGTAGGAAACTTGAGCTTCTTTCATTTATTTCTCAAAAAATTGAATACCAAATTAACAGTCATCCAGAAGTCCAAAACTCAGAACTCTTTTTCTTTATTTCTATATACTTAAATACATCAAAGTAGTATGTAATTGTTGAACTTCCTGAAACTACTCAACTACCTAAACTATTAATATTACTTATGCAATCATACCAAGAAAACAAACTGAAACTATAAATATCGTTCGTTTTTCTGAATTTGATGTTGTGGATGCGTTCCCCCAAAGTGCTGAGGTAATGGCCAAAGTTTCCTCAGACACGTAATCTTGTTAATCAGAAAAACAATTACATTTGGAATTATGCAAGAGTTTACACCCAAACAACAAAAACACTCTTACAATGAGCTATTTATATGCTCAATGTCCTAACTACCACTAATTATGGATCACTTATTAAATAAAAAGTGTCCACTTACATTAAATTCTATTCCAAATAACTAGCTAACAAAAAGCCTAAGATACGACACATTTGGAGAGTCATATCTTGTTACAAAAATATGCTAATTCTAAATGTCTCAATAAAATAATTAAATATTCTAGAATTATAATTATTAATTTAATATCTTAAATTAATAATTATTTTATTCCAACTTTATAACCTATGATAATATTTTATTTTTGGATCATCTAACATTCCCCCCTATGATCCCAAGATACATTAAAACATATACCAAGTTCATCCCTGAACTTAGTAAATTTTATTCTGCCAAGAGGTTTCATGAAAATGTCAGAGGTCTGATCTTCTGAAGGACAATAAATTGGCTTGATGACATCCTTTGAAACGAGTGATATAATATGATGATACTTGCGGTCCACATGCTTTGTCTTTGAATGAAAAATTGGATTCTTGGCAAGCTTTATTACTGACTGATTGTCGATGAATAACGAAGTAGCTTCTGTTGGAGGAATTCCCAAGTCCTGTAAAAATTGATGTAACCAAACAATCTCACATGCTGCTTCCCATGCTGAAATGTACTCTGCTTCTACTGAAGAAGTGCCCATTGTAGCTTGCTTCATGCAATTCCACGAAACTACAGCTAACCCCATGTTCATTAAGTAACCTGAGGTTAATGCCCTATCATCAATACTTCCAGCAAAGTCGGCATCTGAAAATCCACCAACTACAAAATTTTTAGTCTTTTTGTAAAGAAGACCAAAATATTTTGTTCCTTGGATATATCGAAGAACTCTTTTGGATATGTTAGTCATCAGTATTTTTCATTTGTTGGTGATGACTAGTTCTAACAGCCAAGTTTTCCAACAGCTGATCCAAAATTTGTCATATTTGCCAGCTGGGAAAACACCCATAAAACTTTTTTGCCCTCCTACTTTTCAGTCTGCCCATGACGAGATGAAACCTCATTATCAAATCCTACCTTGCCTCAGCCATACTAGTCTGCCCATCAGCTCTAAAAGGACAATCCAAATCTATTCAAACAGTCTCCCCTAAGTTAGGAAGTGGCGCTTTAAGACATATCACCTTTGGAAAACTATCCAAGAGCCAAAAAACCTCCATCTGTTATAGACCAGTCATAACAGACCTCCCACTCTGCCAATAAAGTTGGTCACAGCCCTAAGTCATACCACTTATACACCCTTAAGTCTCAGCAATACATAGACCATAATCTCAAGCTGATTTTAGGTGTTTTACAGTGTTTGATGGATATTTCAAGGATAAAAACATATCAGCATCTTAGAAGACAATTCTTGGCTCCACATGAGAAGACAGCTGCTTCTAAATGTGATCTTGAGCCTGAGATGCATCTACAGGGCAAAGAGTTTCTCATCAAGCTCTTGCGACCTCATTAAAAGCCTGAAAGGACAGTAAAAAGATAAACAACACTGTCAAGAGGCTGATGATACAACATAACTGAGAAACCTCCTTCATCTATAAGCAGAGGGTTAAGAGCGCCTCCTTCATCTACAAGCAGAGGGCCAAAGAGGTTAAAAGAACATCAGACACTTTGTCAATTAAAGGGCCTCCTTCATTCATAAGTAGAGGGCCAAAGCAGTACTTGATTCCAGAGCTTTCACTGACTGACAGACAAATTGTAAACACAATAGGGACAAATGAAACAGAGCAAGCATGAAAGAACAAAGAAGGAAAGCAGGGGTACCACTGCAATCCAAAAGGTTAAAATTGTTTCTTATCAAAGTTTCTTTCAAAAAGGTAGCCTGGAGCCCAATTTTGCTGATAATTAAGGGACAGATCATGACACAGACTAGTGATGGTAATTATTTGTCAAAGGTACTCATTTTCGTGCTCATGAAAGAATGTCTTTCAGATAGATCATCACAGTGGACAAGAAGGCAAAATTATATTTAGATTTCCAAAGAAGAGGTCAAAGATGCCTTGCTGGTACATTTTGAATAGAGGAAAGGTGTTAGAAGAAGCACCCTTCTTGATAGACAGAAGATGACAAAGTCTAAATGAATGCAACTGAAGTTGTGCACTCACAGTCATGAGAGAAGCTCAAACTCACTTGCCATCCCGTTCAGTTTCCACAGTGAACATGTCCATATCCATACCATCAAGGGCAAACTGTGTCAGCTTGGGTTTTCAAAGGGGTAAAAGCTACTTCCTCCAAAATGTCAAAGAGACCTCATGTGACTCAAGTGACAGTGGATAGGCCATACAAAGACAATAGGTGGAAAAGGAATTTGAAATTACAGTTGAGTTTCTCTCCTATCAAAAAGGTAGTTGCATTAAAAAAGGCATTACTACAACCCTCCACATGGCTCAGAGCATTTTTCCTTCCACAAATGCAGATATCAACAGGGGAAACATTTTTTCATTTTTCATTTAAAAACAGTCAAAGTTTTAAATCCTCAAAGGGATTGTTTCATTTAGAGAAGGGATGTCGGGCTTATGAAACAAATGGTCTTTTCCACTGTGACATTTATAGGGACAAAAGAGTATCAGGTTGTGTTCTGAAAGAAAAAGGATTCAATTTTTGTTTAAAAAGGCATTGTCAAAACTTTTCTTAAAAAACCCTCAACAGTCAAGTATGAAAGGTTTGTGACTTATTCACATTTAAAGAGACAAAGGGACCATTGCAAGTTTTTTTTAAATTTTCAATACATAAGGCAATGTTCCCCTCTATTGTCCACAAGATCGAAGAATGAATGTTTGAGAAAAATTCACAAGTTTTGGGGTTTTTTTTCTGCGCAGCGCACCTGTAGGTGTGCGCTGCGTGCTCAGACAGAACTTTTTCAAAGAAATACACAGGCGCGCGGCGCGCCTGTAGGTTTGGGTAACGTCGGCCCGACCAACGACCTGGCTGTTGTTTTCGCAACGCTCTCTCATGCAAACGCGCCACGCACATTTCAAATGCCCCAAAGCATCTCAAACGAATCTCTAAGCTGCTCAAACGTTTGGCCCAAGCTTGTCATCGAATTCTAAAGGTATTCTATGTGCCTTTTTTCTCTTTTCAAAACTGCTAAGAGAGAGTGAGAGCGATGAAATCACGAAATGATCACAGTTTTGATGTTTTTTGTTTTTATTTAAAAAGCGAGATTTGTTGTGGTTATATTGGTTTCAAAAGCCCAATAGCTGCCCTCAAAACAATGTTAAAAGGTAAAAGGCATTGTTTAAAAGGAGGAAAGAACAGAGTTTGAAAAGTGAAGCACTGAGCCTATTTAAAACAACAGGGATCATACATAAATTTCTTTTTCATTTCAAAAGTCCATCTTGGTATGGTAAAAAGCAAACCTAGTGCATGCCTTCCATTGTTCCATAAAGCAGGATATGCTATGAAAGTTTTCAAATCAGTTGGAGGTGTTTGGTTTACCTTTGTATAAGAAACCAGTGAGCAACAAAAAAAGCACTGTTTCAGGAAGGGTGTGGTTTTGTTTTTATCTAAATGCAAGGCTGCTTTGTCTCTGTCAAAGAAAAAAGGATCCTTGTTCAAATAACAAACCACAAGCATATCTTTTTAAAGGAATAGGCCAAAACACAATGATAAGATTAAGTTTGTTTCTTTTTTACAAGTACTTGTTGTCTGGCAAAAGAAGACAAAACAATGATTTAGAAGGAACAAAAAGTTAGTGTTGGGGTTTATTTCCAGTGATAAATTGAATCAGTTTGCCTTGGTAAGCAAGCAAGGAGTATCAGAAGCACAATTCCTCCAATGAAGAGCAAAGTTATGGGCAGTGAGGCAGCGATGAAAAGGAACATTATGGCAGCCAATACAGGGAAAGAGCATGACAAACATGAAGAAAGCAGTGACAGAGACAGACAAGGTGGCCCTCAAGCAAGCAATGATGAGGGCAAGCAAATACAAAACATGGATCATGAAGAGCACTCTCCAGAGCATGTTCTAGCTTTCTCTCCCAGGCAAGGGGCCATGACTTCTTCACCAAAGATAGAATGTTGAACAAACAAAGAAGAAAAACCGAGAAAAGCTAAAAACTGCGCAAAGAGGGTGCCCAGTGAGAAAAAAGGAAAAAGACACCTCTAGGGTTGGAATTTTGGCCCGAGCTTTTAAATATGTTTCTAAAATTCCTTGAGAGACTTTCTCACCAAAATTGATCGAAATTCGACATGTTTTGGTTTTTTGTCATTTTTGGGTTTTTGGCCAAAACTCACGGGCTTCACTATTTTAGTCTGCGGGATCATCAAAGGAGGAGAATGGTATCATTGGATGCCATAATTTTAGGGGCACATGCTCAGAAATTTTCAGAACATTTGAAGATCATTTACTCCCCCAAAATGGCGAAAAACACTCGCTTTTTCAACATTCTACCCCGTTTATCAGCAAGGTTTAAATTCTGGTTTTTTACACACAAGTTCCGTTTTGGAGGAATTCCAGGCATAAAATTGGGACAATTTTAGTTTTTCCAGAAGGTAGACACTCAGAGCTTTCCAACGAGCTATCATGAGCCTCATTTCGACATCAGGAAGGCTGCCCAATGTTGCCGGCAAGTCAGGGGACCTTTTGCTGATATAAATTTTGAATATTTTTGTAATTTTTGAACCTTTAAAAAAGGCCTTTTCCAAATATGCGTTTAGCTATTTTTGCAAATGAGAAGTTGTGTAAAGTCAATTTAATTCCCTTTTTTAGCATTTTCTAGATATTTTATGAGATATTTTGTGCCTTGGGCTTTGCAAAGCCTCAAGGACAAGATTAGATATTTTGATTAGGCCAATAGGATAGCAAGTTGAACCATGAGGTTTTCCTCACTTGAGCCTATATATTCCAAAGGCTTTCATTGTAAAACAAGGCTGAACTTGAGAAGAGAAGCAATATATGGTCATATAAGCTTTGGAATAAATACTTGTCTCATGCTTTTGGATTGCCTCTTGGATGTTCTTGGATGATGAATGAAGGATTGTTGTTGGATTCCATGACTTGGTAGAATGGTATAGTGTCCCTTGCTTTGTTGTTGTCTTCTAGTTTTCATTCATGAATACATGTTTCTTGCTTGCTATAGATCAGTAGAGAACAAATTTGAGATATGCCCATGGAGGCACCTCAAATTTCCTGTTTCTTCATAGCTCTTTGTTTTCTTCTTCCTAAGTAACCTTAAACAATTCTTGACTCCTCTTTAATATTTAGGATATTATTGCTTGTTTCATTCATGGTTTTATACATGCTAAGTATGACTTACGGTACGCCTTGCTTACCTATGGCTAGCTATAGTTCTATCCATGAAATTTCTCTTTGACTGATTAGATTATCATTTTGTTTGAACCAAGGAGGCCTAGTTTCGATCTAGCCCTTTGCCTAAAAACCATGCAAATCTTGTAGTTCAAAGTGCCCAATAACTTAAAGTACTGTGTTTAGGCGTTTAGGCATAGTAAGTTAAGTTGTTTGTCTTTCTTAAGTGTTTTCCCCAAAGTCTGATAGCCATTTTCCAAAGTTAGAAAGTCATATACTTCTATGCATGGCTTGAATGTTTATTTCTATGTATTGATTAGCTTATAGTTACGTTTTGCATGATTAATGGTTTTCCCTACCATGTTTATGTTATCTATTGAACTAGTTATGCTAGAAACTCTTTGTTGTTCACAAAATTGATGTCCATTTACTCCATTTTGCCCAAATATCCTTTCTACCTTGAAATCAAATCGGCCCTTCAACAGCCTTGTATCACCATCTTATAGCTTTCTTGACCTTTTCGACCCCATAGCCCAGTTGATTTGACATCTTTTTACCTATCTCGTATCTTTGATCAGTTTCATCCCTCACAACCTAAAAACCAAAACCAAAAACACACTTCATAACTAGCCTAGAATCAGAACACAATAAGCAAACACACAGATATCCATTACACATATAGAGAGAGCCCTCTCTGAGTCCAGGAAGGCTAGGTCCTTGGGCTCCAAAGATTGGTTTGATGTTAGACTGTCATTTGACTTGCCAATCAGCCAAATCACAGGACCCTAACATAATGGCGATCACGGTGGGACCTACTAAGTACATGACAGTCTAGCAAACTCTTATAGACTCTTTAGTCCTTCAACACTAAACTCAGACCATCATCCTTTAGAATCATTTAGAGTAAACTCTCTATTTCACCATCTTAGCAAAGTGATGAATCAGGTTTATAACACTCTTACATACTAGGCTGCACATAAAATTCAGAAAAAACCACAAAAAATCCCTTAGATTTGTTTTTGACAGTATTGGTGGTGGACCATACACATATACCCCAAAACAACTAAAAATCCACCTGGCGACTCCATTGGTCTCCAGTAGGCGTTACTACTTTACTAAACTCTAGGCTACTATCCGATTAAGCCACCTCATCGCCACACTAACATAATGGCGATCACGGTGGGACTCTGAGTAATAAAAAAACTTAGATTCCCTAAACATTGCAGCAGCCTTAAGAATACTATCTGATTTACTTATCCCACCGCTCACTAACATAGTGGCGATCACAGTGGGACCCTGAGTAATAAACAAACTTAGTTTCCCCAAACTTTCCAGTAGCCTTAAGAATACTATCTGATTGACTTATCCCACCGCTCACTAACATAGTGGCGATCACGGTGAGACCTTCCAAGTTAGTGACAATCTACGTACTCCTTAGTAACTCCTGAAGTCTCAATCAAGCTTAGAAAACTTAAGTGTTGTTTGAAGAGTAGAAGCTATCTCTTTCACCATCTTAGCAAAATGATGATTCAGTTATAGGACACTCTTCCAAACCTTAGGATTACATAAAAAACTCATAAAAGCCCCAAAAAACTCCCTTAGATTGGTTTTTTGTCAGTACTGGTGGTGGACCATACACATATACCTCAAAACAACCAAGTTCCACCTGGCGACTCCACTAGCCTCCAGTAGGCCTTACTATTTTACTGAACTCTAGGTTACTATCCGATCGACCTACCCCATCGCTCACTAACATAGTGGGAGATGGTGGGACACTGAGTACATGAAAGTCTAGCAAAGTCTTATAGACTCTTTAGTCCTTTAGATACTTAAACAAGCAAGCAGTCCATAAGATAATTTAGAGTAAACTCTTTTTGTTATCACCACCCTAGCAATGTGATGAAACAAGTTTAGAATACTTTAGCAAACCTTATAGGCTATACAAAAACTCAGGAAACCCCAAAACATTCCCAGATTGGCTTTTCCCTAGTTATTGGTGGTGGACCATAGCTACATCTTTAAAAAAACAACCAAGTTCCACCTGGCGACTCCACAACTCCCAATAGACTTAAAGACTCCACTGGAGGCAGAACCTAAAACATGACCAGTCATCCTAGAAATAAAAAGCACTCAGGCCTTATTTGGATTCAAGAAATTATTGTCTTTATCTATAAGTATGTTCTATCCTACTTTGATCCTGATCGGGAATACACCGATGAGATCTACATTGATCATTGGAAAGATCTCAAACCTCAAAAATCTAAGCCTCAAATTTCAGACCATGAGCAGGCTTGTACACCTGCGCTTACCCCAGATTCACCTATGGAAAACCTAGCAAAACATGAGCCTCATGCTACCTTTCCCACTCTGGCTGAAACCTCAAACACTCACGAACCTCTCTTTACACTACCTATATCCACAAAGGTCCTAGAAAGATACAAGCCTCTATTTTTGCCTCCCATCTTTCAAGCCCTTCCTGCAAATCTTCAAAATAAATTACCCACATTTGATGGAGAAAGCTCCAAAGTCACCGCTGAAGAGCACACCAAAAAAATTGAGGATTTACTTGACCTTTATGACATAGAAGAAGATGATGTGTGTATTAGAATGTTTGCCTTATCATTACAAGGAAAAATTAAGAGTTGGTTTAAAGACCTTTTCGCTGCAAGCATTACCAATTTTCATCAGTTCACTCAAATCTTCCTAGATAGGTGGGTGGTCATGGGTAATAAAGTTCTCATCATAAAGGAGTACAATCAGTTAAAAAGACAACCAGGGGAGACAATACAAAACTTTTCAGCCAGGTTCAATAAAGTATGCAATGCAATGCCTGCTAATCTAAAGCCACCCCTCAGATGTGCTCTCTTGCACTACCCAGATTCTTTTGACCCAGAGATGGTTTTCCAGATAAGAAACAAAGATCCTTTGACCCTAGAAGAAATGCAAAGGATAGCAGTTGGTGTATAATTCAACATACTAAATAGGGAGGCACAACTAAGAATAATAAGGAAAGACAAAGCGAATCAAGAGAGACTAATATCTTCAGAGGAAAAGTTGAAAAAATTGGTATGTATGTTTGGAAAACTAGAGCATCTACTTGACAGTAAAAGAGAAAAACAAAAATTTAAGGTTAACACTGCTTATTCAAACCAACCTACACTTCTTCCTCGGGATGAACACACTCGACTATTACAAGACAAGAGTTATAAACAAAATGTGCCTAATGGGAAAGTTGCAAATAAAAACATAGAGGAATGCTCTAAAGAAACTATCAGCCATTTTGAAATCACATATCCTGAAATGGAAGAAGAATCAAAACCTTTAGGTTCTCTACCCTTATTCTTTAAATCATTCTAGACTTTGAAAGAAAATTTGCATCCTAAAGATCTCTCAGCAATTATTCAGGAAAACCCTGCTCAAGTTAACTCTCACCTAAATCAAGAAGAGCTGATTGAAGAGGAATTCAAATCTGAGATAGAAGATAAATCAAAACCTGTAGGGTCTCTACCTTTATGTTGGGAGTCATTTGAGTTCATAAAAGAAAACTGGCCCCCTAAGAATCTATCAGAGGAAACTCCTGAATCCCATGTTTATTATCCTCAACATCACAAAGAATTGGTTGAAGATGAAAACAAGAAAGAAATGAAAGAAAACCCACAGGATCTCTCTAAGGACATGAGTGATGATTCATCATCTCTCATAAGTGAAGCCCAAAAAGACATTCATATTTCAAATCAGATTTCCCAAGAGAAAGAGGATTATTGTAGAGAACTGAAAATGCCTCCCTTTTTAATTGAAGAGGAAATAGATCAACTTATAAACATGCAGACAGCCTCTGAAACTTCACATAACCACAACTTTTCTAATCTTTCTCCTGTTAATCTTGCATATCATAAGTCAAAAAATAGATTTGTAAATCAATTTGAAGAAAATAAATCTGATAGTCCAATATGCATGGTTGATGACATTAATTATAATGATGATTTTCCAAGGTTTGATCAATATTATGATAATGATGATGATTTCCAAACAGAACCTAAATTTGCAGAAAACTCATTTTTTGATTTTTGGGAGGAAGCTCAGTTTCATAAACTTGAGAAAAGTGAGCAGCCATTACAGGTCATCTATGACACTGATGAGGAGAGCCTTGAGAATTTATAAGTAAGTGAAGAGTCTCAGACTCTTTTCTCTACTTCACTTCAGTCCATCAGAGATAACATTCACATAATTGGAAATCAGCATTTTTTCAGCTTTGATTGTGAGGTTGAGGAGGATGATGAAATTCTCAAGCATGTTGTAAATGAGAAGCCTTTTCTTGAAATGGTTGAGGAAATCATTTTAGACATGGAATCTTCCTTTACTCCAGATTTTCAGCCACCAAGTTCCATTGAGTTACAAATTACAGATGAAGAAATAGAGGTTGATAAACACATGGGAGTTGTCACACTATCCTTTCAAGATAATTTACTGTCAAAGTGTATCCCTGCCCATCAACTTGATGACCTTCACACAGTTTTCAGCCCACCCTATCAAAACACATCAGCTTGGAAAGAAAACTACACTGCAATATATGACGAGTCTGACATTTCAAGTGATCATGAGCAAGGGGAAGAGTTGCCTTACCAGGAGAATCCTAGATATAGCCAAGTGGAAGAAAGATTAGTCCCGAATGAAGCCTATATCTCAAATCCTCTAGATCAGTTATTATTCCAAAATCCATTTGTTATTTTCCTTGAGAAATCTGAAGGAGTAGTGGGTTCTATCATGAACAAGTTGCTACCAAGAATGAGAAAAAAATTAAGCACTACTGTCCAGAAACAAACCAAATGGGAGTGGCCTTTTCATTATTTCTGCTTCATGAAAGAACTAAACCAGAATCACCCATGTAATCATCTACTTGACTGGTTACATTGGAAAGAAGAGTTCACCAAATGTGTATGATGTGTATAGTTTAGGCTAGGATAGGTAGACAGCATTGGAAAATAAACTCAGCCTTGTGAGCACCTTTTCAGTTGTAGTCTGTTTGAAGAAAAAGTGAAAAAGCAGAAAATACAAAAAAAGTAAAAGGTAGAAAAAGAGGGCAGTTTCTAAAATAGCAATGGTACAACCCCATACCCAAAAAATAGTCATTCAGAAAACGCGCAAATCTAAATGCCGCTACTAGTACTCAAATGTCTTGTTCAGTTATCTAGCCTAATCATAGCTGAACATGTTTAAATTTAATTGTTGATAATTTAGTGAGTGAAAAATATGGTCAACATTGTGTAAGCTTGACTTATCAAAGAGAGTAGATTAGGAAAAGATACTGGTTCCACATGCCCAAAACAGAACCAAAGAGGGAAGCAGGGATGAAAAACAAATTGTGCATCTTAGCCCTTTTTTTCCTAATTTCCATCTTATGAAAAATAATATTTGTGTGCAGCTTGTATTTTATGCCGCAAATGCATGAAAAATCAGACTGTATAATCCTGATTTGATCATCTTTTAAATTTCGTGTTTTAGATTAGAGAACAAAATCCTATCAAACAGCTTAATCTTGACAGTTGATCTAGCATAGGTGGAGTAATGAAGGAGTTCATCAGTTTAATCTGAACTCCCGGCAGATATAAGTGTAGAAATATATAGGTTCATTTTGCAAAAATAAAAAATATGTATTGTCAAAGGGCTTCTAGTTCAAATGCGCCAAAAAGAAGAAAAACTGTTAGGAAAAATAGTGGGGTAGGTAGAAATATCATGGATGCTAATCATGCTGTCACTTTTCAGAATTAGCATCAAGGAAGAATGAAATTTTGCGCCAATGGGTAAGGCACTGGTCTTCATAAGCCAAAGATCTGAAATTTTGGACACCTCCTAAAAAGGAGATGCCCTCCCCAAATGGAGCCACTGTTAGTCATCAGTATTTTTCACTTGTTGGTGATGACTAGTTCTAATAGCCAAGTTTTCCAACAGATGATCCAAAATTTTTCATATTTTCCATCTGCGAAAACACCCATAAAACTTTTTCGCCCTCCTACTTTTCAGTCCGCCCATGACGAGATGAAACCTCATTATCAAATCCTACCTTGCCTCAGCCATACTAGTCTGCCCATCAGCTCTAAAAGGACAATCCAAATCTATTCAAACAGTCTCCCCTAAGTTAGGAAGTGGCGCTTTAAGACATTTCACCCTTGGAAAACTATCCAAGAGCCAAAAAACCTCCATATCCTATAGACCAGTCATAACATACCTCCCACTCTGCCAATAAAGTTGGTCACAGCACTAAGCCGCGCCACTTATACACCCTTAAGTCTCAGCAATACATAGACCATAATCTCAAGCTGATTTTAGGTGTTTTACAGTGTTTTATGGATATTTCAAGGATAAAAACATATCAGCATCTCAGAAGACAATTCTTGGCTCCACATGAGAAGACAACTGCTTCTAAATGTGATCTTGAGCCTGAGATGCATCTACAGGGCAAAGAGTTTCTCATCAAGCTCTTGCGACCTCATTCAAAGCCTGAAAGGACAGTAAAAAGAAAAACAACACTGTCAAGAGGCTGATGATACAACATGATTGAGAAACCTCCTTCATCTATAAGCAGAGGGTTAAGAGTGCCTCCTTCATCTACAAGCAAAGGGCCAACGAGGTTAAAAGAACATCAGACACTTTGTCAAGTAAAGGGCCTCCTTCATTCATAAGTAGAGTGCCAAAGAAATACTTGATTCGAGAGCTTTCACTGACTGACAGACAAATTGTAAACACAATAGGGATAGATGAAACAGAGCAAGCATGAAATAACAAAGAAGGAAAGCAGGGGTACCACTGCAATCCAAAAGGTTAAAATTGTCTCTTATCAAAGTTTCTTTCAAAAAGGCAGCCCGGAGCCCAATTTTGCTAATAATTAAGGGACAGATCATGACATAGACCAGTGATGGTAATTATTTGTCAAAGGTACTCATTTTCCTTCTCATGAAAGAATGTCTTTCAGATAGATCATCACAGTGGACAAGAAGGAAAAATTATAGTTAGATTTCCAAAGAAGAGGTCAAAGATGCCTTGCTGGTACATTTTGAACCGAGGAAAGGTGTTAGAAGAAGCGCCCTTCTTGATAGACAGAATATGAAAAAGTCTAAATGAATGCAACTGAAGTTGTTCACTCACAGTCATGAGAGAAGCTCAAACTCACTTGCCATCTCATTCAGTTTCCATAGTGAACATGTCCATATCCATACCATCAAGGGCAAATTGTGTTAGCTTGGGTTTTCAAAGGGGTAAAAGCTACTTCCTCGAAAATGTCAAAGAGACCTCATGTGACTCAAGTGACAGTGGATATGCCATACAAAGACAATAGGTGGAAAAGGAATTTGAAATTACAGTTGAGTTTCTCTCCTAGAAAAAAGGTAGTTGCATTTAAAAAGGCATTACTACAACCCTCCACATGGCTCAGAGCATTTTTCCTTCCACAAATGCAGATATCAACAGGGGAAACATTTTTTCATTTTTCATTTAAAAACAGTCAAAGTTTTAAATCCTCAAAGGGATTGTTTCATTTCGAGAAGGGAGGTCAGGATTATGAAACAAATGGTCTTGTCCACTGTGTCATTTATAGGGACAAATGAGTATCAGGTTGTGTTCTGAAGGAAAAAGGATTCAGTTTTTGTTTAAAAAGGCATTGTAAAAACTTTTCTTAAAAAACCTTCAACAGTCAATTATGAAAGGTTTGTGACTTATTCACATTTAAAGAGACAAAGCGACCATTGCAAGTTTTTTTTAAAATTTTCAATACATAAGGCAATGTTCCCCTCTGCTGTCCACAAGATCGAAGAATGAATGTTTGAGAAAAATTCACAAGTTTTGGGGTTTTTGTCTGCGTGGCGTGCCTGTAGGTGTGTGCGGCGTGCTCAGACAGAACGTTTTCAATGAAATACACAAGCGCGCGGCACTCCTATAGGTTTGGGTGACGTCGGCCCGACCAACGACCTGGCTGTTGTTTGTGCAGAGCTCTCTCATGGCAACGCGCCGTGCACATTTCAAACGCCCCAAAGCATCTCAAACCTTTGGCCCAAGCTTGTCATCGAATTCTAAAGATATTCTATGTGCCTTTTTTCTCTTTTCAAAACTGCTAAGAGAGAGTGAGAGGGATGAAATCAAGAAATGATCACAGTTTTGATGTTTTGTGTTTTTATTTAAAAAGCGAGATTTTTTGTGGTTATATTGGTTTCAAATGCCTAGTAGCTACCCTCAAAACAATGTTAAAAGGTAAAAGGAACTGTTTAAAAGGAGGAAAGAACAGAGTTTGAAAAGTGAAGCACTGAGCTTATTTAAAACTAGAGGGATCATACATAAATTTCTTTTTCATTTCAAAAGTCCATCTCGGTATGGTAAAAAGAAAACCTAGTGCATGCCTTCCATTGTTCCATAAAGCGGGATATGCTATGAAAGTTTTCAAATCAGTTGGAGGTGTTTGGTTTACCTTTGTATAAGTAACCATTGAGCAGCAAAAAAGCACTGTTTGAGGAAGGGTGTGGTTTTGTTTTTATCTAAATACAAGGCTTCTTTGTCTCTGTCAAAGCACAAAGGATCCTTGTTCAAATAAAAAACCACAAGCATCTCTTTTTAAAGGACTAGGCCAAAACACAGTGATAAGATTAAGTTTGTTTCTTTTTGACAAGTACTTGTTGTCTGGCAAAAAGAAGACAAAACAGTGATTTAGAAGGAACACGAAGTTAGTGTTGGGGATTATTTCCAGTGATAAATTGAATCAGTTTTCCTTGGTAAGCAAGTAACGAGTATCAGAAGCACAATTCCTCCAATGAAGAGCAAAGTGATGGGCAGTGAGGCAGCAATGAAAAGGAACATTATGGAATCCAATACAGGGAAAGAGCATGACAGACATGAAGAAAGCAGTGACAGATACAGACAAGGTGGCCCTCAAGCAAGCAATGATGAGGGAAAGCAAATAAAAAACATGGATCATGAATAGAACTCTCCAAAGCATGTGCTAGCTGCCTCTCCTAGGCAAGGGACCATGACTTCTTCACCAAAGCTAGAATGTCGAACAAACAAATAAGAGAAACCGAGAAAAGCTCAAAACTGCCCAAAGAGGGCGCCCAGTGAGAAAAAAGGAGAAAGACACCTCTAGGCTTGGAATTTTGGCTTGAGCTTCTAAAAATGTTTCTAAAATGCCTTGAGAGACTTGCTCACCAAAATTGAGCGAAATTCGACATGTTTTGGTTTTTTGTCATTTTTGGGTTTTTGGCGAAAACTCACGGGCTTCCCTATTTCAATTTGGGGGATCATCAAAGGAGGAAAATGGTATCATTGGATGCCATAATTTTAGGGTCACATACTTAGTGATTTTCAGAACATTTTAAGATCATTTACTCCCCCAAAATGGCGAAAAACACTCGCTTTTTCAACATTCTACCCCGTTTATCAGCAAGGTTTAAATTCTGCTTTTTACACACAGGTTCCATTTTGGAGGACTTCCAGGCATCAGATTGGGAAAATTTCAGTTGTTCCAGAAATTAGACACTCAGATATTTCCAACGAGCTATCATGAGCCTCGTTTCGACATCAGAAAGACTGCCAAATGTTGCCGGCAAGTTAGGGGACCTTTTGCTGATATAAATTTTGAATATTTTTGTAATTTTTGAACCTTTAAAAAAGGCTTTTTCCAAATGTGCGTTTAGCTATTTTTGCACATGAGAAGTTGTGTAAAGTCAATTTAATTCCCTTTTTTAGCATTTTCTAGATATTTTATGAGATATTTTGTGCCTTGGGCTTTGCAAAGCCTCAAGGACAAGTTTAGATATTTTGATTAGGCCAATAGGATAGCAAGTTGAACCATGAGGTTTTCCTCACTTTGGCCTATATATTCCAAAGGCTTTCATTGTAAAACAAGGCTGAACTTGAGAAGAGAAGCAATATATGGTCATATAAGCTTTGGAAGAAATACTTGTCTCATGCTTTTGGATTGCCTCTTGGATGTTCTTGGATGACGAATGAAGGATTGTTGTTGGATTCCATGACTTGGTAGAATGGTATAGTGTCCCTTGCTTTGTTGTTTTCTTCTAGTTTTCATTCATGAATACATGTTTCTTGCTTGCTATAGATCAGTAGAGAACAAATTTGAGATATTCCCATGGAGGCACCTCAAATTTCCTGTTTCTTCATAGCTTCTTTGTTTTCTTCTTCCTAAGTAACCTTAAAGAATTCTTGACTACTCTTTAATATTTAGGATATTGTTGCTTGTTTCATTCATGGTTTTATACATGCTAAGTATGACTTACGGTACGCCCTGCTTACCTATGGCTAGCTATAGTTCTATCCATAAAATTTCTCTTTGACTGATTAGATTATCATTTTGTTTGAACCAAGGAGGCCTAGTTTCGATCTAGCCCTTTGCCTAAAAACCATGCCAATCTTGTTGTTCAAAGTGCCCAATAACTTAAAGTACTGTGTTTAGGCGTTCCGACATAGTAAGTTAAGTTGTTTGTCTTTCTTAAAGTGTTTTCCCCAAAGTCTGATAGCCATTTCCCAAAGTTAGAAGGTCATATACTTCTATGCGTGGCTTGAATGTTTATTTCTATGTATTAAGTAGCTTATAGTTACGTTTTGCATGATTAATGGTTTTCCCTACCATGCTTATGTTATCTATTGAACTAGTTATGCTGGAAACTCTTTGTTGTTCACAAAATTGATGTCCATTTCACCCATTTTGCCAAAGATCCTTTCTACATGAAATCAAATCGGCCCTTCAACAACCTTGTATCACCATCTGAAAGCTTTCTTGACCTTTTTGACCCTATCGCCCAGTTGATTTGACATCTTTTTACCTAACTTATGTCTTTGATCAGTTCATCTCTCACAACCTAAAAACCAAAACCAAAAACTTACTTCATAACTAGCCTAATATCAAGAACACAATAAGCAAACACATAGACATCCCTTACCCAAATAGAGAGAGCCCTCTCTGATCCGGGAAAGGCTAGGTCACTTGGGCTCCAAGTTGGGTTTGATGTTACAACGCTCATTTGGTTTGCCGATCGGCCAAATCACGGGAAAATTACCCTAACGAGGATACATTCATGGTTGTCTGATAGTTCACCGCAAAACGTGAAATATCTCTCCGTGCATAAGATAGATCGGGACAGTGGTTGTTAAATAAATCAAGCTGCCAATCAACTGTCTGTAAGTAGTGTTGTCCACCTTCCCCCCCCCCTTCAAATTTTGAAAGTTTCAAGTTCTGTTCCATAGGGGTAAGGACAGGCTTGCAATCCTACATTCCAAATCGGCGAAGAATTCTGTATACTTACTCTGAGAAATGAAGATTTGATGTGGACGTTGGAATATTTCAACTCCAAGATAGTAGTGAAGTAGTCCCAAATTTGTCATCTTAAAACCTGCATGTAACTCCTTTTTCACCTGTTCAATGTCATCATCATTGTTTCCTGTGATGATCAAATCATCGACATACATAATCAAAATCACCAGATTTTTACCTTGTTGGTGTACATACAAGGTATCATCAGATTCACTGCGATGAAAACCAACTTGGCGAAGGTATTCATCCATTTTGGCATACCAAGCTCGGGGAGCTTGTTTTAACCCATATAAAGCCTTTATTAGTTTGCAGACTTTATGTTCTTGTCCTTCAATTTCAAAACCTGGTGGTTGTGTCATGTACACTTCTTCTTGTAAGTCTCCGTTGAGAAAAGCATTTTTTACATCCATTTGATGAAATTTGCAGCCTTGTTGAGATGCTAAGGCAAGTGTGAGGTGGATGGTGTTCCATTTAGTTGTAGGAGCAAACGTTTCCTCATAATCTATCCCTTCCTGCTACGCAAATCCTTTAGCAACAAGTCTTGCTTTATACTTGTCAATATCACCATTTTTCTTGTACTTAATTCGATAAACCCATTTGCATCCAATAGGTTTTACATGTTAAGGACAATCAAAAAGTTGCCAAGTATTGTTGTCTTGAACTGCCTGATATTCATCAACCATTTCTTGTTGCCATGCTTTATGTTTTACTGCCTCTTGATAAGAAGAAGGTTCAATAAAATCATTTGCTATCAAAGAAAAATTGCCTTCATTTTGTTTTGATCCCCTTGTTCCTGTTTTGTTTTGTTCATTAGGCCTTGCATCTTTCAAAATTTGAACTGCCCATTTTGGCAATTGATGTTCACTGGTTTGGGCTTGAGCAACTACAGGTTCTGGGGGCGGAGAGTCATTTCCAAAAGAACTGCTGCTGCTAGGAGAGTTGGATGAACTGCTAGAAGATCTGGATGGCGCTGATGAATCATCATCAGATGAAGGAAATTCAAGTTCATACCAACTTGGTGAATTTGGTTGACTTTGTAAATTTCCATGTCTTTTATCAGTTTTTGTTTTCTAACTTTTGAAGAATACTTTCAACTTCTTCAACACTCTTTCTCTCATTTTCATCAAAGATCACATGTCTGCTTACAATAAATTTCCCATTCAAAAAAATTCGGTACCCTTTCTTCTCATCAGAATACCCGATCATTGTGCACTTTAAGCCTTGTGCATCAAGCTTAGTTTGTTTTTCCTTGGGAACTAAGGCATAACAAATAGATCCGAAAAATCTGAGATGCTTAACCCATGGTTTGAATCCAAACCATGCTTCATAAGGTGTGATTTCATCTAAAGAAGCTATGGGAGATCTGTTTCTCAAGTAGATAGTGGTATGAACTGCTTCAGCTCAATATGAAGGACTTAAATTTTTGAAAGTTAACATAGTTCGCGCCATTCCTAACAATGTACGATTCATTCTTTCTACTACCCCATTTTGCTGCGGAATGTAGACATTGGTAAGATGTCGTTTTATTCCATTTTCCATGCAATACTTTTTGAGTTCATTTGAAGTGAATTATCCATCGTTGTCAGTGCGAAGAGTGCCAATCTTCTCCTTTACTTCATTTTCAATAAGATTATGAAAAGTTTTGAACTTTTCAAATTCTTCTGACTTTTGCTTCAGGAAATAGACCCATGTCATCCTGCCAAAATCGTCAATAAAAAGTAAAAAATATCTGTAACTTCCAAGTGAAGTTGGGAAGGGTCCACAAATATCACTGTGAACCAGCTGCAAATGCCTGTCTGCTCGCCAAGAACTGGTGGGAAAAGTCTCTCGATCTTGCTTTCCAAAAATGAAAGATTCACACTTTGCATTTTCCCTTTTGAAGGTTGGAAGTCCTTTAACCATGCCTTGTTTTTGTAAATGAGAGAGACTGTCAAAGTTGAGATGGCCATATCTGACATGCCATAATTTGATTGGTGAAATATCTCTACTTGCTGCACCTGCAAAGTCAGAATGTCTTGGAATAACTATCCCTTTCATCCTTAACAATTTTCCATCTTCATAACCTGTCATTACTATTTGCATGTTTTGTTTGACTGAGTAGATTTTAACTGAGCCATCTTCCATAATCACTGTATGCCCTGCTTGTCGAATTGTGACTAAGGACAACAAATTTTTCTTGAATTTTGGGACATACCATACATTATAAATCATTCTTTCTCCGATGCCTGGTAAAAAAAATTTAACTACACCTTTGCCTGAAGGAGTATGTTTGGTTTTGTCAGCAAGATAGATTGAATTCAGATGAAATTATTTGAAACTCCAGAAGAATTCACGTCGAAATGTCATGTGTTGAGTTGCGCTTGTATCAAGAATCCATGCATCTTCATAATCACTGCGAAGAAAGTTTGAAACCTGTAAAGTTGTTGCTTCTGTGTTTGTGAAAACATATTCGGAACTATCAGGATCATCTTCATCATTTGCAAACTGTGCTGAGTTTGGATGAAACTTAGAAAATTTCTCAATATAAGTTCTACAATCTACTGCATAATGACCAACTCTGTTACATCACCTGCAAACAATTTGACTCAAATCGGTGCCTCTTCCCTGAGACTGTCCTCGGCCTCTGATTTTTCCTATGTTTTGAGTTTGTCCTCTTCCTGGACTCTGTCCCGTGCCTTGCTGATATCCTCTGTTTTGATTGTTGCCTCTTCCTTGAAAATTATTTTTGCTTGAATTGGAGCCTTTGTTGGAATTGTTTCCTCTATGTTGACTGCGACCACGACCTTGCGCTGCTTGATTTGGATTGAAATTACCTCTTCCTTTGTTTCTGGAATTGTCAGCCGAGGAGTTGCTTAAACCAGCTTTGGTGAGGAAGACATCTTCCCCAATCTGCTTCTTATTCCCGAAATTTTTATCACGCTATGCTAACATGTCACTCATTTCATCAAATTTGACCTTCTCTAACTTTCCAGTGACTTGAAATTTTTCCAAAAAATGAGTATATGATGATGGCAATCCAGCAATTAAAATTGTAGTTAAGAAGCTTTCATCAACAACTTGAAAACCAGCATTGATGATTTCTTGCTTAATGTTTTTAAGTCGTGAAATGTACTCAAGGACATCACCACCTTCAGTTAATTTCTGTGGAAGCAATTTTAATTGAAGATCAACCTTCTTTGATTCAGGTTGTGTATCAAAGAGATCTTGGAATGTATGTAAAGTAGCCCATGGATCTGAATAATTCTCAATGTGTATGTACATTTCATTACTAACTGAAGCTTTTATAAGAGCTAATTCCTTGGCATATTTTATTTCCCATTTTTCAAGTGAATATGGATCTGTTGGTTTATTTGGCTTAATGTTTCCATCACAAATGCCATGCCACAATTCATTAAAAATAAGAGTGCTTTCAATTAGACGTCTCCATGTCTTATAGGATTTCACTCCTTCTAGTTTATTAGATTTAGAGAACAGATTAATTAACTTTGACATTGTAGTGTTGAAGCAGTGCACCAAAAGAATCAAGCACAAAAAATTGAGCAACTCATCACACGAAACACGCCACACAAGAAACGATCTATCAGGGTTTGGCCTTGACCCTCGTATAGTCGTTGAAATAGGATAAAAATTACTGAGCTTTGCACTTGGCTCTAGTCAATTTCTCAAATATTTACAAGGTAACTTTCAAAATTTTGACTTTTACAATGATTCTCTTACACAATCTGGTAAAAAAAAATGTTACCCCACCTCAAAGTAAAATTACTTTGAGTCACACTTATCTCTCCACAAAAAAATTACAAAAAATCTCCTTATTACTCCAAAAAAATATAAATAACCTTATTACTCCATAAATGTTACAAAGTCCTTATTACTCCAAAACAATATTACAATGTTCTTCAAAAAAAAATAAATTACAATGTTCTTACAAAGTGCTACTTCACCTTATTTCTCCAAAGTGCTACTTCACTTTATGATCCCAATGCCAATTTTAATTTAAAAAAATATATATATATATATATAACTTCAATGGGTGCACACATGAAAAAGTGGCGTAGTGTCTGTTAGAGGTCTAATATTCGGTGTTGAAGTTATTGTGTTATGCTTCCACAATGGAATACAGGCTCATGAAGCCTTGCACTTGCTTCGCAAACCAAGCTCTTTAGAATTGTGTGGAGGCACCAGAGTTTTGTAACTGCGTGGAGTTACCAGCTCTTTATAATAGTGTGGAGGAACCGGAGTCAAAAGAAGCACTCCATCATTCCAATCGGTTCCTTGCAAGCCTATTGTTCTAGACACTGCTGTAAATGCAATTGAGTTTCCATCTCTTGAAAATCATTTAAAGAGAGAAGAAAAGAATGAAAAAATAATAAAACAAAAGGAGCTTGTGCGCTTGTTTGAAATTATAGTTCAGAATGTAACAGATCTATCAGAAACCTGCAACGTCAAGACTGAACTAAAACAAGAAAGTTGTAGTTGAGATTTTATGGCTGCAATTAGATCTGCAATTGGATGGCCGCAGTCGAGTTTCATTTCAATAAGTTGTTGAAATGAAAAGGTTGCAATTGGATTTCAGAGTAAGTTGAAATGAAAAGGCCGCAAGTCTGAATCTCTTCTGAATCTCGGAGCCGAAGCCTAGGAGCTCGATGTGTTGAGCATATCACAGGACCATCTATGATATTTGTGCCAAGACGTGCTGAACAGATCGCAGGAACATCTAGGATATTTGTGCCAAGACGTGTTGAGCAGATCGCAGAACCAATATGAGTAGCATTGGAACCAGGTATGATTTTTCAGTTACAACATTATCCCCTCATGGACAAGTCTTTCAAATAGAGTATGCAACAAAATCTGTTGATAATAGCGGATCTGTGATTGGCATAAAGTGCAAAGATGGGATTTTTTTGGGTGTGGAGAAGCTCAATGCTTCTAAAATGCTACTAGAAGGAGTTTTATGGTTGGATTTTTGAATTTGGTAGAAACCGTTACACAAATTTTGCATTTGTTCTTGATAATAAAATGATTTTAGAATTTACAAATCTGAAATCAATAATAAAATTTCTGTTTCTTTTAAACCAAAAAACTTGACAAATTCCATACCAATCATTTGTTGATCAATTCAATGGATTTTTCCAAGAAATTGTAGAGCTGGAATCTCCTCCTCACATCTACTGCAACATTACCGTAGCTTTGATACCACAATAATGGCCAAAGTGTCCTCAGACATGTAATCTTATTAATCAGAAAAACAATTACATTTGGAATTATGCAAGAGTTTACATCCGAACAACAAAAACACTCTTGCAATGAGATATTTATATGCTCAATGTCCTAACTACCACTAATTATGGATCACTTATTAAATAACAAGTGTCCACTTACATTAAATGCTATTCCAAATAACTAGCTAACAAAAATCCAAAGATACAACACATTTGGAGAGTCATATCTTGTTACAACAATATGCTAATTCTAAATGTCTCCATAAAATAATTAAATATTATAGAATAATAATTATTAATTTAATATCTTAAATTAATAATTATTTTATTCCAACTTTATAACCTATGATAATATTTTATTTTTGGATCATCTAACATGAGGTGTCCTTTCTGGTTATGATGCGGTAGTTGCGCAGTTCTGTAACAATGCCTCAGTGCTTGACTTGACCCAGCTTTCATGCTTCCCACAATGCCACTATATGTTCTTCTTCCTGACTCTCCCTATGCCTTTTGTGTTTCGAGCATTGTCATCATGTCACCTGCTACCCGACTCTGTCTCTTTTGCATGTGGGTACTGTGTTTAATATTCTCTTCTCCTTTTCTCTGTGTCAGGTCACTTACCCGAGTGTCTCTTCCATGTTTTTCCTATTTCTTCATAAAATGGTGCACAAACCTCATAACCCTGGACTTGAAATCCTTTAGAGTTCATCTTGGAACCACATCGCATCCATGCCAACATCACACTTCACATTTCGTTGTCTTTAAATTTTCCTTAGCACTTATATTTTAATACTTGCGATGTGCGTTGCGCAATCAGGTCTCACCAGGCATCGCACATCGCACTTCACCACACTTACCTCCTGCGGTTATCCTTTAAAACTTGGATTTGAAATTTGTGATCGGGTCCCACCACATCACACATCCCACTTTGGCGATTATAACACTTACCCTTTGCAGTTAACTTTTAAAACTGGCATTGTGCGGTATGTGATTTAATCTCTGTCCTCCATCACTTTGCTCCAGTTTTTCTCTTTGATCACGACCATCTATTTTTCCCTTTGTGCGTCCTCCAAAACTACTCTTATGTTTTTAAGGGAAATGTGCCCTTTCTCTGCCTTCGGGAAATTAATTTGTTTTCTCCATGGTGTAACCCTCCTGAGCTTATCTGTTGTTTTGCCGTGCTATTTCCTCCTGAGCTTGTGAATGAGCTCAAATCAACCTTGTTCAGTGTGTAATGTTCTGAACATGCCCATCAATCTGGCTCTTGAGCTATTTTGCACATGAATGAGCTTGAATTGACCCACCTTCACATCTCATCATGTAATGTTAATGTACAACCATATAAATCAAAATTCTTCTATGACACACAAAATTTTACATTTTCTATCATATATGCTTTTTTGGTGTTTTGAAAAATATTTCAGAAGTAAATGAAAATGAGCCACAACATTTGGCTCCACCTGGGGATAGTGCTTTTTTCCACATAAGCGTTAAGAACCATAGTTTAGTGCCTTATCCATTGGGCATGGAGTCAAATGTTTCTTGGTGACATATGAACAATGATAAATCTGATATTTACAATGGTGGAATGCTTACTTTTAATGCTGGAAAAATGCTTCAGATACTTCCTGTTCACAAGCAGTTGTACTGAATCTCCATCTAGATCTTCTAAAATGAATGTGTTATTTGACCTTGCCTCAGAGATTTTGTACGGACCATACCAAAGAGGGTCAAATTTACCATGCTTCCCCTTTTATTCTCATCTCGTGTCCCATCTCAGTACCAAATCTCCTACTTGAAATAGAACTTCTTTTTCTTTTTTGTCAAATATAGACTTAATATTTTCGTAATAATTAATCAAGTTATCCCTAACTTTGTTTCTATTTTCACTTGATTCAATTATTTTGTTCAATCTTCTTACCAGAGATTTAGGTTCTTCCTAAGCTTCTTGAAGGAAATAAATCACTAGTTTAGCCAGCTCAGTAAAAAATAGTGCTTGAGTT
Organism: Pinus albicaulis; assembly: GCA_034641835.2. NCBI lineage: Eukaryota > Viridiplantae > Streptophyta > Pinopsida > Pinales > Pinaceae > Pinus > Pinus albicaulis. The sequence continues at coordinate 59,411,092 of CM076576.1, forward strand.
CCATAAAACAGTTCGTAGGGAGACTTTCCAATAGATCTCCTGGTAGTGACTCGAACTGTCTAGAGGGAAAACCTAAACTTCATATCCCAATACTTTTGATTCTCGGTTATCGTCTTCTTCAAGGTTCTGAGCAATGTCTTATTGGAACACTCTGCCAATCCATTCCCTTGGGGATGATATGCTTTGGAATGTGATAAAATTACATTATATGTTTGACAGAAATTAATGAAACAAGAAGAGTTGAATACATAAGAATTATCAGTCACAATTTTAACTAGACATCTGAATTTGCGGAAAATGTTTTCCTCCATAAACGTCATCACTACTTGGTCATTCGCCTTCTTAGTGGGTATTTCTTCAACATATTTTGTAAAATAATCAGTGGCAATCAGAATCCACTTGAACTGTCCACTTGATGGTAGAATTATCTCTCCAATAAAATCCAATCCCCATTTCATGAAAGGTTCTTCAATAAATACTGGGATGAGAGGTAATGGAGAATTTTTTTTTCTTTTAAGCAAACAACTGACACTTCTGACAACTTCTGACCAGTCTATAAAAATATGGAAACAGGGTTGGCTAATATAATCCTAACTAGATAATTTTATGAGCAGTGACCTTCCAGCTATAATTTCCTCCACACATAATTTGATGACATTGTTTGGTGACTTCAATAGATTCTCCTTCAGTCAAACATAACAGCAAAATGCCAGCAGGATCTTTCCGATATATCTTTTCTTCTACGATAACATATGGCTGAGACTTGATCTTTAGAGCTTTGTATTTTTTTCTATTTAATGAATTTGGATAGGAAAAGAAACACAGGTAACGCACAATATCTTTATACCAATCAGAGCACAAAATTTTGTATTGAATACCTATTTTAGACTTGCTTTGACCTTCTTCATTAACAAATCCATCCACTAGTGCCAATAGATTAATTCCCAAGGCTTGAAAATTTGTCTCTGTCAATAGCTTCGCTAACTCCTGTCCCTTGACCATCTTCGTGGGTTTGATGTCGAAATAATACTCTTGGATTTTTTCTATCCACTCCCCCCTTTTTCCTTCAGCATCACTTTGGACCAGCATGTATTTCACAGCAAAATTAGGAACATAAGAAGTTATTTGGGAATGTAACACATAAGTCTTGAAGGCTTTCAGTGCTTTAACCAAAGCATATACTTGTTTCTCCAGAATATTGTATTTGAGCTCAGCATCTTTGATAAATTTACTGAAAAATGCAACATGTTGCTCCTTAATATCTTCATTTTTCTCCAACAACACAACAACAATAGTAGTGGGGGATACAAATGAGAATACCTAAAAGGCCTTTTGATAGTATCGACTAATTAGAACTAGAGATTCCTGTAGTGATTCCTTTATTCTAGCAAATGGATCTCTTGTTTCCTTATTACATTTCACTTATGCATTTTGCTTCAACATATTTGTCATACTTCTCACAATCTCGGCATAATTGGGCACAAATTTCCTCAGAAAGTTTATTTTTCCTAGGAATATCTGGATATCTTTATTTCTTCTGGGTAAAGGAATCATCTGAATGGCTTCCACCCTTGTTTGGTCAATCTTTACTCTTTTTTTAGAAACTATATGACCCAATAATTTAGCTTCTTCTAAGGAAAATAAATATTTCTTGGGATTTAATGACATACCAAACTTTATGCACTTTTGATTTTTTTTTTTTTGTAAATTCTCCAAGTGTTCCTTAGGAAATAGTTACATCATCCAGATATATAACTACAAACTTGTCACCAATGAAGGCTATGTCCATGTCCCTCTGAAATGTTGCACCAACGTTCATAAGGCCAAATGGAATCCTTGCATACATGAAGGTGCCCCAGGGCATCGTGAAAGCAGTTTTCTTCTGATCTTCTTTTTCTACTACTTTCTGATTATACCTAGAAAATTCGTCCACCATAGACAACCTGTGACCTCCTGTCACCTTCTGTAAGACATAATCCATTTCTGGCAAAGGATAATTGTCTTTTAGAGATGCTCGGTTCAAGTTCCTGAAGTCTACACACAATATTATCTCTCCATTCTTCTTTCTTACATGGACCAGATTAGAAATCCAGTCCGAATATCTGAGAGGGACTATAAGTTTTGTCTGCAACAATTTCTTCACTTATTTTTCGATTAGAGCTAACAAAAATGGATTGATCTATCTGAGCTTCTGTCTATTTGGTTTGATTCCTTCTTTAAATGGAATCTTATGTTGAATTCTTCTTTTGTCATATGTTTTCAGGTCTTCATATGACCAAGAAAACACATCCATATATTTCTTAAAAATATTGATGTATCTCTCTTTGTAGTTTTTGGGAACTCCTTTGAAAAATTTCACTATTTTGGGTTCTTTCTGAGCTCCCAAATTACAATCTTCCATATTTTCTTCTTGATGTGTTTCCTTTGAATCAAAAGCAACATCATTAGAATCGAATAATATTTCAAGGGGAACCCACACTTTAGGGAGCACATTATCTTTCAATTGGATAATCTTTTGTTCAACTATTGATTTCTTAAAGTTTCTTATTTGTACTTTCTGCTCTGTTTGTTATTCCTCTTGGTCTATCTCAGTATCTACAAAGTTTCCAATCATTGTCAGGAACTGATTTATTTGTTCATCATCATCAAATACCTGCCAATGTTTCACATTGTCAGGGATGGAACGTCTATGTCTAATTTCAATTTCATACCTTAACCTTGGATTTATTGGAGGTTTGAAGGTGCTGACTGCAACTGCTAAAGAATCTGTCAATATATTCTCCTCCCTCAGAATAAAATAAATATTGAAGGCTTAAAAATAGTTTTCTATCAGATCCCAAACTTCATTCCTATATGATCTTAACCTGGTATGCTTGGTTTGAAAGTGGTTTTTAATCTTCCTTATTATCAATTCGGAGTCACCAGAAATTGAAATGCATTGAACTCCCATATGTTTAGAAAATTGAATGCATGAGATTAAGGCCTCATACTCAGCCACATTGTTTTTGAATCAAATTCTACTTTAAAAGAGAAAGGCATGAGGTTACCTTCTGGTGATATCAGCAAGAATCCAACACCTGCGCCTTCCTTGGAGTAGGCACCATCAAAGTACACTTATAAATATTCTTTGAGTGTAGCTCATTATTTACAACTACTTAAGAGAGATTATTCCATGTGTCTTTAGAAAATTCTGCATCTGCATGCAGCATAAAACAAGAAATATATTATTTTTCTTAACTATAAATGGGGGAATTTCCTACATCTTTCTTGGAGCTGGTCTTCAAAAACCTTGTTTCCCTATACAATCTCCTTTCTTTCCAATTAAAAAATGGAATGATAGCGTAATTGAAATCTAATTTTAGAACACCTCCCAAATTTTCTCCCCAAGATCTTAATAAGAGCATTCCAAACCTAGCTGGAATGCCAGTGACCACTACATCCATGACTATACTCTTTGCTGGGATTTGCGCCAAAGAAAATACTACATCTTTAATTAACCCAACACATTTCACCCTTTTTGAATCAAATGAATACAAATCCCTATAAGGTTTGGTAATCTGCAAGTTTATTTCCTTCATAATAGACAATGGCATGATATTATGGGATGCTCTTGAGTCCAACATGCAATCATGTAGAGTAAAATCATGAAGCAACAGATAAATATAGAGGGGTGGAACGGAATGATATACTTGTTCTACATGAGGGCCAAAGGTGACCACTAAATTTTCTTCTTGTAAGTTCATTGTGTCACTTATATCTTCCATCTGTGTCAGATTAATAAATTCTGAAATTTCTTTTTTGTAAGATGGTATTTTAGCTAATTCTAGAAGAGGTACCTGAATTTTAACCTTCTCCAACTCTTTTTACAAATTGAAAGCATGATTTTTCTTAACATTATTTTCAAGTTCTTCTTCACTCTTTCTAAAATTTTCCGCTTGTTTGGGTACAGGAACAAGTATCTCCAAAATATTAGTGTTAACTGATTTGTTCTAGGAAGATTCACTATGCTGCACATTTGTTCTCTGAAGTGAATTTACAAGTTGTTTACCCTTACTGACCTTTTTCACAGGGTCCTTTTGTTGTGGAGTTTCCATTAGAGGAGGAATGGAACCTTGTTGTTCACCTTCATTATCTTTAACTCTAGAGATCTTTCTAGACCTTAACTCATACTGTTAATGTAACTCAGCTTGCATGGAATATGTGAATTGCCTACAGTATTCATCCATTTCATCTTGATCAAAATATACTTCATCTTCAACAGATTCTCCCTCACAATCTTCCTCTTCATCGTCTTATATTGTATACATAGAAAATACCTGATCCTCGGCCTCTCTTTGGTCATCTTCTGCTGGCTCTCCAGGTGTTTCTTCTATATACAATGGTGCTTGAACTTGGTTTTGATCTCTTCTTTCCCTCTGCAAAATTTGCAGGGGCTATCTTCTGAATTGAGGGTTAAACCCCCCTCGGTTTGGTTGTACTTGTATTAGGGAGTTTTTATTTTCCAATTCCATATTCACTAGCTTATTTGTCAAATTTTCTATCACCTTTGTCATATCTTCAATTCTTAGATCTTGTTATGATTCTTCTTTTGCTTTCCCCTTCTCTTGGACTGGCTATTTCCCTTTTGCCTTTCTAGTTGTAGTCATATTAGCTTCGATCTCTAGAGCATCTGTCTATATCTTCTCAAGATTAGGGCCTCTTCTTTGTCTCAATTTAAAGCTAAAATAAACTTCAAAATCCTAAGAAAAAACTACCTTTTCTCCTACAAGGGGAAGGGGGGGAGGCTTCATCTCTATAGGTAAACTATTGTACAATTTGTTGAATATTTTTACAAACTCAAAAATGATTTCATTAGGCCTTATTTTAATTGCATTAAATTGTGTCAATGAGTACCCATGATCTCTCTTTTCTCCCCATATCTGAGTGAATTTAGTTTCTAAATCTTCCCAATTATTTATTGAACCATTTGGTAAACCTTTGAACCATTTTCTAACCTATCCATCTAGAGACTGCACAAATAGTTTGATCACAACATTAAGATGTTCTACATTTAAAATCTCAGCAAAAGTGAAAAACAACGATAAATGTTGTTCTGTAGTTACTTCATCTTATCCAATGAAACAAGGAAGTAATTTGAGGTATTCTTTAGGCATGGAATTCGTTGGTTGTGCAAGATTTAGTGGAGCATATCTATTCAACAAAAAAGGTGGTTCTGCCATATTTACACCTTGGTTAACTATTCCTTGGTTCGTTGAGGTTGATGAACCTTCTGTGAAATTTAATGAAGGTGGTGAGAAGACTAATATGGGAGTGGGTTGATGAACAATGGTAGAATAACCAAAAACTATATTTGGTTGAGCTTGAGTGAAGGTAAAGGAAACAGACTCGAAAGAATGACGTCCTTCAAACTTAGGTTCTTCAAAATGAATGGGTGTGGAAGGAGAATCTTGTTCCAAGAAAGAGAGTTCCTTGGAAATATCTTCAAACAAAAGGTTGTGAGAACTGCTTCCAAGAGCAGACAATGTAGGATCGGGTGTTGAAGGGGTTTCTAGGTTTTTGAGCCTTTTTAGAAACCAATCCTTTTGGTTCTGGAAAAGCAGGCTCTATCTGTTGTGAGGTATCTAATCTCATGTGAGGCCTTTTGAAAGCCATAATTTTGAAAATAACGAATGCAGCCCGATATTTCATCCTCACTGAAAAAGAAGAGGAAATAATGTGAAAAACCTAGGGAAAAATAAACTTTGTTTCTTCATCCCTGGAAACGGTGCCAGAAAATGTTGTATCTCAAGAAAAAATCCCTTGGCTGTGGTAATGAATCAGTGCTTAAGACATTTTGTAAATGTATGTCAAAATTACAGTATCAAATGGCCTCTGTTTAACACCTTTGGAATTTAATTACTTAATACATTCAATAATATGATATAATGAAAGCCTTCACAACCATAAAATGTTGATATTTGAATGAAATGAAAAGAAGAACTCTAAGGGAAACTCAAAATGATATGTTGAGAAATAAAATCTATCACTTTTAAGTTTCGAAAGAAATTCATGGAGTGAGAGGAAACTCGAAATAATATGTTGTAAACACATAATATATAACTTTAAAATTTCATCAGGGGTTTGTGAAGGGAGAAGAGATGAAGTGAAAGAGCGCAAATTAAGGTTACTTAACTCTTACTCACAGATGTAATTAAGAGACCAACTACTACATTACGTCACTTCATTCAAAGAGGAATCAACACAAAGCAAAATTGGAAAGATATATCAACATCAATAGGTGTAGGAAACTTGATCTTCTTTAATTTATTTCTCAGAAATTTCAGTACCAAATTAACATTCAACCAGAAGTCCAAACTCAGAACCCTTTTTCTTTATTTCTATCTACTTAAATACATCAAAGTAGTTTCCAAGTGTTGAACTTCTTGAAACTAGTCGACTACCTAAACTGTTAAGATTACTTATGAAATCATACCAAGAAAAAAAATTGAAACTAGAAATATTGCTTGTTTTGTTGAATCTGATGTTACTGATGCGTTCCACCAAAGTGTTCAGGTGTCCTTTCTAGTTATGATGTAGTAGCTGCATAGTTTTGTAACAACACCTAAGTTCCCGACTTGACCTAGTTGTTGCACTTCCCACAGTGCCACTATATGTTCTTTTGCCTGACTCTGCCTATGCCTTGTTCATTTTGAATGCTGTCATCATGTCACCTGCTACCCGAATCTGCCTCTTCTTCACGTGCCTACTATGTTTAGTCTTCCTTCTCCTTTACTCTGCGTTGGGTCACTTACTCGAGTCTCTCTGCTATGTTTTTCCTATTTCTACATAAAATGGCAAACATACGTCATAAGCTCGGACTTGAACCCCTTTAGGTTTCATCTTGGAACCACATCACAATAGTGCCAAGATGGCACTTCACATTTCCTTTTCTTTAACTTTTCCTTAGCACTTATCTTTTAAAACTTGTGACGTGTGCTTTGCGATCGAGTCCTACTTGGCATCATACATCGCACCTCGGTGACTTTATCTCTTACCTCCTTCGGTTATCCTTTAAAACTTGTGATTTATGATTTGCGATCGGGTCCCACCGCATCGCACATCGCACTTCGACTATTATAAAACTTACCCTTTACACTTGACTTTTAAAACTTGCAATGTGCAATATGCAATTTAATCTCCGTCGTCCATCTCTCCGCTCCAATTTTGCGCTTTGATCCTAACCATCTATTTTTCCCTTTGCGCCTCCTCCAAAACTCTTAATTTTTTAAGGGAAATGTTCCCTTTCCTTGCCTTCAAGAAATTAATTTGTTTTCTCCATGGTGTAACCCTCCTAAGCTTATCTGGTGTTCTGTCGTGCTAGTCCCTCCTGGGCTTGCAAATGAGCCTGACTCAACCCTGTCCGGTGTGCAATTTTCTTAACGTGCCCATCGATCTAACTCTTGAACTGTTCTGCACGTGAATGAGATTGACTCGAACCACCTTCACATCTCATCACGTAATTTTAATGTACCAACATATAAATCAAAATTATTCCACGTCACACAAAATTTTACATTTTCTATCATATATGCTTTTTTACCATTTTGAAAAATATTTCAAAGGTAAATTAAAATGAGCCACAACATCACACATGAGTTTAAATAGACACTCCACATCAGACATGTCTTGGATACATAACAAGGCTACACCAGTCCATATAAACCACCACATCAAATGGGTATCGGATACATCATTAGTACCATATAAACCATTTCGTCATATATTTATTTATTCATCTGGGATTGTGTTGAGCCTTTCTTGGTCCTCGTGTGAAACCATGACACCATTTAAAACACCCTACAATTAAAATACTTGCAACCTATATTTCCAACACCATTGATCACTTGGGCTAGGAACAAATTGCTTGATCAACCATCAAAGATGCACACTAGTTAACAAATTTTGTGTTTCACCCCTTTCATTCCATTACAAACTACTTTACTTCTAGTAAATGTTTATCCTTATCTAGTGATATTTTGACCAAGTGTCATATACAAACAAAAAGGTACCAGAGAGCACTATCAAATTAAATTATTTGTGATTTTATTTGATCAAAATAATTTTGAAAAATTGTTAGTAAACTTTAGGATAATATTTATAGGGATCAAGTTCAAACTATCCTTCCTTCTTAATCCAAAGGAATTTGACCAAGGGTAGCATATCACTGAAAGATCTCAGCAAGAATTTCACAACCAGACTATCTACATACTTTATTTATCATCATAAATTCAACAAAAAATTTAGCAATATTCAAGCCATATTTTACATCACTGATGTGTGATATTTCAAGGCATCGTACCTTCAATACATCATACTTATTTTAACATTAATGGCATTGGTTTTCATCAATGAAAAAATTATCCCCAACACCCTAACTCATCAAGAATTCACCAAAGAACCTCATAATTTGTCCAATAGTTGCAAATTTCTCTTACAACCTCTTTTCTTCCCCTCTTTTTGTAACTTTTTTTGTGTCTTTCAACAAACATGACTAGACTCCTAGAGGTCCATTATTATTAGGGATTTAGCTAGATCTAGACGTGTCATGCTTATATTTGAAATATGCGTGCCCTAGTAGGAAAACCTGATTATTTGATAGAGTGAAAAGATATTTCCCTTTCAATTCATTTTATGCTTTCAAGAGGTTCAGTCCATCTAATTCCATGTCTTCAACTTCTTCTGGAAGAGAATCATCTCCTTTAGGGACAGAATGAAGGATGATTGGAGGAAGGGGTATCAATACAAAAGAGTCATGGGGTTGTAGACTTGAGGATGATAGGATTACAGGATCGACAAAGAGGTTTCTAAAGGCAACGAAAGATTCTCCTCAGAGACATGAGGACCCATTCGGTCTTTCATCTCCATGTCAATCAATTGCTCATATTCGTTTTTTTCATTAACCCCAAATGATGCCAATGAGTAATATCTATTTTCCTGCACACGTTTTTTCTTCGACGGGTCTTGCTATGGGCAAGGGGTTTGTTTTTTCACTCATTATGCTTCACATGAGTAAATGCATCATTGGTTTGATTTAGGGGTGATTCAAGGGTCTCATTTATGGTCACTAGGGGGAGATTTCACTACAAGCAACAATATTTTTGACACCTCCAACACCAAAAAGGATTTTTCTCATAGTGAAGTGCCTATTTGTTATGCAGAATTATGATCTACGGATAAATCAAATTCCCTAAGTGTGGTGCTAGGAACTTAGGACAACGTATTAAAGACTTTGTTATCACTTTCTCTAATAGTAAATAAACAAACAGAAAGAAAGAAGAACTTACTTGTGATCCAAGTGCTTCCTATTCTTCTTATGTTGCTTTTTTTGTAGCCTCCAATCCAACTTAAATCACTAGATTGATTCCTGCAAGTATAAACAGAGAATAGCAAAGATATTGCAATATCCAAATTCCTATTTATCTTAATCAGTTAAATCAATTAAACATGAAACATATATACCATTCAAGGGTCCATTGCATGAGAAATAGAAACATAAAAAGATACATATATGGGAAAATGAGAAGAAATATTTATTAAAGAGTAGAAGGGGGAGGTTACAACCAATGATCGATTTGATATCACCAGCTCCAGCTTCATCCCAGCCTCATTACATTCAACATTTCACCAACAACATATCACTTCTTTCACTCTCTCAATTGAGAAGCTAACAACATTTCTTTATTGAAATTCTTCCTTCCCTAGCACTAGGATCTGTGCTCAATTTATAGGGAAACTGAAGGTAGTTTCTCAATCAATGACTTTCTAATAATAGGCAAGACATGTTTCAAAGCTCAAAGGTGTTTTATGGACACCTGGATTCAAATTTTGACACATATGGACTCTTTTAGAAGGTACTGTCAACGTGGAGATTCCAGAAAAATAAGAATTTATCTCCCATTTGACCAACACAGCGTTGAATGTCAGGAAGTGTATTGCAGTGCACCATTGAATGGAGGGAACTGCATATGAAATGCATGTAGTCCCTTGAGAGGCAGCGTTGGTGAGCTCATAAGTGATATAACATATACTTCAAACCTTGGATATCTCACAATAAAAGTCATGAATGATTTGTTCTTCTCTTAGGGCATATAGAAATTGAAATGATAAGGGATGATAGATCCTATTTCATTGATCCTAGGGATGATTTCCAGTTTGACCAGGTCATGGGGGATGATGTCCAAATTGACCCATAACAGTTGTCCCCTAAAGAATGAATTCAGAATAATAAAAATATTTTGAATGAGATGATTTACGATGTGATGGGTTGGAACTAAAGTAGAGTAGTGACCTGCATAAATCTTAAAATACATTACATCATGATATTTTCATCTTAATCACGAATTGTTGAGTGAGGAATTCCCATGCTCATCACATAAACTATCTAATAACATGTACATAGTGCAGAAAGTCATCTACATTGGAATGTTGCCCAATACAAACATGCCTACAGATATAGGCCCATGTTCGGATGACGATCTATAGGTAAGGTCACTATACAGATGATGTGTACAAAAATCCTGAAATCGTAACTCAGATGGCTGAAACTGGATCTGGGGTCTTCTTATCTCGTTCACTTGATCATTCGGGTACAAGTCTAGCCATGCGAATATATGATTTGAAGTCGAACATGGTAAGACATTGTTTGACTACCATTCAATGATGTGAGTTGTTAAAAAATGCAAAAGAACCACCATTGATGTTAATGGATATCAAGGTACTACAATATATTTCATAAGGCATGAATAGATGATTTGATTTCGAACGCCAAACAAAATCTTTTTGTCAAATGTCAGGAAGCGAGGATCTTCTCGATGTTGTAACAAGCCTCATGGTACTGGAAGGTGATGTTTCTAAGTAAACTTCCTGGATGATAATTTGATGTCAAAAAGAAGCCACCTTATCGTGAAATGGGAGGTACGGATTTTGGAGACAAAATGTGCCTTGATATTTAAATGGTCACGAACGACTATCATGAGAATGAAGGTTTATGAGTATTGTAGAAGGATGCGTATTCACTAGATGACTTCTCTTGAACATATCAGCGACATTGAGATGAGTTGGCCGCATTAACTCGAAATCAAAGTGAAGGTATGATGAACCATAGGTATGAATGAATTGTCAAGAATATTACCTAACCCAAATAGACACGATGATGGGGTGAAGTTTCATGTTCAAGAGTGACTTGCTACCATAAAAATTTTGTTCACTTTCCCAAATTTTCCCCGATCATTTGTTGACCAGTACCTCTTTATTTTTTAACAATATTAAGGAGGATAACATATTCCTAATCTGTAATTCAACCCTTCAGGTGAATATGCATCGCTATTTAATAATTTAAAGAGTCTAGAGATAAATGAAACTCAATTCTTGCCATGATTGACAATCCCATTGCTATTTTATGTTTGAACGAGCCTAACGACAGTGACAACCCGGTCATTTTTCATATTTAGAGAGTTTTAAAAATAGGAAAAAAGAAAACTCCATGAGTCCTTTTTCGTAAAGTTGTCACTCAGATCTGAAAAAGTGTAAAATAATATTTGAGAGAACCTCCTAGCCATGTTTGACTAAGGTTTTTCTTTTTCATAAATAATCTATCTCAGTCTGGAAAAGGGTTAAAATTATAGTGAGTAGATGGCAATTCATTTACTTTTATGAGCTTGAAAAGACAAGTGCTCAACAATCTTTTCACATTATCAGAGTTTGAAAAGAGCTAAAATAAGACTCCAGGGGTTCCTTTTTCGATGTTATCGAAGCTCAAAAAATAGATAAAAGTGTAATTCAAGTCCTTTTTCATTTTTATCAAAGCTCGAAAAATAAGGATAAAATATTCTTTGTGGTCAAATCATTCTTGGAATAAATGTGCATGACTAATCTGCTATGTCAACTGTAAACTTGTTCAGAACTACATCAAATGGATTAAAAATAATTGTTTCATGATAAAAAATGAATAAAACCATAGTCACAACAATAAATACGATTTGCAAATAATAAAATGGCTAATTAAAAAGTTTTACTATTCATTGTTACCATTTGAAAGTTACTATTTTCATTTTAGAGCTCTGAACCTATTTTTTCCCCCGAACTTCAGCAGTTGATTGGGTGAAATTGGTAAGAATGTTTTGATTTCCCCCTACGAGAGCACTTGCCCCACAAGCTTCATTTCATTCACCTAAGTAGACTACTCATTTCTAATAGATCGATGGAATGAAGGTTCATTATAGGGGAGGATTCGTTTCATTTTTAACGAGCTTGATACATAAAAAGAAGTATGCTCATGACCTGTTTCATTTTTTAACAAGGTTGACATAGTAAAACAACTATCCTCATGGTCTGTTTCATTTTTTAATGAGGTTGACACAGTAAAGAAACCATCCTCATGGCCTGTTTCATTTTTTAACGAGGTTGACACAGTAAAAGAACCATCCTCATGACCTATTTCATTTTTTAACTATGTTGATACAGTAAAAGAACTATCCTCATTTCCTGTTTCATTTTTTAATGAGGTTGAGAGAGGAAAATAACCATCCTCAATTTGTAATCGTACTAGTGAGCATGTGTTGCGGAAGACATAGTCTAACGGAGTCATCATTTAAATATTTTTATGAACACCACAAATTACAGGTTATAACATGCGTCGACGGGTCTTCCCCAAGGTTTCCATTGAACTTAGGAATATCCAAGTGGTAATTTATGCGGTATCACTGACCACCAAGGAGAATAACTAATGGAACCAGCTTGATATTGCACTGCAGATGTGAATAAAGGATCAAGTAGTTCAATAATCATAAGGGAGGAACCAGATAGGATTCCAAATGATGACATGGGTGGAGCACAAGTACAATACATCAATGATAAAGAAACAATGGATGTTGTCGAAGCGGAAATAGATGGTTCAGTCTTGGATGTTGTCTCAACCATGGTCATTGGACCAAATGTATACCCTACAGGATCTACAAGAACTCGAATAGACATAGGATCAACAAAAGCAGAGGAATTTGATTGAGGAAAAGACTCGTAGAGGTAAAGCTTATCCCAAAAATGAGTTGGATTTAAAGGTGCTTCGTCTTATGGTATTTCTTCAATCGAAATTAAACTAGGTTGAAGGATTTTTCCGTCAGGACAAAAGTATATTTCAAGAGGTTGACTACCCGATATGGGAGACTCAATGGCTACAATATATTGTGGGGTGACCAATAGAGGAATAAATTCTATTCGTTCGACTTCGGGATTCATATGTTCTAGAAAAAAAGTGACAAGATCTAGATCAACTTCCAGTTGAGAAACGTCGGGTTCGGGAGGTATGGTCTCAATGATTGGATGGATCATGACAGTGGGTAGTTTTGAGGACTCTGTCTCGACAACAGTATATGAACCAGGATTTGTAGAAACAACTTCTACCAAATCTGGTATATGTGAGGATGATGTCGCACTAGAGGTACTTATAGTACTAGTTTCAATACTATTCTACACAAAAAATAGGGAAAGGGTGTTATTATTACATAATGATTGATTTATTTTATGAACAAAAACAAATAAACAAAATAAAATGGTAATTCTAGGAAAAAATTTTACTAAGTAATTGTGAACTACAGAATACCTCCTGGCGAACCAAGAAGTATAGGAAGGCAATATCCTCGAATGATGTGTTTGATGTATCACAATTTACAAGGTGCCTGACTCGGTTCACTATGGATAGACAGAAACCTAAAGTTTTCTTCCCAAATATACCCGAAGGTACATGGAGATCCAAGTCCGTGTTAGTGTTTTCTAATGCGAAACCCCACAATGAGAGCACCCCCTTATACTTTTCGTACTAGAATGCCACCTGATATACCCGAAGGTACGTGGATGAGCTCTGATATACTTATGTACATGGAGTGAGGTATCACACTCAAAATTTATCGCAGAAAATTAACGAAATTCACTATGTTTAACGACATCGGAACACATCTCTGGCCTAGACCTTATAAATGTTATCGTTCTAGTTCTAATTCCATTTTAGATAAATTGATGTAAATTTTAAGTTGATCTTGTTTATCAATTTTCCTTTTGAGGTTCACCGCGTGATGTGATGGAAAATTTAAAAAATGCAAACTAAAATGATAAGCAAAATTTTCAATTTAAGATTTTTCAATGAAAATCCTGGCCACTAAGGGAAAGATCAATTAGTTTTGAGAGCAAACAAGAAAGAGCACAAACTAAAATGCAACTTTCCTAACTTGTTCCTATGCAAAACACACAATTCACTATATGGATATGCAATTTTTTGTTTTCATCTCCCTTACTTTGAATGCAGGAAAGGAAACTATATGCATCAAATCAACAAAAAACAAATTTTTTATTCTTTGAGAAATGAGGAATTTAAAAACAATTTCTCTTTTAGAAAAAAAAGAAGAATGTAACTAAAATTTTTCCTACATGAAACGAAGAATTTAATGACAATGTCTCTTATGAAAAAAAAATGGATCTAATGCAGAAATAAAATACTTTGAATTTTATTTGTCAATGATAAATAAAAACACTTAAAGAGATGTTGAACAAACTTACATTTTAAAGGATGAAGAATAAGAAAAATTCACTGGTCCCTATTGTTAGGGTCCTATAAATATAGGATTCATAATTTTGAATTGAATTTTGATAGTCTTGTAAAATATGTACATACCTTGCTTTCTGCATGTTGTTTTCCCATATTTTGAAAAAAATAATAATAATAAATAAATAAAAGAAAAAGAAAAATAATAAAAAATAAAAAAAGAGGGTAAAAGGTCCTAAAAGAAAGATCAAAAGACTTGAAAAATATAGACCCCAAAAAGAAAAAAGATGAAAATAAGACTTGAAAGTGAGCAAGTCCAAATGACAATACCTTTTACTTTTTCTGCAAAATAAATAATTATGATAGAGTGTCAATAAATGCCATAATCCATGATAAGTTAAACTGTTTAATCTTAACTTGTCATGTTTTCAATTTCATGTTTTAGATAGTGAATAAAGGTTTGTCAAACAATTTAATCCTGACAAATTAGTAGATAGGTAGAGAATAATGAGGAGCTCAATGGTTTAATCTGAGCCCTCGGATGGAATAAGATAGATATAGTTAGTTTATGCTTTAAAAGAATAAATATTTCAAGGTTGCAAGCCTAAATGCACCTGCCAAATGAAGAAAAAATGTTAGAATGAGACTGGGCAGGTAGAAAGCAGTGGAGAAAGAATGTAATAAATGATTATCAGGAAAAATCAATAATGTCCCTTCCCTAGTAAGTATTTAGTATTTTAAGCTATCAGTCAAACAGGCTTAGAGCATTTCTCTGACTTTTGTTGGGACCAGACCCAAGGCTCAATCACTGGCTAGTCGAAAATATTGAGTTCTTATGTTTAATCCCCATTCATAATTGTTTCATCTCTCATTCATACATTATAACTCCTTTCATAAGTAAAGAATCATTCTTACTTAATGAAACATATAAACCCATCTAATTAACTTCCATTTATTTAGAAACATATAAAAACCCTCAAAACTACTTTATCCTAAGTATTGGTGACATGATAAAAAGATTAGCTTTGCTTTACTTTTACACTTTACTTAGTGATTTATGTATTTTTGTGTACACTCCATCCCCCTTTCATATTAACTTTAACCTATTTTATTAAATCCTTAAATAATACCTTACCCTACTTATTTAATTCCCTATATCTAAATACCCCCAAAACCCACTATTATAAAGACTTTAGACAAAAGCTATTACACACATGTTAAATTAAAACCCAAATAAAACACCCTTTGGTCTAAAACTAAATTTAAATAAATATCCCTCCCTTTATAGTTATTAAATCATTCACAAAGATTTAATACTATATAATAATGCCTTTGTAATGTATATATTAATCATTCCCCGTATAAAATTATAATTCAATGTTTGATTAAAATTAAAATAAGGTTGGTTTTAAGTAAACATTAACCCTGCTCCTATCCATATCCCGCCATGTTATATAAAGCCCCATGCTTTATATTGTTGACCCACGATATATTTTAAACTATGCCTATACCTCGCCCATATACATAAAACCATTTTTAGGTATATAAAACCTTTAATCCAATGTATATTTTATAAAGGTTTTTTACCGCTAGCCTCAATGAAGACCCCAGGTCCCACCATTCCTTTGGCCGCACCTTTTAAAAATATCTTGACCCTTCGCGCCCAAGTCCCAAATACAACGGCCGTAGACCAATATCGCGCGGAAAAAATAATCGTCCGCCCAAATGCAAAATGGATGCGAAATGGGCTATATTGCCCATTTCTCCCTCTGTGATGTGGAAATTTCTTATTTGAACGCATTTATTTGAGAATAAACCAATTATTGCCTAATATCCACGCGATAACTGCTCTTCGGTTTCATTTTAAAGCATGAAACCTCCTCCTGCCATTGACTAGACCTACATTAATGACATTTATGGAGATTAAAATTAAAGGTTAAAATCTTTGATACATCTATTTTGCAGTTTATCTACGCATTTGAAATTTGAATAGACGCCCTGACTGAGTTAAGCATTTTCAAGCTCTGATTGCTGATTTTATGCCCAGAAACTCTGAAATAGGCCAGAATTCCACCATTGAAGACTAATTAAGGAGCTATTCGCCGCTCTAGAAACCTGTTATAGTCCTCAAAATCAACTGAAATTCTCAGAAACCCTTTCAAAAGCCGAATACCTGCAATTAAAGGTATTTTTCTATAATTGAAACCTTCATCTTCAATTTTAAACCATATTTAATAGAACTAGGCCTTTCATTAAGAAATTCATCGAACCAAACTTCCTAGAAATACCAAAAAAGAGACCAAACCCTGCAAATTTTTTTCCAGTAAACCCTGTTTTCCATTTCAAACCTTTTAAAGCCAAAATTCCTCGAATTTCATAGTCTGAAGATCAAATTTAAGGATTTAAATGGCTAAAACCTCTGAGTTACCTTGAAAACCCATTTTTTCAAACAAACCAACTCAGAAAACCCTTGTTTTCTATTTTATGCCAGTTTTCACATCCTCAGATAAAATTAATTGAGCAAAAATCCCAAAAGAATCCATCCTTAACTTAAATTGCTCAATTTCCCCTCTGTTAAAATTAAAAACTCCTACAAACAGTCTAATCTTGCAGTAGTCACTCAAAATGACTAAGAAACATAGCACAAGTAGACCTGTAGGATCCAAAACACCTAAATCTGAGGGATCCAAAGCCCCTAAGCCTACCCTAGTCATCACTGCCAAATTTGATGTAATGATCTTGATTAAAAAATTGTAGACCCTGATATTGAGTTTAATTTTCTAGATATACACTACTGGTGTTATGAAAAATATCTATACAAAGATGATATTCCAATTTTGGAAACCCATTTTCCTAAGTATATAGTCCCATTAAATCATCCTGGTCAAGAACTCATCAGACTTTGTCAAAAATACTATGAGCCAGATCAAAGGGCTATAGTAAATGTAGAAAAAGAAATAATTTTTACAATTAAAGCCCATTCAATTAATCAAATTCTTCAGTTACAACCTGATCCCCAGGCAGTCACCTTGTCTATAGAGGCATTAACTCAGTTATACCTTTGCCTAGATTTCCCTAAAAGGTTCATGATCTTTCAGAATTTTATGCCTTCTCATGTTGACATTCCAAAGATAAATCCTCCATACTCCATAGCTAAATTTCCTGAAGGTTCTAGACAGATTATCTCTATGCTATCTTTTATCCTTGGATATTTTATAGATGAGTATACTAATCAATCTATTCTTGGTTTCTTGTCCACTATGTCTCCTGGTCAACCTCCAGTAGTCATCTTTGAGTATGATGGCTTCATAGCAGATGAAATCCATTACCAGCTACCTAAATTACCCACAGAACAAGTTTTTAGATATTCATCTTACCTTTTCCATTTGATTTTTTTCTCCCAAGCAGAAAAATTTCCAGTTTCTTTGCAAAAGATGGATGTAGAGGGAAAACCTCTATCAATTATCTTTTAGACTTCTTTACTGAGAAAATAATCCAGTGATTCCACTTATTTAGAGTTTTCAGAACTAATTTTGCATCCAGCAATGAGCATATTGAACAAATCAGAATAACCTAGGATCACTGAAGAAATGAAAAGGATATTACAGCTTTCAGAGTAGAAAAAAGTTGGAGATTGGTACCTCTATGAAAAACACATTGAATTAAGGATTTTTGGGTAAAACTTGTTCCCCTACAAGTTGCCCAAACATGTGTGTATGATAATTTTTGAACTTGAATATCTTAGACAAATTCTCAATGCAGATTCAATTAACTTTATGGCAGCTAAAAAGAAGACTCAGTTTAAGTTAAAAAATCAAGTTGAGCCATCATAATCAACCACGGAGATGCAGAGAAGGAAATAGGAAAGATACTATCAGAATTTAGATTTTATGAGAGTTTTCCATGGAATTATGATCCATAAGGGATCTTAAGCAAGCTAAAGGTGAATTGTAAGTTAACACCCTTTATCCATGAGTCCAAACCTAAAGTAGAAAATTTTTCAAATCAAATTGAATGGACTGAAAACACCTTGGTAGAGGTAGTAAGCCAAACAAGAACAACACCAACTTTGGAAGTTGTCAAACAACCAGAAACATCAATAAAGAGAGTCAGAGAGGAAGGAGGTTATACAATAGAAACAAAAACTGAGACCAAATTCAAAATAATCTATAACAAAAGGCTTAAACTCAGTTCAGTTGATAATGAAAAATTGACAATCGATGTTGACGAGACATATGATCTAGTAACAAATGATGATATAGCCACAACTATAATCAATGAAACACTTATGGAGATAGAAAAGGAAACAAAAGCCAATCATAAGGATACACAGATGATTAAGAAACAACACAGCATGGAAGCCTCTTCCTCACAACCAGCTGAGGAAAAGTAATTGGACATCAAGGAAATGTATGAGCTAATTAAGAAGAAGAATTAGGAGATAAAGACAGAAATATATTCTCAATTCCTGAAGTAGAAGCCTAGAAATCAGAATAGGTTGTTATCATCATTTGAATATTCCAGCAATAAAATGATGATGTCATTTTTACAGCCTACTACCTTAGCATGAAAAATAGTATCAGACTATAAAAAGGTGTACCTTTAGGTAGACATCGAGAATATTCATGAGCTAGACCAGATTGAATTCCACAGACAAACCTTTGAAATACTCTATTCTATAGTGTAAACCAAAGAAATGAGTGTGAATAAACTTCAAAATACCATACTTAATATGCAAGATCAAATGAAGTTGGATAAAGCATCACTTTCTGCTAAGGACCTAAGGATAAAAGCCTTAGAGGAACTAGTCTTAAAGGTGGGATATGATCCCTCAAATATCCAAGCAGTAGAAATATTAATCAAGAAAAAGAATGAAGACATAGCATATTTGAGGAAACAACTCAAGCTTCCTCAAAGTTAACATCCACAAACAAAGGAAACCCTCTAGGATCAAAGTGAAAAAGAAGAGATGATGGAGCTCATACTTAAATTAACAGCACAAATCAAGGAGATGGAAACACAAATGGATAAACTTGTCCAAGAGAGAGAGAGAGAATGTAACAGAACCAGTTATTCCTACAATTCCTACAGTCATCCTAGTAATTACCATAGTTGTACCTTCTAATTTAGAAGAGAAATTAGCACCAAAGGGCCCACTGGCAATTGCAGTGCCAGTGACTTCAGCCACCATTTTAGCTACAGACTCTTCTCCTACAAATGTACAACACACAGATTAAGCCAGCCAGATTTTCAAAGCCATGGAAGACATTTATTTAAAGATAGATGAGATAAATATACTAAACAAGATAATTGGAAATCTTGAAAAGGAAAATAATACAACTCAGATCAATGTCAGAACTCATGAGAAGAAAGAAATCAGATTGGGAGAGAAGCTCAAGAATTTACAAAAAGAATTAACTTTCACAGAGCATATCTCATATATTAAAAACCATCTCTGGACTAACATAATTGAATCCATTCGTAATCAATGGCCTTCAATTCACGTTATATATGAGAAAAAAGAATTGCTATATTGGCAGCACAAACAGAGATACAAAAGACAAAAGATGAGTTGACTAATAAGCCTGTATAGGCTTTAAAACTCATTACATTTTCAAACAAAAAAAACAAGGAGGAGCTTGAAGACATGTAGATATCAGAAAGAACAGAGACAATCTTGAAAATCAAGAACGTTGTCACTAAAAATAGCTTAATGAACAATCTTGAAGAAAAATGTGAAACAATGGACCTTGCCATCATTAGATTTATGGTGAAGTACAAAAATTTCAGACAAAAGGGCTTACCAGATATACATGTGCTCAATGAAAATATTATGCCACAGAAGGACTATTACAACAAGATTAGGGAGTTTGCTAAAGAGCAAGTAAACAAGCAGCTAGCACACAACACCCCTACAGGCAAAGTTTTACTTAAGTATTTTGAGGATTTATTCTTTCTACAACATGAAATTAAGCATATCTTTGTCATCAAGCCTACTTAGGTAAGATATACAGAGGCTGATGAAAACTTCAGAAAACTGAAAAACGTCCAAATTCCAACAGTAGAAGAGTGGTAAAATTTCATAGATTTGATGTAGAGATAAAATGAAAATATAGTTTGCTGATTTTTACTGCTAAAAAGAGAATTTACAACAGTAAAATAGTAAAACTAATTGGTCAAAGAGTATTAGCGTTAAAGAGAATCTGGTTAAAGAGTATCAGCAAAGTCAAGTAAAATGCATGAAAATATATAGCAGCCATCAAACAGGACACATAGGCAGCTAAAATCTCCTTGTTAGCAAAACAGTTCTATTTATTTTGGATAAAAGAGGACAGCTTGCTAGTTTGTTAAGAAACTGTCCCTTTTATTATGTAATGATATTTTCTTTTTCCTAAAGTTATTTCTAGAACTCTTCTAGGATATTTGTAATACTTTATTTATAAATACTTCAATTTCAGAAGTATTCAGTGTGGAATAAAATTGTTGGAATTATTATAGACATTTTTGTCGGACATTGGAGGTTTTTGTGTGTTTTAATTCAAAGTAGCAGACTGGACAAGATGACTGGCATCATAATTCAGGATCCCTGTGATAAGCTGATGAGTTTAGTACTTCCTAGTTTTCACTGTTTCCTTTTCTAAGTTTCATGCATTCATTTTATGTTTGTTCTGTCTGAATTTGTAACTAGGAGTATTACTACAGGATTAGTCAAGTGCTCCTTGTCTTTAACTAGTTTCCATTTTCATTTTTTCTTCTGATTTCTGGTGCAAGGAATCCTTAATTGCTCCTTCTCCTATTTGACCTTTGCCTTCTACTTCCATTTTCTGGATCAAAGGATCCTTAAGTTCCCTTTATCTCGATCATACCACCTCACAAAAACCACTTTCCCAAATCTCTGAGGATTATCTATCTTGCCCCGAATATATTTGTACCTTTTTGGCCTTGATTTCTAGTGCTGCTAGCTTGATTTAGACTCCATAGCCCAATGGACAACAATATTTCTCTCTATCTTACCTCCAAGTGATTTTTCCCCACCAAACCCTTTAAAACACAACCAAATTGTACTTTCATAACTAGCCTAATATTATAAATCAAAACAAAGTAAAAATTTAAAGAGAGAGCCCTCTTTGAACCTTAGGAAGGCTAGATCCTAGAGTTTGAAGTAGGTTTGTGGCTACCTCTAGAGTTATTTGACTTAAATCCAAAATCCCACAACTTAAGAATTTACTAGAGTGATAATATACTGGCGACCATACTGGGGAAATAACCAATACTCAGTCATAAAATGATCTTTAAAGAAAATTATTTTATTTATTTCTGTATTTTAATATTATTTTTATAGGTTAGCGGTATTGAAAAATAGTAATTCTGGCTTCCAGGAAAACGTACTATACTAGGTCTAACCTGGATCCTAAACCTGTTGTCATATTAGATAACCTAGACTGAACTGGAAAAAAGAAAAAAAAATAGAAAACTTAGAAGTTGAAGTATTATTAATAAGAACCAATTCATTACCTTAAGAGTTAGTTATTCTGCAAGATATTGATTTTGATCTGAAATTTGAGCATTCCTTATTTAAAAGAAAATTTGAAAATGATTTAAAACTACTGTTGTAGACCCTCCTTTTGTTTCATTCTTGAATAAAAAACAGAAAATTATTACAGCAAGATCTAAATCAAAGAAAGCTGAATATCAGACTAAAGTTGAAGAAATTAATGTTACAATTCTTAAGGATATTGATGAGGCTATTGAATTAGCTAAATTTTTTACTTATAGAAACATGCCTCTCATTTCTTAGTTACACACTACAATAGTACCAGTTGCAGATTCATCTCTGTATGCTTTTACATCATATATAAATACCACTCCCAACTCATCCATAGACCCATTTACCCCTAGACTGCCTTTGCAGCCTAGAATACCTTTTCCACCATCCACTCAAGCCACTAGTTTACCCTCTGATTTTTCAAATTCATCATTCCCATTTCCTAGTAGTTCCACTCATATCCCAATATCATTTCCCAGTACTTCTGGTACAATTTTCAGTTCATCTGCTATCATTTCCAGCACAGCTCCAAGTTCTTCTACTATATCTTCTAGTCAAATTAAGCTTTTAGCCATGGATGCTAGATATTCTCCCCTTGTCTTACCTGAACAGTTGCATGACATGAATCAAGATTATCAAAACAAAATACCACTGTTTGATGGTACTACACAATATACTGCTCAGTAACATGTAACTAAAATCACATACTTATTTGAAATTTATGAAATAGATGAATCATATGTTAAAACGAGATTGTTTGCTCAAAGTTTGTCTGGAGAAGTAAAGAAATGGTTTAAAGATCAATCTGCTGGTAGCATAATTGATTTAGTTGTATTTCATAGGACATTTTTGAGTAAATGGGAAAATAAAAAGAATCCCCTTCAAATATTATCTGAATTTAATGCATTAAAAAGATCCCCAAATGAGTCAATTCAATATTACTACACTAGGTATAATAGTATCTATAATTCAATCCCTGCAACTCTTAAACCTACTTCTTAGTATGTTCTTCTCAAATTCCCTGATGGATTTGATGTAGATATGGCTTATCAATTAAGGGAAAGAGATGCAAACACCTTAAAAAAAATGCAATTAGATGCAGTTAGTGTAGAAATAAACATATTAGCTAAAAAAGCTAGACTCAAAAATGAAAGAAGGGTGACTATAATAGATGAAAATTAAAACTCATATGCAAAAACATATAGTTTAGCCAAAACCTTAGAAAGAATGATGGATAGACTAGATAATATACAAAAAAATACCCCATTGGGATAATCAACAACAGATCAGAAATCCCAACTTTAGAAAAAACATAAATCAGGGAAAAGCAAAAGAAACAGGCCTAGACCAAACAATTAGGCCCCCATTCTAGGAGAACTATGCTGAAATTTCTCCAAATAATGATGAAGATGAAGATGACATCAATCATCAAATGGGAATAGATGAAAACAATACCATTTTCCTCACTCAGGAAGATCAGGAACTATTTGAGCCTCAACAACTCAAATTAGATTCCGGTGAATCCTTTGACTATAAACAGGGTTATGAATTTTCCATAAATGAAATACATAGTGAATATAACCTTATATACAAGAAAAACAATGAGTCTTCTACTAAAAACAATTCCCAAATTCAAAATAAGAAAAATGTAGAAGCACCAAAAACAAAAGTTTTGCAAATTCTCCCAAGGGAAAATAAGCAAAATTCCAATTCTTCTCAACCCATTTCTAGTCCTAAAAGATCATCAAGTCCTAAAATTGTTGATATTACTGATGAAGTGGCTCAAGCCTCAAAATATACACATAAATCTGCTATAGCAAAAGCCTCTAACTCTGTTAAATCAACTAATTTAGATCCAAAAACACCTTTTCTTGATCCTAAACCAGTAGATTAAAAAATTGATAATTCAAAAACACTTTCTGATATTTCTAAGTCTGATAAAACTTCTACTGCTACACAAACAGTCCCTAAAAATAAGTTTAAAAGTAGTAAAACTCAAGAAACACAGATAGATAATGTAAAAACAATTGAAGATAGAAATGCAACTGTAGAAATTCAAGAAAAACCAAGTCAAATTACAATTACTAAACATGAATTAGTTCAAATTAGTAAATATTAACCCTCATTTAATATTCAAACTGAAATTGCTAAGTCAAAAATACCCATTCGTTTAACAGAATTGGTAAAAAATGACTTATACAAATCAACCATAACTGAAACACTAAATATGAATGATGGTGAAGATGCAATTAATTTGAATGATGATCAACCAGAGTTGATCTTTGGCCCTGATGTGAATGGAAAGCATGCAGATGGATCAGTCCCTCCCTCTTATATCAGTCTTACCATTCATGATCAAATTCTCCATAACGCTATGCTAGACTCAGGAGCTTCCCATAATTTAATGCCTAAAGCTATAATGGAAACTCTTAATCTAGAAATAACCAGGCCTTACAAATATTTGTTTTCATTTGACTCTAGCAAATTTAAGTGCTTAGGATTAATCAAAGACTTATGTGTTCCATTAGTTTAGTACCCTAGTAAGAGTATATTAATGGACATTGTAGTAGCTGATATCCCACCTAATTATGGTATGCTACTTTCTCGCTTATGGGGAGCGAAGTTGCAGGGATCTCTATAATTAGACATGAGTTATGCTACTATATCAGTGTTTGGTCAACCTAAAAAACTATATAGGGAAACATTGATGAAATTCGTGGTCAGTAGTGCTGAAATATCTATAAATTATCCTATTTATTCTACGCCTACTGACTTGGACTCTTTTATCTTATGTAACTGTGAGAATAATGAAATCCAAACTGAACTTATTGATAAAAATCCAACACCAAACAATGACAACATCTTTCATGAATCCCTTTGGCACTTAGACTTTGATGGATCAGTTAAAAAATTAGGAGAAGGAGCAGGAGTATGGATTATAAACATGGAGATTAATCACTCAGAAGGACATTCCTTCAAACTCAACTTCAAATGCACCAACAATATGGTTTGAGTATGAGGCACTCATTCTAGGCGTCCGGATCATCAGAAACTTACGAGGAAAAAGAATACTAATCATGGGAGATTCAGAATTAATCATAAAGAAAATAAATGCAGTATATTCTATTTATAACCCTAGACTAGCCATATACAGAGACAAGGTGACAAAATTAATAGATGATTTATTGGAATCCAAATTTGCTGCTATACCTAGAAAACAAAATACTCAAGCACATTGCCTAGAAAATTTTGCTAGTAAATTCCATTTACCATTCCAACCAACACACAGGTACACTGATGAGGTTAAATATAGACCAATTATTCCAGATAACCTCAAGTATTGGCAGATTTTCTCTCAGGATGAACAGATTTACAATTTTTTGAACAATGAAGAAGAATTTCAAAATTGTAAAATAGATACAAACTGTAATATAGATTCAGATTTGGATTGTGAAATAGATAAAATAGATGTACATAAATTTCATAAACCTACTGTATTTAGTCAATCTGACATAGATAGCTTAGAAAATATAGATATTGAAGAAATCATTGAAGAAGAAATTGACATGTTAGATCTCAAAGATAATTTTTTGCCTAAAGGTTTAACCCCTTTAGAAGATCTCTTTAATTCCAATGATGTGCCTAAAAAGCCAAAAATGGAGCCAATTAGGTCTGATATTGAGGAATGTAATATTGGGACAGAATTAAAACCAAAGATGATAAAACTGTCTAAATATTTACCACTACAAGAAAGGAAAAATACATTGATTTTCTTAAGGAATACCAAGATGTTTTTACTTGGAGTTATGAGGATCTAAAATATTATGATACAAACATAATCCAACACAAAATACCAATAAAATAGGATAAAAAACCATTCAAACAAAAATTGAGAAGAACTAATCATGTTCTAATACCTTTGATAGAAAAGGAAGTAAAGTGAATGTATGATGCCCAGATCATTGCACCAATCAATACTCTGATTGGGTTTCAAACCTAGTTCCTACTAGAAAGAAAATAGGTGAAATTAGATTATGTTTCGACTTTATAAATCTTAACAAAGTGTCTTTAAAGGATAATTACCCTTTACCAAAGATGGACCATATATTACAAAGGGTACTTGGCTCCTCTAGGATTTCTTTGTTATATGGTTTTTTAGGATACAACCAAATCCTAGTCCAAAAGGAAGATCAGGCTAAAACAACTTTCACCACTCTTTGGGGCACCTTCACATATGTGAAAATTCCCTTTGGTCTGATGAATGCAGGAGCAAAATTTCAGAGATCTATGGACATAGCCTTTTCAAAGGAGATTCATGAATTCTTGGTAGTTTATCTAGATGACGTTACTGTATTTTCCAAATCAGATAATGAACACTTGGATCATTTGAGATAGGTATTTATTAAATGTATGAAATTTGGTATCTCTTTAAATCCCAAGAAAAGTATTTTTGGATTAGAAGAAGGTAAGTTACTAGGACATATAATCTCAAAAGAAGGAATTAGAATTGATACTGCTAGGATAGAAGCAATTCTGAACATCAGTACACCTAGAAATATCAAAGAATTACAAGCTTTCTTAAGTAAGATTAATTTTTTGAGAAGATTTATTTCAAACTTAGCTGAAATCATTAGAGAACTGAACAACATGCTCAAAAAATACTCAATTCTAAAATGGACTGTTGAAGCCAAATAAGAATTTGAATCCATAAAGTAGGCTTTAACTAAAACAACAGTCTTAATCAATCCATATTTCAAAAAAATATTTCATACTTTTTTCATTTGCTTTTGAGCATACCATTGTTGCATTTTTACTGCAGAAGAATGATCAAGGATTTGAACAACCTATAGCTTTTTTCAGTAAGACCCTTAGAGATACCCCTCTGAAATATAACATAATGGAGAAACAAACCTTAGCTTTGGTTAAGGCCATCAAAGACTTCAGTGTTTATATTCTCTATTCCCACATAATTGCCTATGTCCCTAATTTTGTAGTAAAAGACATTCTTACTCAGGATGGTCCTGATGGAAGAAGAGGTAAGTGGATTTCCACTATCCTAGAATATGACATAGAAATTAAACCTGCAAAACTCATTAAAGGACAAGGATTAGCCAAGTTAATGGCTGAATCTAATTGCAATGCACTAGATATAAATTTTATTGCTTAGGTTGATGACCAGGAAGAGATGGTGACTCCAATGATCAGTGAAGCCTTTCTAGATTCACCTTGGTACTCAGATATCATATTTGTACTTACAAACTTACAAGATCCTCCTGAATTTTCAAGGACTAAAGCTAGATTTCTAAAACTTAAAGCAATAAGATTTTGTATCTTAGATAATGTACTTTTTTGGAGAGATCATAGTGGGATATTATTGAATTGTTTACTGAAGGAAGAAGCTAATAAAATACTTGAATAATTTCATGCAGGTGACTATGGAGGGAATTTATATTGGAAAAATACTGTTGACAATATCCTTAGAGCTATTTTTTACTGGCCTACCTTGTTTGTTGATGTTAAAAATTTTGTTACTTCATGTCATAAATGTCAAATTTTTGAAGGCAAAAAGAAATTGTTATCTTTACCCTTAAAGCCTATTTTAACTGAAATACCATTTCAACAATGGGGTTTAGACTTCATTTGATAAATTCACTCGCCATCCTTTGGCCAACATAGTGAATTTTGACTACCACTAATTACTTCACAAAGTGTATTGAAGCTATTCCTACTATACAAGTCACCGATGCAGACATTATTTATTTCATAGAAAATAACATTTTGTCAAGATTTGGATGCCCTCACAAGATAATTACTGATAATGCAACAGAATTTACATCTAAAAAGAAGACTGCCTTTTTTCATAAATATTATATTACCCTAGTTCACTCTATTTCATATTACCCCCAGGGTAATGGCCTAGCTGAATCCTTAAACAAAAGTCTTGTAAATACCATAAAAACATTACTTGAAGACAACAAAAAGACTTGGAATAAAAAGTTAGTCTATGCCTTATGGACAGATAGAATTACTACTAAAAATTCTATTGGAACTTCCCTTTACCAACTTGTATATGAAATGGATGCAGTTTTCCCATCATCCTTAGGTGTTCCAGTAATGAAAATCATTCAAGAATCACAAGTGGAAATAAATGATATACAAAGGAGAATTAATCAAACTATTCATCTACAACAAACAAGGGAAGAGGTCTATAAGAAATCCCAAGTCATTCAGGATAAAATCAAGAAATTTTTTTTATAGAAGAAGTAAAGAAGATGATTTTTACATTGGATATCAACTGTTAAAATATGATTCTAGAAGAGAAGACAAAGGCAAATATGGAAAGTTTGATTTTCTATGGAAAGCACCTTATGTAATTTATGGATATAGGGGTAATAATGCTTTCTTTATCAAAGATTTGGATGGAATAGATATACAAGAAGCACCAGTAAATGGTAGAATGCTCAAGCACTACTATTCATCTGAGCTAACCAATAGTTAGTCCCATTTACTTTTACATCATTGTAAATGGCCATTGAAGTTTTAGATTGGATTGGAAATTTTCTTTACAAAGTTGAAGCCCGGAGAGAAGGCCCTAAGCTTTGCAGGGTAAAATGTCATAAATATGAGTTTTTTATGCAAAAAACAGAAGAAAATTATTAGATCATCATGGTCAAGGTTGAAGGCTACTAGTCAACGGTGTTCTTGACATTTCACCAGGAAATGTCATTCCCATGTCAAATTGTTGTTAGGGTCCTATAAATATAGGATTCATAATTTTGAATTGAATTTTGATAGTCTTGTAAAATATGTACATACCTTGCTTTCTGCAAGTTGTTTTCCCATATTTTGAAAAAAAATAAAAAAAAATAAAAATAAAATAAAAGAAAAGGAAAAATAAATAAAAATAAAAAAAGAGGGTAAAAGTTCCTAAAAGAAAGATCAAAGGAGTTGAAAAATATAGACCCCAAAAAGAAAAAAGATGAAAATAAGAGCTGAAAGTGAGCAATTCCAAATGGCAATACTTTTTAATTTTTCTGCAAAATAAATAAATATGGGAGAGTGTCAATAAATGCCATAATCCATGATAAGTTAAACTGTTTAATCTTAACTTGTCATGTTTTGAATTTCATGTTTTAGATAGTGAATAAAGATTTGTCAGACAATTTAATCCTGACAAATTAGTAGATAGGTAGAGAATAATGAGGAGCTCAACAGTTTAATTTTAGCCCTTGGATGAAATAAGATAGATATAGTTAGTTTATGCTTTAAAAGAATATTTTTTTCAAGGTTGCAAGCCTAAATGCACCTTCCAAATGAAGAAAAAATGTTAAAATGAGACTGGGTAGGTAGAAAGCAGTGGAGAAAACATGTAATTAATGATTATCAAGAAAAATCACTAATTTCCCATCCCACGTAAGTATTCAGTATTCTAAGCTATCAGTCAAACAGGTTTAGAGCATTTCTTTGACTTTTGTTGGGATCGGACACAAGGCTCGATGACTGGCTAGTCGAAAATATTGAATTCTTATGTTTAATCCCCATTCATCATTATTTCATCTCTCATTCATACATTATAACTCCTTTCATAAGTAAAGAATCATTCTTACTTGATGAAACATATAAACCCATATAATTAACTTCCATTTATTCAGAAACATATAAAAACCCTCAAAACTACTTTATCCTAAGTATTGGTGACATGATAAAAAGATGAGAATTGCTTTACTTTTACACTTTACTTGGTGATTTATGTATTTTTTTTGTACACTCCATCCCCCTTTCGTATTAAATTTAACCTATTTTATTAAATCCTTAAATAATACCTTATCCTCCTTATTTAATTCCCTATATCTAAATACCCCCAAAATCCACTATTATAAAGATTTTAGACCAAAGCTATTACACACATGTTAAATTAGAACCCAAATAGAATGCCCTTTTGTCTGAAACTAACTTTAAATAAATATCCTGCCCCCTATAGTTATTAAATCATTCACAAATATTTAATACTATATAATAATGCCTTTGCAATGTATATATTGATCCTTCCCATATAAAATTATAATCTAATGTTTCATTTTAAAATTAAACTAATGTTTGTTTTAAGTAAAAATTAACCCGGCTCCTATCCATATCTCGCCATGTTATATAAAGCCTCACGCTTTATATTGTTGACCCACGATATATTTTAAACTATGCCTATACCCCTCCCATATACATAACACCATTTTTATGTATATAAAACATTTAATCCAATGTATATTTTATAAAGGTTTTTTACTGCAAGCCCCAATGAAGACCCTGGGTCCCACCATTCCTTTGGCCGCACCTTTTAAATAGATCTTGACCCTTTGTGCTCGAGTCCCAGATCCAACAGCCCTAGATCAATATCATGCGGAAAAACTAATCGTCCGCCCAAATGAAAAATGGACACGAAATGGCCTGTATTGCCCATTTCTCCCGCTGTGACGTGGCGATTTCTTATTTGATCACGTTCATTTGAGAATAAACCACTTACTGCCCAATATGCATGCGATAAATGCTCTCTTGTTTTGTTTCAAAGCCTGAAACTGCCTCCCGCCATTGACTAGACCTGTAATAATGACATTTATGGAGATTAAAATTAAATGTTAAAACCTTTGATACATCTATTTTGCAGTTTATCTACGCATTTGAAATTTGAATAGACGTCCCAACTGAGTTAAGCATTTTCAAGCCCTGATTGTCTATTTTATGCCGAGAAAATCTGAATTAGACCAGAATTCCACCATTGAAGACTAATTGAGGAGCTATTTTCCGCTCAAGAAACCTGTTACAATCCTCAAAATCAACTGAAAGTCTCAGAAACCCTTTCAAAAGAAAAATACCGGAAATTAAAGTTATTTTCTAACAATTGAAGCCTACATATTGAATTTTAAACCATATTTAATAGAACCAGGCCTTTCATTAAGAAATTCACGGAACCAAACTTCCTAAAAATACCAAAAAAGATGCCAAACCCTGGCAAGTTTTTTCCAGGAAACTTTGTTTTCCATTTCACGCCTTTGAAAGCCAAAATTCCTTGAATTTCACAATCTAAAGATCAAATTAAAGGATTTAAATGGTTAAACCTCTGAGTTACCTTGAAAACCCATTTTTCAAACAAACCGACTTAGAAAACCCTTGTTTTCTGTTTTATTCCAGTTTTCACATCCTCATATAAAATTAATTGAGAAAAAATTCCAAAAGAAGCCATCCTTAATTTAAATTGCTCAGTTTCCTCTCTGTTAAAATTAAAAACTCCTGGAAAAAGTCTAATCTTGCAGTAGTTACTCAAAATGACTATTAAACAGAGCACAAGCAGACCCGTAGGATCCAAAACACCTAAGTCTGAGGGATCCAAAGCCCCTAAGCCTACCCCAGTAAATCACTGCCAAATATATTGTAACAGTAAACCCCCTTCAACCACCTATGGTTTCTACTGAAAGAATTCCTTTGACTGGTCTTGATTACAAAATTGCAGACCCTTTTATTGAGTTTAATTTGCTAAATATACACAACTGGTGTTATGAAAAATATCTAGACAAAGATGATATTCTAATTTGGGAAAACCATTTGCCTAAGTATATAGTCCCATTAACTCATCCTGGTCAATAACTCATCAGACTTTGTCAAAAATAATATGAGCTAGATTAAAGGGCTATAGTAAATGCAGAAAAAGAAATACTTCTTACCATTACAGCCCAGTGAATTAATCAAATGCTTCAGTTACAACCTAATCTCCAGGCAGTCCCTTTGTCTATAGAGGCATTAACTTAGTTATATATTGGCCTATATTTCCCTAAAAGGTTCATGATCTTTCAGAATTTTATGCCTTCTCATGTTCACATTCCAAAGATAAATCCTCCATACTCCACAGCTAAATTTCTTGAAGGTTCTAGACATATTATCTCTATGCTATATTTTATCCTTGGATATTTTATAGATGAGTATACTGATGAATCTATTCTTGGTTTCTTGTCCACTATGTCTCCTGGTTAACCTCCATCAGTCATCTTTGACTATTCTAGCTTCATAGAAGATGTCATTCATTACCAGTTGACCAAATTACCCACAGAAGGAGTTTTTAGATATTCATCTTATCTTTTCGATTTGTTTTTATTCTCCCAAGCAGACAAATTTCGAGTTTCTTTGTAAAAGATGGATGTAGAGGGAAAACCTCTATCAATTATCTTTTTGACTTCTTTACTGAGAAAATAATACTGTGATTCCACTTATTCAGAGCTTTCAGAACTAATTTTGCATCCAGTAATGAGCATATTGAACAAATCAGAACAACCTACGATCAGTGAATAAATGAAAAGGATATTACAGTTTTCAGAGCAGAACAAAGTTGGATATTGGTACCTCTATGAAAAACACACTGAATTAAGGATTTTTGGGTCAAACTTATTACCCTACAAGTTGCCCAAACATGTGTGTATGAGAATTTTTTCACTTGAATATCTTAGACAAATTCCTAATGCAGATTCAATTAACTTTATGGCAGCCAAAAAGAAGACTCAACTCAAGTTAAAAAATCAATTTGGGCCATTCATAATCAACCACAAAGATGCAGAAAAGGAAATAGCAAATATATTATCAGAATTTAGATTTGATGAGAGTTTTCCATGGAATTATGATCCACAAGGGATCTTAAGAAAGATAAGGGTGAAGTGTAAGTTTACACCCTTTATTCATCAGTCCAATCTTGAAATAGAAAAGTTTTCAAATCAAATTGAATGGAGTGAAAACATCTTGGTAGAGGCAGTAAGCCAAATAGGAACAACAACAACTTTAGAATTTTTCAAACAACCAAAAACATCAATAAAGAGAGTCAAAGAGGAAGGAGGTTATACATTAGAAACAATAATTGAGACCAAATTCAAAATAATCTATAACAAAAGGCTTAAACTCTGTTCAGTTGATAATAAAAAAGTGACAATTGATGTTGATGAGACAGATGATCCAGTAACCAATGATTATATAGCCACAACTATAATCATTGAAACACTTATGGAGATACAAAAGGAAACAACAACCAATCTGAAAGATACACAGATGATTAGGAAACAACACAGCATGGAAGCCTCTTCCTCACAACCAACTAAGGAAAAGGACTTGGACATCAAGGAAAGGTATAAGATAATTATGTAGAGGAATGAGGAGATAAAGGCATAAATATATTCTCAATTTATGAAGTAGAAGCCTGGAAATCAGAATAGGTTATTATCAACATTTGACCATTCCAGCAATAAAATAATGATGTCATTTTTACAGCCTACTACCTCATCACCCCAAAAAATATCAAACTATAAAAATATGGACCTTGAGGTAGACACAAAGAATATTCATGAGCTGGACCAGATTGAATTCTACAGACAGACCTTTGGAATTATTTATTATACTGTGGCAGCCAAAGCAATGAGTGCCAATAAACTTCAAAATACCATACTTAATATGAAAAATCAAATGAAGTTGGATAAAGCATCACTTTATACTAAGGACCTAAGGATCAAAGCCTTAGAGGAACTAGTCTTACAGGTGGGATATGATCCCTAAAATATCCAAGCAGTAGAACTATTAATCAAGAAAAATAGTGAAGACATAACAGCTTTGAGGAAACAACTCAAGCTTCCTCAAAGTGAACATCCACAAACAAAGAAAATCCTCTAGGATAAAAGTGAAAAAGAAGAGATGATGGAGCTCATACTTAAATTAACAGCACAAAACAAGGATATGGAAACACAAATGGACAAGCTTGTCCAAGAGAGAGAGACTATAAAAGAACTAGTTATTCATACAATTCCTACAGTCATCCCAGTAATTACCATAGCTGTACCTTCTACTTTAGGAGAGAAATTGATGCAGGGGCATTAGGCTCAAAAGTTACTTGTACATAAAGTAGACATAGGGGGTCCCATGTTCTTTGAATTTCTTGTAAATATTAATATTTTGAATATTTTGGTAGAGAATTGTAATTGTTCTCAAGCTATTTTGAGAACATGAGAATTGGTTAAGATAGGAATATGAAGATTCAGTTTAGGAATAGTTTAGTTATAGAATCTAAATTCAGGAATTTGGAATGTTAAGAGCTGTTGAGCTGTTTGGAGACCTGAGTCGATTCAGGTCATCCTTGTGGTATAAATGTAACCATGAAGAGTCTAAATAGAGGGGGAGAGAGGGGGAGAGAGTTAGAGGTAGAGAACCTCTTCAGCAATAGAGTAGGAGGATAACGACCACTAAACTGAATATATGGCCTGTCATGAAATTGTAAGAATTTTCTTCTGAGATTTATCGCCTGTATATATATATGTATATCTATTTAGGGAAGAACTGTCTTTGAATGAAGTGTGTCTGGATGGGATTAAACCCTATTTGAATGTCTTCGAATTTCAATGGTTACCTTTGGATACGTATAAAAATAATTGTTTATGAGTTACAGGACTTTATGTCTTCTTGGTCGAATCATCTGAGGAAATTGTCTCAGTGTAATTGTGCATCTGTTGTTTAACTCTGTGTGGAGAGTACCTTTCGTAGTTGTGCACTTATTGGTGAAATTCCTGCGTGAAATTGCCTTAATTTCTTGTAAGAGTCGGCTCTATAAATTGTGCTAAGAGTCTTCCTGTGTATTCAGAAAGGAAAGTGTATTGTGTATTCAGAAAGGAGAGAGTATGATAATGTGTAGATATGTACTCTGCAATCTGGGTAAATCATGCTCTGTATATAGTTGGAGGAATTGACTTGTGAGGTGAGGTGAATCGATCACTGTAAGGATCGATTTAGAGATAGTTGAATTCCTGTGTTCGCCATATTGTTAAGAGCTTTAATCCCTTTGAAATATTTATATTGTATGTGATCTGTGTTGAGGATTTCTGGGTCATTGTGGAACTGTGCTTGGTGGAACCTTGAGCGATATAAGTGGAACCTGGAGTAGGGAACCATGATCGAATGAATAGTAATGGCGGGTTGGAGCGAACCAGTGGGTTTCATCGCACCACCTTCTGTCGGGCAAGCGATTTTATCAATTCGCGAGCGATTCCATAGATATATCGACACATGGCATGGGGCGAGGTTGAAAAACCGCCTCCACTGCACGCCATCGCGCATTAACTCTCGACTGAGGACCCCGTGCGATATTGATACATACCGTCAATCTGGAGGAAGGTGCATCGCACGATTATCGCGTTTGGAAGTGGCACGAAGTTTAACCAAAGGTACGAGCGTATGTATCCCATTGAATTTCCACCAATCGTATATGTGGGTCTGGCCTAAAGTACACTAAGTGGGCCATTTGTGATATAATCGGGTGATTCACTTAAGCCCCGAAATATTTAGCTTTTATCATGTAATTAAATCCCGAAGTTGGAGTTGATTTTATATTGGAGATTAAGGTTGAAAGGTGGCGCACTTGTAATGTAGCCGAATTGTACTGTGGGGAATACATTGACTAAAAAGTTGTGGAATATATTTAACGTAAGAATTGTGGAAGACCTGGGGGAAAACGGGACTGTGCGGTGTACCCGTTGTCAAGTGGTATCAGAGCTAGAATTTAGTTAGCTTGCTGAAAAGTTTGTTTTGGAAATGAACATGTACTGAACAGAAAAGAAAAGTTGAAGTCTGTTTAACAGAAGACTGCAGATTTGGAAGCCTGACATGCAGCATACATATTTAATTGAATAGGATTGTGGAGTGTGTGGAGGACAAGATCATGATCTTGCAGGTAATTAACTTTAATCTGATTGAATTTGTAATTGCAGAATTTTGGTTGCTGAAAATTGAAGACAGAGTTGATAGTGAAGATAGTGAGCCTGGTATTTAGCTAGAGGCTGGATAAAGAGGACAATTGCAGTGTTCTCAAGAGAGATGAGAAGTGTTAACTCTGGTTGAAGGATTGTTTGCAGAAGTCAATCACAACTTTGAGAGCAGTGATAGAAGAATCCAGTAAGGGATTCTGAGTGCAGAAAGCATGTGGCAGAACTTGGAATATTCCCAACAGAGGTTGGATGAGCAGAGAGAAAAGGTGTTCTTGAGAGAAGTTGCAGAGTGAATCTTAGAAGGTTCCTGTAGAGAAGGGGACCAATACTTTCCAAAAGCCGGAGTTCGGGAGAGAAGCTTGGTAAGGTAAGTTGCAGCAAGAGAGCTTTCTGTTGTAGAGGCTTAGTGCAGCTTGTGAGTGAAGAACTCCTAGAAAATAAAATGGCTACTGAGAGCCATGGCAGAGACTGCATAGATTGCAGAGGTTCTGGGAGAAGCCACAGTAGAAGAATGAGTGAAGATTCCAAAGAAAATGGCATGAATAAGAAATCCACAGATGAGGAATGGCAGAAAGAATTAGCTGAGATCAGGGAAGAGTTCAATAGATTGAAACTGAGGATAGAAGAAAGCCAGAGAGTTGGTTGGTTGATGAGGAAGAGTGTGAAATGGCAACCATTACAGAAGAGGTTGAGGCAAAAGAAGATTGCCCTATTGAGGGAAGAACTTAGAGCAGCTGAGTTGAAAGAAGAAATTTCTGCTTGTGAAGCAGAACAGAGCACAGATGAAGAGTGGAGACCTGCAGGAGATCTTGTGAGACATAGTGAAGACTTGAGGCAGCAAGAATCTTGCATTGATGAGGAGGAAATCATTGAGGAGTTCCTGAGTTATTGGACAAGTCCAGATGTTATGAGGGCTTGTGTTCTTGAGTCTGACAAATGTGAAGTGATGAAGGACTCCACAGAGGAAGAAGAGCCTAGATTTCTTGAGGAAAAGATGGAAACTGAAGATTCCAGGTGCAGACCTGTTCAAGAAGAAGTGCTTGAGGGAGAAACCAAGACTAAAGAGTCTTGTGATTTGAAAACTAAAAAGTTGTGTGTGTTTGTAGGTACACCACATGAAGATGAACAAGCTTCAGAGTTTGTTGATGAGAAGAAGACATTGAATTTGAAATCTGTTCAGATCAATGCTTAGATAGTGAGATCTGAGGGAGAGATGAAGACAGAAGGGTCAAATGAAGATATCCAGCAGAATGTTGAAGCTGTGAGAGAAGGGCCAACAGAGGATTGGTCAAGAATAAGCAAAGGCATAAAAGGTTGTGTAAGGTTCACAAAATCTACTCCTATGGAAGTTGTTGAGTTATATAGGAGGTTGGATTCTCAGAGAAGAGAATTGGAGGAACAAAGGACCTATGCACTGGATAAGTTGTTGGGAAAGCAAGGCAGGAAGATCTTCATGGATGGGGTTCATGGAGCAGATGATGGAAGAAAAGTGAGACTAGTGGACAGTCTCATGAAGGATGAAGATCAACATGTTGAGATGCTAACAAAGGGTTTGGGAAGGAGTTCTGTACAACATACTGATGCGTTGTTAGAAGAAAAGAAGGCATTGAAGCATTGTAACTTTACTGCTGATGATCCATGTGCAGAGAAAGATGATGAAGAGTTTTTGAGCCTTGAACCAGACTTAGAAATTCCGGGAGGAGAATTGGTGACCAGGCCATCAATTGAGATCATTGGGTCTCATGGTTTTAACACTGGCAGTTTGTCTATGTGTACAGGTGATGCAGAAGACAATTCATCCTTTGAAATTGTCTTGAGAGAAGAAAAAATGTTGCTGAAGGAGGCCAAGACAACCATGTCTCATATATAGGGAATTATCAATGTCATTGACAGAAAAGAGTTGGCTAGTTGGGTAGGCCAAAGCCAGCCTGAAAAACAAGTTTTGGAAGCTGCTGAAGTGAGGAATAATCAGCATTCCATGCTGACAGAGGATGAAGATACAGTGGCTAGAGAATTTGATTGGATCTCCAGAATCCATCAGGAGGATGAGAGGCAATTGCTGAAGATTTCCCACAATGAAGAAGATAATGCTGAGTCTAACTTCCAGCATGTTGAAGATATAAAACAAACAGAGGAGAAATCGCTAAACTGTTTGCTGAGAGCATTTGAAGAAGATAAAGGGATTGCAGACCCTGGAGCAAGGATTCCTGAAGCTGTGAAGAAGAGAGGAATAGATACTAGCTTACAGAATCAAATTCTGTTTACTAGTATACTGGAGGAGTATGTCACTGCTGGTAGAAATGTAAATACTGGATTGTTTTCTGAGAATGTTGCAGAAGGAAATATCCTAAGGGATATTCAGGATGTTTGCATAGAGGCAACATTGGCAGCAGCAAGACCCATGGTGGCAGCAGATGCAACATGGACGATGGCACTTGAAGAAGAAATAAACATGTTAATAGCATGTGAGACTGCAAGAGTAGTAGTATTGGCAGCAACAAAGATTGAAGGCAGCAGCAGAGGGCAAGATAATTTCTAGATAGAGGAGAAGATGGACATGGAGAGTGAATACATCAGAAGACTGATGGTAAGAGTGACTCAGGAGCAGCAGAAAACAACAGGAAAGAAGGAGAGTTTCAACAGGAGAAAGACAATGACAGATTGTGAAGGCATAGCTGGGGGCAGATTATAGAACAAAGTCTGGAAGCCTAGAGAAGATCAGTTGAAGAATGATGCAGCTGATGGACAATATAAAAACAAAGTATGGGATCCTGGAGGCAAAGACGAAGAGCACATGATCAGGAGACCATGAAAAATTTGAAGCTTGGGAGTCTGATGCAGGGGCATTAGGCTCAAAAGTTACTTGTACATAAAGTAGACATAGGGGGTCCCATGTTCTTTGAATTTCTTGTAAATATTAATATTTTGAAAATTTTGGTACAGAATTGTAATTTTTATAAAGCTATTTTGATAACATGAGAATTGGTTAAGATAGGAATACGAAGAGTCAGTTTAGGACTAGTTCAGTTATAGAGTCTAAATTCAGGAATTTGGAATGTTAAGAGTTGTTGAGCTATTCGGAGACCTGAGTCGATTCATGTCATCCTTGTGGTATAAATGTAACCCTGAAGAGTCTAAATAGAGGGGGAGAGAGCTGGAGAGAGTTAGAGGTAGAGAACCTCTTCATCAATAGAGTAGGAGGATAACGACCACTAAACTGAATATCTGGCCTGTCATGAAATTGTAAGAATTTGCTTCTGAGATTTATCGCCTGTATATATATACACCTGTTTAGGGAAGAACAGTCTTTGAATGAAGTGTGTCTGGATGGGATTAAACCCTATTTGAATGTCTTCGAATTTCAATGGTTACCTTTGGATACGTATAAAAAGAATTGTTTATGAGTTACATGACTTTATGTCTTCTTGGTCGAATCATCTGAGGAAATTGTCTTAGTGTAATTGTGCATCTGTTGTTTAACTATGTGTGGATAGTACCTTTCGTAGTTGTGCATTTATTGGTGAAATTCTTGCGTGAAATTGCTTTAATTTCTTGTAAGAGTCGGCTCTATAAATTGTGCTAAGAGTCTGCCTGTGTATTCAGAAAGGAAAGTGTACTGTGTATTCGGAAAGGAGAGAGTATGGTAATGTGTAGATATGTACTCTGCAATCTGGGTAAATCGTTCTTTGTATATAGTTGGAGGAATTGACTTGTGAGGTGAGGCGAATTGATCACTGTAAGGATCGATTCGGAGATAGTCGAATTCATGTGTTCACCATATTGGTAAGAGCTTTAATCCCTTTGAAATCGTTACATTGTATGTGATCTATGTTGAGGATTTCCGGGTCATTGTGGAACTGTGCTTGGCAGAACCTTGAGAAATATAAGTGGAACTTGGAGTAGGGAACTGTGACCGGATGAATAGTAACGGCGGGTTGGAGCGAACCAGTGGGTTTCATCGCACCACCTTCCATTGGGCAAGTGGTTTTCTCCATTCACGAGCGATTCCATAGAAAGATCGACATGTGGCATGGGGTGAGGTTGAAAAACCGCCTCCACTGCGTGCCATCGCGCATTAACTCTCGACTGAGGACCCCGTGCGATAGTGATACATACCGTCGATCTGGAGGAAGGTGCATCGCACGGTGATCGTGTTCAGAAGTGGCACGGTGTTTAACCAAAGGTACGGGCATATGTATCCCATTGAATTTCCGCCAAGAGTATATGTGGGTCCGGCGTAAAGTACACTAAGTGGGCCACTTGTGATATAATCGGGTGATTCGCTTAAGCCCCGAAATATTTAGCTTTTATCATGTAATTAAAACCCGAAGTTGGCGTTGATTTTAAATTGGAGATTAAGGTTGAAAGGTGGCGCACTCATAATGTAGCCGAATTGTACTATGGGGAATACATTGACTAAAAAGTTGTGGAATATATTTAATCTAAGAATTTTGGAAGACCTGGGGGAAAACGGGACTGTGCGGTGTACCCGCTGTCAGAAATTAGCACCAAAGGGCCCATTGGCAACTGCAGTGCCAGTGACTTCAGCCACCATTTTAGCTGCAGACTCTTCTACTCCAAATGTACAACACACAGATGAAGCTAGCCAGATTTCCAAAGCCATGGCAGAGATGTCTTTAAAGAAAAATGAGATAAATATACTAAACAAGATAATTGAAAATCTTGAAAGGGAAAATAAGATAGCTTAGATCAATGTCAGAACTCATGAGCAGAAATAAATTAGATTGGGAGAGCAGCTCAAGAATTTACAAAAAGAATTAACTTTCATAGAGCATCTCTCATATATTAAAAACCATCTCTGGACTAACATAATTGAAGCCATTCATAATCAATGGCCTTCAATTGAGGTTATATATGAGCAAAAATAATTGCTATTGGCAGCCCAAACAGAGATATAAAAGACAAAAGTTAAGTTGACTGATAGGCCTGCACAGGCTTTAAAACTCATTACATTTTTAAAAAGAAAAAACAAGGAGGAACTTGAAGACATACAGATATCATACAGGACATAGACAATCATGAAAATCAAGAAGGTTGTCACTAAAAAGAACTTAATGAACAATATTGAAGAAAAATGTGAAACAATGAAGCTTGCCATAACTAGATTTATGGTAAAGTACACAAATCTCAGACAAAGGGGCCTACCAGATATACATGTGTTCAATGAAAATATTATGCCACAGAAGGACTGTGACAACAATATTAGGGAGTTTGCTAAAGAGAAAGTAAACAAGCAGCTAGCACAAGGCACCCCTACAGGCAAAGTTTTACTTAAGTATTTTGAGGATTTATTCTTTCTACAGCATGAAATTAAGCATCTCTTTGTCATCAAGCCTAATTTCAAAAGATATACAGAGGCTAATGAAAACTTCTGAAACTTGAAAAATGTTTGAATTCCAATAGCAGAAGAGTGGCAAAGTTTCACATATTTGATGTAGAGATAAATTGAAAATATAGTTTGCTGATTTTTATTGCTAAAAAGATAATTTACAGCAGTAAAATAGTAAAACTAATTGGTCAAAGAGTATTAGCGTTAAACAGCATCAATTTAAAGAGTATCAGCATGAAAAATTATCAGTGAAGGCAAGTAAAATGCATGAAAATATCTAGCAGCCAGCAAGCAGGACACATAGGCAGCTAAAAGCTCCTTTTTAGTAAAACAGTTCTATTTATTTTGGATTAAAGAGGACAACTTGCTAGTTTTTTAAGAAACTGTCCCTTTATTATGTAATGATATTTTATTTTTCCTAAAGTTATTCCTAGAACTCTTCTAGGATATTTTTAATACTTTATGTATAAATACTT
Organism: Pinus albicaulis; assembly: GCA_034641835.2. Classification (NCBI taxonomy): domain Eukaryota; kingdom Viridiplantae; phylum Streptophyta; class Pinopsida; order Pinales; family Pinaceae; genus Pinus; species Pinus albicaulis. Next base: position 59,452,811 of record CM076576.1, read on the forward strand.
CGATTTCAGAAGTATTCAATGTGGAATAAAATTTTTGGAATTATTATAGACATTTTTGTTGGACATTGGAGGCTTTTGTGTGTTTGAATTCGAAGTAGTAGGCTGGAAAAGTTTACTGGCATCATAATTCATGATCCCTATGATAAGATGATGAGTTAAGTACTTCCTACTTGTCATTGTTTCCTTTTCTAAGTTTCATGCATTTATTTTATGTTTGTTTTGTCTGAATGTGTAACTAGGAGTATTACTACAGGATTAGTCAAGTGCTCCCTCTCTTTAACTAGTTGCCATTTTAATGTTTTCTTCTGATTCTGGTGTAAGGAACCCTTAATTTCTCCTTCTCCCATTTGACCTCTGCCTTCTACTTCCATTTTCTGGATCAAAGGATTCTTAAGTGCCCTTTATCCCGATCATACCACCTCACAAAAACCACTTTTCCAAATCTTTGAGGGTTATCTATCTTGCCCTAAATATATTTGTACCTTTTTGGCCTTGATTTCTAGTGATGCTAGCTTGATTTAGGCTCCATAGCCTAATGGACAAGAAGATTTCACTCTATCTTACCTCCAAGTGATTTTTCCCAACCAAGCCCTTTAAAACACAACCAAATTGTACTTTCATAACTAGCCCAATACTATAAATCAAAACAAATTCAAAATTTAAAGAGAGAGCCCTCTCTGAACCCTAGTAAGGCTAGATCCTAGAGTTTGAAGTAGGTTTTTGCTTACCTCTAGATTTCTTTGACTTAAATCCAAAATCCCACAAGTTAAGAATTTACTAGAGTGATAACACCTATGAGGCATCAGAAAATTGAAAACACAACAAAAAAATGGTAAAGAATGATGGAAATGATAAATTAAAATGGAATTTGGTTGGCTAAGATGGCAACACAGTGTCTAAAGGGAGACATTTCTTGCAATGCACCCCTAAGTGGGAGACAATGCACTGTGTCTTGACCAACAGTGCGTCGGGCGCAGCAGAGATTGAAAATTCAATCTACATAATGCACTTCTAATGTGATTCCTTGATTCAAAAGTCTAATAACTGAAAGTAGATGCTACTGGGTGGATAAGCATAGGCAAAAGAACCACGAATGATAGGAAACTCCCCAACGGAGTCGCCGATTTGTTATGCAGAATTATGATCTATGGATATATCAAATTCCCTAAGTGTGGTTCCGGGCACTTAGAAAAACAGATTAAAGATTTTTTTTATCACTTTCCCTAAGAGTAAATAGACACACACAGAAAGATAGAAGAACTTACTTGTGATCCAAGCGCTTCCTATTCTCCTTCTATCTCTTTTACTGTAGCCTCCAATCCAACTTAGATCACCAGATTTATTCCTCCAAATATAAACAGAGAACAACAAAGAGATTGCAATATATTGATGCCTATTTATCTCAATCACTTAAATCAATTAAACATGAAACATATATACCATTCAAGATTCCATTGTATGAGAAATAGAAACATAAATAGATACATATATGGGAAAATGAGAAGCAATATGTATTAAAGAGTAGAAGGGGGAGGTTACAACCAATGATCGATTTGATGTCACCAGCTCCAGCTTCATCCCAGCCTCATCACATTCAACATCACCAACAACATATCACTTCTTTCACTCTCTCAATTGAGAATCCAACAACATTTCTTTACCAAAATTCTTCCTTCCCTAGTGCTAGGATCTGTTCTCAATTTATAGGGAAACTGGAGGTAGTTTCTCAATCAATGAATTTATAATATTAGGAAAGAAATTTTTCCAAGCTCAGAGGTATTTTTGGACACTTGGATTCGAATTTTGACACATATGGACTATTCTAGAAGGCATTGGCCATGTGGAGATTCTGGAACAATGAGAATTTTGCTCCCATTTGACCAATGCACCCTTGAATGTCGGGAATTTCATTGAAGTGCACCCTAAAATTGAGGGAACTGCATATACAACATATTTAATCCCTTGATAGGCAACGTTAGTGACCTCATAATTGATATAACATATACTTCAAACCTTGGAAATCTCACAAAAAAATTCATGAAAGGTTTGTTCTTCTCTTAGGGAATATAGAAACTAAAATGATAGGGAATGATAGACCCTATTTCATTGGTCCTAGGGATGATCTCCAGTTTAACCAGGTCATGGGGGATGATGCCCAAATTGAGCTATAAAAACTGCCCCCTAAAGCATGAAGTCAAAATAATAACAATATTTTGAATGATATGCTTTACGATGTGATGGGATGGAACTGAAGTGGAGTGGTGACCTGCATCGATATTACAATACATTACATCATGATATTTTCATCTTGATCACGAATTTCTGAGGGAATCCTTCCCATTCTTAGCACATAAACTATATAATAACATGTACATAGTGCAGAAAGTCATCTAAATTGGAATTTTTCCCAATACAGACATGCCTACAGATATAAGCCCATGTTCATGTGATGATATGTATGTAAGGTCACCGTACAGATGATGTGTACAACAATATTGAATTCACAGCCTAGATGGCTAAAACTAGATCCGAGGTCTTCTTATCTCATTCACTCGATCATTCAAGTACAAGTCTAGCCATGAAAATATATGATTTGTAGTCAAACATGGTAAGATATCGTTTGATTGCCAACTAATGATGTGAGTTATTAACAAACGCGAGAGAAGCACCATTGATGTTAATGGCTCTCAAGGTAAAACTGTACATTTTGTAAGGCATGAATATATGATTTGATGTCGAACGCCAAACAAAATATTTCAGTAAATGGTCTAGAAGCGAGGATATTTTTGATGCTATAACAAGCCTCATGGTACTGGAAGATGATATTTCTAAGTAAAATTCCTGGATGATGATTTGATGGCGACAGGAAGCCACATTATCGCGAAATGGGAGTTACTTATTTCAGAGACAAAATTTGACTTGATATATCAATGTTCAAGGATAATTATCATGATAATGAAGTTTATGAGTATTACAGAAGGGTGAGTATTCAGTGGATGACTTCTCTTGAACATATTGGTGACATTAAGATGAGTTGCCAGCATTGACCCAAAATCAAAGTGAAGGTATGACGAACCATAGTTATGAATAAATATTAAAGAAGATTACCCAACCCAAACATTCACGATGATCGAGTGAAGTGTAATGTTCAAGAGTGACCTGCTACCGTAAAAGTTTGTTCATTTTCCAAATTTTCCTCGGTCATTTCTTGACAAGTACCTCTTTATTTTTTAACAATCTTGAGGAGGATAACATATTCTTGATCTATAATTCAACCCTTCGGGAAAATATGCATCACTATATAATAATTTAACGAGTCTATTTATAAATGAAACTCAATTCTTCCTATGATCGACAAGCCCGTCGCTATTTTATGTTTTAATGAGCCTAATGATAGTGAAACCCCAGTCCTTTTTCACATTTAGAGAGTTTTAAAAATAAGACAAAAGAAAAATCGATCAGTCATTTTTTGTAAAGTTGTCACTCAGATATGAAAAAGTGTAAAATAATATTTGAGAGAACCTCCTAGCCATGTTTGACTAATGTTTTCCTTTTTCGTAAATAATCTATCTCAGTCAGGAAAGGGGTTAAAATTATACTAAGTAAATGTCAATTCATTTAATTTTATGAGCTCGAAAATACAAGTGCTCTGCAATATTTCACATTATCGGAGTCTGAAAAGAGCTAAAAGAAGACTCCAGGGGTTCCTTGTTTGCCATTATCAAAGCTCAAAAAAGAGATAAAAGTGCGCTTCAAGTCCTTTTTTCGTTTTTATCAAAGTTTGAAAAATAAGGATACAAGTATGCTTTGTGGTCAAATCATTATTGGAATAAATTTGCACGACTAATCTACTATGTCAACCGTAAACCTATTTAGAACAACATCAAATGGATTAAAAATACCTGTTTCATGATAAAAAATGAATAAAACCATAGTCACGGCAATAAATACAATTTGAAAATAATCAAATGACTAATTAAAAGAGTTTTACTATTCATTTTTACCATTTTAAAGTTACCATTTTCATTTTGGAGCTTTGAACCTGTTTTTGCCCCCGAACTTTAGCAGTTGATTAGGTGCAATGGGTAAGAATGTTTTCAGTGCCCCTTGCAAGAGCACATGTCAAATGACCCCTACAAGAGCACATGCCCCCCCAAGCTTCATTTTATTCACCTAAGTAGACTATTGGTTACTAATAGCTGGATGGAATGAAGGTTCATTATAAGGGAGGATTTATTTCATTTTTTAATGAGCTTTACGTAGGAAAAGAACTATTCTTGTGACCTGTTTCATCTTTTAATGGGGTTGACACAGTAAAAGAACTATCCACATGGCCTGTTTCATTTTTTAACAAGGTTAACATAGCAAAATAACCATCCTCATGGCTTGTTTCATTTTTTAATGAGGTTGACACAGTAAAAGAAACATCCTCATGACATGTTTCATTTTTTAACTAGGTTGACACAGTAAAAGAACTATCCTCATCCCTGTTTTATTTTTTTATGAGGTTGACACAGGAAAAGAACCATCCTCAATGTGTAGTCAGACTAGTGAACATGTTCTGGGGAAGACGTAGTCTAACAGAGTCATAATTTAAGGAGTTTGATGAACACCACAAATGATAAGTTATAACATGTGTCAACAGGTCTTCCCTAGGGTTTCCATTGAACTTAGGAATATCCGAGGGTAATTTATGTGGTATCACCGACCACCGAGGAGAATAAATGATGGAACTAGCCTGATATTGCACTGAAGATGTGAATAAAGGATCAAGCCATTCATTACTCATAAGGGAGGAACCAGATAGGATTCCAAATGATGACATGGGTGAAATCCAAGGACAATACATTGAAGATAAAGAAACATTATATGTTTTCACAACTGAAACAGATGGTTCAGTCAAGAATATTGTATCAACCATGGTCATATGACCAAATGTATACCCTACAGGATCTACAGGAACTCGAATAGACATGGGATCAACAAAAGCAGAGGAATTTGATTGTGGAAAATACTTGTACATGTAAATCTCCTCCCTAAAATGAGTTGGAGTTAAAGGTGTTTCATCTTGTGTTATTTCTTCAATCGAAATTAAACGAAGAAGGATTTTTTCGTCAGGCCAAAAGTATATTTTAGGATGTTGACTATGCGATATGGGAGACTCAATGGCTATAATATATTGTGGGGTGACCGATACAGGAACAACTTCTGGTCGTTCGAGTTAGGGATTCAGATGTTGTGGAAAAAAATTGACAGGATCCGGATCAACTTCCAGTTGAACAACGTCGGGTTCAGGAGGTATGGTCTCACTGATTGGATGGATTGTGACCACTTGTAGATGTGAGGACTCTGTATCGACAACAGTACATGACTTAGGATTTGTAGAAACAACTTGTGCCAACTCTTGTATATGTGAGGATGATGTTGTACCAGAGGTACTGATAGTACTAGTTTCGGTAGAGCGATGTCGTCTTCGCTGACCAGAAGTGACTTCCAGTGGTAAAGGTGGTTCCAATGATATTATACGCGAATGACAGGAAAGGGATGTTATTCTTCCACGATGAATGATTTATTTTATGACCAAAAAAATTAAACAAAATAAAAGGGTAATTATAAGCAAAAGGTTTACCAAGTAATTGTGAAATACATGATACCTCCTAGCAAACTAAGAAGAGCAGGAAGGAAATCTCCCTGAATTTTGTGTCCGATGTATCAAAATTTACAAGGTGGCCGAATCAGTTCACTATGGATGCATAGAAACCTAAATTTGTCCTCCCAAATATACTCTATGGTACGTGGAGGCCGAAGTCTGTATTAGTGCTATCTAATGCGAAACCACACAGTGAGAACACCCCCTTATAATTTTCATACTATAACACTGCCTGATATACCCGAAGGTAGGTGGAAGAGCTCTGATATACTTACATACGTGGAGTGAGGTATCACACTCAGAATTTATCGCAGATAATTAATGACAGCTTCTATGCTTAACCATGCCGGAACATGTCTCTATCCTAGACATTCTAAATGTTATCGTTATGGTTCCATTTCTTTTTTAGGTAAATAGATGTAAATTTTAAGTTGATATCGTGTATAAATTTTCCTTTTGAGGTTCACTGCGTGATGTGATGGAAATTTCTAAAAATTCAAACTAAAATGATAAGGAAACTTTTCAATTTTAGTTTTTTCAATGAAAATCCTAGCTACTAAGGGAAAGATTAGGCATTTTTGAGAGAAAACAACAAAGAGCACAAACTAAAATGCAGCTTTCGTAACTTGTTCCTATGTAAAACACACAATTCACTATATGCATATGTAGGTTTTTCTTTTCAACTCCCTTAATGTGGATGCAAGAAAGGAAACTATATCCATCATATCAACAAAGAACAAATTTTTTCTTGTTTGAGAAACGAGGAATTTAACAACAATTTCCTTTACGAAAACAAATGGATCTAATTTAGAGATAAAATACTTTGAATTTGATTTGTCAATGATAAAGAAAAACACTTAAAGAGACATTGAGAAAACTTACTTTTCAAAGGAGGAAGAATTAGGCAAATTCACTGGTCTCTGTGAGGTATCAGATAATTGAAAACACAACAAACAAATGTATGAGAATGATGGAAATGAAAATTTCAAATGGAATTTTGTTGGCTAAGGGGGTAACGTAGTCTCTAAAGGGAGAAAATGTGTTGCAATGTACCCCTGAGTGGTAGACATTGCACTGTGCCTTGACCAACAGTGCGTTGGGCACAACAGAGATTGAAAATTCAATCTACAGATCACATTTCTAATGCAATTATTTGATTCAAAGGCCTAACAAATGAAATTATATGCTTATGGGTGGACAAGCAGAGGCAAAAAAACCAGGAATGATAGGAAACTCCCCAGTGGAGTCGCCAATTTGTTATGCAGAATTATCATCTATGGATAAATAAAATTTCCTAAGTGTGGTGTTAGGCACTTATAACAACAAATTAAATACTTTGCTATCACTTTCTCTAAAAATAAATAGACACATATAAAGATAGAAGGACTTACTTGTGATCCAAGCTCTTTCTATTCTCCTTCTGTCGGTTTTTTTGTAGCCTCCAATCCAACTTAGATCACCAGATTGATTCCTACAATTATAAATAGAGAACATCAAAGATATTGCAATATACAGATGCCTATTTATCATAATCACTTAAATCAATTAAACATGAAACATATATACCATTAAAAATTTCAAGGTATGTCATCTGCTAAAAATGATCATAGGGTCAGAGTTTTAGCTAAAAAAATGAAAGTGCTTAGAATTGAATGAAACTAGAACAACAGTGACCGACCCGTCGCAAAGAATCCAACGCAACTTGTTTCGTTGAAAACCTAGTTCGGATGAGGAACTTATGGTCTGTTGATTGTCGTTTAGAACAAGCAAATTTTTATAAAAAATTGCAAAATAGGTACAGGTTGATGACATGGCAGCCAAATTAGCATTCAGGGAATATTTTTCAGTTTTTTCCCTATTGGACTATGACAAGTTTCACTACAGGATTCACCAGTTTAGTTTGTGAAGACAAAATTTGTCCAATGACCTCGTAAGGTTGAATTTGGGTTTATGATATTATATGTAGGAATTTTTTTTTTATTAATATTGGAATTAATATATATATATATATATATATATATATAATTTAAATGTCATATATTATGTCATATTATTATATATATTAATATTAATAATTAATTTTCAAACCTTAATTATATTTAAACTCCACATATATACCAAATTTGAAACGTTATAAACGTTGGCATTAGAAACCCAAATCAACATTTAATATGGCGGCATATTAATAACCCAAATTTTAAAATCTAAATATAAATGGCGGAGAAATATATGTTATGGAAAACATTATATGCGCATATATATATGGAACAATGGTTTATATTACGGTGGGTTAAATACATTGCAAACAACGTATGGCAAATATAATGCGTTGGTATAAAGTGAAAAAAAATTGTATGGGGACAAAGGTCAAGGTTCAAACCCATGACCTCCCCACAAACAAGTCCATGGTTTACCATTGAGCCATGCTCTGGTTCATTGAAGTCCTTTGCGCCAAGATTGTATTAGAACACGTTTTTTTAATCTGACGGCGGAAGGAGGGGCTCAACCCTCCTCCATGTGACCCAACAACATTGCCAAGCTCCAAACCAGTCAACGATAATGTAGATTAGGAGTGCACTTATCCCATTTAATCCGAGATTAAGCCCTAATTAATACTCCACCTAATTAGTGACAGAATTAGCGGTGGCGCTAAATTCAGAGATTCTGCCAAACTTGTTGGAGTTAGTTGGAGTCCTTCCAGATTTTGAGGAGAAATTGGGAGAAAGTTTTTTTTTGCCATAACTGAGTCAATTTTTGACCAAATTGAGCTCAGAAAGAGTCATTCTTATCCAATTGACATGCTACGAACACATTGGAATAGGTTTCAGAGGCAGGGGAGTAATTTTATAGAGGTTTTTGTTGCCTTGAAGAAATTTGAAGCCTAGGGCCACCCAGAGGGAAGGCCATGCCTAGAGCATCTGAAGGCCAAATTGAGTAAATATTTAGTCATTTATGATATATTTCGACATTTTGAACTCACTGGAATAGGTTCCAAGATCATTTGATGCATTTAAAGAACAATTTAAGCACAATTGAGCTAATAGAGGTACCCAAGCTATGAAGCCAAACCAAGGAGATGTAGCCCAGGAAGGGTGAACTCCTTCATCAAAACTATGTTTTAATGGATCAAATATGATGGTTTTATTTTATTTATGTTTTTTTTGTTCACCCTTTTAAATTCATGCTTTATGCTTTCAAATTCACTCATAAAACTCAGTTTTAATTATCTCTTTGACACACATAAGCAACAAAGGAAATTGTACATCAAGCATAAGATCAATTAATAAGTTTTATATCTGAAAATGAAATTAGCACAAAAAAACTAACATTCAAATTCAGATCAAGATGGTATCAAAGCACAAGGTTTATAAGGTTATTTGTTTGATAGTTGTTTCAAGTTTTGTGCAGGTTTAATGGTTGCAAATTTTGTGATGCTGACAAGGTTAAAGTTGCATAAAGGTGAAGGGAAATTTTTGGTTGCAAGTCCTGAGATTAGGACCAGAAGAAGGAGATCTGGAAGAGCACTATCTTCAGCCAAAATTTCACTCAAAGCTGCACTTTAAGAACCTCAAGTTTTGTCTCAAGAAGCTGAGATTGAGGAGGTACAAGCTATACAAGAAGATGAGTTGATTGAAGAGGTACAAGCATCAGAAGTTGAGATTGAATCCATAGCCATTGTGTCAGGTGTTGGAGAGACTTAAGGACATTTAGAAGAGGAATATGTCAAGAGAGACTTCAAAGACATAAAGAGGATGGTTAGAGTTATGTTTGACACATTTACTGATGTGATGGCCAGAGAAGGTTCTAAGCCTCCATATGGAGAAGGAAATTTAGATGGTAAGAAAGATGAAGAGAGGATTTTGAAGGGAGTTGGAGGAAAGGGAAAGCCACCTCCATCTCCACCATCTTCATCATCCTCATCATCCCCATCTTCATGAACTTCCAATTCCACCACAAAAACCACTCACACTCACTCAAAATCCACAAAAGAAAAAAATCTAAATAAGTTTTATATCTGAAAATGAAATTAGCACAACAAAACTAACATTCAGATTCATTTCAAGATGGTATCAGAGCACAAGGTTGCTAAGGTTATTTGTTTGATAGTTGTTTGAAGTTTTGTGCAAGTTTAATGGTTGCAAATTTTGTGATGCTGACAAGGTTAAAGTTGCATAAAGGTGAAGGGAAATTGTTGGTTGCAAGTCCTGAGATTAGGACTAGAAGAAGGAGATCCGGAAGAGCACTATCGTCAGCCAAAAGTTCACTCAAAGCTGCACTTTAAGAACCTCAATTTTTGTCTCAAGAAGTTGAGATTGAGGAGGTACAAGCTATACAAGAAGATGAGTTGATTGAAGAGGTACAAGCATCAAAAGTTGAGATTGAATCCATAGCCATTATGTCAGGTGTTGGAGAGACTTAAGGACATTGAGAAGAGGAATATGTCAAGAGAGACTTTAAAGACATAAAGAGGATGGTTAGAGTTATGTTTGACACATTTACTGTTGTGACGGCCAGAGAAGGTTCTAAGCCTCCATATGGAGAAGGAAATTTATATGGTAAGAAAGATGAAGAGAGGATTTTTAAGGGAGTTGGAGGAAATGGAAAGCCACCTCCATCTCCACCATCTTCATCATCCTCATCATCCCCATCTTCATCAACTTCCAATTCCACCACAAAAACCACTCACACTCACTCAAAATTCACAAAAGAAAAAACTCCATTACTCAAATTGGACATTAAGTTTGAACTACCCATGTATAATGGTGAGGTAAATGTAGAGAGGCTTGACAATTGGATATCTCAATTAGAGGTGTATTGCAGAATTCAGAAACTTCATGAAGACGACATAAAGATCAAGTTGGCTTCATTAAGGCTAGAAGGAGTAGCACTAGTTTTTTGGGAAGCAAAGACTCAAGAGGAAATGTGAATCCATGGTAAGATATCCATTTCTTGGGTTGAGTTTATTTCTTCCATTAAAATATAGTTTTATTCATTAGCCTATATGCACAAAGCTATTATGAGTTGGAAAAATTTTAAGAAACTCAAGGGTCAAATAGTTCAAGAATATACTGAGGAGTTTAGGAAAAGGGCTTTGTTGTTAAGAATAAACTCGAATTCCCAAGATACACTCTTGAAATACATTGGGGGTTTACATTCCTATTTGAAACATATTATCCTTATGTTTAACCCAAACAATTTAGATGAAGTTTGTGTACAAGCCACACACTTAGAGGCAAGGGGGAAACAAAGCATAGATGAGAAAAGTGAAAGTGAGGGTAATGGAAAAGGAAAGTTTTATAGAAGAGGAAAAATAAATAGCTCTGTAAAATAGAGAAGGAAAATCTCACATGGAAAAATCGTTCAAAGAATGGCCATGATGAAGACCATTCTTGGAAACTTCATCGATAATTGAAACCAAACTTTGAAAGCCAAAGAGAAGGGTAAAAATGTTGCTATAGTTCAACATGACTTAGGGTCGGATTCAGGAGATGATACAAATATGACAGCCATGGGTTTGAAAGGTAAACATATTCCAAGCACTTGTTCTTCAAATTGTTCAAATGATACTCAGGATGAAGATACAAGAATATAACTTTTCCATATTAGAGTTGTCTCTAAACATACCAATATTGATACACTTTCTTATAGTGGGTCACAAGCTAACTTGATTTCTGAATATTTGGTTAACAAACTAGGCCTTGAAACTACTAGACATCCAATACCATGTCCTTTGAGTTGGATATGCAAGAATGCAAACTTGCAGGTTACAAGGAAGTGCTTACTAAGATTCACCATTAACTCAAACTTTCTTGGTGAAGTTGAGCTTGATGTGGTACCACTTGAGATATCAGGTGTTGTATTAGGAATTCCTTATGTGTATGATAGGAAAGAATAATTCAATCTCCATGAGAACAAGTATCACTTGTTTAAGGATGGTATTGAGTACATAATTAGAGAACATAAGAAGAAGATAGGTTTTCCTCTTATACATGTAAGTGAAATGAAGAGGAAAGTGAATGCAAGTCAGAACTTGACATTGTTGATGATCAAACAAAGAGATGTTTTGAATCAAACTTTTCAAAAAAATGTTTATGCTTGTAATGAGTTGTTTTAGGATGTTAACAAGTTGCCTTTGAAAGAAGGTGAATAAGATGTAAAACATTTGCAGCAATCAACATCAGTGTTGAGCAGTGTTGGAAACAAGATTTCGGTGTAAGAGAGTGCAAAGGTTAAAGAGAAGGAAATAAAGTAACTTTTCAAAGAATGCATGTGTTCCAAAATTTTTGGTTTCTAGTTTGCAAAAGGTACATGGCAATGGCAAAGATACTTGGTCAAGGGTTGATGCAAGTACAAGGCGAGATCAACTAAAATTCGCCATTTTGATAGTGTGCAAGGTGAGAAAGTTTTTAAGGTTCCTTTGATTTTTGACCAAGGTAGAAAAAATATGGTTTCTGCAAGAATATATTTCTGTTCTGAAAATTCAGAAATATTGCAGTATGACGGTGTCAATGACAGCAAGAGAAGGTCGCAAGAATCAAGGAAAAAGTTGACTTTTTGTGAAAAGATCCAAATGATGAAATTGAGAAAATTTCACTGGGTAGAGACTGGACAGGTGAGGGAACAATACCCTCATCCACATAATCAGTAATCAGAGAGATTTTAGGGTCCAAAAGGATTCTAGGGGGGAGGAATGATCAGAGGCTCAGTATTTCAGCTCAAAAATGAAAATGCTCATAATTGAATGAAACCATAAGGGTAGGGACCATACGGTCGCAAGGAATACAACACAACTTGTTCCGTTGAAAACCGAGTTCGGATGAGGAAGTTATGGTCTGTTGATCGTCATTCAGAATAGATAATTTTTTTTAAAACAATTGCAGAACAGGTACAAGCTAATGACATGGAAGCCTAGTTAGCATTAAGGGAATCTTCTTCAGTTTTTGTCTAATGGGAATATGAAAAGTATCACTGTGGGATTCGTCAGTTTGGTTTGTGAAGGTAAAATTTGTCAAATGACCTCCTAATGTTGAATTTGGGTTTATGATATTATGTGCTAGAATTTTTTTTTTATTAAGATTGGAATATATATATATATATATATATATATATATATATATTATGTTATATTATTATATATATTAATATTAATAATTAATTGTCAAACCTTAATTATATTTAAACTCTGTATATAAACCAAATTTCAAACGTTATAAACGTTGGCATTACAAACCGAAATCAACATTTAATATGGCGGCATATTAATAACGCAAAGGTTAAAATATAAATATACATAGTGGACCAATATATATTATGGAAAAAATTATATGTGCATATATATATTGAACAATGGTTTATATTACGGTGGGTTAAATACATTGCAAATGGTGTATGGAAAATATAATGCGTTGGTATAAAGTGAAAAAAAAATTGTATGGCGGCGGAGGTCGGGGTTCGACCTTGTGACCTCCCCTAATCAACTCCATGGTTTACCATTGTGCCGTGCTCTGGTTCATTGAATTCCTTTGCACCAAATTGTATTAGAACACGTTTTGTTGATCCGACGGGGAAAGGAGGGGGCCAGTCCTGTGTGCCAGCCCTCCTCCACTTGACCCAACAATATGACCAAGCTCCAAATCACTCAAAAATAATGTGGATTAAGAGTGTGTTTATCCCATTTAATCTGGGATTAAGCCCTAATTAATCCTCCACCTAATTAGCAGCAAAATTAGCAGTGGTGCTAAATTTAGATATTCTGCCAAACTTGTCGAAGCTAGATAGAGTCCTTCCAGATTTGGAGGAGAAATTGGGGGAAAGTTTGTTTTTGCCACAATTATGTCAATTTTTTACCAAATTGAGCTCAAAAAGACTCATTCTTCGATAATTGGCATGCTATGAACAAATTGAAATAGGTTGTAGAGGAAGAGGAGCAATTTTACAAAGGTTTTTGTTGCCTTGAAGAAATTTGAAGCCCATGGCCACCTGGAGGGAAGGCCATGCCTAGAACATCTGAAGGTCAAATTCAGTAAATAGTCATTTCTAATATATTTTGACATTTTCAACTCATTGGAATAGATTCCAAGAGAATTTGATGCATCTAAAAATAAATTTGAGCACAATGGAGCTAATACATAGGCCCAAGCTATGAAGTTGGACCAAGGAGATGTAGCCCACGAGGGGTGAAATCCTTTACCAAAACTCAGTTTTAATGGATCAATTGTGATGGTTTGCTGTTATTTATGTTTTTATTGTTTAGCTTTTTAAATTCATGCTTTATGCTTTCAAATTCACTCATAAAACTCAGTTTTAATTACCTCTTTGACACACATAAGTAACAAAGGAACTTGTACATCAAGCATAAGATCAGTAAATAAGTTTATATCTGAAAATGAAATTAGCACAGAAAAACTAACATCCAAATTTAGATCAAAAAATGATTTTGTAATTAAGTGTTTTTACTGTGGCAGAACTGGTCATGTTGCTAGAGACTGTTATAAAAAGAATAATGATGAAAACAAACATAGACACAAGAGGCATACATGGCACTTTTTGGTGAAGATCTTTTATCACCATTGTAATTTCTTAAGTTGTGGGATTTAATCTTTTAGTCAAAGAACACTAGGGGTAACCACAAACCTACTTTTGAAATCTAGCATCTAGCCTTCCTAAATTTCAGAGAGGGCTCTCTCTTTATGATTTAACATTGTTTTTGCTTAGTGTTTTAGGCTAGTTATGATAGAACAATTGGTTTTGGTTTTGAATTGGTTTGGTGGAAAGAAAACACTTAAAGGTAAACTAGGGAGAAATCTACTTGACCATTGGGCTAATGGAGTCTAAGTCTAGATAGCAATACTAGAAGGCAAGGCCAAAAGGATGCAAATATAGTTAGGGAAAGATAGATAACCCTCAGAGCTTTGGGTAAAATATTTTTGATGAAATGGTGTAGTCGGGAAAAAGGGCAATGAAGGATCCTTTGATCCGGACAATAGAGGAAGGAGGCAGGATTCAAATGGGAGTAGGAGCAGTTAAGAATTCCTAACACCAGAAATCATTTGAAAACATTTAAATGGTAACTTAGTTAAGGAAGGGATCCATAAGCTAGTCATGAAGTAATATTCCTAGTTACTAATTAACAAAGAACAAACACATAATGAAATGAATGGAACTTAGAAAATAAACAATGACAAGATAGATGCACTTTACTCTTTAACTTATCGCGAGAATCTTGAATTGTGATGTCCAATTTTATTTTTCCAGTTTGCTACTTTTGAATTCAACACATGAAAGCCTCCAATGTATCAGCAAAAGTCTATAGTAATCTTAGCAATTTTCTTCGACACTAATACTTCTAAATGAAGAAGTATTTATACAAAAAATATTGTTTGCAAATATCCCAGAGATATCTAGGAATATTTTCAGGAAATAGGAAATATCTTTACATATAAAGAGGGATAGCTTCTCAACAAACAGTAAGCTTTCCTCTTTTCCAAAATATCTGTAACAACTTAATCTAATCAAGGATTCTTTATTGGCAAGCTGTCCTTCTGACTAACTACTTATGGAATATCTCTGTTGGAGTTGCCTTCACTTATACTCTTTCGTCTTATACACTTTAACATTGTCCCTTTGACCCTAATACTCTTTGACTGTTATTTTTTACTCTTTTACTGCTTTAAAAATAAATCTGCCAACAGTAAAAAATCAGTTTACTGTTTTATTTGTTTTATTTTCTGCTTGATTGTTTTATGAAGTAGTTTCCTTCACTGTTCTGCCTTTTCCCTGCTACATTAAATTTGTAAAATCCTACCATTGTTCTACATTTGGTATTTTTACATTTTTAAGTTTCATAAAGTTTTCATCAGCATCTGTGTACTTGGAAAAATTAGGCTTAAAGATAAAAAGATGCTTGATCACATTTTGAAGAAAAAAAAGTCTTCAATATATTGAAGAATGACCTTTCCTGTGGGAGAGCCCTGTGGCAGTGGCTTGTTGACTTGTTATTTTGCATAATCGCTTATATTCTTGTCATACTCTTTTTGGTTCATCAGCTTCTCATTAAAGACATGAATATCTGGAATACCAGCCTGTCTTAGCATGGTATATTTTGTTAAGAACTTGGTTATTGAAAGATTCATGGCATCACGTTTTTCCTCTAAAGTGTTCGTTAGATTTCTCTTTGTCAGAACATTCTCGATATGTAATATTGTCTCTATCCTATCCTGTACCTGTAATTCCTCTAGCTCTACTCTATTTTTACTATTTAAGAAAGTAATTAGCTTCAAGGCTTGTGCTGGTTTATCTGCTAATTCTTCTTTGGTCATTTGTATTTCAACTTGAGCTGCCAGAATAAAATCTCTCTGCTCATAGATAATTTGAATTGATGGCCATTGAAGATGAATGGCATAAATTATATTGGTCCATAGGTAATTTATTATAGAAGAAATTTGTTTAGTAAAATTTACTTGCTTTAGTAAATTCTTCACCTTTTCTTCTAGTCTGTTGGCCCTCTGCTAATGTCCTTTAGATGTTATTAATGCAGTTTTGTTGGAAGCCTCAAGACTTTGAATTGTCTTTTTCAAACTGTAAATTTAATTAGTTTTCAATGTCATTTCTTCCATAGCCTTTATTATATGACCTGCATCATTTGTATGTTGTACTTGTGTTGTTGAAGAATCTGTAGTTGATGTGGTGGTTGATTCTACTGGCACTGCAGTTTCCAATGAATCTTTTGATGCCAATTTTTCTCCCAAAGTGGAGGCCACAGTTGTAGTGATTATACGTAAAACTGTAGGGACCATTGGAACATTAGTTTTTTTCATTGTTTATTTTTCCTTTACTAATTGATCCAATTGTGTTTCCATGTCCTTTATTTGAGCAGTCAATTTGACAATCAATTGCATCATGTCATATTTTTCTGTTTGCTCTTGAACAATTTCCTTAGCTTGAGGGTGCTCACTTTAAGGAAGCTTCAGTTGTTTCCTGAAAGTAGCAATGTCTTCATTTTTCTTTTTAATCAGTATTTCAGCAGCTTGAATATTTGAAGGATCGACTCCGACCTGCAACACTAAGTCTTCTAAGGACTTAATCCTTAGATCTTTGGCATAAATGGATGCCTTATCAAGTTTCATCTGATCCTCCAAATTCAAAAATTTATTTTGCAATTTTGTAAGAATCATGGCCTTTGTCACAACTGCTTAATATATCATTTCTAAGTTGTGCCTATGAAATTCTATCTGGTCAAGTTCATGAATACTTTCATAATCTATTTGAAATTTTGTCTTCTTGTAATCAGCCACTATTTTTGGAGTTGGAGTAGTTGGTTGTAGAAAAGACATGATCATCTTGTTTGTTGTATAATCAAAGGCACTAAGTAACCTATTTTGATTCCCTGGCTTCTGTTTAAGAAACTGAGAGTAAATCTCACTTTTTATTTCTTCATTCTTTTGTTTAATTTTTTTGTACTTTTCTTTGATGTCTAGGTCTTTTTCCTTAGCTGTTTGTGAGGAAGAATCCTCCATACTTTTTTGTCTTTCAATCATCTATGTATCTGTTACTTTGGTTGTTGGTTATTCCTTTTCAATCTCTATTAAAGTCTCATTAACTATCGCAGTGGCCTCATCATTGTTTACTTCTGGTTCAATGATATTTTCAATTTCAATTAATTTTTTTTTCTCTACAGTAGTGAGCTTGGGCCTTTTGTTGTAGATAAGCTTAAATTTAGTCTCTGTAGTAGTCTCTTCTGTGTAGGCTCCCTCATCTCTTCTTCTTTTGTTTTAAAATTTTGGCTATTTTTAAGCTACCATGGCAAGTGTGGTATCAATATTTTGTGTTGACTGTGCACTAGAAGTTGTATTTATCAAAGTGTTTTCTAGCCATACTGTCTGATTTGCAAATTTCTCAATATCAGGCTTGGGTTCATGTATCAAAGGAGGTAGTTTACATTTAACCCTTATACTGCTGAGAAGACCTTGAAAACAAAAACAAGTGGAAAAATTAGGAAGAGTATCTGAATACCCCTTCAGTGGGAAACTTGGTCAATTGATGATGGATAGAATCAGCTATAAATCTGGCATAGTCAAAAATCATAGCAGGAGGATGACCTGGAGATAGAGTAGATAAAAAACCAATGATGGATTCATCAGTGAATTCATCAGTGAAGTAACCTAGTATGAAATATAACATTGAAATCACATGCCTAGAACCCTCAGGAAACTTGGAGGTGGAGTAAGGAGGATTTAGTTTAGGAATATCCACATGACTAGGCATAAAATTCTGAAAAATCATAAACTTCTTAGGGAAATCTAATCCCAAATACAACTAATTTAATGTATCAATGCATAATGGGACTACCTTAGGGTCAAACTGTAGTTGCAACATTTCATTTATAGACTCTGCAGTGATGGAAAATAGAATCTCCCTATCAGCATTCACAATTTCTCTTTCGTCTGGAACATAGTACTTTTGGCACAATCTCACAAGGTCTTGACCAGGATGTGTTACTGGGACTACATCTTTGGGTAAATTTGCCTCCCAGATAGGAATGTCATATTTAACTAGGAACTTATCATAACACCAATTGTGAACCTCCAATAGGTTGAATTCTACCATGGGGTCTGCAATTTTATAATCCATATCAGTCAAGGGGATGGCTTATACTGTAGGAACTGGTAGTTGAAGAGGATTGATAGACATATTGGTTTTTGCAATGAGTGCACGAGTGGATTTTATGACTTTGGATGCTTCTGACTTAGGAGGTTTGGATCCTACAGGTTTGACAGGCCTAAACCCCCTAGCTTTGGGTTTCATTTGTTTCTTAGTCATTTTTTACAACTAGAGAAAGATTAAACAGTTTGAAATAGTTCAATTTCTTGAAAATAGAGGGTGCTTTATTGCTGAATTCAGGAATCTGGGATGGGTAAAAACTGGTATAAGACAGAAAACACAAGTTTTATGAATGATCTGAACTGTAAAAGTGTCTTTGAGGATATCTGCAGGTTTTAAAACCTTTTCTAGCTATGGAATTGATCTTTTAGGGATCTTTAACTGAGGAATTTCGTTTTTAAGAGGATTTTACCTGAACAATAATTTCTGGAAAACAAATTGCGAGGGTTTGCCCTGTTTTTGAGCATTTTTGGGAGAACTGTATGGATGAATTCTCTAATTCAGGTTTGGCTTCACTTATAAATGGTTTTAACTTTAGAAATTGCAGGTTAAATTGATGAGAAATACCTCGACTGTAGGTATTTTGAAGGTCGGAAGGTCTTCTACAACTTTTATAGTCAATTTCGAGCTCTGGTTCAAAATAGTTGAATCTAAAAAAATCTTTGCTGGTCTTCAAAATAGAAATCTATGGTGAAAATGGGCTTTTCGGTATTTGAACAGGTAATTTGGGTGGAGATCTTAACACAGTGATGTGGAGTTTGCTCAACAGTCGGGAATATGCAAATAAGTATGTAAAAAATATATCCAATGGTTTTAATCTTGGATATAATTTATTGCAATAAATATTTAATGCGGGTCTAATCATCAGCGGGAAGTGGTTTTGTGTTTTAAAATGCAAAAATAGGAAGTTGTTTTCGCGCGGGCTATAGGCTTTAAGCTGTATTATGTCAAATGAACGCGACGCAATGAAATTGCGACATGTCACGAGAGATGGATTGACAAAAACTACCCATTTCGCATAGATTTGGTGTTTGGGCGAATGTTTGGTTTGCAAACACAAAATATTTTCTCGCTATTAGATTTGAGAGATCGAGGCGAACGACTATGATTAAAAGGTAAGGTGCAGTTGGAAAGCATGGTGGGGCCTGAGTGACTTCAATGTTAGCGGAATGGAAATAGAAAACCTTTGGGTGATTTTATTTATAACCAAAGTTTATTTTATAGATTCGATGGATTTATACATATAAGTGGGTTTTGGCATGATATATGTTTAAAACAAAGGCTTATATGTAAGGTTGGGGAGGCGTGTGAGGCGGGATTCATAAAGGGTTTAATATGGGTTATTTATGATATAAAACATGAGGTTTCATACATCGGGAAAGGTAAAAATATAAATCAATTGAAACCTTAGTTTAAAAATTAGGAATTGACATGGATATTAGCTCTTGCAAAAGGCTGCGGGGGTTTTAAAGTTTAGTTTAAATTAAACTTTAGAATAAGCTTGAAAGTATTTTTATTTTTCAAATTCATTTTATACTTCCGAAGACTTATTTGTTTTTGTATTATATTATATAGTTTATTAAAACATGGGGGCTTAATAACTATAGGGGGGCGGGATATTTACATATTGCTAATTTTATGCCAAAGGGGTTATAATTGGGGCTTTTTATTTCCGCATGTGGATAATTACTTTGGCATAAAAGCTTATAATAGTGGGTTTAGGGGATAATTAATAAAAGGAATTATATTAAATAGGAAAAGGTCATTTTTAAGGATTGAATAGATAAATTAGAAATAATATGACAAGGGACAATGTAATACATCAAAAATACACTAATATAACTAAGAAAAGTGAAAACTTAAAGCAAGGCTTTATCATTTATAATGTAATCACTTTTACTTAGAATATAATGTTTTTGAGGGTTTTTATACGATGTATGATGGAGGGAGTTAATCAAATGGGATTTCATGTATCATTAAGTAATAAGAGTTCTTTACTTAAGATTTTGAGTTGTGATGGATGAAAAGAAAGGTAAATAATGATAATTAGGGATTAATATAGAAATTAAACAATTTCAACTAACAGTCATTGAGCCTTGGGTCTAGTCCCAACAAAAGTCATATAAATGCTCTAAGCCCCTTTAACTGAAATTCTAGAATGCAAAATAACTATAAGGGATGGGAAATTAGTTATTTTTTCCCAGTGATGGATATTTACATGTTTTTTCCCACTTCTTTCTACATACCCAACATTATTCTAACATTTTTTTCTTCCTTTTAGCAGGTGCATTTAAGCTTTCTACCTTAAAATATTTTATTCTTTTGAAAGCATAAAACTATCGAATTCTACCTTATTTCATCTGAGGGCTCAGATTAAACTGATGAGCTCCTCATTATTCACTACCTATCTACTGATTTGTCAGGATTAAACTATCTGACTAATATTTATTCACTATTCTACGACAATAAAATTGAAATCATGTCAAGTCAAGTTTATGCAGTTCAACTCATCATGGATTATCGCATTTATTAACACTCTGCCATAATCATCGGTAAAAAAAGTAAAAATTAGTGGCATTTGGACTTGCACACTTTCAAGTTTTATTTATTTTTTTCTTTTGGGGTCTATATTTTTTCTAATTCCTTTGATTTTATTTTAGGACTTTCACCCTCTTTTTGATCTTTTTATTTATTTTTTTTACTTTTTTTACAAAATATGGGAAAACAACTTGCAGAAGGCAAAGTATATACATATTTACAAGGCTATCATAAGTCAATTCCAAATTATGAATCCTATACTTATAGGACCCTAATAGATCTAAATCATGATCTTAAATTATTTGTGTGTGATCTTACTCTTTCTTCTCAGACCGGTGAGGTTAGAACATATTTTATGGATTCTAGAGCATCCACTCATATGACATGCAATAAACACTGGTATGAAAATTTTGAGACCGATAGTAGTGCTAACATCTACTTAGGCGATGTTAGAGCATATAATATTAAAGGGTATGGACATATTCCTATGGTGTTTCCTAGTGGTAATATCGGGCACATCCATAATGTCATGTATGTGCCTAGTATTAGAAAGAATTGGATCTCTCTCTCCATGATTACAGATCACAATTTAAAGGTAGAATTTTTCAAAACTTATTGTATTGTAAAGGATTTGTTGGATAATCAGAATTTGGTTGCATTAGGAGTAACCATTGGAGGCCTATATAAGTTTAATGTTACAAGAATGCCAGATCAATATTTAACTTCAACGACTATGAGAACATAGAATATTTTTCATCAAAGGTTTAGTCACGTCAACCTTCATTACTTATTGTTGTTGCAGAAACAATGTTTGGTTGATGGACTTCCTATTTTAAGAAATGAACATATTGATTGTGAAGGTTATGCACTTGGAAAAATGCACAGGGATGAATTTCCCTCTAGCTTAAATATGAGAAAGAAAGATATACTTGAACTTGTGCATACTGATATTTGTGGACCTATGCAGACAAGGTCCTTAGGTGGAGCGTACTATTTCTTGTTATTTATTGATGACTACACAAGTTATACCTAGGTATACTTTATGAGAAGGAAAAGTTATTCTTTCGAGCACTTTAAAGAATTTAGAAATATGGTTGAAAAGAAAACATGGAAAGTCATTAAAATTATATGCTCAGATTAAGGAGGAGAATACAGACTTGGGAACTTCATCAAATACAGGAGAGATCATGGAATAGCACAAAATTTTAAGTACCCCACACTCCACAACATAATGGTGTTGCAGAAAGAAAGAACAAAACTCTCGTGGAGTGTGCACGTAGCATGATGAAAGGTAAGAACCTACCCAATGGTTTTTGGGTAGAAGAAATTAGTACTGTAGTTTACTTAAAGAACAAAATTCCAACTAGGTGTCTTGACCTTAAGACTCCATTTTAGGCTTTGTATGGTTTTAAACCTGTATTCCATCACTTGAGAGTATATGGTTTTAGATATTTTGCACACATTACTAAGGAATATATGAAGAAATTGGATTCTAAAGATATAAAATGCATATTTATAGGGCATAGTTATGATTTTAAAGCATATAATATGTTTAATCCATCTATTCACAAGGTATTTGCGAGTAGAGAGACTGTCTTGAAGAGGCTGATGAAGGGAATAAGGACATAAGTTTTGAGGAGTGGTACGTGCATTTAGATGACAAATATGATGAAGCCAAAGACAATCATTTAAATCAGCAGTAGAAGAAAGAGGAATCTAGTGATGTTGATACATCCAGCAGTCGAAGTCCATTCAAAGGTGAGCAAGAAATCACATAAGACAGAATTAAGACAAGTCCGCTACCAAGGAGATCGAGATGGCAAACTCACTTACCTGTAAGGTATAAATATTATGCTCTTATGACTAGTGTTTTAAATGTTGTTGAGCCCATGAATTATAATGAAGAAAATTAGTATGATGAATGGAGGTTAGCTATGAAAGAAGAGTATGAGTCCATAATAAAAAATAAAACCTGGGAATTAGTTGAAATTCCAAAAGGAAAAGAGCCCATAGGTTGTAAATGGCTATATAAACTTAATTTGAAAGTCGATGGTAGTGTAGACAAGTATAAATCTAGGTTGGTGGCCAAAGGGTACTCATAGAAAGAAGGGATTGATTATGAGGATACTTTTTCTCATGTAGCTAAGTTAAACACTATTAGGATGTTAATAGATCTAGCTACAAAGTACCATTGGAGCTTACACCAACTAGATGTAAAATATGCTTTTCTAAATGGATATTTGAAGGAATAAGTATAATTAACACAACCTGAAAGGTTCATTAAAAAGGGGAAGTAGCACTTGGTATGTAAATTAAAGAAGGCATTGTATGGGCTAAAACATGCTCCCATATCTTGGTATGAGAAAATAGACCCTTTCTTCTCGAAGCATGGTTATAAGAGAAGTAAAAATGATCTAAATTTTTATACCACATTTGATTCAAAGGGGTATATCGTGTTCATTTCCTTATATGTATATATTAATTGTTACTAGAAATCCTAATGAATTGGTTGAAGAAATTAAAGTGCACATGTCATGGGTATTTTAAATGAAGGACCTTGGAGAACTACATTATTGTTTGGGTCTTGAAGTATGGAAGGATTGTGGCCGGAATTTTTACTCAAGGAAAGTATGTAAGAAAATTGTTGAAGAAATTTAGAATGGATCAGTGTAAAGTTTCTTCAATACATGTACAACATAATGTTAAATTTCAAAGTGATGAAGCTTCTAAAGAGGTGGATGCTACATTGTACACAGAACTGGTTGGAATTTTGATTTATTTTAATAAAACTAGACATGATTTAGCATATTCAGTCAGTGTGTTGAATCAATTTATGGAAAAACCTCTTGAAAATCGTTGGGTGGTAGAAAAAGGTGTCCTAAGGTATTTTTCAAGGAACCATAAATTTTGGCATTAAATTGTAATTTCCCAATTATCTTTTATTTAGTTGGAATATTATATGTTGCTTCTATTCATAGTCTAGATGAATAAGTGGGTTAGGGAGACGCTTAAATCTCTTTGGTAGTAATAAACCACCTCCAATATGGATGTGGATCAGTTTAAACAGTCGAAATAAAGCCACCCTTGGTGTGAAAGGGGGAAATGCATGTAGATTGGGTCAATATTGACCAAATCAACAGTGCTGCCAAAGGAGAGAGTGGAGCTAGTGGGGACAATGCAGTTTTGGAGGAGGAGTCTTTGCATGGAAGTAGCATCATAAATGAGTGGGGCCAAGGGTGAGAAACCTCACAAAGGATATAAGGAAAGGGATGGGAACCATGAGAATCATTTAAAATATTTTTTATGTTTAAGTCTTATGACTTCTTGCATGCTTCAACTGTTTAGATGATTTTGCTGTACTGTTTAGTACAAGGGCATTTCCAGGCGGGAACCCCATACTCTACCTTAGAGGACTTGAGAGGTGATATAGGAGGGTTATTATTAGCTTCATTTCCACCATCTATAATTGAGCCAGGCAACCACCTTCAGCCATAGTGTAGTCTCCTTGAATAATTTCATTATTTTGCAAGGTGCTGTAGTGGAGGGTTGAGAAACCCTATTTGTGAGCTAATTTCCTAGTGAAATGAGCAACCTTTCACCTAGAAAGCTAGGGAGGAGCATTTGCAGCAATATTTTTGTTATTTCAGCCATATTCCAGAATATCTTCAGTGATACAACATGATTCAGCCATAGAGTTGCAGCCTGCACTTTTTTCATCTTGTGTTTTTTAAGAAACCCTTACCGAGTTATCTTAGGATTTTGTTTGAGAGACTAGTTCTCCATTTTCAGCTCCTTTTGAGTATTATATTAGTAGATCCATTTGTTTCCATTTTCCTGTAGCAGTAACCTTCACTGGGACTACACTGCCATGTATTCTGGCATTTCTATATTGTAGTATCGTTTTTTATTCTAGTGTATATGGGCTTTGGAGGCTTGTTTGCCTAGTTTGAGTGATTTGTTCCTCAACACATTGTATATTTTTCTGCTATAATACAAATATAATGGATCTATGATTTTCTCATGTGTTTTGCATCATTATTTTCTATACATTTCAGTTTGGTGTTCAATATTGTTGTCTTTCCTAATTTGGAATATTACAATGGTATCAGAGCTCTAATCTTGGCTCAGCTTGTGGGGAAATACATCTATAGCAATGGAGGGGAAAGAGATCCCAAAAATTCTTCTTCAGACCATGCAGAACATTGCAAAAGATATCAAGGAGATGATATTAGAAAGACATAAGGAATCCCCTAGAGTGTTTCATCCTGGAGAAATCTCTGACACTTCACATTCATGGTGTGAGAAACCAATAGTATAGCCATCTTCACAACACTCCACCATGCCCACATTCCTATCGTTGGAAGGTCATGTGGGAGGGCCATTGAGGGAAGAAAATCTTGGTTATTATTTTGTGGAATATGAATCTAAATCTCAGAGGTTCAAGGAGCATTTTAATTTTCAAGAGTTTTGTTGGACAAGGATGGTAGGAGATCTTCCAATCACCATAAAAGTCGGGGGTACATGCAGAACCAAGATCTATAGTGCACTATGAGCAGATTATTTTTCCCTCTTATGATGGATCACCCAAGTGCACAGCTAAGGCTTGGGTAGAGAAGTTGGATACTTATTTCCAACTCAAAAGAGTTTCAGAAATGGAGTAGGGAAAATTTTAAGGATGGAAGTTTATCTTAAAGTTTATAAACCTTGGCAAATCTTGCTAGTCCCTAAAATCCAAATTTTAAAATGCTTGATGATAATTTTGTAAAAATGTTTAGATTTCTATTTTTTTATATTACATAATACATAATATTGGCGATTTTAAAGGTAAAATAATTTTATATTATAAAATATGGGTGAATTTATTTTTAGAAAAATGGAAATTAGCAAATCTATTTTTTGGAAAAAGCATGGAATATTAGCCCACTTGCGAATATTAGCCCCTAAAATTTTCCCTAAAATGGAGGTTATCAAAATAGCAGCGCTGCACCTAGAAGGTGAAGCACATGAATGGTGGTTTCATGGCCTATCTACACTTGGGCATGCTAGTGTCACTCCTTATTCAGACTTCACATGGAGGTTGGAGGAGAAATTTTATTCCAGGAATCCAGACGCACATTTTGTGGAGCTAACCAAGCTCAAGGAAATAGGATATCTAGAGACTTATATCTCTGAGTTTCTAAAGCTTTCAGTCATGGAATATGACCTCACTATGACCTGGAGAGTGTGCATGTTCATTGATGGGATGGTTGAACCATTGCATGGTTTAGTGAAATCCACTAGACCAAATACGCTCCAAGAAGCTATGGAAAGGACTAGAGACCTACAACATGATTTTCCCAAGGAAAAAGCCCCTTTTCAGCAGAAATTCTCCTCTCAAACAAAGGAAGATCATGAGAATAATTCCCTTAATGATAATGCCCAAGGAGATCTAAGGAAGAAGAAACTTTGTTTCACTTTTCGAGAGCCATGGGTACCAAACCACCAATGTGTTGTAGGGAAGGCACATTGTATTGAGATATTTTCTGATGAGGAGAAGGAGACCAGAACTATAGCAGAAGGAGGATGTGCACCACCAGCGGGAGATGTAGTGGGAGAATTTTCTCCAATGAGAGGGAGTCTTGCAGCTTTGCGGGGAGTTCCCAAGTATCTAACATTAAGAGTTAGAGGCACTATTTTGGGACAAAGAGTATCGGTGTTGGTAGACAACGAAGATACCCATAAATTTATTGATACTCAGTTGGTGTAGAGGAGGGATATTCACATAAAATAATTTGAGGATTTCTAGGTTTTGGTTCCATGAGCTAGAACCATGTAATGTGCCAAATATGTTCCAACATTAACCATCACTACGAGAACCTACACATTGACAGACCACTTCTTTGTGATTGATATTCCATACACCAATGTGATATTGGGTATCTAGTGGTTAATCACCTTAGGGAAGGTTACCACAAACTAGGAAACATTAGAGATGGAATGGACAAAGAAGGGGAGTGGTAAACATCAGAAAATCAAAGGCATACACACCTATCCACTCTAAATTGTCTCAGCACATAGGATGGAGGCTAATTTGCGCAAAGGGGACATAGAGTGGGAAGTAGAACTATGCATGTTAGAAGCAGGGGGAAAGGATGCACCAGTACATCTGGATGTACAATATATTTTGAATCAATATTCTACAGTATTTGGAGATATTCCACCCGGGAAACCTCCTCATCAAGGGTTTCATCACACTATTGATTTGGAACAAGCGATCCAAGCAGTGATCACCACACCCTATAGGCATCCCAAGGCCTACATGGATGAGATTGAAAAGGCCATTTAGGAGCTTTTGGCCTTAGGACACATTCGACCTAGCACCTGTCCTTTTTCCTCTTAAGTGGTTTTGGTGAAGAAGAAGGATGGAACATTGAGAATTTCCATTGATTATAGGGCCTTGAAAAAAAAGACAATGAAAATCATGTACCCAATTCCCAGGATTGATGAATTGATGGATGAACTAAGAGGGTCCAAGTATTTTTCCAAGATTGATTTGAGATTGAGATATCATCAAATTAGAGTGAGGGATCAAGACATCCCCAAGAAAACATTCTTATGCCACTATGGCCATTTTGAGTTCTTGGTGATGCCTTTTGGGCTAACCAATGCTCCAACAACATTCCAATCTTGCATGAACCATAATTTTCATGGTCACTTGAGGAATTTTGTATTGGTCTTCTTTTATGACATTCTTATTTACAACTGCACATGGGAGGAGCATTTACAACATATTGAGACATTATTACACATTCTTGAAGAGCAACAATTCTATGCTAAGCTCTCCAAGTGTGAGTTTGGGCTCACATAGATGCTCTATTTGGGCGACACCATTCGAGTATATGGGGTGATATTTCAAGAAGAGAAGATTCGTGCTATTAGAGATTTTCCCGAGCCAATGAATTTCACAGAACTTCAGGGGTTTGTAGGTATCTGTACCTATTACCGAAAGTTTGTTAAAGGGTTCTCTAAACTAGCATCACCACTTTCAGATCTAACTAAGAAGGGAGCTTTCAGTTGGACAGCCACAATGCAGAGAGCTTTTGATAAGCTCAAGGAGGTGATGAGTAGTTCCCTGGTATTGGTTCTACCAGATTTTACCCAACCCTTTATGTTGGAATGTGATGCTTCGGTAGAGGGCATTGGAGCAGTGTTGATGCAAGGGGGACACCCCATATCTTTTGAGAGTCAGAAGTTGTTGCCACATGAGAAAATTTATCCAATATATGATAAGGAGATGTTGGCTATTATGCATGCCTCAGCCAAGTTCCATAAATATTTGGTGGTTAACAGATTCTAGGTAAATATTGATCACAATATTATTTGGTTCTTTCTTGAAAAGAAGCAGCTTAAGGAGAGGCAACATAAATGGGTGAGTAAGACCCAAGCATGTGACTTTGACATAGAATATGTCAAGGGGAAAATAAATGTAGTGGCAGATTCTCTATCTTGGAGGCCATCAACGTTGTCCTTAATAAGTATGGATACAGATTGTAAGGCTCAGCTGCTAGTGGAATATTCCAAAGACAAATTTGCATGTGAGATCCTAGATGGAAAGGTGATTGATGAGAGGTATATATTGACGGATGAGGTCATCTATTACTAAGATTGGGTCTTCTTGGCTAGAGATTCTAAGATCAAGAAGAATATTTTGCAGGCATCACATGATTCACCATTTTCTGGGCCTCAGGGATTCACCAAGACATACCAGCCTATTCGGGATAGATTCTCATGGAAGGGTCTTAAGGAGGATGTGCTCCAACACATCAAGGAGTGCGTAGTTTTCCAATAGAACAAAGGGTAGAAAAACCATCCCGCATGATTATTGCATCCACTCCCTATTCTGGATGGAAGGTGGGAAAGAATTTCCATTGACTTCATCGTCGGCCTACCTACGGTTCAGGGTAAGGATTGTATCTTTGTAGTTTTTGATCGACTAACAAATTATTCACATTTATTTGTTATTTATGCATGGTATACTGCTTCATAGGTAGCCAAGCTATTATTTAGAGATGTATTTAGACTCCATGCTCTTCCAAAAACCATAATCAGTGATCAGGATAGCCGCTTTATGGGTGTCTTTTGTCAGGATCTTTTTCAGCTGGTGGGTACTGAGTTGACACCAAGTACCAGCTATCACCCAGAAACCAATGGACAGACAGAGATAGTAAACAAGTGTTTGGAAGGCTACTTCTGAAACTGTGTTTTGGGGCAGCAGAGAGCATGGCTACACTGGCTCCATTTGGGGGAGTATTTCTACAACACAAAATTTCATATGTCTATTGGCACAGATAGAGATAGTAAAAAAGTGTTTGGAAGGCTACTTGCGAAACTATGTTTTGGGCCAGCAGAGAGCATGGTTTCACTGGCTCTATTTGCGGGAGTATTTCTACAACACAACCTTTCATATGTCTATTGGCATGACCCCATTTCGAGATCTTTATGGGTATGATTCTCTATCATTTTTTGATGTGATGTTTGGAGCAAGAAAGGCTTCTAGAGAAAAGGACTAGATTCAGGAGAGTCAGGACATACTTCGGGCCCTCAAGGACAACATTTCTACAGCACAAAACCAATAGAAGTTATATGTAGACCGTGGTCAGATGGAAAGGTGGCTTGAGGTGGATGATTTGGTATATCTTCATATTCAGCCATATAAATAGTATACACTTAAGGAGAAGGGGGCTGAGAATCTTAAACCTCGGTTCTATGGGCCATACAGGGTGATCCATCATGTTGGTGAATTAAGAAGTTGGAGCTTCCTATTGGAAGTAATATCCATAATATTTTTCATGTCTCGTGCCTCAAGAAGGCCATTGGAAAACATGTGGTTGCCACCATGGATCTCCCACCTATTGATGATAAGGGCCATTTGTTTTTGCAACCAGAGGTTATCTTGGATACTCGAGAGAGGAAGCTAAGGAGCATGGTGATTAGAGAGTATCTGATTTGATGGAAAAATCTACCTAATGAGGATGCCACTTGGGAAGGAGAGAATATTTTGCAGCATCCTTCTTTACTGTTCCTTGAGGAAAAGCAACATTTGAGAGGGGAGGACCGTAATATTCCCAATTATCTTTTAGCTAGTTGGAATATTATATGTTGCTTCTATTCATAGTCTAGATGAATAAGTGGGGTAGGGAGACCCTTAAATCTCTTTATTAGGAATAAACCACCTCCAATATGTGTGGATAAGTTTAGATAGTCAAAATAAAGCCACCTTGGGTGTTAAAGGAGGAAATGCATGTATAATGGGTCAATATTGAACAAATCAATAACGCTGCCGAAGGAGATAGTGGAGCTAGTGGGGACAACATATTTTTGCAGGAGGAGTCTTTGCATGGAAGTAGCATCATAAATGAGTGGGGCTAAGGGTGAGGAAGCTCACCAAGGTTATAAGGAAAGTAATTTCTGGCATGACAAGAATTCAAAATATTTTTTATGTTTGGGTCTTATGAATTCTTGCGTGCTTCAAATGTTTAGCTGAGTTTGTTGTACTGTTTAGTACAAGGGCATTTCCAAGCAGGAATCCAAAACTGTACCTTGGAGGACTTGAGAGGCCATCTAGGAGGTTTATTCTAAGCTTAATTTCCACCATCCAGCATTGGTCCAAGCAATCATCTTAAGCCACTGTGCAGTCTCCTTGAGGAACTGCATTATTTTGTAGGGTGTTGCAGTGGAGGTTTGAGAAACCCTTTTTATGAGCTAGTTTCCTAGTGAAAGGAGCAGCCTTTCACCTAGAAAGCTAGGGAGAAGAAGTTGCAGCCATATATTTGTTATTTCAGCCATATTCCATTAGATCTTTCTTGTGTTTTTCAAGGAACCCTTGTTGGGTTATCTTGGGATTGTGTTTCAGAGACTAGTTCTCCATTTTCAGCTCCTTTTGAGTATTATATTAGTAGATCCATTTGTTTCCATTTTCCTATAGCAGTAACCCTCAATAGGACTGTGCTGTCATGTATTTTTTCATTTCTGTATTGCAGCATCATTTTGGATTCTAGTGTATTTGGGATTTGGAGGCTTCTTTTCCTAGTTTGAGTTATTTCTTTCTCAACACATTGTATATTGTGCTGCTATAATACATAATATAATGGATCTATGATTTTCTAGTGTGTTTGGCATCATTTTTTGTTGTAAATTTCAGTTTGGTGTTCAATATTGTTGTCTTTCCTAATTTGGAATATTACATAAATATATTGATTCTTTTGATGTTAAACTGTAAAATTATTCAGATTCATATTGGGCTGGAAATATGGACAATAGAAGATCTATAACAGGGTATGATTTCAATATTGGGTCTTGGGTCATTTCTTGGAGTAGTAAAAAGTACATTATTGTATCTTTATCATCAACAAAATCGGATTATTAAGTTTTATTTACATCCACTTGTGAAGCAATTTGGTTGAGAAAAATTCTTCTTGATGCAAGAGAAGAAAAAAAGGATGCTATGGTGATTAAATGCAACAAGCAAAGTTAAATCAAGCTGGAAAATAATCATGTTTTTCATAAAAACAAAAAACATATAGATACTCAATTTCATTTTGTTAGTGAAAAGGTTCAGTCTGTTATCACTTAGCTGGAACCAATTGGGTTGTTCAAGTGACAACTTAGCACACCTATTTCAAACCAATTTGGATTGGAAGTTATCCCTTCCAATCAGAGAGGGATGTCTCAAAGGAAAAATGAAAAACTCAAGATAAAACTTATATTCCAGATGGCTAAATATTTGTATGGTTTATGTGATTTGCAGGTGGAAGAGTGTGTGTAGGCTACCATTAGGCATGGATTCATCTAAAAGGAATTCAATTACTGGTAGATGTATTTATGCAATATGAAGAAAATTAGATTTAAAACATAATTTTTAGTCTTTTACAGCAAAACCTAGCATATGACATAAATTGGAGCATAAAATTATGAATTCCAAGTGATCATAATACCAAGAAGTTGATGAGAATATACAAACTGGAAAGAGAAAAATACATAAGCCAATAAGAAATTTCAGGTTTTGAAAGACAACTATTGTAAAAAATATATTATCTAGATAGAGAAAAATTACAAAATAGTCTCCTCATAACATTCATCAACCCCTAATAACATCCATCAACCCTTTCAAACTCAAAAAATCCCTCCTTTATAGAGGTGGGTATCTTTTACAATGGTCTGCCACCTGGGCTAGACTTTGATACCCTAACCTAGAGATCTTATTCAAATAGGATTACATCACATTGAGTTTTAATAGGGTTATTTTCTATTTTGATAGAGTTGGTATTGAAAAAGGATTCTATACCAATAATAACTCTAAGAAAAACTTAACAAACCATACTTGTCATATTGACATGCTGAGGTGTTGGCCGGTTGACAAACTGGAGTTAAACCCTCATGAACCTGAATTGAGATGGTGAGCTATAGTGATGAGCTTCCATCATTTGTTTGCTTGATGGATTGTCAACCACGTGAAGGTTGACTGTTGATTTATCTCCTTGAAAAAGTGGCATAATAATATGTATGCTCTTATCCTATTCTTAATCTAATTCCTTACTACATTGGCTACCGAAAATCATCGAAAACTCCTAACACTCGTAAAAAATAGAGTACATGTACTTTGGTAGTGAACTTTCGTAGAAAGTGCCAAAATCCACCTTTTGCATAATCGTTAATATTTCTAGTTGTTCTAGGTTCTTCCTTGATGCTAACAGGGTAAACATATGCCTTGAGCCATATTTTTTCTAAACTTTTTGCTGATGTTCGCCCTCATGGAAATCTACAACACTCGCATAGAAATTTTTTGTCTTTAAGCATAGGAGTTGCTACGAAAGTGCCTAGAACTTGAAATTTTGCACTTTCTTCTTTCTTTCACCTCCAAAACACTTGTATCATATCCAAATCACATGTAAAATCCTATACATGCCTGTGTAAAAGAAAAAGACATAATATAGCCCAAAAAAGTGTAATCTTTCCCTGTTTATAAAGCAACATCATAATTAACGATAATGAATTTTAGGCCTTTTTTCAAAAGTTCATCTTGTATCATCTGTATTGGTACTTTTAAGTCTTTGGCTTGATCCTACAACCTTATCCTCTTTGTTTGCAAGCACCTATTTATTTTTCATAGATGCTTCATCATCATGTGTAGAGGTAATGTCCTCTTTAGCATATTCCCTAATCTATCTGCCACTTCATTGTAATAATCTAGTTGTTTAGATATGTCTTGCTTGAATTCCTTAAAAACAATTTTGACTCTCGGTGAAATTCTGAAGTTGGGAAACACTTTTTGGCAAATGGCCAAAATTTGGGTGAAATTTTTAATTTCTCATTCAACAAAATAGTAAACTCAATTTCTCGACCGAGAGTTTTTAGAACTCTCGTTTGAGAGATTTTTAATGTTATGCCTGAGAGTTAGATTGGGCTTGACCAGAGTTAAAATTCTCTTGGACGAGAGTTAAGTATGTTCTCATCCGAGATTTTTATTGACATAAACTCTCGGGTAAACTCTCGGATGAGAGATGTAAATCTCTTGGAAGAGAGTTGTAAACATCTCGGATGAGAGTTGTAAAACTCTCAGTCTAGAGTTGTTTTAACTCTCGTCCGAGAGTTTTATTCTTATTAAAAAACCCCAAAATTCCTTGTCTCCCTTCAGTCTGCAAACATCACTGTCATTTTCAAGCCACCGTCCCGACATTCTGCAAACCTCTATACCACTTTCATTTTCAAGCCACCACCCCGACATTCTGCAAACCTCTGTACCACTGTCGTTTTCGATTCACCTTCCCAACATTCTTCAAACCGCTTGAGCACTGTTGTTTTAGAGCCACCGTGAGCACCAGCGAGAAATTGGAATACAAAAAAAATGATGGAAACCTTATTTTTCAAGAAAAATCCTTCACTATTGCTCATTGGTATTTTCAGTAGAGGCGAGGTTCCTGAAACACTTTGACTTGATTTTAGGCTGGTAAGTACCCTTGTCTCCTCTATTTCCTCATGGTTTCATTGAAAACCCTTACAAGGACATTATCGAGTGCTCAAACCAAATGCATATAGACAATTTTTAATAGCCAATCTTCTAATTTTCATATATCGTGCCCAAATTATACTCATCTATAGGGCTTGAATTTACTGCTCATTGAATAACTCTAGTTCATCTTAGCTATACTAAGCCTTGACTCATCTCTGGGGAAAATCCCTCGAACTATGCTCGTCCTTCCACTCGACCTTATGAGCCATTAGATTAGCCAAGGACACTTGGGTATTTTAAGGCTCACTCCTTTAATCAGTTCAAGGCTTCACAAGACTAAGGTATTGATGCTGAAACTTGCGTGTTGCTCCCTAGCTAAAAAAATGGCTCATTATAGAAAACAATAATTTTTCTCGTATTTTGTGATTGGCACTAGCTATTAGCATGGGGTCCTGTGCATATGGATGATTGCTATCATCTGGTTGAACAACATAAGTATCTATCATATGGAATTCTAATACGATGACAGATTGACAATATTTCACTCGGGAAAATGGGTCTTGTCCATAATGTTCCTACTATGCTATCCTTGTTCAACCTCTCCCAAATTGAAACCATCAGTACTAGAACAAAATTTATCCTTGCCAGCCTTCAATGAATAGTGTGAAGCCTCATACTCATAAAAATTTATAAGAAGTGTGTACACCCCATCTAACACCTCTGTTCCTAAATACACAATTTAACTAAGGGAAGGTCCTCTAGTTAGACTCGGCACATTACTAATTCATAAACGTACATTATTAATTCATAAACATAAATAGAGGCAACAAATTGTAATTCACATTTAACATAGGTGCTCCATGAAGGCAAAATTCAATTAATTTATCCTCATGAAGTATTTACATAAAATTTTACATGATTCCATTGTCGAGCTGTCATGCTCCTCTTGAGCTCTATTTTCTCTAATATTAACCCTCTTCTCTATTACCAGTGCTCTATCTCTAAACTTTAAGTGTACATACTTACAAATCCTTCTATTTCCAAAGGGAATAATCCTTAAAAAACTAATCAATTGGGACATCTCTCCCGACACTTGAAAAACTTCACAACACATTAGTTAGACACTTGTGGGTGTTACACAAGCCCATTTGAGAAAATTACCAACTTGTCCAAAATATACGAAGAGCCTAATTGTGTAGATTCTTTCTAGAATGGGGCATTTGTATTTACATTAAAATTCCTCTATTTCTAATTTTATATCATTTATTATTGGAAAACACCTCTCCTTTTGGAAAATATTTTGACCTTTTTAAGAAAATGGACTATCTAGGGATTGATTCTCCTAAATGAGACTCTCCAAGTTGGAATTTTGCATCACCTTGTGGCCATGAACCTTTAACTATTTTCTTCCTCCTTGATCCCATAATTGGTTCTATTATTGTCCGTTATTCACTCTATGTCATTGTTCCATTCATGTCAATAGTCTTCTAGGCTCCCAGACTTTATGCTATAGTGCCCCACTAGCATTGATGATATAAAATTGCATAGTCAATTCAATCTTGTCACTTCCTTCCTTATTCACTTTATTAGGACTCTATTTAGGAACTATTATTATCTGCATCCATCTCATCAATCTCATTATCCAAAATTTCTTTGACTGAAAGTTGTGGTTGTTAGCTTCTTCCAATTCCCATTTGGCATGTTGAATATGCACCATTTGGTTTACCGACCTCTCCTACAAGGATTTCAATTCCATAAACAAATTTATGTTTTCATCATAATTAAGAGAAATTCATCTAAGTGTTTCTCTTCATCTTCTCCTTCGTCCTCATGACCATCTTCCTAAACCAACTCTTTCCTATTCATTTTAGCATCGAGTTCCTTACAGTTGGTTAGGAGATTACTTGTATGCTTATCCCCATTGTTTTCCATTTTATTCTCTCTCAACACAAGTACCTGCTTCATATCTCTTGATTTAAAATGAAGTTAAAATTCATTCTCATGAGAGATACTTGTTTCATACTTCTTTTGAATCTCCCCTTCTATTAACAACACTTGTTGTCTGTTTCCATAATTCCAACAATCCTTATATCATGTTATGAATAAATGAGATAATTGTATGTTTTTAGCATCTAATACTGCTATTGTTCCTTGATTGTTCGATTTACTTCATTATTTCTTCCTTTTGTAATAACCATTAGTACTTGCTATTTTCCATTTCTTGAATAGATGCCCCCATCCTCTTTATTCTCTTTTATATGACCTGAACTATATTATTGAATTGTGTAGCATATATTAACATGGTATAATATTTAACATCATGACAAACACTTTAGTACATGGAAATAAATAAATAGGACAATAATTATTTCATTGAGTTGATTTTTTTTTTCCTCTCAACATTCATGTCAAGAAGCCATTTTGAAAACTACATAGGTCAATAATTGGTAACTCAAAGAGTTTCTCTTTGACTTAGTTAAATACAGTGAAACTCATAGGTACAACACAAAATAAACAATTTTGGATTCATTTGGACAAGATGACCAAAAAATAATAGTATAATTCAAATTCCTATTTCCAGGGTTGAAATATATAAAGGATAAGCCTATATGATCAGAAATGGAGGATGTTGTTATTGAGTTTTTATAATTGAAAGTGGTCTAAGAACCAAAAACCATTTCTATGAAAGATGAGGCATGTAACGTTGAAGTTTGAAATTATTACCTTCTCAATTGAAAAATGGAACAATATGAAATTCGATCAATCAGGGATCATGAGCCCATTGAAATTCATTCCCGCAAGTAGGAATTATCTTTACTGAAATATCGAAAAGAAGGCTTGTGTGATCTCAGTGAAAATTTTGAATGCATCATGGAAATGTCTTGGAGGAAATCCAAGGGGTATCAATGTTAACAGGTGGTATGGTAGAGTCTGGTACTCATCCTCATGAGAAAAACTATAGATCACACCTATTACTACCTAAAGGAAAACATTGTGTAAAAAAATAAACCCAAAAGTTTCATGACATATGTTGGTATGGATCACAAAGGATACGACATAACCCGTACCAACATTTTCTTATATAAAAAAAATGTGACAAGAAGGTGAACATGAAAAGAAATATAGGACTAATATGCATGTATATGGGAAATCACATGTTTGAAATAGAAGTTCAAGAACTAATAGTGGCCCAACATACTAGGAGAGAAACACACACATGGTTTATTTATATCATTCCCATTGGTAGATTGAAAACCTTATTTTATGGCATGCATGTAAAATGTGTTCAAGTGTATTCATCAATTTGGCCTCAAATTAATGCCTAAACCATTGTTCGTAGTCAAGAAATGTAGCCTTCAATGCTTCGTCGTGGAATATAACTATATCCATTTCTACTCATAATTATCCTGCACAGACAACATAAAATGAAAATATTGTGGTGCATAAAGGGATTATATAGGGGTCCACAATAGTATCTCTCTTTCAGCCCATTTTTTATTTTTCTAATATTATACGTTGGCTACAAATATGTATGATCAATGTAATTTTTTTCAAGAAGAAGAGGGGGAGTGAGAATATTAACCTATGTGGAGGAGAATGGGATCAAGTGGAAAGCATAAAGCTTTGATTGGAAACTGACCAAAAATATTCCTTGCAATGCATCTCTTCCAAGATAATAATCTTGTGGGGAATCAATGTTAGCTAAGGGTTTATCAGGAAGGTTTTTCAACTAGGATTTTCACAAGCTAGGACATTATCTTCCTACATGCTTCTAGGAAAATTTAGCATTACCAAAGGCACAACATCACAAGCTGGTTGTATGATCACTTTAATGAAAATAAGACACAAAGACAATTTTCACACATTCTGTAAGGGTTGACATCAATTTTCATATAATGACTCCATATAGATTCCCAAGGAATTATCTGTGCCAAGTTGGGTAATGTCGATATTGGTCTTAAAACTCATCTACTTGATGAAAAACGTATTAGTAGGAAATTGTTCATTCAATACAAAAAATGAACATCAAAACTCTATTCATCATCTCATGAAATCCTCCATAATTTTGCAACAACATTGGAAACAAATCATTTAAGATTCAAAATAATCATCTCTACTTTCCTCATAATTTCTCTTCTCTCATAGTGTAAACATGTTTTATAATAATATCAAAAGAAATGTTAAGATTGATTTCACATGTGAGAGTCATTAGAAATGAGAGATTCATGAAGAATTTAAAGTGTCATGAGCATAGGTGAAAGTTCATGGTAGATGAATAGTCACCTCACTTCTATAAATATACCCTCATGTCTTCTTTGTCCTCATGTTGTCAAGATGAAGTTGAATTAGATAAGATTTTATGGCAAGTTGAATTTGAAACTTTTGAATCTAAAAAAGCAAAATGCCAGTAATAATAGCCAATCAAAGAAGT
Organism: Pinus albicaulis; assembly: GCA_034641835.2. Taxonomy (NCBI): domain Eukaryota; kingdom Viridiplantae; phylum Streptophyta; class Pinopsida; order Pinales; family Pinaceae; genus Pinus; species Pinus albicaulis. Next base: position 59,491,079 of record CM076576.1, read on the forward strand.
ATAGCAGAAATTTTGAACATTTTTCAATTTCAGCCTCAAAACATACCTTGCATAAGTTATTTTCTTTCTATTTTAGGTTACGTTTCCTTTGGTTAGCAAGCTCATTTATATTTAAACTTTATTTTTGAATTGTGTTCTAATTCACTTTAATAACATGGTGATCTATCCATAAATAGATAATCCTACAGTAGAGGAACAATAAATGTAGGAAATAAAGTGGAATCACATTGTGTGAAACACTTGTAACCCTTGCTATTATCGCTTGCAGTACTATGACATAAGACAATACTTATAAACAAAATATCACCTCCATGTACCTTTAGGAATATAGGAGTTCCCCTAGGTATAATTTAAGCCCTCTTTCAATAGGCTAACCGACCATCCTATTGCTCCAAAAGACGTAGAACAACACTCAAGGATACCACTCACTAATACCTAGGTAGTCAAGTTGTACAATTGGAGGAACGATTAACCCACCTTAGTTAGTGCCATGAGATATTATGCCATGTAATATTGTCAATACCTTGTATGTCAAGGAGCTTGTTAGACTCCTATACCAATAGGTGTCATTTTTCATGATTGTCTTGATTGAACTATGGAATATGTTCAAACCTTTTTCTTGAGCAAAGGTGTTCCATATTCTTGAAAAACCAAAAAATCAAATAATTTAAAAAATGTAAAGAGGGTATACCCTAAAAGAAAAATCAAAGGGTAAGAAAAATAAAATGGTCAAAAAGTGAAAGAAATGAACCCCAAGCAAAAAATAGACCAAGGAAAGTGTGCAAATCCAAATGCCACTACTTTTTACTCTGATGTAATAAACAAATTGTGTGCAACTTGTGAAACTTTTGCCACAATTTATGAATAAGTCAAACTGTTTAAACTTGGCTTACTCATATTTCAATTTCATGTTATAGATTAGAGAATAAATATCTGACCAAACAGTTTAATCTTGGCAGATAAGTAGATAGGTAGAATGAATAAAAGGTGCTCAACAATTTAATCTGAGCCCTTGGATGTAATAAGGGTAGAAATAGATAGAGTTATCATGTAAAAAGGAAAAGATTGAAAAGGGTTTGCGAGTCTAAATGCACCCTAATAAAGAAGAGAAAATGGTAGTGTTAAGTAGATAGGGTAGGTAGATGGTGCTGCAAAATGTTATCTGATGAATGATGTTGCTACGTGTTTTTGATCATTCACTTTCATCACAAGTACTAAAGCAGGAAATACACTGGAAAATCACAGCAAGCAAAGTCAAATTCATTAACCTCCCTCATCATTTTTCCCTCAAGAGTTTTACTAGTTTCCCTCAAAAGTACTAAGGTAATTTGAGATCAAAGGGGCTCAAGGCATTTCCTTGACTTCTGGAGGGACCGGACCCTCGGCCTAATGATCAAAAAGACCTAAGCACTTGAAATAATTCATCATTGTTATCTTCCATCTTTAACTTTTCCTACGTAAAATCCTATTTTACTTAGGAAACTGATGCAAAATTCCATAAGAAGTTCCTCAAAATAATTTGTTATTCTAAGTTAAGTGTTGAAGATAAAATGTTGCAATTTACTTCATAAGTTATCACTTTCTTAGATGTACAAAGATGTTTTGATTTTCCTTGTCCTTTACCATATTAACATTTAATTCTACTATATTAAATCCCTAGTGAAATCCCTTTTCCTAAGTATATAACTCCCTTTTCTATAAATATCCCCAAAACCCTTTATTATAATGTTTTACCAAAGTATTATATCCCCGCACATTGAAAATAAAACCCCGTCTTATAAACCCTTTGGTGAAATATATCTTTATAACATTAATCCCGCCCTTATGATGAAATAATTGTATTAATTAATTCATCATATAATAAAATATATATAAAAAACGTTAGACATACAATATGTGTGTTTAATACCAAAAACACCAATAAAACTTTGCGAAAGATTTGTGCCACTGTGGTCTGTCCACGTGGCATTCCGCTTAAGCAAACCCCGCCGCAACCCTGTTCATTATGCATATAGGATTAATTATGTCATCTGGACTAATTAATAACTATTTCCGCCAGTTAAAAAGCCCCCGGAGCGATTAAAAACATTTAAAAGTGTTTTAAAGTACGACGGGGCCCACGCGAAACCTCCGCCCATCTTCCCATCACGCTAGCCGTTGGATCAGCCTCCCGCAGATCAACGACTAGCGTTGATCCCGCTGCCCATCCCTTGTCAACAATTTAACCAGCGGGGGATGGGTGGTTTCTGAATAGTCAACCATCCACGTGGCGACTATCCTATGGAATCGCTCCCCCCGCGATCAATACCGCCCTCGACCAAAAGCGGTGCGGGGACTTCCCGCTTACCACTTACCGCCTGACGCTGCACACGTCATCCCGTACTACCATGACGTCACATCTCGAAAAAAACAAAAAACCTTTTAACTTGTGAATAAGCCATTTTTTCGTGTTTTTTAGTTATTTTCATTATTCTGAGAAGAACGTTGCTCCCTCTGCGATTTTCTAAATTTCTGCTGTGATTGACCATTTCGCCCCAAAATTCTGCTGCGCCCGTGTTGAAGAACGTCCCTGCCATTGCTCATTACCTGTCAAAGAACCAGTTTCCGTCTAAAAACAGGTATTTATCATTTTACGCCCCGACTGCACGTAAAACTCAGTTTCCTTTGTTTTTTCGCTGAAAAAGTGGTTAAAAATCATCACTGAGTCTTCCCTGGAGATTTTAAACCTGTGAAATTGCTCCCCGAACCTGCAAATTGTTCTAATTTCCTTCATTTCAAGAATCCCGCCCGACCCGTGAAGAAAACCAAAAACCTCCATTTTGAATCCACAAGAACCAAAATGGAGGCCCCGACAGCTCTTAATATCACTCCATTGAATGCTCCTTACCATGAATTAGACTATTTACCTCTGATAGATGAAGATTTCCAAATTAAAGACCTGCATTTTGATGAAAGTCCCCTATTGAGCTATTGTCACTGCAGAGACGAATACTCAAAGGGGAAAGATCTTATAGGGTTGTGGGAATCCAATTTCCCGAGATATCTCATCCCCTCAGTCCTTATTTTCCCAGAAATTATCCACTGCTATCATGCCAATTATGATCCAAATCAGAAAGCAGTTTTATCCCCAAGTCAAAGCATATCAAAATCAAAGAGTATCAGTGGATAAAGTGTATCAGGTAAAAGTCAGAGTGAAAAGTCAAAACAAAGTTACAGAGCAGTCAAAGGTAAACAGTAAAAATGAAGTTACAGAGCAGTCAAAGGTAAACAGTAAAAATGAAGTTACAGAGCAGTCAAAGGTAAACAGTAAAAATGAAGTTACAGAGCAGTCAAAGGTAAACAATAAAAATGAAGTTACAGAGCAGTCAAAGGTAAACAGTAAAAATGAAGTTACAGAGGCAGTAAAATGGTAAAAATAAATGAAAGTACTTTCACCAAAATTAAATTTTGTCTAAAGTGAAAGTAAAACAGTCAAAAGAGCAAGAAAGTAAAAAGATGAAAAAACATAACAAGAAGGAACATTTTTGCAGAAATTACATGTTTTAGTCATTATTTTTCAGAAAATATTGTGACCAATACAAGATGAATTTTGCAAAACTGAAGGAGGTTTATGTTCTTAAGAGTATCATCTACAAAAACCTCTCTCACTTTCCTAACGGCTATTATGGTTTTGGAAATATTAAACAATGTTGAAAAGCACTTTTTGCAGAAAATTACAGTCAAGTCATCATTTTGCAGAGAATATTGTGGCCAATTAGAAATACATTTCACAAAAATGAAGGAGGTTTTTGTTTCTAAGAGACCCATCTACAAAAACCTATCTCCGTTTTTGCACAGTGGTTTTATAATGATAGATACATGCGCATCTTTATAGGCCATTTTTTCAGACTCTGTAAAACTCTGTTTTACACATATTTTTTACAGAGAATATTATGCACAGCTGGAGAGGAATTTTAGGAAAGTGAAAGAGGTTTATCTCACCAACATATTTATCCACAATAACCTCTTTCACTTTTTACATATCTATTACAGATTGAGAAATACGAAGATATCATTGGACCCCAAGTTTGCAGAATTGTTGGAGCAGATTGCACAAAGAAAGGAAGCAGTTAGTGACTTGGATGCCTCATCATCAAATAAGAGTTGGATCAAATTAGAATTCTCCTCTTTTTCATCACTTATCCATCAAAAATAGTGCCAAATAGTTTGAGTGTCCTTTACTTTAGTTCTATTTATGTAAATAGTTGGAGAGATTTGTGAACCAATTTTGATATTTGTTTCAAGATATTTTAGTTTAGAATTGGTATAAATACTCCACTCTTGGAAGCATTTGGTGTGGATTCTATTACTCTGCTGTAACACTGAGATTTTCGGAATAAAATCTTTTGGAGAAATTTACTTGTGGCTTACTGGATGACGATTTGGAGCACTGGACTTGTTGCAGGATTCATGTGTTGGACTACAGTTCAATAAGTGTTTCAACCCTTTGTCTGAAATTTTATATTAGTTTATAATACCATCATATCCATTTCTGAATAATTTACATAAAGGATTGAAACAGAATTTGCTTAATTGTACTCTGTTTTCAAATGTGATTGTTCCTAAATGTTTTCCTCTAAATTAGCTATAAGCATGAATTCTTAAATGCTCCTGCTTCGCTAATTTAAGCACTGTTGATTGCTATAATAAAGAATCCTTTATTGCTCTTTGTTTGTAGTCAATTCACTTCCTTCCTTTGAACATGGTGAAAGATTCTTAGTTGCATTTCATCCCTTCAAGATCATCCCACCCACTTTAAATTTTAAGGATTGTTCTCTGTCTAGCTATCTTGCCCTGTAATACCATCTTGTGCATAGAATAGAAATCCAGTAAAGCCATCCTTTAACTCCATAGCCCAATGGACTGAAAGCTCTTAGCCTTGCCCTTAGTTTGTGGATTCCACCATTTTCCCAAAACAAACTTTGAATCTATAACTAGCCTAAAACCTTTCAAGAACAAAGATAAATCATAAAGAGAGAGCCCTCTCTGGATGCAGATTGGCTAGATTTTGCATCTAAAAGGTTGGTTTGTGGTTACCTCGGGTATACTTTCCTCTTACACAACTTCTAGGAAAACCTGAGTGATAACATAGTGGCGACCATACTGGGGATCTGAATCATTTTATTGATACTACTGTTTGATTTATAAGCTATAGACAGAGTCTGAAGATCAGCCAGGTAGCCTTTGAAATTGCTTTTGCATTGCAATTGCAAAAGTAAATAAATGATGCTTCAGTCTATCTCTGGTTTAGCTTATAAACTGAACTTTGGATTCAAAACATTCAATCAGACTCTCTAGTTCAATAAATCTTTGAGAAAAATTTAATTAAAAATCTTAAATTTCTTAAAGAAATCATAGAAGTTGTTTTGAAAATTCATTAAAAAATAAAATAATCATAAAATACTCAAAGTTTCGTTTCCTTAAGAATTAACTTTTTCTTCAAAATTTGTTTTACAGGTTTAGATCTGATCTATGATGGTGGACAGGGATCAGACACACAAAGGTTAAAATCATCCACCTGGCGACTCCAAATCAATTTCAGAATCAAGACTCCATTGGAGGAATGAACCTCAAAGGACAATATGGAAAGATCAGGCTTTCAACTTGGATTTTAATCCAAGACATTATGTTCTTTCTCATTAAGAAATTTTTTCAATGTATATTGTATTTTATAGAAGATCTTAGATTAGTTTTTAGTTATTTTCCTTTGAAGATTGTAAGTAATAATTCTCCTAATCTCTTTGAGCGACTTTCTTATGAATCTAATGATGATCATTTTCCAATTAAGAAGCCTCAAATAATCAAGACTGATCTTACAATCCCTGTACATATCCCTGTGCCATATAAAGTTCCAGATAGATATAAGCCCCTTATTCTACCTCCTTTACTCCATGATTTTCCTGAAAAATACTACAAGTATCTTCCTAGATTTGATGGAGAAAATGGTATCACGACCCAAAAACATATTCAAGGTTTTGAAAATTATTTGGATTTATTTGAGATTGATGAAGATGATGTTAAAATCAGACTTTTTGCTCTTTCTTTGCAAAATAGAATAAAGAGTTGGTTCAAAAATCTGCCTAATGCTAGCATCTCAAATTTCCAACAGTTTATCATACTTTTCCTTGATAGATGGATAATAAAAGTTAATCATTTTGTGATCATGGAAGAATATAATCAATTAAAAAGACATTCAAATGAAACAATACAACAATTTTCTGACAGATTTAATCAAGTTTATTATTCAATGCCAGAAAATATCAGACCTCCTCATGATTCAGCTCTCTTGCATTATCCAAGTGCCTTTGATTCAGAAATAGAATTTCCGTTAAGAGAAAGAAATCCAAAAACACTTGTACAGATGCAAAATATTGCAGTTGATGTGGAAGTTAATCTCCAAATCAAACATGAAAAGTTGAAAGTAGAAGAAGAGGAAAGGAAAAACATTGCAGAGGTAAAACTCAACCTTTTGGTAAGAAAACTAGATGAAATAACACATGAGATCACTATGAAAGAAGAATTTTTTATTCAAAATCACCATGAAGAAATAGAAGAGTGCGATAGCCATGAAAAAATTCCTCTTAATTCAAATTATCATAAATCAGAAAATGAATTTACAAATCAATATGAGGAAGAGGAATCTGTTGTTCTAATGTGTATGTTTGATGACATTCCTTATTTTGATGATTTGCCTAAGTATGATCATTATGATGATAGGTATGTTCTCCAAAGTCAAGCTAACTTTACAGAGATATCAGAAGCTAGTTTGGAGGATGAAGAAATGCAGTTTCAGCAGATTGAAGACAGTGATCAGCCAATACGGATTAGCCATGAGAGTGAGGAAGGAAGAGCAGAAAATGTGGAAATAAGTGAAGATTCTTTACCTCTTTGTTTTGCTTCATTTCAGTTCATTAGAGAAAACTATCATGCCATCAATAATCAGCAATCTTTAGGAATTGTGATTGACAACAAAGAAGATAATGAAACTATTGATCAAGATTTTTCAGTTTCACAATTGCAGTTATCGGTTCCCATTGAAATAAATGATCAAATGACACAAGAAAGTTCCATACCACTATTTTTTGAACCATTTCAGCTTTTAAAGGAAATGTGGTATAACATATTTAAAGAAAATAATGGGAAACTTGTTGAAGTTTATGAAGTCCCATGGAATTTTATATGTCATAGGTTCCAGCAATTTTCCCAAGATTTTCAGGATCCAATAGCATACATGTTGAATATTGAAGGCATTCCAAGCATTCCTCTATTAAATAACTATGATTTTCAGAATCAAGATGATAAAGGATTCAATACTCAGACATTACAATCAGTAGGAATATCATCACAAATCTTATCTGAAAGTTTACAGGGAGATAAAGATGAAAATAGCACTTCATATTCATGGTATGGAGGCCATCCAGAACAAATGTAGAGTTGTTCAGATCAGTTAAACATCAGTGTATATATTTTGGAAGATCCTTTTGTACAGTTTCTAGAGTCAACAAAGGAAATCAAGTGTTTCCTTATCCTCTCATTTGTTGACAAGTTTCTAATAGGTTGCAGAAGTAGAACTTTGATAATCAACAAGAAAATGCAACAAAATCTATCAAAGTACATAATTCTTGAATGGTTGCATTGGCTATTTCATTTTACCTAACTAGCAGTTGAACAGTAGATTGAGTAGGTAGATGAGTGCTAATAAGCTCAGAATTTTGAGCATTTTTTTTTAGTTTTCAATTTACAACTAGTTTTTCATTAAGTTGGTTTGAAAATTTTTGTGTGTTGTTTTAAGTTTCAAGATTAGATTTCAGGTTGCAGAAAAAGGACTATATTCAATTCAATATTTTCAGCCACAACTAATGCATCAGTTTTAATTGGATGGTGACTTCTTGAAAAGTTGAAGCCCGAAGTGAAGGCCCTAAGCTTCAAAAGTTTCACTATCATATATACAATAAAGCTACTAGAAGAAGGAGATTACATGGTTTAGTTTGAAGACATTTTGAGGCAACTGACCTGCTGTTCTTGACTTTTCACAAGGAAAAGCCATCCCCAAGTGGAGCCGGTGTTAGACTCCTATACCAATAGGTGTCATTTTTCATGATTGTCTTGATTGAACTATGGAATATGTTCAAACCTTTTTCTTGAGCAAAGGTGTTCCATATTCTTGAAAAACCAAAAAATCAAAGAATTTAAAAAATGTAAAGAGGGTATACCCTAAAAGAAAAATCAAAGGGTAAGAAAAATAAATTGGTCAAGAAAATGAAAGAAATGAACCCCAAACAAAAAATAGACCAAGGAAAGTGTGCAAATCCAAATGCCACTACTTTTTACTACGATGTAATAAACAAATTGTGTGCAACTTGTATTTTTATACCACGATTTTTGAATAAGTCAATATTTGTTTAAACGGCTTACTCATATTTCAATTTCATGTTATAGATTAGAGAATAAATATCGACCAAACAGTTTAATCTTGGCAGATAAGTAGATAGGTAGAATGAATAAAAGGTGCTCAACAGTTTAATCTGAGCCCTTGGATGTAATAAGGGTAGAAATAGATAGAGTTATCATGTAAAAAGGAAAAGATTGAAAAGGGTTTGCGAGTCTAAATGCACCCTAATAAAGAAGAGAAAATGGTAGTGTTAAGTAGATAGGGTAGGTAGATGGTGCTGCAAAGTGTTATCTGATGAATGGTGCTGCTACATGTTGGTTAATCATTTACTTTCATCATAAGTACTGAAGCAGGAAATACACTGGAAAATCACAGCAAGCAAAGTCAAATTCATTAACCTCCCTCATCATTTTTTCCCCTCAAGAGTTTTACTAATTTCCCCAAAAGTACTAAGGTAATTTGAGATTAAAGGGGCTCAAGGCATTTCCTTGACTTCTGGAGGGACCGGACCCTCGGCCTAATGATCAAAAAGACCTAAGCACTTGAAATAATTCATCATTGTTATCTTCCATCTTTAAATTTTTCCTAAGTAAAATCCTATTTTACTTAGGAAACTGATGCAAAATTCCATAAAAATTCCTCAAAATAACTTGTTATTCTAAGTTTAAGTGTTGAAGATAAAATGTTGCAAATTACTTCACAAGTTATCACTTTCTTAGATGTACAAACATGTTTTGATTTTCCTTGTCCTTTACCATACTAACATTTAATTCTACTATATTAAATCCTTAGTGAAATCCCTTTTCCTAAGTTTATAACTCCCTTTTCTATAAATATCCCCAAAACCCTTTATTATAATGTTTTACCAAAGTATTATGTCCCCGCACATTGAAAATAAAACCCCGTCTTATAAACCCTTTGGTGAAATATATCTTTATAACATTAATCCCGCCCTTATGATGAAATAATTGTATTAATTAATTCATCATATAATAAAATATATATAAAAAACGTTAGACATACAATATGTGTGTTTAATACCAAAAACACCAATAAAACTTCGCGAAAGATTTGTGCCACCGTGGTCTGTCCACGTGGCATTCCGCTTAAGCAAACCCTGCCTCAACCCTGTTCATTATGCATATAGGATTAATTATGTCATCTGGACTAATTAATAACTATTTCCGCCAGTTAAAAAGCCCCGGGAGCGATTAAAAACATTTAAAAGTGTTTTAAAGTACGACGGGGCCCACGCGAAACCTCCGCCCATCTTCCCATCACGCTAGCCGTTGGATCAGCCTCCCGCAGATCAACGGCCAGCGTTGATCCCGCTGCCCATCCCTTGTCAGCAATTTAACCAGCGGGGGATGGGTGGTTTCTGAATAGTCAACCATCCACGTGGCGACTATCCTATGGAATCGCTCCCCCCGCGATCAATACCGCCCTCGACCAAAAGTGGTGCGGGAACTTCCCGCTTACCACTTACCGCCCGACTCTGCACACGTCATCCCGTACCACCATGACGTCACACCTCGAAAAAGAAAAAAAAACCCTTTTAACTTGTAAATAAGCCATTTTTCGTGTTTTTTAGTCATTTTCATTATTCTGAGAAGAACGTTGCTCCCGCTGCGATTTTCAAAATTTCCGCTGTAATTGATCATTTCGCCCCAAAATTCTGCTGCGCCCGTGTTGAAGAACAGTCCCGCCATTGCCTGTTACCTGTGAAAGAACCAGTTTCTGTCTAAAAGCAGGTATTTATCCTTTACGCCCGACTGCAAGTAAAACTCAGTTTCCTTTGTTTTTTCGCTGAAAAAGTGGTTAAAAATCATCACTGAGTCCTCCCTGGAGATTTTAAACCTGTGAAATTGCTCCCCGAACCTGCAAATTGTTCCAATTTCCTTCATTTCAAGAATCCCACCCGGCCCGTGAAGAAAACCAAAAACCTCCATTTTGAATCCACAAGAACCAAAATGGAGGCCCCGGCAGCTCTTAATATCACTCCATTGAATGCTCCTTACCATGAATTAGACTATTTACCTCTGATAGATGAAGATTTCAAAATTAAAGACCTGCATTTTGATGAAAGTCCCCTATTGAGCTATTGTCGCTGCAGAGATGAATACTCAAAGGGGCAAGATCTTATAGGGTTGTGGGAATCCAATTTCCCGAGATATCTCATCCCCTCAGTCCTTATTTTCCCAGAAATTATCCACTGATATCATGCCAATTATGATCCAAATCAGAAAGCAGTTTTATCCCCAAGTCAAAGCGTATAAAAATCAAAGAGTATCAGTGGATAAAGTGTATCAGGTAAAAGTCAGAGTGAAAAGTCAAAACAAAGTTACAGAGCAGTCAAAGGTAAACAGTAAAAATGAAGTTACAGAGCAGTCAAAGGTAAACAGTAAAAATGAAGTTACAGAGCAGTCAAAGGTAAACCGTAAAAATGAAGTTACAGAGCAGTCAAAGGTAAACAGTAAAAATGAAGTTACAGAGGCAGTAAAATGGTAAAAATAAATGAAAGTACTTTCACCAAAATTGAATTTTGTCTAAAGTGAAAGTAAAACAGTCAAAAGAGCAAGAAAGTAAAAAGATGAAAAAACATAACAAGAAGGAACAATTTTGCAGAAATTACATGTTTTAGTCATTATTTTGCAGAAAATATTGTGACCAATACAAGATGAATTTTGCAAAACTGAAGGAGGTTTATGTTCTTAAGAGTATCATCTACAAAAACCTCTCTCACTTTCCTAACAGCTATTATGGTTTTGGAAATATTAAACAATGTTGAAAAGCACTTTTTGCAGAAAATTACAGTCAAGTCATCATTTGGCAGAGAATATGGTGGCCAATTAGAAATACATTTCACAAAAATGAAAGAGGTTTTTGTTCCTAAGAGACCCATCTACAAAAACCTATCTCAGTTTGTGCACAGTGGTTTTATAATGAGAGATACATGCGCATCTTTATAGGCCATTTTTTCAGACTCTGTAAAACTCTGTTTTACACATATGTTTTACAGAGAATATTATGCACAGCTGGAGAGGAATTTTAGGAAAGTGAAAGAGGTTTATCTCACCCACATATTTATCCACAATAACCTCTTTCACTTTTTACATATCTATTACGGATTGAGAAATACGAAGATATCATTGGACCCCAAGTTTGCAGAATTGTTGGAGCAGATTGCACAAAGAAAGGAAGCAGTTAGTGACTTGGATGCCTCATCATCAAATAAGAGTTGGATGAAATTCGAATTCTCCTCTTTTTCATCACTTATCCATCAAAAATAGTGCCAAATAGTTTGAGTGTCCTTTACTTTAGTTCTATTTATGTAAATAGTTGGAGAGATTTGTGAACCAATTTTGATATTTGTTTCAAGATATTTTAGTTTAGAATTGGTATAAATACTCCACTCTTGGAAGCATTTGGTGTGGATTCTATTACTCTGCTGTAACACTGAGATTTTCGGAATAAAATCTTTTGGAGAAATTTACTTGTGGCTTACTGGATGACGATTTGGAGCACTGGACTTGTTGCAGGATTCATGTGTTGGACTACAGTTCAATAAGTGTTTCAACCCTTTGTCTGAAATTTTATATTAGTTTATAATACCATCATATCCATTTCTGAATAATTTACATAAAGGATTGAAACAGAATTTTCTTAATTGTACTCTGTTTTCAAATGTGATTGTTCCTAAATGTTTTCTTCTAAATTAGCTATAAGCATGAATTCTTAAATGCTCCTGCTTCGCTAATTTAAGTACTGTTGATTGCTATAATAAAGAATCCTTTATTGCTCTTTGTTTGTAGTCAATTCATTTCTTTCCTTTGAACATGGTGAAAGATTCTTAGTTGCCTTTCATCCCTTCAAGATCATCCCACCCACTTTAAATTTTAAGGATTGTTCTCTGTCTAGCTATCTTGCCCTGTAATACCATCTTGTGCATAGAATAGAAATCCAGTAAAGCCATCCTTTGACTCCATAGCCCAATGGACTGAAATCTCTTAGCCTTGCCCTTAGTTTGTAGTTTCCACCATTTTCCCAAAACAAACTTTGAATCTATAACTAGCCTAAAACCTTTCAAGAACAAAGATAAATCATAAAGAGAGAGCCCTCTCTGGATGCAGATTGGCTAGATTCTGCATCTAAAAGGTTGGTTTGTGGTTACCTCGGGTATACTTTCCTCTTACACAACTTCTAGGAAAACCTGAGTGATAACAGAGCTATAGTACCTATTATCCATTGGTTGATGACATGACTGTCGATTGATAATTTGTTTTCTAATTTGTTTATGAGGGGAAGAAATTTGGTTTGATACTATAGAAACAATGGCATCATACGAGCTCTCCAGAGACCCCTCCATGAGAGGAGGATTATCAGGTACACTAGTTGTTTAGTTATGTCATGTTTTCAAGTAGGTTATATTTATTGTTCGTTGTGAAAAATTGATTAATGTGAAATTATTTTGTCCTGCACAAGTGGGCGCACTCATATGACTCATGCGCCCAGACACCAAATCTAACAAGAGGAGCCCCATAGACCTATTCCCATTCGTCCCCAATTTCATAGAGCCCATTATGAGGGGTATGTTATACATGGTATAGGTACACATTAGATCAATTGCTAGTTGAAATGTTCAAGTTTACGTTATATTCAATGTTGAACAGGTGATTTTTTTTTTCAAATGACATGTGTTTAATGTGAAAACATTATGCTCTCTAGGTGCAAATGTAGGAGTTGGGGTTGGCCCTATTTCTGGTGAGGGACAAAGGAGAACAATGTCTTAACCTGTGGCATCCATCCCAGACTTGGATAGTTCTCGTTCAGGTAAAATATAAGGGAAAATTATTTGTTTGACATATGTTTAATGTGAACTTATTGTGTGTCTCATGTACTTGTGTTATAAAACAATTTAATGTTTTGTACAATGGCTAGTAGATACCTTCTTTCTTAGGAAGGTAAAAATCCTAGTCTGATGAGCGAAGATGATGAGATATTTTTTCCACGAGGTATTTTCAAATGACCAGACAAGTTTTTTAAATATAAATTTTCCTTACAAATTATTTAATTTTTAATATATGAAATAATTTAACATGATACAGGTGGTGGTCATCGCCCTTTTAGGGGGGGAGGTCATAGGGTTAATGAGTTTGCTTGAAATCCGAGCTATGATCCCCTTTACACCCATCCTGGTGATATTCCTAAGGAGATGCCTTGGGAAGAGACCATATCCTTCCTTACTTTTGATGGGATGAGGGAGAAATCCATGAGATTGTGCAATGAATTGCAAAGTTGCAATCTGTCTACCCCTAGTTAAGATTGTCTTCAAATTTTTTTCACAATTTGGAGAGTTTGATAGAGACTTATCTTGGGGTTGGACCATCAACCCAAGTTTTTTTTGACATGATGCATAGGAGGAGAGAGTTAGTGATTGGTATCCACTACTAAAATGAAGTTAAAAGTAGGGTCACTAAAGAAATGGCCTTGTCACTATATGACTTGCGGCTTGAAGACAAAAAATGTCTGAATATTGCAAGATTCAATGATCCCAATATTGCACCTTATATTTATGAGAAGTTCTTGTATGCATATGGTTATTTCCAAAATAATGATGAGGTGTTGCAATATTTTTTTAGGATGTTGTATGCTCAATTTCGAGAGCACATGGACCGTAACTATATAGATACGGGGTCCAAATTCTATGGAGATGGAAAATGTCATACATATGAACGACTTGATGCTATGCGAGATGTTGGGTTTAGGCCTCCAGCACCTCATTTAGCAGCTTGACCAACTAGGGTAGTTACACTTCTAGAGGAGTTAGCCCTTATCTCCAGTGTTACATCTCAGATGAGGGAGAAGATACAAGAACATATTTCAGCTTCTTTAGGAGGGGTGGAAGTCGGCTTAGGGACAAGCCAAACTTCGTCTAGTGTAGGAGTTCATTCATTTTTTAGTATTCCAGATTACATGTTGAGGGATATGGAGCGAGATGAGCTTCTAGGGTATGCATCATCATGTAGAGACCACTATGAGCGAGCCATTAGACAACAAATGCACACCTTGGGCAAGGTATGTACAAGCATGTTTTGATCTATTTTAAAATACACATTTATAAGATGAGCTAGAGTGCATGTAACATGTTTTTTTGGTGTATATACATTTAGTCTCCAAAATCTTACGCCAATATATTTATTTAACTAATGCAGTTTACAACATTCTTAGAACAACATTGCTTTGCCTCGGATCCTCATTTTGTAGATCATGGACATGATCATGTATAGTTACCACATTCATTACTATCTATCTATATTTTTGTACGTCAAATTGAAAATGAATTTATGTCACATAATTTTATATGGTATGAGTCTTAATATTATGAAATTTTCAGGTTAGAGCTACACATGAAGGGCTTCCTGAAGACATGATACCTTCATATGTTCCAGTGGTCTCACATGTATTATCTATCTAGATTTTTACGTTAAATTGCAAGTGACTTTAAGATGAACATAATTTTATATGATGTGACTCTTAACATTATTGAATTTTTAGGTATGTGCTACACATCAAGGGTTGCCTGAAGATATTATTCATTCTCAGGTTCCAGTCGTGACATAGGTATCGATACTTTTAGTTAAGAATATTTATTATGTTTATTATATTTCTTTTCGCAAACTTTTCTATTAACTTTGGTTTCTAATTTTCAGGCTATAGATAATATTGAGATTATGCAAACTGAGCCCCAAGGAGATCGTGTAGGCTTTGGGTTAGAGGGTCCACCTTAAACCATGGTAACCACTTACCATTTCCTCGTTGGTATCATTGCTACATTATAAACACGCTATCACAGAATACACAGTATGAATTTAATTTTGTTTCCAAAGGTTAATTTTTTGTGTTTGTTATGCAGGTTGGACCTCAACAAATATTCATGATTCGTAGAGATGAAGATGATGCATCGGTTTGAAATAATGTTGAAGAATATGATTAAGATGGTCTTGCAAGATGGAAAGTTGTTGATTTTAATTTATTTAAGTTGATATTCAGTAAAATTGATATGGAACATAAAATGGAGGATGATACAGTGCTTATGGAACAGAAAAGGGAGGAACTTTCATTGCATAGCTTGCCCAGTAGTAGTTGTCATGACCTAGATCACTTCAAATAGTTTGACAGTGTATTCTGAAAGTTGAGTTCAATTGGTATTTACATCAAATATTATGTATTAATAGTCAATAAATTTCCATTTTATTTTTGTCTTTTTTTTCCATCAAGCAGTTGACCATTGGTTTTGTTTTTTTGACATAGCGTAGTCCTCTTGTAGAGGAAGTTATTGATGCAACCGCTAGCCCAAGGGATTCTCTCAACCACCTATCAGCAATGTTGCTAGGAACTTGGTTAATTTTTATACCAATTATTTTACTCGGGGTGTCATCCTCAAATGTGGGGAAGAATCCCTTGAAGTTTACTGTGAAGTTTTCATTGGGAAAAAAATAACAAATATAGGAATGGTGAATAAGGGATACTAATGCTTATTATATTAATACAATCAAATGAAATATAGGTAGTATGAAACCTATGGAAATATACAATATAAAATTATTTATGCTACAAAGAGAATGAAAGTAATATATTAAGCAAGTAGGATAGGTACCATTGAGTCCTTTTCAGGCATACAAGTAGGATAGGTACCATTGTAGGTGTACTATGATGTAAATATTGCAATTATATAACCTTATACACTGAAAATTCTTTGACCTTTGTGGTTCTTTGTATTTATAAATTAGTGCAAGGCTACTTATAACATTGAAAAGTTCACATAAATTAGTCTCCTGGAATGTGAAGAATTTGGCTACAAGTCACGTATATACCTTCCAACATTTCCAGATGGCCATATTTGACGTAAAATTTATTCCTATTGATGTGGAGGGTTATTTCTTGCTCAAATAGCTCTTTGGGGAGCTTCTGATTTCCCAACCATAGATAAACCTCCGAAATATGGACCCACATCGCCTACACTAACCCTGGTTATGACTAGTTATTCTACATGTCTAAAAATAGGAATTGTTGCATTGGTATCTGGAATATTTAGGCTGCTACCAATGGTGTGTTATCCAGGAGATGTAAGGAAAATTTTAGACATCATATCACTATGAATAATATGGGAGGACATCTAAAGATAGACCTGAAATGCTTTCCATAGTATTTCTTTTACGGGATCCTCATATTCCATCCATGGTATGATTGACACATCAATTGTTGTTCTCTGACATACATCCAGCCACATTGCTACAAATAAAGGTCACGTGTTCATATTCTGATCCAACCCATTGGGTTGGGTGAGTGACATTTTTTTTTAAACCAAATGCAAATAAGTTGTTTTAGCATTTCCCAATTGGTTAGCTCAATCGTTTGTCACCAACGTTGCTGAGCATTGGCTAGTTTTGTGTCATTAGGTAAATTATTTGAATCCCCCATGCATGATAGTCACTACTCTATTCTAACATATTTATTAGGGTTGTTGTATAGGAACATAGGGAATCATCTCTTGGGTTTCCCCATGAGGTTTCCTTGGAAAAAAAATGATAGTTCTATTTTATTGGGAAAGGAGAAATATTATTTTATTGCATCATTATTACACTAAGTGTGGTCATGAAGTATCTATAAAAATGACTAGAGAAGGATTTAAAAGGAGGGAGGACGGAAATCAATGGGAATATTGGAAACGTTTCATATCCAAACTTTGTGAAAAATATAAATTTTGCCACATGAAGAAAAAAATACAGTCAAAATTCATAAAAGGATTGAATTCAATTCACATTCACATTGGTTTTTACCCCTTTTCTATTGTAGTAATTCTTTGGAAGATCCTGCACATTTGGATGATTAGGTCGAGGAGCTTGGGCATTTAATTTTTGAGGTTCTCTTTGGGTGTTCATGGTGGGTTTACAGTTTTCTAATTATTAGGAGTATGGTTTTATCAAGCTAGGGTTTGGATGTAGCATGAAAATGTAAAAATTCAAAGCCAAGACATGGATTTTTTGCTATTTTATAGGTGATGTCAGGATACTGGGTTAAATCAGATCCTAGCCTATAAAAATGTATGTGCTTCCTTCAGAATTAAAATCCTTCGTTAAAACCACAAATATGTTTAGTTAAAACAATACATATGAAGCAAACAGAGCCATACAAATAAAATACTGATATAAAACATAAAAAATCTTTGGCCAAATATTACAATGGGTGACCTCTTCACTCTCGGCCCTTCAAACCATTTCTGTATTCCTCACTTCCTCACTTCCTCACTTGCTCTTTCTCACCCTCACAAGCTACATATTTATACATAAATATAATTTATTCCATTCCATAATTTCCTCTAGAAAAATATCAACTTAAAATCTAAATTAGATTTATCTTTTTTTGGATTCAACTAAGTCCCATTTATGGAATTCCTCATCCATAGATTATCTACCTAATTCAAATCCACTCATATCCTTAATTATTTAAGGAATATTTATAGTAATCCTCACATTTATTTTTTCTCTCTTAATTAATTAAAAATGAGAAAAATAATTAAATAAATAATAAAAATATCTCAGCCCCTAAATTACATAAAGTAATAATAAAAATTTAGCTTTGATGCTCTTGCATCAGACTCCCCATGTAGAGAAGTTTCCATAGACTCCTGTCTATGAGGTCTGTCGCTTTTCTGTAACAATGTGACAACCACAAGTCCGGATGACTTTCTCCCTCCAGGATTCCAAACTCTGTTCTGCCACTGGTCCTTCAAAGTATCAACTTGACTTGGTAACTCATCTCTCACTCTGTCGATTGGATTGCATCGGCTTCTCCAACACTTCCTTTTGCCAATTCCTTGTAGTAATTCCTCTTTTTCAAATTCTTTCGTCTCCAACTATGTTGAACACTCAAATTTCTGCCATGAAGAATAATCAAGAAATCCTTCTTGATTACAACTCTAGTCTCTGATTGATTTTATAGCAACAACTCTCTCGTCCAGTTTTTTACCTGCATTCACCAAAAAACTGTTAGTTTTAAAAATATAAGAGGTTTCAGTCTCTTTTGATGCTTCAAGCACTAATCTCCCATCATCGACTTTCTGGGTTTTAACAGATTATGTTTTTAACTACTGGATGCTTCCATCTTTATCCTCCTAGTTCATTATTCCTGTCTCCATTATGCCTCTACGGACATAATATTGTTGTTGTTCCTGATATTTCATCTCAATGGAAAATAATTTCTTCTCAATTTCTATGATTTCAACATCATATTTTTTAATGTCATTTTATGTATCTACAGTTACATTATTATCTGAAAATTTATAACATTCAATCAACTCTATAAATGTTAAAAACATTTCATCACTATCACACATAGTAATTGAAATTTCTTCTAGATCAGGTTCTACAATATTTAATTCTCCGTCAGGTTCCTTAAGCCAATATTCCAAGAAATCGATTTCCATATGAAATATTTCCAGCATTTCATCAAAACCTTCATTCCCAACTTAATTATTCTTCTGGCAATCTTCTTGAGTTATCATGTTTTCTGTTTCATCACATTGTAGAATTCTGTCCGCAATTTCATTAAACAAACACACTTTCTTACCTCCTTGGAATATCTCCTCAGCATTTCCATTATGCTTCTGCTCCATAAAAGCTTCAACTGGCTGTCCTACCCCAAACAAGAATTCATTTATGATTTCTTCTTGCTGTAAAAAATCAGTACCTTCCCCCTCTGAAATCCATTCTCCATCACACTTCACCTTAAGAGTTTCATTCATCTTTGTGATAGTTTCACCAGACTATCCACCATTTTCTGCACATCCTACAAACATACATAAATTATGAGTGTTAAAAATATAGGGCTTCATAGCCTCATCTTCTTCTCTCAACAACACATCTTCGGATTCTTCTGAACTAGTCCAATAGTTTATGAGATCTTCGTCATTGATCTCTTCACCCAAAATTTCACCCTACTCTAGGCCAAGGAAACTTCCATTTTCAACTCAGCCTCTCTAAGTTCTTCACATCTCAACTGCACACTCCTCATCTGCTTGAGCTTCCTTAGCTCTTCTGTCAGCTGCATGTTTACCTTTTGTTCCCTCTTTGCATGTAGTCTTTGCCACTTCACTTTCTTCGTCATGGTCCAGCCATGTGTCTATTCTTTCATGTTTCTCTGCAAGAATTCCACCAACAATTCAAGGTGAACTATTATCTTAGCTTTCTCCTGCTCATAATCTTCATCCGTCAACTGCTTACATATGCCATTTGCCTTAGAATTTTCCTTCTTCTTCCTTCTGCTACGGTCTTTCTCATAACCTCTAAAATGAATATCACCAGTCATCTTATCCTCCTTTGTGAGCTTCACCTGTTCACGTGTGGATTTCATTTGAATCCCCTTTTCAACAAGCCTTCTTACTTGACATTGAGCAATACAAGCTCTCTTCCTACACTAGACCTTTTTCAGTTCTATGTCTTGGAATCATTTCTGGCAACTCTCTTGCTCCTCTTTGCTGCAAAACAACAACTGCAGTATTCCATGTGTTATAATGACCAAGCTCTTTGGGTGTCGGGCTCCACTGATCATGTACCCATTGACATTCAGACCTTTGACTTCAGACTTTATAGCAATTCTTCATCTTGAATGAAAAATACTCAAACTTAACTCAAGCTATCCAAACTTTCATTTGACCCTAACATCTGTTTTGACTTCAAGGCTTGACACAATAATTATGATAGTGGACATTTTGACTTAATTCAAGTTATACAATCCTCCAATGAACATACACCCCTAATACATTCTTAGGATTTAAAATCTTCACTCTCTGTCATTCTTATGAAAAATCATGAATTTCCCATTATCATTTCACATGATACTGAAGTATTTAGTAGAAATGCAATCCATGTTTTCAAAGATTTATTTTATGGTAAAAATAAATAAACCATTCAATTGTAAACATTCAAAAATACCTTTCTGAATTATCATACCTTATGCTCCTGTTAAGGTTATTAACAAACCTTCTCTTCGCAATCTCAATTCTCTGGTTTCCATTCTTTTGTCCCATCTTTGTCACTGTAAATACTCGCACGCCCATAAGTTCGTCATATTAATGAAAACATTTTCCCCGCACTTTTATGCACCATACAACATCAATTCTTATCTCTTCACCTGTGTACAGAGAAAAAGTTTTCAACCTCTTCAATGAATGATGTACATCTCGTACATTGTGTCCATCCTAATTATCACCTCCTTAGATACCTCCACATGATGGTAAAACAAAGATTTTACAACATCCAACAATTATGTTTTCAATCACAAATCAAAAGAATTTTCCTTTTTCCAACTACAAGATTTTGTCCAAAATGACTTAACCAAAACTACAAAGAATCCGCACTATGCATAATAAACCCTCTCACATAAAAATGCTTACTTCTTTTTATATCACCCAGGATAGCAAATTTTCATTTGTTCATTTTCTATTCATTTATACCTCTGCATTTGCAACATTTTCACTCTTTCATAACATTTACAAAAGATCATCTTCTCGAGTATGGCAAGGATATTTAATAATCTAGATTTTAAAATACCTCTACTCAATGAATATAGATTCATTCAATGTGAATTTACCTTGAATATTTTTCGTGGTTGAAATGATCCAACCCTTCTCTTGTGTATTATTTTAGGAATACATTCAAGCCTCCACAGGTTTACTTTGAATGTGCAAGTTCCATTCTCTAACAATCTCTCCCCAACAAATAAATTTCTTTCGTGCAATTTTCTAACATAAATCTTTTCCCAGCAGATAATGTTAGAAACCTTCAAAGTACGCACAATCTCCCCTCTTATTTTAAGCAAATTTCCCTCATATCTATCTCTTCAATTTCAATTCTTGCTTTGAAAACATGAATCTTAATGTAACCGAATATCCTTTCAAGATTACATTCTCCCCAAAAAAAAAACGTACATGAATTTTCTTCAAAAAAAATTACCTCTATCAATCCCAGTGACCTTTTCTTATGCTAGAAGGTGGTACCATGGAAATACTAGATCCATACCTTGAATGTTCCGATGGAGCCACGCCTCTTTCATAAGCCCCACACATGCCTTTTTAAGTGCATTGATACGAATGGCTACCAAAAATGATGTAGAAAACAAAATTTCCACTTTACAATTTGTTATAACAAAATATTCAATTCTACCGAGGCCCAGGTTTACTCTTCTTCATGATTGAATTGATGTATCCTAATCATTTAGTATGAAATTCCAACTTCCGGTTTACTTAATACAATGATGATGAATATTTCCGCTTTATGCAAATTTCACTTCCCCAATAATTAATGGATCCTTAAAAGACAATTCTTCTCATATATAATAATAACATAATTAAACGATGCAATTGGAATCCATTCACAAACTTCAACTCAGTTTCGATTTTGGAACCAATGCCACTAACAAATGTGACACGGAACCGTTCAAGCCATGATTCAAGACACATAAATGTTGCTATTAAATAAGAGTGTTGTGACGTTAATAGCCATGGTGTAAACGTTGGGATGGGTTCAATGCCGTGGACTCCGTCCATGATAAAGGTTTTACTACTTACCCGATTTCACCCCCTCGGCCACATGATCTCATAATCACCCAACTCAACGCCTGTGGCACATATACCATGTTTCATGTTGCGTTCCCATGTGTGATGCTCATCACCATATTCTTATACCTGCAAATATCTATAACACTATTAAATAAATTGATGCTTCTACAACTTTGAAGAATTTAATCCCACAACACAATTATGTCACCAAAGGTTGTTTGAGCCAATCGATAGTCTCATGAATTTGAAGGAACTTCTACATCACTGTTGCGTGTCAGATTTTAAAATCTGATTTCTTCCTCATGCACTCAATCCACTTCTTAAATTCCCCAGAGCTATCTTCACTACTCGGTAATAGTAATATAACAAATTTATTTGATAAAGTAGTTTATCAACGCTCAACCAAGAAGCCCTGTTTTCATCCACCTGTCAACTGATTCCACAACGATGGGCCACCATTGATGCCGAATGGCTCTAGGGTCGCTTTCTCCAAACCTCGTGCCTTCTTGACAGAATAAATATCTCAAATTGTAGATCCAGTTCACAGATTTTCAAGAAATGTAATATCAACACGAATTTCTCAAGGATGGCATCCACGACAGAACCAACGAATAAGTTGGAAGCACTGAGAACCATTTTTGTTTCGCCCAAGAAATTGTCGAGGTCATAATGAATTAAATGGAAAAAATCTTCAAAACATGAATGGAGTGATGAAAACACCCTGATCTATCTCATAGTTAGATAGAATATGTGTTCAACTCGCAAGTCATTTTCCAGGTCTGAATCTAGATCGAACAACCATGCAAATTATTTCGAAGAGTACGACTCCTCCACATGCAATCTGACCTGCTCTCCTCACTTAGAACAAGTAATCAAACGAAACAACCTTAACATAGAAGAGACTCATCCCCCAACTCATCTCCTTGCTCTAATACCAATTGATGCCAAGATACTGGGTTAAATCAGATCCTAGCCTATAAAAAATCATGTTCTTCCTTCAGAATTAAAATTCTTTGTTAAAACCACAAATATGTTCATTTAAAACAATACATATGAAGGAAAGAGAGTCATACAAATAAAATACTGATATAAAACATAAAAAATCTTTGGCCAAATATTACAATGGGTGGCCTCTTGGCTCTTGTCCCTTCAAACCATTTCTCTTACTCTCTCTGTATTCCTCACTTCCTCACTTCCTCACTTTCTCTTTCTCACCCTCTCAAGCTACATATTTATACATAAATATAATTTATTCCGTTCCGTAATTTCCTCTAGAAAAATATAAACTTAAAATCTAAATTAGATTTATCTTTTTTTGGACTCAACTAAGTCCCATTTATGGAATTCCTCATCCCTAGATTATCTACCTAATTCAACTCTACTCATATCCTTAATTATTTAAGGAATATTTACAATAATCCTCACATTTATATTTTCTCTCTTAACTAATTAAAAATGAGCAAAATAATTAAATAAATAATTAAAATATCTCACTCCCTAAATTACATAAAGGAATAATAAAAATTTAGCTTTGATGCTCCTGCATCAATAGGCAATAACATGGCCTGATATAAGGTTTGTGGCTTAGCTCTCATCACTTAAATCATAAGATATTCTTCAACCCTCAGTGGAATCTTCTATATAAGTGGCCTTAGCGACATTATCCTTAATCCTAGATTGGAGTTCCTACCATCTATTCTATTCTGCCAATATTGGAATCGTAACTCCCCTATTTTATATTCATTAGCTAGGCAATGGCGTTAAATTTTTTTGTAGTTAAAGTATTTGAAAAACTGGATTGGTGGATGAGGTGTATAAGCTAGTAAATGGAGTTAGGATTTATGTTATTAAACCCATTATGTGCATCAGTGGAGATTCCATTGTATCCACTTGGACCTAGTCAAATTTGTTGGGAAAAATACTGAGAGGGGGGGTGAATCTGTATTTAGTGCAGATAATCAAACTTTTACTTTTTCCTTTCTAAAAACCCATACGCTACTTTACTGAAGGCAAATAGCGTATATACGCGGATATCCTTTACATAACTCGTGTATGTTCAGAGATCTAATTATGTGTTTGAATCTTAACTCAGATCATTGCATTATTCATTCATCAGATATTTCAGAAACAGTAAACAAGTGCAGACAGAACAGAACACATGAACACTAGGATTTTTAGGTGGAAACACAATTAGGGAGAAAACCACCGCTATCGTCATTTCAGCCTTCAAAATTTATTATTAAGAAAACTTCTTACAATCATGTACTAGTGCAAACTCAAACCAGCACGCAGGCACCCACCTGCAGAAGGCTACAACCTTCTATCGTTTACCAGCCTATCCTGGAAGGGAGCTACAACCCCCTGCTCTTGTTTACCAGCCTCTCCTGGAAGGGAGCTACGACCCCCTGAATTCGTTTACCAGCCTCCCCTGGAAGGGAGCTACAACCCCCTGACTGAAGGCTTCGACCCTCAGCACCACTGCAGACCATGTTTCATCAATTTTCAAATTGGATCAAACAGCTTCAACACAACCCTTCACTTATCAACAATCATACCTTCCTCATTGCTTCAAACAGAACAATGAGACCACTGTAACCAGAATATCAGATATAACCCAGACTTCAGAATAGATATGCAGAAACACATTAAACCTTCATCATCCATTAGATCAGAAATCATACGAGCTTTTATTTAATCAGAGCCGCGTATATATGCGCTTTCCAGAAGACGAACCCGCATATACTTCAGTGCATTTTCCAGGGAAAAACCCTAACTGCGCATACGCGCTTTTCCTTCCATAGACACACGTATACACGCGCTTTTCATGAAACGAACCTGCGTATAGATCTATAAAAGATAAACTTTGCAGTACAGACCAGATCTATAAACTTACCCAGATTTCTTCAATCTTTTTAACAGGATTGTGCCAGGTCTTCTTCACTTCTTTTCAGATCATCCTTGACATTCACCATTTCTAGATCTAGAGATCTTGAGCCTTCATCATGTTCATAGGTGCATCATAGATTCAGATCTATAAATTAGGAACAGGGTTCAACCATACAGATATACTTCAGAGTGAAAAATTCATCAAAGCCCAGACACATGCACACCTTTTGCACAATGATTTTCTTCTCCTTCTATAGGGTTACCCTTCATCAATACCATGATTCAAAACCACATAACTTCCAATGGTATTCTTGGACGGGATCACATAGGCGACCCATCATTCAATACAATGGGTCAATACCATGGTAGTTACCCCTGGTTTTACAAATTTAGAGCGCTTTTTCCCATACGCGACTTGGCACGTTATTTCCCGCGTGCATACGCTACTTCGTCTAGAAAAATCCGCGTATGCCTTGAGACATACTCTTTTCATCATGTTCTGGCACATACTGACATTCCTTCCATCATTACCTTCTGTACTCATTGTAGATACATCAGATTTACATCATTTAACAAGTTCATCAAGTCAAGAACAACTTCGTCAAGTAGGTTGCCATCATCTTCATCAAGTGGGTTGCCATCAAGGACAACACTCTACATCATATTGCCAACAATCTCCCCCTTTGGACTTGATGGCAACCACGATGGTGTTTGATCACCATAATAGATAGATACATTAAGCACAACCATTATTCATGATATTCAAACACCATGTCACTCTCCCCCTTTGACATCAAGGGCAAAGGGCGGATCAAAACCAACACAAGGTTTTTCCCTTCATGTAGATATAAGAGCTCTACAGATCTGATGTGCACTGAAGTTACCATGCTCCCCCTGAGTTCATGCTGAATCTTCAAACATATTTTTCATTGAAGTACATGATTCTATGGCCTTCCTATCACCAAGACTCATACTTACATCAAAGATCCAACCAAGTGGATTTACATATGCGACTCAAATACCCAACCAAGTGGGTTTACACACTTTGACTCAACTACCCAACCAAGTGGGTTTACAAATTTGAACAAGTACTTACATGACTGAATATTACAATTTACATCATGGGTCTCAACATGACCTTTTCATCAAATTACAAGTATGAATTTTCACAACCAAAACCAAAAAGACCTCAAGAAAGAGATCAAGCTTCAGAACCATCATAATGCCAACAATGCATTATTCTCAGCCAGGCTAATGCTCCCCCTGAAACTGTGCATCCTTTCCATATGACCAAAACTCCTCCTTAGCTTGAGTAACCTGAACACTTTCAACAGCCAATCATCAAGGCATCTTCACCCAATATCAGAGAATTAAACAGAAATATAAGAGCTAAAACATCACCAGAGAAGCCATATAGCATCAGAAATGCCAAACAGCACCATAGCTTGTGTTGAAGAATGCTGACCCAGAACCTTTGTCAGCAACCACCCATACGCCGTTTTCTGTGTATGAACTCGCGTATATACGCGACTGTCTTTCAGGAAACCCGCGTATCCAATTTAATCTTCTGAAATTAAGTAGATCTGATCTTCTGAGAGGCAGAGACTATTCCCAGCTTCTGTCTGAGATATTCGAATGCTTCCCTGGGCAGAGGTTTGGTAAATATATCAGCAACTTGTTCTTTGGAGGGAACATACTCCAACTTCACCTTTTGTTCAAGCACTTGTTCACGTAAGAAGTGATACTTGATGGGAATGTGCTTGGTCTTGGAATGCATAACGGGATTCTTTGAAATACTGATGGCACTTGTATTATCACACATAATGGAGATAGGAGGTGAACATTTGATTTGAATGTCTTGTAAGGTTTGCATCATCCAGAGAAGTTGAGTGCAACATGATGTGGCAGCCACATATTCTGCTTCTGCTGTAGATAAGGCAATAGAGATTTGCTTCTTGCTGAACCAAGATACCAACCGGGGCCCCATATCGAATGCACCACCACTTGTGCTTTTCCGATCATCAACATTTCCAGCACAATCTACATCAGTGTAAGCATGAAGAGTAAGATCAAAATTCTTTGGATACCATAGTCCAAAGTCTTGAGTTCCTTGTAGATATTTGAATATTCTTTTGACAGCCTGAAGATGAGACTCTTTTGGATTGGCTTGGAATCGTCCAACAATCCCAACTACATGCATAATATCCAGTCTAGTCCCAGTGAGATATAGAAGACTTCCTATCATAGATCTATATTCTGGTTGATTCACCGTGGGAGAATCATCATGAGAACTGAGATTACATCTGGTTACCATTGGTGTACTTACATGTTTGCACTCTTCCATCCCATACTTCTTCAGAATTTTCTTAAGGTATTTTGCTTGAGATAAGAATATACCTTCTGTAGTTTGATGCACTTGTAAGCCAAGAAAGAATGTTAGTTCCCCAAGTAAAGACATTTCAAATTCTTGCTGCATGACAGAAGCAAATTTCTGACTCATAGATTCTTCATTACTTCCAAAAATGATATTATCAACATATACAACCACAATCAATAGTTTATCATTTTCAATTTTTGTGTATAAGTTACTATCAGCGGACCCCTTTGAAAATCCTTGTTGATGAAGATATTTGTCAAGACGATAATACCATGCCCTTGGAGCTTGTTTGAGACCATATAGAGCCTTTTTAAGTCTACAAACAAGATTTTCATCATTTCCCAAAATGAATCCTTCTGTTTGTTCTATATAAACTTCTTCTTCTAGATCACCATTGAGGAAAGCAGATTTGACATCCATTTGATAAACTTTGATTTGTTGAAAACTTGAAAAAGCAAGAAACATTCTTATGGCTTCAAGTCTAGCTACAGGAGCAAAAGTTTCTTCAAATTCTATACCTTCTTGTTGAGTATACCCTTTGCAAACCAGTCTAGCTTTGTTTCTTATAACGTCCCCATTCTCATTTAGCTTGTTCTTGAATATCCATTTGGTTCCAATGACATTTTGATCATGTGGTCTTGGTACCAATTCCCAAGTGTGGTTCTTTTCAATTTGATCAAGTTCTTCATTCATGGCCTGAATCCAACATTAATCTTTGCTAGCTTGATTAACATTGTGTGGTTCAATCGTGGATAGAAATGCTAAATGACTAGGAGATCCCACAAGAGTCCTCCTTGTTTGTACACCTGATTCCTTGTCTCCCAAAATTTGAGATTCAGGATGATTCTTTTGAACATATCTGGATGGAGCCTTTCCAGATAAATCATCTTCAGGTTCTTCATTGGATCCACTGTCTATATCATTTCTATTTGATGTAGAAGGACAAAAGTCACCATCATCTTCTTCTGTTGTTTGTCTTTCTTCTTTAGGGACTGCATGAGACTCATCGATAACAACATCAATACATTCAACAATCTTTTGAAGCCTTTTATTGTAACATTTGTATGCCCTGCTTGTAGATGAGTAACCAAGAAGTATTCCTTCATCTGATCTAGGTTCAAACTTTCCAAGCTTTTCATCATTATTTTTGATAAAGCATTTACTTCCAAAAACTCTAAAATGTTTCACAGAGGGAGAATTACCATACCAGAGTTCATATGGAGTTTTGTCACTATTTACCCGAACATGTGCCTTGTTAAGAATATTTGTTTCTGTGTGAGCTGCTTCTCCCCAAAAAATATCAGGTGTTCTGGAATCATCAAGCATAGCTCTAGCCATTTTTTGAATTGTTCTATTCATTCTTTCTGCTACGCCATTTTGTTGTGGAGTGCCTGCTACAGAAAACTGTCTTTTTATGCCACATTGTTCAGAAAATTCAAAGAATTCATTTGATGTATATTCTCCTCCTCGATCAGATATAAGAAACTTGATTTTTAGATCTAATTCATTTTCAACCAGTGCTTTGAAGATCTGAAATTTTTCAAATGCTTCATATTTGTGTTTGATCAACCCAATCCAACACATTCTAGAGAAATCATCAATGAATAAGATATAGTATTCTTCACCACGTGGTGAATTTTTCCTCATAGGTCCACATATGTCAGTATGAATGAGTTCAAGAGCCTTACTTGACGATCCTTCCTTGGCATTGAATTGTACTCTGGTTTGCTTACCGAATTGACAGGATTTGCATATGATACTTTCAGGTAGAGAAATATTGGGAAGACCACGAACATCATTAAGTTTTCTTGATTTCTTTATTTGAGAGAAGATTAGATGCCCCAACCTACTATGCCATAGCCATTTTTTTGAAGATTTACTCAAGTAACATTGTTCTTTGCAATTCTTCAATACATACAGGTTGCTTGGAGTTCTTTTTCCTTTTATAATTGTTTTACCTGTATCAAGATCACGAACCACACATTCTTTTGAACTAAAGACAACTTCAGTTCCTTGATCACACATTTGACTTACACTTAACAGATTATGCCTTAATCCATCCATATACATGACATCATTAGCCTTCACCTTTTCTTTTAGAAACACAGACCCTTTTCCTTTAATTACAGCAGGAGTATCATTTCCAAAAGTAACTTTCTTTTCCTTTTCTAGGGCACTATATGCACGAAGTTTGTGTTTATCACCTGTCATGTGTCTCGAGCATCCACTATCAATGTACCATTGATTTTCTTCACCTTCCGCAAATAATTATATGCCACAATTTTCAACCTGTGATTCCTTCTTTTTCCATATTTTGGATTTTGAAGGAAGATGCTCTTTTGGCTGAACTTTGCTCCTGCATTCAGATTCTTCATGCCCATAGTTATTGCAATAAGCACATTCAACTTCATTTAGAAGAGGAGAAAAGTTGTTATAGGTATTCTTATTTGTTTCAATATCAACCTTTTTCTTTCTTGCTTCTCTTGTCATGATGGTTTTATATGCAACACATTGAGCAGCTTGATGGCCAAAATTGTGACATGAGAAACATTGTCCATTGAAGAAGAAATTTCTGCGATCATGAAATATTCTACTTGAATTAACTTGTTGATTGGTGCTTCTTTGAAAGATATTCCTGTTAGTGTTCCTTGCATTAATATGATCATGCTTTACCTGTAAATATTCTTTATTCCCTTGTTGAGTGGCAGAATTTTGTAAACCAGCTGTAGCTGCTTTTAGATAATTTGGTGCTGAAGCTTGAGAAGATTCTCCAATATATCCAAGACCTGTCTTTATAAGAGGAGAATGTTGTATCTTGATAATCTCATCTACGGTTTCAGATCCTTTAGCAAATCTGAAATTCAGAGTCTTTGCTTTCTCAAATTCTTTTCTTACACTTACCACTTCACATTCTAATTTCTCATTGTGTTTCTTTGCCTCTTCAACCTGCTTTTCCAGAGTCTCGATGGTTATTTTCCTTTCTTCTAAGAGAATTTTATATTCTTCTAAGACAATTCTGCTTTGTTCTAGGCGTATGTTGAGTTGATTGTTCTCTTCAAGAAAATTATTGTCCTCTAGAGCATCCACAAAAGTATCATTTTCTTCTTTAGATTCAAAATCCATGAGAAGTCTAAGATCTTGTTCACATTATTCCTCACTATCAGATACCCCATCATTGTCATCATGAGTATAGTAACTTCTTCTAGTGCTAGACCGATTCTTATTTCTAGATACTTCCTTTCCTTTTGTAGGTGTTTCTTTGTGAGGACACTTAGCAGCATAATGACCAACTCTTCCACAGTTAAAACATTTGAAAGGAAGCTTACCCCTAAACTGTCCTGTACCAAGTTGAAGTTTCTTTACAAAATTTGCCTCATCTTCTTCCAAAATATATCCTGATCCTTCTGCTTCTTGTACTTCTTTCCCTTTTGTAGAAGATCTAAAAAAAGCTTCTTTGACTTCAGATGGTCCTCTTCTTCTCAGTTCATATGCAGTCAGTATGCCATGAAGTTGCACCACAGTAAGATTTTGAAGATCCTGTTTTTCTTCAAGAGCAGAGACTTTTGACTCAAATTTTGCCGTTAGCGATCTCAAAATTTTCTCAACCAAAGTAGTTTCGGTTATTGTTTCTCCCAGATTTTTCATACGATTTACAACATCATCAAGATGTAAAAAGAAACTGGAAATACTCTCATCACTATGCATCTTTAAATTTTCATATTCAATTCTGAGAGTTTGGAGTTTTGCACTTTTTACCTTTGCATCACCTTCATAACTCAGAATGATTTTGTCCAATATTTCTTTTGCTGTATTCAGCTACATGACTTTGAAAAATTATGCTTCTGTTAGACTTCCTGTTATAGCATTGACCGCTTTTGCATTTCATTCATAATTCTTCCTTTCAGTTGGATCTGTTGGTGTAGTAGCTGGATATTGATATCCTTGTTCAACAATGGCCCATACATCTGCTCCCATAGACTGAAGAAAGGATCTCATCCTCATTTTCCATAAGATTAAATTGCTTCCATTGAAGAGCGGAGGATTGATAGATGCTGTTCCTTCTTGATAGCTCATCTTGCTTGATCTTCCTTCTAGCGGCTAAGATTTTTCAGAAGGACCTGCTCTGATACCAATTGTTGGGAAAAATAATGAGAGGGGGGGGGTGAATCTGTATTTAGTGCAGACAATCAATCTTTTACTTTTTCCTTTCTAAAAACACATACGCTACTTTACTGAAGGCAACTAGCATATATACGCGGATATCCTTTATAGAACTCGCGTATGTCCAGAGATCTAATTATGTGTTTGAATCTTAACTCAGATCATTGCATTATTCATTCATCAGATATTTCAGAAACAATAAACAAGTGCAGACAGAACAGAACACATGAACACTAGGATTTTTAGGTGGAAACCCAATTCGGGAGAAAACCACCGTTGTCGTCGTTTCAGCCTTCAAAATTTATTATTAAGAGAACTTCTTACAATCATGTACTGGTGCAGACTCAAACCAGCACGTAGGCACCCACCTGCAGAAGGCTACAACCTTCTCTCGTTTACCAGCCTATCCTGGAAGGGAGCTACAACCCCCTGCTCTTGTTTACCAGCCTCTCCTGGAAGGGAGCTACGACCCCCTGAACTCATTTACCAGCCTCCCCTGGAAGGGAGCTACAACCCCCTGACTGAAGGCTTCGACCCTCAGCACCACTGCAGACCATGTTTCATCAATTTTCAAATTGGATCAAACAGCTTCAACACAACCCTTCACTTATCAACAATCATACCCTGCTCATTGCTTAAAACAGAACAATGAGACCACTGTAACCAGAATATTAGATATAACCCAGACTTCAGAATAGATATACAGAAACACATTCAACCTTCAGCAACCATTAGATCAGAAATCATACACGCTTTTATTTAATCAGACCCGCGTATATACACGCTTTCCAGAAGACGAACCCGCGTATACTTCAGTGCATTTTCCAGGGAAAAACCCTAACTATGCATACGCGCTTTTCCTTCCACAGACACGCGTATACACGCGCTTTTCATGAAACGAACCTGCGTATAGATCTATAAAAGATAAACTTTGCAGTACATACCAGATCTATAAACTTACCCAGATTTCTTCAATCTCTTTAACATGATTGCACCAGGTCTTATTCACTTCTTTTCAGATCATCCTTGACATTCACCATTTCTAGATCTGGAGATCTTGAGCCTTCATCATGTTCATTGGTGCATCAAAGATTCAGATCTATCAATTAGGAACAGGGTTCAACCATACAGATATACTTCAGAGTGAAGTATTCATCAAAGCCCAGACACATGAACACCTTTTGCATAATGATTTTCTTCTCCTTATATAGGGTTACCCTTTATCAATACCATGAGTCAAAACCACATAACTTCCAATGGTATTCCTGGATGGGATCACATAGGCGAACCATCATTCAATACAATGGGTCAATACCATGGTAGTTACCCCTGGTTTTACAAATTTAGAGCGCTTTTTCCCATACGTGACTTGGCAAGTTATTTCCCGCGTGCATACGCTACTTCGTCTAGACAAATCAGCGTATGCCTTGAGACATACTTTTTTCATCATGTTCTGGCACATACTGACATTCCTTCCATCATTACCTTCTATACTCATTGTAGATACATCAGATTTACATCATTTAACAAGTTCATCAAGTCAAGAACAACTTCGTCAAGTAGGTTTCCATCATCTTCATCAAGTGGGTTGCCATCAAGGACAACACTCTGCATCATATTGCCAACAAAATTGGATTGGAAGGAAAGAACTTAGCCATCGCATCATTCATTAGAATTATTTATTAGAACAACAAATAGATATTCTCTTTGGGATTCTCAGATCCATCATACTTAGGGAGTTATGGAATATAGATGGGAAACATGTTTTATTTAAGTCCAAGTGTGGAGGGGTAGTATTAATCAATATTATAACCAAGGTAATTAGTGGCATATTCTATGTTTCAGGAATAACCACATAGGGTGAGCTCACATTCACACTACGTTGAATGGGTATAAAAAGAGATAAATGTGTTCTGATTTGGGCAACCAATGTTTGATCTAATTGTAACATATGATAAACTAACTATGAATTAGCACTCTCATGGGCATATGTTTGGTCAAGTCAAGTCCTCAAGTTACATTAGTATTAGCCTCCTCAAGGTTGAAAGATGTTTGTTCATAGGTAGGGAGAGGATGTTGACCCCTGGGGACATGATCACTCTACTTAATGTTACCAACTTATTGTATAAAGGTGGTAAAGGAGTCGGACACAATTCTATTTTCAAATATAAAAAGGGGCAGATGCCTCTCGTAGCCTCCCCCTTTATTAACCACATACCCCTTTATTAACCACATAGGAAATTTTTGCATTCCCATCACGTAAATGATTTGAACCCCCATGCATGATGGTCACTACTCTATGCTAGCAGATTTACTAGGACTGTTGTACAGGAAAGTAGGGAAGCATATCTTCGGTTTCCCCATGAGGTTTTCCTTGGAAAAAAAAAATAGTAGTTCTATTTGATTGGGTAAGGAGAAATTTTTTGATTAACCTAACCTACAACTTGGAGCAACTACCCAATTCCAAAAGTTGCTTTCAATTGGTATTTACATCAAATCTTATGTATTAATTGTCAATGAACTTCCATTTTATTTGTGTCTGTTTTTTCCATAAGGTAGGTGACCATTGGTTTTGTTTTTTTGATAGAGCGTAGTCCTCCTATATAGAAAATTATTGATGCAGACGTTGTTCCTCTCTTTGTTGAATTCCTAACGAGGCATGCTTTTCTACAGTTGCAGGTGAAAGCCATTATTGTTTTATGTATACATGATAGAAAGAAATAATGTACTTGATTGATTATTTCATGAAAGGGTTGAGGGATTATGTTCATTTGCAGGTTAGAGAACTATTTTTTAATGTTTCATTAATTTGTTTCTGATACAGATTTTTTTTCCAATATTTCTATTCTGCAGTGGAGCATTTTTCCAAGAAATTTAGTCCAAGTTTTTGTTTATGCATTTGGGCCTATATTGTCATTGTTGTTTAATCTCTTGTCCTTTTATGTTAATAGTTTGTTTGGGCATTGGGAGATGTGGCCAGTGACTCACCATAATACAGAGATCTAGTTTTTAGCCATGGTGCCCTGATGCGACTCCTTGCTCAACTGAATGAGCGCTCTAAGCTTTCTATGTTGAGAAATTCCCCTTGGACCTTGTCTAATTTCTATTAAGGCAAGCCACAAACTGCATTTGACCAGGTAGGGAATTTATGTTGTTGATTTTTCAAATAACTTTGCCTTGTTATTTCTATAAAATTTTCATCCTTGGCCATAGAAATACATTTTGCAGGGCTGAAATTTTCATGAACCGTTTTCTTGCAGATAAAGCAAGCTCTACCAACACTCGAGCATTTGATTCATTCAAATGATGAAGAAGTCTTAAAAGATGCTTTCTGGGTTATGTCTTACCTTTCTGATGGAACAAATGATAAAATTCAAGCTATGGTTGAGGCTGGTGTTTCTCGAAGATTGGTTGAGCTTCTACTATAAGTATAAATACTGAAAATTTGATGAACATTTTTTAGCTTCTACCTATTATTAATGTTGTAGATATGTGTATTTCATGCAAGGATATTAATGTTATGGTTAAGAATGTGTTCTATTAGTTCTAGATTTATGTTTTTGGATAAAGTTTAGAGATTGGTAAGAGCTATTATTTTGCTAAATGCATTTGAAAATTTCCATTCTACATGTTTTTTCTCCAGGGTCATCCATATCCATCTATTCTTATCCCTACTCTCCGGAATGTGGGCAATATTGTAACTAGAAACGATGTACATACTTAGGTATATCCAGTCTCTATTGGCATCTGGTTTGAAACTTGAAACATTGCAAGTAAATCGATGGGTTACACATCCAAGTGGAGATTTAATTAGTCTTCTAGAATTTATACAATCACACATAAATTAAATGTTTCAGTGAGTTCTTTGGGATAGAGTGAATACTTGTGTTTTATTTTCTAGATTATGTTCACAACTAATTTTGTGGGGATGTGTGTTGCCTCAGTACATTATCAACAATCAGGCACTTTCCTTCCTCTTGGAACTATTGACCCATAATCATAAGAAAAGTATCAAGAAGGAAGCATGCTGGACCATCTCAAACATAATTGCAGGAAACAAAGATCAAATATAGGTTCCTTAGCTATACTACTTTATAGATTAAGAATGACACTTCATTGAATGTCTTGTTACTTCTAAAATGCTATGTAAGTTCA
The DNA here is from genome assembly GCA_034641835.2 of Pinus albicaulis. Taxonomy (NCBI): domain Eukaryota; kingdom Viridiplantae; phylum Streptophyta; class Pinopsida; order Pinales; family Pinaceae; genus Pinus; species Pinus albicaulis. The sequence goes on from CM076576.1 coordinate 59,526,707, forward strand.
TATATCCTAAGTTTGGATTTGTTTACAAGTTGTGATTAACACAAACATTATTGCTCCTCTTGTACAATTGTTGCAAACTGCTAAGTTTGATATCAAGAAATAAACATCATGGGCTATATCTAATGCTACTTATCTTGGTACACATGATCAAATCAAGTATGTACTTAGTGAATATATATGATCAACAAAAGCATATTGCTAAAATGGGTTGTCTAGTAATGAATAAAGGGGCCAACTTACAATATGTAATGTAATGAGATGTATTTGATGATAATAGTCAGTGTGATGTACAGATGTTTAAGAATTTCTGTCAATTGATACAATGAGACAAACTATTGATTCCTACTTTTGGTTGTAGATATCTTGTGAATCAAGGATGCATTAAGCCTCTATGTGATCTTCTAATCTGTCCAGACCCAAGAATTGTAACTATTTGTCTTGAAGGGCTAGAGAATATTTTGAAAGTTGGGGAAGCAGAGAAGGATCTAGGCAACACTGGAGGTGTAAATATCTATGCATATTATATTGATGATGCTGAAGGACTTGAGAAGATTGAGAACCTGAAAAGTCATGAAAATAATGAAATTTATGAGAAGGCAGTAAAGATTCTTGAAATTTATTGGCCAGAAGATGATGAAGATGACCAAACAGTCAAATTTTACCTCTCATATTTAACATTTTAGGTGACCTATGATATGTCGCCGATGGAGGGGACACTTCATTTTCCTATAGTCAGGGAGATTTACATATTCAAGTATTCTTGCGTGCATTGTGTATACTCTATGTCCACATTCTATCAAATATATTTTAGGTTCAACATGAGTACTTTATTTGACCTTTCCACCAAAATTACAATTATTTACTATTTTGTGGAAGCTTGGATGGAGTCTGGTTTCCCAAGTTAAAAGAAATTTCAAAATATGAGTCTTATGTTTGTCATCAAGAGAGTAATTTCAAGTGTTATGCTAGCACTAATGAAATTTAATTTTGTAATATTTCTCCACCAAGCTATATAGGTTCCAATCAATGATCTAATATTTCATAAGAGGCAACTGATCTATTCTAGAAAATGTCGTTTAAATGTTTTTTTGCTTATCAATATCCTTGGTTGTTGATAATTTGTTTTAAATTTAATTTTAGCTTTTATTTAACCTTCGCATTAGGAATATAGAAATGATGAATCAAAGACTAGTAGCAAAAAAGGTTCTCCAAAGATCATTTCCATACCTTTAGATTCAAATGAAGCAAGGGTGAAGGGCCATACACATATATGCAAAATATACATGTGTGTTGGGTTTCTTCTTGTGCTGCACTTAGCACTACTAATGACCTTTTCAACAATGATATACCCTTCATGCACTTAATATAACTTGCAGCAAGGTTTTGTGTCCTTTATTACCTTAGGCTCATTTCATGGAGTTGTTTCTTCTATTTTTTGTAGATATGTATTGTAGTTCGAGGCTTAAACTTTCCAATGCTACCTTCAATGAAACCTTTGATCAATAGTATCTGTGAGTTAGGGTAACTTGTATCATTTATGGGGTGAATGTATCACATTCTCATTGTGCTTTTTATCATTCTTTCCAGTTCATTTTGAGTGTCTCATGTTGACCCCTTGCAACATGTTGCTTGCACAATAGTGTATACATTGTTGTGCTTATAGTATTTATTTATATGGGCATTCTACGCAGCTATTGAATGAGGTCTCAATAACGATTCTTAATTCCACCCCATCAACAGTTTTTGTTTACTTCATGTTATCACCTTTGCAATGCATTCATGTGTTCATTCCATAATATAACAGTCTTCAATTCTTCGTCTTTTTTGATACATAGAACTGTGTGCTATATGACAATCTTGTTGCATATAAAGTCTCTAGGCAGTTCACATTTTTGGAATCAGTGTGATTGTGTGACTTTCGATCTGAGGATGGTGACATAGTAACATTTTAGTGTATATCACATCTTGCAGTTTCCTTCCTAAGACTCTAAAATTATATTTTTCAATTCCTGGGATATATTGTGGCTTGTGGGAGATATTGTGATTGGTGGAAGATATTGTGACTTGTGGAGGTCGCATAGTCACATTCCAATGGAGGTTGCAGTTTCTAGTCACTTTTCTAAGACTTTGAAATGTGATTTTGTGACATGTGGTGTTAACAGAGTGATATATTCACAAATATGGAAAAGAAATATGATGATTTTCCAAGTCATGTTTTGGAAGTGCGGCCTAATCAAACCGTGATCTAGAAGTGTGATTTTTCACATCGTAGTCTCTGAGATTTTTGTGAACCTAAAAAAAATGACCATCTGAAAGAAACATCCATCACTCTCTCTATCATCAATTTCATTAACATGTTGGCCTTTGAAATACAGTCACCTTGCAAATGGTCCCATGCTTTGGTCAGTTGGTTTTATGCTACTATTCCTGGGGAAGTTGTCTCACTCAAACACATCTTGGTATCACGAAAACTATCACTAAAAAATGGGAGAAGGCCCACACCACATCATACATTAAATTTTTTATGGTTTATAATACTTTTTTGAATCATTTTTTAGCGCAGTTGCTAATTGTTTTTGCAAAGGAATGTCATTCTATTTAATGGTTGAGGCCAAATACTTTCAACACATTTGACCATTTTCCAACACAATTTAATTACATTATTCCAATGGTTATAAAAACATTATTCTAATGCTTCAAAAGCTATCATCATTCCTTTTACCCATTGCATTTCTTTTCTCCCTATCCATTACTTCATAGTGACATTTGAGTCGATGTAATGGATATATCTAGTTGCATATACAGGTAATGTGTCACACATATTTCTTTGTGGATAATTTCATGGTATGTATGGGATTCCAAGGCTCCCATCACCTTTGGTAACACATTTTTTTCCATTGTAGTTCAATCATCTTACTATATCTTCCATTTATGTGATGCCCACACAAATGACGCAAAATTTTAGAGCCAACGTCCAATGTCCAACACATGGGATCGATATGATTGTCATGTGATTCCCCTCATGCCTCCTCTCTACTTGTGATATACATTTCTCTTCATATTAATAAACCGAGGGTTAAATGCTTCCTTATTTTATGCGGGATTTTATAAAAACCTTCCACACGTAATGTATAAAAACAACTAGCTTATATATATATGTCCCACATATATACTCTTTCAAGCCTTGGTGTCCATAAAAAAAAGTGGTTCTTCTTGGATCATATGTTACACCTTTCGAGTTCTTTGGATATCCCCATCTAACACTTTTTCAATCTATTCTCCATGACCCAACCTACATGTCGTATTATAATGTAGATTTGTCCAAGGGTGCTTCACATGATAATGTTCTGTAATTTGAATGTTAGAACCTTTCATGTATGGCAAGAATTTTATTCGTTATTGCCATTATGTAGGTCATTTTGTTGCACATGCTCTAACATCACATAGAAAGAGAGGAATATTAATAGTTAGAGGTAAACAAAATAATCCACCACTCAAAGAAAAATATAAGGATGATAAAATTATTTCCAATGGAAATTTCCATACCACAAATGTCAACGAAATAGACAATCCAAATGATATTAAGAGAAAAGTTGAAATTTACCAAGGGTAAGTGTTAATTTTCTAGTTAACAAGTTCTTTCTTAGGTCAATTACTTCAATGATCCACATCAGCCCAAGTTCAATTTCATTTCTTTCATTAAAAATCACATAATCCATAAACATTCAAAAACAAATTTTCCTTACTACGAGGAGATGGAAAATAAAAGTAGGAGACCTCCATCATGAGAAAACACAATAATGAAGAGATTAGCCACATCAAATATAAACTAATCTAAACTAATGAAGAGATTCAAACATGATGACATTTGATATCAAAACTAAACGAAAAATACAATCATATATATATATATATATATATATATATATATATATATATATATATATATATATATATATATATATATATATATATATATATATATATATATATATATATATATATATATATATATATATATATATATATGCAATTAAATATTCATTCATCACCATCATGTCAAACGTTGCAAAAAAAGAGACAGTTAAGATCATCTAGGAGTAAATCACCAAGGACACATTAAATCACCATAACTCAATTATCTAGCAAAGCAACCTAATAGAGTATATCATAATATATTGTTTGTAAAAACACACATCTAAGCATCCACATGTCAATTTATTTGAAAGCAATCCACAATATAGTCTTAAACTATATAAATTCCAATGCACTATAGCAATTATATGTTCTAACCCTAGAATCAAAGTTCATTGTTCATCTTGAACAATGTGTTCCACTCATATGAAATGCGCTAGTGGAAAATTTTCCAGAATGGCATCATGATCTTCTATCGATAACCTCCATTGTCACTATTTTTTTCTACTCTTCACTTTCTTCAACTACAGCTGAGTTGTTATGACAAAGTGACTATATTGGGCATAAATAACCTCTGGCTGGTAATCTCGAAAAATAATATGATCTTTACATTTCTTTACTTCTTCAAAGAAATGTCCCATTAATGCCATTGAACCGAATGGTTATGTATAATTTGATGGATCATTATACTCATGCAACAAGGTGGATTTAGACATAGTGCATCGTAATAAATAATAATGCACTTTTTCTTGATTATTTTCTGGTGTAATGACAGCGAAGACATCACCTTCTCTAACCATATCAGAAACACGATCATAATCATTTTCAATCACAACCACTTCATTATCCATTTCCCTGTCAGTCATGTTTCCAAATGGGGGCAATGGTGTCAATTCTTCGTGTTTCCATGGTTTAACAAATTTCTTAATTTGGTTTTTACAGTCATCGATGGACTTTGTCTGATCAATACATGCAGAACAAAATCAAGAGCACTTTTGTTTCTCAATGCAATGTATATTTTCCATGTTCTTACTCCTAATTGAGTGTAAACTTCTTGTTTGAGGGATTCCAAGGAAATTAAATGGCAATGATCTATCAACATCACCCATTGCAATATTCCAAAAGTACTTTCTTGAGAAAAACACACACACACATGTATAAGTCAAATTTTGAACAATATTTAATATTTTTTTTGATAAAAATACACACACACACACACACACACACACACACACACACACATATATATAGACATGTATAATATTTTGTTAGTTAAATTTGTACACCTAGCTGTGCACATCATCTATCCTTGGTTCGATACATGACTTAAATTGTCTTTGCAACAATTAACAACATCTAAAGAATCTACAAGTTGGGAAGTTGAGTGATTCAATTTATGCCTCCTAAGTGCACGTTTTATGCATGCCCCAACACCATCGTGCTCTCCTTTTCCATGCCTTGTCTCAAATAAATTCCATGTATGTCAAATTTTGGTTCTTTTATGAAGACGAGACAACCAAAAGAACGATCTTGCTGATTTAAATTGACTAGTGCAACCATCTGACCATACCCAATGTTCTTTAAAAGTGACTCTTCGTTTCAACAATTCATTATAAATAACATTAAAAAAATGTTGAAAAAAACATGTATCATGTGTTCGATCATCACTAGCATAGAAATGGTACTCCTTAATCACCTCACGATTAGTTTCGTCACTATCAAAACCATCGATAGCAAGCTCTGCGTGTCTATACAAAATATGCACAAATATAGATACTTGGTCTGAATGATAATACTCACTTTGTATCTCCTTTTGTGGATTAAACATGTAATTCTTAGCGAAATCAACCACTGATAATATTGTTCCTTTTTGGAACACATCATGTGATTGCTTGAAGTGTAAATCCTACCATCGTGCTATATGAAAATGCTTAATATATTTGTATATTTACACCCTGAACTTCTCCACAAAAGATGTCACTGGAATGTCATCGTCAAGTAAAGTGATCTTTTTTTATTTTGTGCTTAACATTTTCATATCGCTTCTAATTCAGACTGAGATTTGACAGTTTGGGATCATTAGGATCAATGGGATACTTTGCATCGTAGAGTGCCAAATGATAACCTTTGTCGCATTTTCTTCCACCAACACATTCCTTTTTATAAAATAATTCATTATTCTCTGATGCACATAATATATTCAATAGAAATTCATGAACACTTGAAGGAGGGGGGTCATTTGACCAATATTTTATCTCAAAATTTACAAATGTCTCATAAAATAATTGGAATTCTACATGGTATCGACAACAACATGTGTCTTGAACAGTGATAGGCCTGATATACCATGGTTTAATCTTCACAAATGTGCTAAGGTAAATACTCACATCAGTATTACTCTCCATAAATTTCTGGAATAATTCTACTTGACAGACCTGTGTTATATGTTTGGAATGAGATTCATAAACTCCCTTAGATATACGGTGTCGCACATGATCCTTCTCATTTGGCGACACAAGAGAATTCAAATCCCAAAACTATTTTACCCTATCCCTCACACCATCAGGAATTCTATCATGATATGGATGCCTGCAGATATTAGCCCAACATACAAGTTCATAATTCTCATCTAATTGAATTCTAAATTTTGTATGCCTCCATAAACTTTTTCTTGATGTTTTAAACAATTTTGAAGTTGCTAACATCAACCGACTTGATGAAGTTCGTTTCATGACTGCACCTATTAAAAGTGCTCTACGAGTATTATTTTCAACTTGAGATCACTTTTTGGCTAGTGTGGCAAGCGCCAGCGTCACATTTTTTGATACCATTTGATTTACTAAAACCTCTTTCTCACTTTTAATGCCCAATAATTCCACAATATTTCTGAGAGATTTGCGCTTTAAAATTATACATAACATCTGAGCTTGTGCTATGATATATTTACCTTCAAAAAGATGTTTCAACCCCCAATTTATTTTATCTCTAACTGTCCATTCAGGCATTGGTGGTCCCAATTCTTCAATTTTAGTTGGATCCATATTATCTAGAAAGTTGTAGTCATATACAACGTTCTTGGAACTTCCAATTAATTGCAGTGAAATGCGAGGTGTGGTAGTATCTTCTTGTGGGTCTCATGTTGTCCTTGCATAAAAAACAATATTAACTTATAAATTGAAATTGACATATATATATATATATATATTTATTTTTTTTTAAATTTTAAAACTATCTTGAACTACAATGTTTTTGAAAAAAACTACAAAATTCAAATTGAAGAAACTATTGACTCGCCAGTGAGATCGATATCAATATTCTCTTGACATTTGTGTTTTCACTATTCTCGTTGAAAATTTCCTCAACATTCTCTTCGACATTTGTGTTTTCAATATTCTCATTTACAAGTTCCTCAACATTTCTCATTTCCTCGTCATTTTCATGCACCTCTACATCTCTTTCACGATGCTCTACCTCCAAATTTATTTCATGGCTTAATCTTTTCCTTTCCTCTCGCCTTTTTTTTTTTGTAATCTTTCATTCTTTTCCGCTGAATCAGTTCTATTTCGATCATGCCTTGATTTTCAATTCCTTTTGCTTCCCATGTTCACAAAATTGGAAGCCTAAAATCCAATTCTATTTGGACCAAATACCCAAAAACAACATAAAGACTTTAGGATAAGTACTTCATGCCTTCAATAAGAGAGAAAATTAAATAAATAATTAAATTCATAAAGACATTTTGCAAAAATACTTCATGCCTTCATGCACCCAAAAAAAATTCAAAACAGAATTCACAAAAAAAAAAAATTGACTGTTTAAAAAAAATTACTTTTAAAAAAAAATCCGCACCCAAAAAAACTTCGCTAAAAAAATTTCGCACCCAAAAAAATTTCGCACCCAAAAAAACTTCGCACCTTCGCATCCAAAAAAAATTCGCACCTTTGCACCCTAAAAAAATTTGCTTATTTGGTTCAGAATGGTGTGTGGAATATTGTGGATTTCATCTTTCGAACGAGAATATTTTTATATAGCTCTCGCCTAAAACATCGCGATGATACAGTGAATCTTCGCAAGATTCCGTCGCCCGATGATAAAATGTTTCGATTAAACTTCTGGCCCGAAATTTTAATAAACTCTCAGACAAGAGTTATATAATTGTTTCCTGAGAGTCTGCCTTGGGTAAAATCTCGCATGCAAACTCTCGGTCGAGAGTTTGTAAAACTTTCAGGTGAGAGTTTACTCGCACGGTTAAATTTAACCTGTGCTGGTTTAAAATCTCGGTCGAGAGTTTAACATTTCTCGCTCGAGATTTTATTAAATTTCTCGCTCGAGAAATTATCTCGCTTAAGAGTTTCTGGTCAACGAAAAACCTAGAAAATTATGCAGTTTTCAGGAACCTGCAACTTTGGAGGGGCAGAACACCTAAAAAAACAGAATGTTATCTTCCAGACTTGGTACCATTAGATTCATCTCTGAATCTAGTTTCTAATGATGTAAGATTTGTGGAGTTATATTAAAAGTTTCAATTTGTTATTTAATTTTATGCTAAAATGTGTCATTGTGGATTTTCATTGTTCTGAAAAATTGTAGTGAATGAAAATTCAATAACTTTAAAATGGAAACAACAAAAAAATAAGAAAAAATAATATTTCAATTCCTCTCCCTGTATTCTTCAAAAAGGTATTCTCATTTTTCTTATTGACGATCACATTGAAAAGAAAATTTAGGGCTCATAAAATGTACTGAAACATTACCGTTTGTTTGTCTTTTTCCATTTCAAAAAATAATAAAAAATAGTGATTTAATTTGAAAATTACCGAAAAATGGATTATGATGATATGGTTTATTTCCAAAAAATGAATAACCATCCCTAAAAAAAGTTAGGGTTCAAAAAGTGACTAATTATGTTTTCCTGAAAATTTCAAGTATATACAGTTAGTAAACAACAAATTTACCCCTCTATATGTCAATATTAAAAAAAAAATATGAGTATGGAGGTAAGACAATTCCATACAAACCTTGTTTTTATGTCAAAGCATAATTTGCATTGAAAATATGAGTTTAGTGGAGTTGAAGCTAAGAAAACATAGAAAATTACAATTTTCAATGTCAAAAAGGGCAAAACATGTTTCCCAACTTCATGTTTTCACCCAATCGCTTTGCTCTGGAAATGATAGCAAAAGTCAGTATATCATAAAAAAAATGGAGTGACATTTAATTCCCTACAAATACTGAAACCCTGGAAAATACCTCGAGCCCTCGCAGCCCCAATGTGCATACTCAATCCATCCATAACCATAATAAACAGTAAAGGGGAGAGGGAACATCCCTATCGAGGACCTCTACCCACCCTGAAAAAATAGTGGGATAATCATTAATAGTAACAACATAATATACAGAACAAATATAGGCCATGATCCATTCAACATTCTGACACCAGAGTTCAATTTTGTGCATAATAAGGTGCATATAAGACCAGTACACACAACTGTAAGCCTTATGTAGATAAATATTCATAATCACAACCTTCTTTTTATGAGTATCGATAATTGTATGCATTCCTAAGTTGTTGTTGTAGCGTCATGTATAAGATGGTTCTGGAGAAACCAAAACTTCTCCATCGAAATGAAAGATAGTAAAGCCCATTGATGTGCCTCAAAATCACCTTTGATATCATTTTATATAAAATATTTCAAAGTGAAATCGATCTGAAATCCAAGAACGTCCTCAAAGTAGTGTTCTTAGGGATGAGAACCAGAAATGTAGAGTTAAAAGCTCCAATAATGTAACCTCGGGTCTGGGATTATTCAACAATCTCCACGAGACTCTGTCTCATTAGATAAAATAAATGAATAAAAAACTCAATACAACATCCTTTTGATTTAAGGATCAAAATGATTTACGCTAGCTCAAATCGTCGGTAAAGGGCATCATTAGTTTATTCATCGAACATTTGTGGGTAATTTTCTAATGCCCGGATTTGATCCATATAGTCAACATATTCTCTAGCCATGTAGAAGGTTTCAAAGTGTTTAAGGGCCTCTCTTTGTATGTCGAGAGTGGAATTTTTAATCTACCCATCCTCATCTTCAATGTGCCAAATAACATCTGATTGTCTACTGTATTGGTGTACCTATGGAAAAAATTAGTGTTTCCATCCCCCTCTTGAAGCCAAATTGATATGCTCTTGAACCTCCAAGTGACCTCCTGCACCTTTAGAATATTCTTCTTCATGTCTTCCAAATATAACAAGCGTGCCAAATCTTGACACAACAATGACTTGTGTTCCAGCTCTGTCCCAAATAAATATACGTCACTGGTAATTCCTTTTAATTCAAAAATCAAGTTCCTCTTCTTCTCCCTTTCCCATTTCCTAGACCTACTCTTGATGGAGTCCAACTTATGTGACATTTCTCGCATCGCCGAAACACAAGTAGTTCCTTCAACCTACATCCAAGTTGATTTAATGAGCTCTAGGTAATCATCATCCTCCAACCATATCCTGATAAACTTGAAAGAGATCCCAAGGCAGAGTTGTTCCTTTGTCCACATCTCTCTTCTATTATTCTTATCACGGAGAATTTGATTTGTTTAATTTCAATTATATTTTTCTTTAAGTTTTATATTATAATATTTTTAAAAATTATAATAATTATATATTTTTAACATTAGAAAGAGAAAATATAAAAAAATTATATTTATTTTTAATTAATTTATATCTTTCTATTTTTTTAATAATTTATGTTACGAAATATTTATTTATAGCTGAGAGTAAGAATGAAGGAATTTTACATCTCCTTCAAGTAGGTTGGAATATCAACTAACTAAGTAAGGGGTGAGGGATTTTTACATCTCGTTCACAGTAGGTTGGAATATCAACTAACTCACCAAAGAGAATGAGATAATTAAAACTAACCAAACATGTATATTCATTATTTTTGTCTTATAACTCACTTCATATTTTTATTTTGAGAATAATTATGCCTTATTATGCCTTAAGGCATTCTTATTTGAAAACAACTCCCCTAGCTGCCAATGTGTCCATGTTTAAGCCATTGGATCAAATGTTAGACAATTGAAACGTTTTAGGCCATTAGATCCACAAGTTTTAAGTTTAAATGATGTTATTAATTTTTTTTTAGATTTAAATAAAATTTATAACATAAAATTAAACTCCACACAAACCAATTAATTTAAAATAAATGGATAAAAAACACCATAAAAAAGGAAAATAACTCGTTCAAAATACAATAAAAAATAAAAATAATAAAATAAAATAATCATAAACTATAAAAACAGCTCATGGTATTGACCCATGGTATTCATGTGGAATGTAGTTTATTTAAAGGGGGGAATCAAGATAAGTATTTAGGTTTTGGTGACTTTTAAATTAAAACGATGTTATTAAAAAATTGGTAGATTTAAATAAAATTTATATCATAAAATTAGACTCCACACAAACCTATTAATTTAAATTGCATGGATAAAAAACACTATAAAAAAGGAAAATAATTATTTATGTATTTTTAAACATTACATTTTTGTGTCACAGTGCTCTCCAACAAAGTATGATAGAAATGTTGTTATGCCATGTTTAACATTTTGACTATGTCAAATTACACAAAAATAAAAATAAAAGTAAATTAAATTAAAAGATTGACATAATGTAATGAACACTTTAACTAGGTAAAAATACAATAAAAATAAAAATAATAAAATAAAATAATAATAAACTATAAAAATAGCCCATGGGTCAATGGCCGATGGTATTCATGGGGAATGTAGTTTATTTAAAGGGGGGAATTAAGATGGTCTAGATCAATACAAAGAGCAAAGAGAGATCAAATGTCTTGATATGCAAAGCTATTTTAGAGTGAAATGAGAATTTATCCATCTCATAAACAGTATAGATCTAAACTAATTATTTAATAAGATTATTTTTCAATGTTTATAACCATTATTCTTTTAAAATTTTACTTAATAGAATGCGTCTAAATTTTCATATATCCAATATACATAACTTTTCTTGTTCTAACAACTATTTTATTATTCCAAAAAATACATGGTTTTTTTGTTATATATTATTTATGTTACAACAGTTTTATTATTCATAAGTAGTATTTTTTAATATATAAACTAGTGTTTGTGTCAAATTCTGGAAAGGCATACTCAATAGCATATAGAAGAAGAGTGTAGATGAAGATGTGATATGTAATGTTATCTAAAGGTGCACAATTTTTTCTCTAAAAAAACTATCAACAATATGCCTAGTTGTAAAAATCAACAATACTCCTAGCTATGAGGTATATATTTGGGTTGTTATGTGAGATATAAATTTAGTTTGCATGATATGATCTAGTATTTTTTAAGTTTTTGAATTTAATAATACTCTTTTGTACATTTCAACCTACAAGTATATATATGTGTGTGTGTGTGTGGGTGCTCTTATTTGAAGCGTCAGCAATATCCAAGAGGGGCCATGCTTGATAGTAAGCTTTGATATCATCATTACTATCTGTAGACATAGTGTCCCCATAATAAAAGATCATAAAACAAATGAATGAAATTTCTTTCATCTTCCACAACATTTTTCCATCCTGTTGGAAATACCCTTCTTCTTCCACAGAGACTGCAACTTCATCGTGAGGCCAATGTGCTCTATGCATAACATCTTTCCCCTTTTTAAGTCCTATAGTTTTAAAAAATTGACACTATATAATTAACAATAGAGTAAGTTGAGACAACCCTAAGGGGGTTTTTGTACAAGTCTTACCATAACCTTTCCATCCATCCAATATATATTCTAGTCTTCTGAAGAGAGAGTATATTCTAGTCTATAACCTAATCCACAATCAAAGAAAATGGCTAGGGATTTCACAAGTTATTATTTTATAACTTGATCCACAATCAAAGAAAATTTCTACGGATCTCACAAGTTTTCATTCACGTAGTGATGTATTGATATTCTCAGTTGAAATGAATCCTATTAGATGCACAATGATGCATTGACATTCTTAGTTTAAATGGATCATATTAGATGCAATGACAATTTATAACAATAACCGCTTAATTTACTCTCAAGTTTTTTAAACCCACAATCAAAGAAGATGGCTAGTGATGTCACAATTTATCATTCACATAGTGATCTATTGACGTTCTCTATTGAAATGGTGGCTAGGGACACTAAAATTTCGAAACAGATGTCTGTTATGGCATCCATATTGTCTAAAAAGCATCCAAATTTTCCATCTTATACAACAATTTCTAACAATAACCACTCAATTTTCTCTCTAATTTTTTAAACCCCCACCCATGCTGGGGAGATCAGATTGTAAAATCAAATGTTCATGTGATTTTTTTAAAGGGTTCATAAAAAAAACAGGTAATGAGAAAGTCAATCTTGTGGTATAATAATTGATTTTTGAATCATTGTGATAAACAAAACATCACATTAGCTCAAAAAATATATCTAATGCTATAAGGATCTGAGATGATATCAAAGTTTTGAATCATGATAACTAGGTGACAACCAAAACTAAGTTGTAGCCACAAGCAAAAAATCACAACAACTCATAGAATATATCCAAGGTTACAATGAATCGCATACATAGTGATGGACCTCATGATAATTTTAGTGCACATAAAAAACCACCCTAAAAATTCTATACTCTTGATCATTTTAGAATAAGCTAAGATTTCTAGATTGGATGTCAAGGTGGATGGTATAGTAATTGAGGATTCTTCTTAAAGGGTAAGGGAATTTAAATACTCTATCCTTCCACCAAAGCTATAAAAAGTGAGACTTATAGATTATAGTCTTAATAAATTGACACCATGTGATTAAGAATAAGTTACAAACATAAGTAATAAGAGGAATGTACATGAGGGCCATGGTAATTAATGTTATTCTTTGTACTTTTTTTTATTTACAATATTTTTATTTAAAATAGTAATTTGTATTTGTATTTTTTAAAATGAATATTGTTAAATGCGTAATTGAGTAAAATGTATTAAATTGATATTATAATTTTTAAGATATTTATTTCAAAAATTCAAGGTAGGGTGAGTTTCGTTTTATAAAGCTTTACTCTAGATGTGCACAGAATGAATCTATCTCAAGTCCCAAACAATATTCTTATTTCTCTTCTTATTATAGCTTGTAGTAGTTGTTGCATATAGGAACATTTAGATATGATAAGAAAAATGTGATACTCTATTGTAATTTTATATACAAATATGATGGCAAGTGTTCCCTAATGCTGAAAATTTCATGGTTAATGTAGTATAAGGGCGGAAATGTGAAGTTGGGTTACACTTTTGCGAGAATCTATGTGAATTTTTTTCTACAATAGTTCGACTTGTAATGATAATGTTCTAATCGAACTATTAGATAGTTCGGCCGAACTTTATGAGAAAGTTCGGCCAAACTCGTTTTTCTGTTTAGATTGATGGCAAACTGACGACGTGGGCAAACTGAATTTTTGCCGGAGATGGGAAAACTGGCAACAACAGTTCGACCGAACTTTTAAAATAGTTCAGTCGAACTATTTCTTATAAATATATCGCTCGCGAATTTTATTCTTTTCGTGCGTCTTTGTTTCTTCTGCTCTGTTTCTTCGCACGTTTTTGTGTTTTTGTTCTGTTCATTGAATTGTTGTGGCGCTGCTGCTGGTCTGGGGCTGCTTCCGTTCGCTGTGTTGGTGATTATCTGCGACGACGTCAAGCGAACTACTAGGTAAGATCAAGTTGCTGATTCTCCACCTGTGCATGGAAGTTTATTTGGCTCTGAAATGTAATTCTGGGTTTATTTGGCTCTGAAATGTAATTCTGGGTTTTTTTGAGACATCTACAGTACTAACTTCTGTAATAATTGTCCTCACAACACTGTAATCATTCTCTTCACATGGCTTGTGTTAACACTTACAAAAAGTGGGATATCTTTGTGGACAACTTCGCAATTATATGCACAAGCTTTCTATCCATGTTGTATAGGCTATTGTTTCTCCTCCTCCTCTGCACCTTTATCAATGGGATTCACATTCCCGACAACCTCTTATTTTACAAAGGAAAATTGTCATATTGTTGTACCTTATAGCTGAATGTTTTCATCCATGCTACAAGTCTATACCCAGTTCCATGGAACATGGTGTTAGATTTCGTTATATGCACTCTAATTGTGTCCTTTTTTTCCCCATTATATGCACTTAACTTGTGTCCTTTTTTCCCCAATTATGAAGACACCATATACCCTGAATGTTGCTAGGTTCTTAGCTTCAAAATTATTTTCATTTTAAACATATGTTACGCAACATGATACATTGAAATCTGCATGAATTATTCATTGCCAATTATGGTGACAATCACCAAGTTCCATTAGTACCAATTAAGCCTAGTGCATGTCATGCCAAGTCCAAAATGTTCTTTTTTTCATATAAATTGTTAAGATGATGCTTGGATGCCTAAGTTAGTCCCACATATTTGAGGGCACTGTTGAAAAAACAACCTTGTTGAAATGAAAAAACCTCGTTGAAACATAAAATTTCCACTTTGTGACCTCTCTTGAATCAGAAGTTCCAAGAAGCTTTCCCCCGTTGGGTGTCTTGGGCCAAACTTCTTCCGATTCGAGATCTTGATGGCCCCTTTCGGATGTATACCCTGTGAAAATTGTACTCCCTTGCATGCGTGCGTGTGGGGGACTTGTCCCCCGCGTGGCCGTGGGGGCCGGCCCCCCCGATGGGGGTCCGGGGCAATCGATCCCCCCGACGGGGGTTTCGTGGGCAAGGCTCGAAGCCAAAAATATATGTAAATTTGCCTTGTAAAATAATAGTAATTTCTAGTCAATCCGGGGCCGTTCATTAGGCGATGATCCGACGATAGAAGTTATGTTTAGTTTAGGGTTTTTTGCCCTAGAAGGAAACCCTCGCTGTTATGGAGGGTATTGTATTATGTTTCTCGCGCATGGTATGTGTATTCTCTCCGAGTGGGAAATGACAGAGACTGTGAGAGAGAACAGAGGATATTACAGCGGATCTGTTGTAGGTTTTTTCTCTTCATTTTTGTTGGATAATAGAAAGGAAGGACTGGCTGTTCGGGGTGGACGTAGCCCAAACTAGGTGAACCACGTATATCTGTGTCTCTCTGGTTTTATGTGTTTTGTGTGCTTGTATTTTCCGCATATTTTATGTGTTGCATTGCTCTGTAATATTTAATTTTCTAACATTCCCCTGTAAAAAGTAACGCTGGGCTTCAGGGGAGTCTATTAGATTTGGGGGTTCACTTGCGTATATAGGTATTTCCTTTTCTATGTCAAATTTGGACTATTACTGCAAATGTGCCTTTTGGAATTCATGGTTTTAATTTGAGTTGATTGGTGTCATGTAGAAGTCAAGGCACTCATTGCTATAGAAATTTTGTCTTTACAACTAAGTGGGAACGAGAAACCCCAAAATTCCAAACAAAGCATCTATGCTGTTAATTATGCTTTAAATTTCATTACCTTTTGCTGTAAGGTGTATCTTGAATTTTTGGTAGTATGATATGCATTCGGTTGTTGCAGTTGTTACTGTTCCTGTGGATCCATCAATTTTGTCCACTCTAGCTGATTCTCGTCTTGTGCATGGAATTTTACCACCGTTGTTAAGCTTATGCCGTTACTAAGCCTTCTCTCGATTCCTCAATGCTGGAATGATTGAACTAGAATGATCTACTGTTGTAATGTTACTACATATTGTCTTTTATACTGTTGTAATGTATTTTTGTATGAGACAGAATCTGATCTTTTATACTCGATAACCTGCTATCGATATTTCAAGAGGATTTTGTATATGAAATGTTATCAATATATGAAACAGGGTTTTTTCTCCTTCGAAAAAAGAGTTGAAATCATTCTAAATTCACATATGTTCAGTGGTTTCACTATTTCACTTCCGATATTATGTTTCTTACCGTGATGAACATGTGGAACTCTGCTGGGAGGCCTCTCTATTTTTTGACTCTTTTCTCATACTGTCAAATGTCATTATATGTTATATGGGTTAGACTGTATAGTTATTAGACTACATATCTTCATATAGAACTTGCAAATAGCATGAAGTAAATGTGAACTTGCAAATAGTATGATGGAAATGTGGATCTCATGACTCTTCATGATTAATGCTTCTAGAAACCAAACATAATTTAATGTATTAGGACATGCTCCTTTAGGCTTGGTGGAATTACCTTTGCTTTTTATTTATCTCTTACACACACACACATATATATATGAAGAGATGATCCAATTTTCTTTTTTATTCATAGATCAAATGTCATTTAAATAAAATATTTATCATAATGTGCAATGATTCATTCCATATTATTCATAAAATTTTTCATTAAAAAATGAACCCTCTAAATGATGAACCTAGTTAATGCTTCTTCTTCATGAAGAAGACTACTTGATCTTTCAATTTGAATTTGATGATGGTCCTTTGTTATCTTTCTTAACTACTTCAAATTATTGACACAATCATATGCTTCTTGTTACTATTTTTATTCCTTCCTTATATTGTATTCTCCCCCTTAGATATTGTGTACTCTCCCACATAGATATTGCACTCAATTTTGATGGTCCTTTGTTATCTTTCTTGACTACTTCAAATTATCAAATTATTGACACAATCATATAGATATTGCACTCAATTTTGATGGTCCTTTTTTTTTATCTTTATTTACTTCAAATTATTGACACTTGATCATATAGATATCATATAGATATTGCACTCAATTTTGATGGTCCTTTGTTATCTTTCTTGACTACTTCAAATTATTGACACAATCATGTGATTTTTTTTACTCTTTTTATTCCTTCCTAATATCTATTCTCCCCCTTAGATATTGTGTACTCTCCCACATAGATATTATACTCAATTTCATAGGCTCTTATTTTGAATTCAAATATATTTTATTCCCCCCCTTAGATATTGTGTACTCTCTCACATAGATATTGCACTCAATTTCATAGGCTCTTCTTTTGAAGTCAAATAAGTGACAATAATTTACAATAACTATCCCTAATTTGTTTCTCACATGTTAAAATGGTTCTCTAACAAGATAATTTACAAGAACTATTCCTAATTTGTTTCTCACATATTCCATCTTCATTATTTTCTCAAAGACTTGTTGTGTGAGGAAGTGGTACTTTATGATGATATGTAAATAGTGACTGAAGGAAGTAGAATATTTTATTTTTGAAATTATTATTACACTTCTATTGAAACACTTAATAGATATATATAGATTTACCTTAATATCTTGTAGAGCCCATTTCATCCAAAACACTCAAAAAGAAATTTACCTTACCTTAATATCTTGTAGAGCCCATTTCATCCAAAACACTCAAAAATAAGTAAAAAACTACTATGTATTCCACTTCTACTCACTCAAAAAGAAATTTACCTTAATATATTGTAGAGACCATTTCATCCAAAACACTCAAAAATAAGTAACTACTATGTATTCCACTTCTACTCTAGATAGAGAAAGTC
This sequence comes from Pinus albicaulis, assembly GCA_034641835.2. Lineage (NCBI taxonomy): Eukaryota > Viridiplantae > Streptophyta > Pinopsida > Pinales > Pinaceae > Pinus > Pinus albicaulis. Next base: position 59,545,144 of record CM076576.1, read on the forward strand.
AAAGAGAAGTAACTACTATGTATTCCACTTCTACTCTAGATAGAGAAAGTAACGAATCTTTCTTGCTTAACTATTAAACCAAAGACTCTTATAAGTAGAATTTTACATTGTCCACTTGTACTTTTCACAAGCCTAGTTGAATCTCTATATGTTGTCAATGTAAATTTCTACTAGTAAATTTTGTCAATGTAAATTTTTCAATGTAAATTTCTTAACTTCTACAAGTTCTATAGGCAGATTTTGTAAAGAGCCAGGTAGCCTTTGGATCTCATCTTTTATGAAAGATGACATATCTAGTAAATGCCCCTACAGCCAATCTTTGGAATAGATCTAAATAGAAGTTCTTCATTTTAATATCTATAAAACACAACCACTTGAAGTTCTTCATTTTAGTATCCATAAAACACATCCACTTTAAGGTAAACTGTGTACATGCGTCATTTATCCCACAAACTAAAGGCTTCCTCCCATTAATTTTAGATGTCAATTCTACCATAAAATTTTTAAGTCAAGCTTTAAGATAAACCACACACATGTCATTTGCAATAAATGTCAATTTAATATCTAAATTCACATATGTTCAGTGGTGTCATTGTTTCACTTCCGATATTATGTTGCTTACCTTGATGAATAGGTGGAACTTTGCTAGGAGGCCTCTTTGTTTTTTGACTCTCTCGCTTATCACAAGGTCGTTATATGTTATATGGGCTATACTGTATAGTTATTAGACTACATATATTCATATATAACTTGCAAATATTATGATGGAAACCAAACATAATAATGTATTAGGACATGCTCCTTTAACTTGCAAATAGTATGGTCGAAATGTGGATCTCATGAATTTTCATGATTAATACTTCTAGAAACCAAACATAATTTAATGTATAAGGACATAATTTAATGTATTAGGACATGCTCCTTTAGGCTTGGTGGAATTACCTTTTCTTTTTATTTCTCTCTTACACACATATATATATGAAGAGATGATCTCATTTTCTTTTTTATTCATAGATCAAATGTCATTTAAATACAAGATTTATCATAATTTAGAATGATTCATTCCATATTATTCATAAATTTTTTCATTAAAAAATGAACCCTTTAAATTATGAACCTATTTAATGCTTCTTCTTCATGAAGAATACTACTTGATCTTTCAATTTGAAATTGATGATGGTCCTTTGTTATCTTTCTTGACTACTTCAAATTATTGACACAATCATATGATTCTTGTTACTCTTTTTATTCCTTCCTTATATTTTATTCTCCCCCTTAGATACTGTGTACTCTCCCACATAGATATTGTACTCAATTTTGATGGTCCTTTGTTATCTTTCTTGAATACTTCAAATTATCAAATTATTGACACAATCATATAGATATTGCACTCAATTTTGATGGTCCTTTGTTATCTTTATTTACTTCAAATTATTGACACTTCATCATATAGATATCATATAGATATTGCACACAATTTTGATGGTCCTTTGTTATCTTTCTTGACTACTTCAAATTATTGACACTTGATCATATAGATGTTGCACTGAATTTTGATGGTCCTATGTTATCTTTCTTGACTACTTCAAATTATTGACACAATCATATGCTTTTTGTTACTCTTTTTATTTCTTCCTTATATCTATTCTCCCCCTTAGATATCGTGTACTCTCCCACATAGATATTGCACTCAATTTCATAGGCTCTTCTTTTCAAGTCAAATATGTGACAATAGTTTACAAGAACTATCCCTAATTTGTTTCTCACATGTTCAAATGGTTCTCTAACAAGATAATTTACAAGAACTATTCCTAATTTTTTTATCACATATTCAAATGCTTCTCTAACAGGAAGCTTTGTGGGTATGTATTCCATCTTCACTATTTTCTCAAATACTTGATGTGTGAGGAAGTGGTACTTTATGATGATATGTAAATAGTGATTGAAGGAAGTAGAATATTTTATTTTTTAAATTATGATTACACTTCTATTGAAACACTTAATAGATATATAGATTTACCTTAATATCTTGTAGAGCCCAATTCATCCAAAACACTCAAAAAGAAATTTACCTTACCTTAATAACTTGTAGAGCCCATTTCATCCAAAACACTCAAAAATAAATCTACCTTAATATATTGTAGAGCCCATTTCATCCAAAACACTCAAAAATAAGTAACTACTATGTATTCCACTTCTACTCACTCAAAAAAAAAATTACCTTAATATCTTGTAAAGCCCATTTCATGAAAAACACTCAAAAAGAAGTAACTACTATGTATTCCACTTCTACTCTAGATAGAGAAAGTAACGACTATTTTTTTCTTAGCCATTAAACCAAAGACTCTTCTAAGTAGAATTATACATTGTCCACTTGTACTTTTCACAAGCCTAGTTGAATCTCTATATGTTGTCAATGTAAATTTGGCAGAAGTAAATTTGTCAATATAAATTTCTAAACTTCTACAACTTTTATAGGCAGAGTTTGTAAAGGGCCGGGTAGCCTCTGGATCTCATCTTTTATGAAAGGTGACATATCTTGTAAATGCCCCTACAGTCAATCTCTGGAATAGATCTAAATAGAATTTCTTCATTTTAATATCCATAAAACACAACCACTTTAAGGTAAATTGTGTACATGTGTCATTTCTCCCACAAACTAAAGGCTTCCTCCCATTAATTTTAGATGTGAATTCTAGACCATAAACTTTTTAAGTCAAACTTTAAGATAAACCATGCACATGTCATTTACCTCGTGATCTTGTGTCATTTCTCCCATGTCATCTATATATATATATATATATATATATATATATATATATATATATATATATATATATATATATATATTCAGGGATAATAAAACCATTAAATATGGTTGAAAAATGGAAACTATGCATAGAATTTTCTTTCTATCCCAATCCAGGGAAAGCAGTGATTACATATGTGCGTTCCAATATTGCGACTAGCAAAGTCGTCCAAAGGAAAATGAATATACCGGGAAGAACAACAAACAACGATGCATATTATATTTGATTGATAGAAGGCTTGGGAAAATTGATGGAGTATGGATCAAATGGAATTGTAGCTTTCACCAATTCTAAACTTGTGTGCAACTAGTTGAATGGAGTGTGCCAAGTTAAGAAGGAGAGGCTAAAATAACTGCATGGAATAACAAACAATATTGTTAGCCAATTTCAATTTTTTAGTATAATGCATTGTACAAATGTGAATAATATGTTTGCTGATCTATTGCGTGGGGAAATGCCAATTCATGATTCATCTATCAAAGATGAATTAGAACTATACAGAGCAATGCCAATGCAAGATCCATCTCTCAAATATGAATTGGTTTTGAGATGCTCTTATTCAAAAATTCAAGATTCATGTCTCAAAGATGAATTAGTGTTGAGATGCTCTCCTGCAAAATTTATTGATGGACATTGTAACATATCTTGGATATGTGTGTGTTATGTACTTATAAATGCATATTTTTTAATGACCATTAACTTTTTTCAATTATATACCAAGTGTGCTCCCACCACACCATGTAAAGCGCAACTTGGTGAAATTCACATTTGCAACAAGTGGTGAACTTCACATTTTTATAAAATTAAAATGCAAGGACTTCAATTTTTTTTTGTTTAAATGGAGTTTGTTTAAATGTAGTTTCACTTCTTTTTTAATGACCATGTGTTTTTTCAATTTTATACAAAGTGTGCTCCCACCATGTAAAGCACAATTTGTTGAGTTTATTATTTTTATAATTTCTTTTTTGCTTAAATTGAGTTTCACACATCAATTAGTGCTTTGAAACTTGTGTTCTACATAATTTTTCTACACTAAATTACATTAATTTTCTGAAATTTCTTTTGTGTAAATGTCCACCAATAGATATATATATATCATGGAGGATGAATGACGAAGATCAACAGAATCCCATATGGGGGATCAGGAATCGGGGGATGTTCATGGTATTTAAATATAATCTTAAATCTCCATACATGCATGTACATATGGAATTGATTTTTTATTAACTTTGTGAGTTAAATTGGTTGTTAATAAGTTCCATTTTTTATTTTTTAGGAGCTAAGAAGAGAAGGGTCTCTACTCCATCCATGGAGCATGCCCATGGTTCACCCAGTTGTGGTATGGTTCATGCAATTTAATCAATGAACATGTATATGTATTTATATGTACACATGAATGTATTTTTCAATTGATTATAAATTCGTATTTTCGTATGAAGCTTCTCTCTTGTCTCAAGAGGTTTGTGGTGGTTCAAATCCACTTAGAAGGCCATAAATGAGTGGTAGCAGGTTGCATAAAGATGGTGATATTTATTCCCCCGGAGGCTAATCAACGGCTGGTGGTGCTGGTTCTCAGCAGGGTCATTCTGGGTCTGGTTCTCAGAAGGCTCATTCTGGGTCTCAACAGTTTTAGGGTGAAGAAGATGCTAACTAACCACGTCGAGGTTGCCATCAATTTAAATATTTTTTTCAATGAATCTATACAAATTTTTTTTCATGTTTTTTTTTAATATACAAAATTTCATATATATTGATGTAGAGGCTAAAAATGTTCCAAATATTGGTCAAAATAGATGCAGGTCAGAACGCTACATTCAAGAAGAAGGTTGTCTACCCACCATAACTTATTTGACCGACATTTCTAATATACCATGGGAAAAAAACATGGTGCAATGCACCTTACAAAGGTGAAAAAAAATTCATGCAAAATTGTGGAGAGATCTCGTGGCTTTGACTCTACTTGCACAGAGTCGACAAAGCCTCGAAATAGTTACACATTCATTGGGTGAAATTGTAAATGTGTACAAAAAAATTGGGCCAGTGACTGATACATTTGTAGAAGTTATGAGAAAAAGAAAGGAAACAGTAATGGGTCCTGATAAATGGGAGGATGTAAAACAAAGAGTTACAAAAAATATGGCAAAGTCAATGTTTAATTTCAACGAAGGGACAAAAATAAAAATTATGAAGGGGCAATATTTCAAGCACCCAAATATAGCTCTTTATTTTTATTATAGGCACCTTGAGGCCTATGGAAGGCTCCCATGGAATGAAGAGGTTCCTGTTTATTTTTCACAATTGTTTTACGCAGAATTTTTTTTGGGTATGAAACCCAACTACAATGACCTTCTGTCAGAATTTTTTGGTCCAGGGAAAGGTCGATTGTATGACTGTAAGGGTGCTAAGCGAGATGTGGAGTTGCCTCGCCCTGAGCTGCCATTGGTGAGTCGACCTTTTCGGGTCGAAACTCTGTGGTCAGAGATGGATGCAACTTCTCAAATAAGTTGAGAAGCAAGGGATGTCATGATCGACAATGTTTACCGTAGATTGGGTGGAGTCGATGTTTATCTAAATCGACAAAGAGCACGTGAAAATGCACGTGCAATTTTATGTATTGCACAAATGAAGAGATTGACAACAATAATGTTGAATATCTTCGAATATATGCAAAAAATTGTCGCAATGGTTTTCAAGACCTAATTCTTCATGAGGAAGAGAGCATGGGAATGGTATGTGTTAATGAACTTAGGGTTCAATTACTTTAACATGTATACATGTGTACAATTTGTAATAAATACACGTGTATGTACATTTGGCACATGTGATATAATGTTAAATGTTTTTATTGGATAGTTGAACTATAATTGGCATGGCATGTGAAGTAATGTTGCACAATATATAATCAAAAAGTTTTTAAAACTTAAGTGTTGGATGGTTTAAATCTACATTTGGCACATGTGATATAATATTAAATGTTTTTATTGGATAGTTGAACTACAATTGGATGGCATGTCAAGTAATGTTGTGATATAATCAAAAAAAAATTAAAACCCAAGTTTTGGATGGTTGAAGTACATTAATCATGTGAAGTAATGTTTTGATATAATCAAAAAGTTTTTAAAACTAAGTTTTGGATATCATTTTAATCTACATTTAATGTAAATCCCTTTAATTTTGATTTAATGTTAAATGTTTTAAATGTTTTGATATAATGTTAAATTTTTTCATCTAATTTTTGGATGGTTTCAATCTACATTTTGCCTATGGAATACTCCCATGTGAAGTATTGTTTTGATTTAATAAAAAAGAGTAAAGAAGTAGTTATATGTAAATCCCTTTAATTTTGATTTAATCAAAAAGAGTAAATAAGTAGTTATACATGTAAATCCCTTTAATTTTCATTTAATGTTAAATGTTTTAAATGTTTTGATATAGTGTTAAATGTTTTGATCTAAGTTTTTGATGGTTTCAATCTACATTTTTCCTATGGAAGACACCATGCATAGAAATCAGATGTTTTGCAGAAGGGGAGGTGGGGGTAGGGGTGGAGGGGGCAGGAACACTGGATCTCGCTCGCCTCTTTCAATCCATGACACAGGCAGGCACCCTCCTCTGGAAAGTAGTGTCGCACAATTCCACTTCACCAGCGCTATGGTCAGACCTCGAATTATGGTGACCATTTCTGCCTTTTTTCAGGAGGAGCCCAAAGATGAAGGTGCCTCTTGTTCTAGGAAGCGACAGAGAAATTACACCATCCCAACCCATCAGCCCCAAGACACCAAGAATTCAGCAGCTCTTCTAGTCAAATATGGCTTGACGAGCTCCAACTGCGATGGCACAAGCAGCAACAGCTCGACCTGTGTGGAGAAAAAGCTCGAAGGCAACTCTAGCTCCTCTTTCACTTTGAAGAGCTCCTCCCAGCACTCCAAGGGAGTAGATGATGATCTGGAGGACTACAGTTGTCCAATTGTGGAGGAGAATCCCCCTAGACACATCGATAGCTAGCCTAATGTCATGTCTTCTTTAGCTTTTTTGAACTTTTTTCATGTTTTTCAATCACTGTGCTTCTGAACACTCTATGTCTGCTAGTTTCCCAATATTGGGCAGCATCTTCAAGGCTGGTTTCCCGGTTATGGGCAGCCCCTTTTATGTTTTTTTTATTCAGAACCCCTCTAATTGTTTTTATTTAATCAAAAAGAGTGAGGAAGTAGTTATATGTATTTATCCCTTTAATTTTGATTTAATGTTAAATGTTAAATGTTTTGATATAAGTTTTGGATGGTTTCAATCTACATTTGGCTTATGGAAGGCTCCCATGTGAGGTATTTTTTTGATTTAATCAAAAAGGGTAAAGAATTAGTTATATGTAAATCTATTTAATTTTGATTTAATGTTAAATGTTAAATGTTTTGATCTAAGTTTTGGATGGTTGAAGTACATTTGGCATCTTAATATTACTTTTGATCTCTACATACTCTTGTTTGAGTGAAAACATTTCCAATATGAAGAACATAGCTTTTCAATGCAACTAACCATATAAGTTGAGCTCTAATTGAAAAAAAAGTAAAGAAGTCGATATATGTATTTATCACTTTAATGTTGATTGGAAATATAAGAATTACATGTATATGTTTATTGAATTCAGGTCAATGTCATTAATGCACTCGAATAGGTAGCCTTGTTGATTTATAAATTGGTAAATTGATGACATTCAGTTAATTGCATTCTAGAACATATCCAACCATTGGACAAACAAATTTTGTACTAGATTTTCAATTAGGAATAGAGATGTGGGTTAAATCCCACCAAAAGTCGGAAGAGTGTTCCGAGTCTCTTGTCTGAAAGGAATCTTCGTACAAAACTACACTATGGATGATTTATTTACATTGTGAATACTTTTTATTAGAAAAGCCCACAAGAAAAATTGGGCACATTCATTTTGTGTATATATCCAGTACGTGCAACATTTTTCATCAATGCACATAGAAAAACTACTTTCAGTTAATTGCATTCTAGAACATATATATTGAGTACGTGAATCATTTTTCATCAATTCACATAGTAAAACTACTTGAAAAATTAATTGCATTCTAGAACATATATATATATCCAATACATGTAACATTTTTCATCAATGCACATGTATAGAAAAACTACTTTCAGTTGATACTAGAGCACGTGCATTTACCAAAACAATTTGTACATGTGAAAACACTTTCACAAATAACATAAACAGCTCAATTTTTAGTTGACTACTAGAAGTTCTAAAACATATTTAATCCAAAGAGAATAAATTGTTGGGCAGTTCAATCAAAAAAATTCCAATGGAATGCCATCTTCAATAATCCATTCATGATCGGATTTGGACATTTTCCAATTCTTAATTTTTGTTTTTTTCTTTGATTGAACCTCTATCAAATTTATGCGTCTTGCAAACATCAAATGACTATATTGACAACTTATGAAAGCAGGTTCATAGTCTTCAAAGTAAAAAAAATCCCCACTTTGATTAGTTTGTTTGAAAAAATAACCTTTGAGTATAATAGATCCTCTTTCATATTGAAATCCGTGATCATTATAGTTTTCTAATAATTTCATTTTTTGTTCAGTGCAACGCATCAAATGATACTTCACATTTTAATCATTGTCAATAGGTGCAATTACAACAAAAACATCTGTTGCACAATAAAACAAACTTAAAAAAATTATACATATATTTAAATTTATTTCTACATTTTTAATCATTAGAAAGCAATTCAAATGTTAACTTCTCTAACAAGATCAAAAACTCAATCACCATCATATGATATTGTAGTTTCCTCTGATTGCATTTCTTCAAACATTGCAACAGAAATTTTACCCTTTGTATTTAGCTCTGTATGTTTCCAATCGTTTACATACATTTTGTTTTCACAAATGTCATTGGATGTTGTGTTGTCTATGCAAACATGAAAAAAAAAGAATATTTTCTTTTATCCAATGCAAACACATTTCTGGATGGATTTGTTTTAATTGAATGTAATTTTCTAGTCCTTTTATTGTTTCAACGTCATTTCCAACTGATCTATCTACGTCTTCGATCCCAATATGCCAGAAAAACCTTTATATGGAAAATTTAAAGAAGAATGTAAATATGATATCAAAATAAAATCAAAGATAATCATTGCACGATAAAATTAGATTTCCAATAAAAATTAAATTGAATTTACCTTCGCACTTCCCTTGATGGGTTAGTCTCGTGGCTTAGAGTAGTGATGCACCATTGAAAAACTTATTTCACGTCCACAAGTCGGCTTGCATAGGGGTTCATTTGATATCTTCGAAGTGCTCATTTTATGCATGCACCTGCACCATCATGTTCTCCTTTTTCATGCCCAATCTGAAAGAAATTCTAACAATGTTTAATGCAAGTTTTCTTATGAATACAACACAACCAAAAGAATGATCATGTAGATTTGAATTGACCTGCACATCTGTCTGACCATATCCAATGTTATTCCATGATGTTTCAAGGAATCATAGTTTTTTCCAAAATAATTTTGTACAAAATATGGATCATGTGTACGATCGTCACTGATATAAAAGTGATATTATTTAATTATATGTCGATTTTCACTCGTTCTTTCTATATGATCGATGTTTGTTCAGCATGTCTATATAGAATATGGACGAGCATGGAGACTTGGTCAGAATGATAGTATTCACTCTGAATTTATTTTTGTGGAACAAATGTGTAGTTTTCTGCAAAATCAATCATTGACAAAATGGTCCCTGGTGGAAAAAATTCATGATATTTTTTGAATTGCAAGTCTTTCCATCAAGCTCTATGGGAATGCTTGTTGTATTTGTGAATTTCTGCCTCAAACTTTCTCAAAAAGTCTATCACAAAAATTTCTTCTTCTCGTAATTCAATTCGTTTAACACTATTTTCACCTTGAATCGATGTATGGATGTATTCATATCTCTTCCATTTCATTTTCATGTTGGACAATGATTGATAATTTATATCAGTACGATATTTGCTTTGAAATTTAGTCAAATTTCCACAATCATTGCATTTTTACCACTAAAACATTTTTTTTTGTAAAATAGTTCATCACTTTCTCTTTCACATACAATTTGAGATATGAAATCACGGATAGTGGAAGGAGGAGGTGAATCCTTCCATAATGTTCTACCAAAATCAAGGAATGTGTCATAATATAACTCAAATTCCACATGATAACGGAAAAAACAAGTGTCACGTACAGTGATAGGTTTTACATACCATGGTTTTTGTTGAACAAAAGCACTGATTGAAGCATGAATTTCATGATTCTCTTCTTTGAACTTGTTGAATAACTCTATCTCAGTGGTTTCCAAGAAATATTTTTTATGTTCTTCGTACTGATTTCGTGCTATTCTTCTTCGCATCACATTCTTTGCAGTTGGAGAAGCATGTGAATTGTTCTTCCAATATTCATATATTATTTTTTTAACATTTTATCCAAGTCTATATTTTTATGGTTGCCTACAAATAGCTCTCCAACAAGCAATTTCATCATTTACATCTATTTGCAGCCGAAATTTCCGATGTTTGTGCAAAGTTTTTCGCAAGGTTCCTAATGCTCGTGCCATAGATGTTACCAAATGATTCTCTTTAGTACTTGATGAAACCATTGCCATATGTATTCCTCTACGTATAATTGAAACATTTTTCTGTTTAGATCTGCTAATTGAATTTATAGCACTACTTATATTTTGTATCACATTTTCCTTCATTTTTTTTTTATCTTTGGATGATTTTAGAATAACCAATAGTGTCATAGCTTCTTTTAATTTCCTTAATGATAGGAGACCTTTCAACATTTGAGCTTGAACTGTCACCTGCTCTTTTATGAAATACGTTTCAAAAATGCGGTTAACACGATATCGTATATAATGGTCAGGTTTTTTATCTCCATATGTGTGACTGCCAACATTTTCTAACATCTCATCATTGAAACTGATTTCATCTATACATATTCGAATAAATAGTACATAATAAGTTTACACATTCAATAAATTACTAAATTAATAAATATATGTATAATTTCAATAATACGTGCATGTGTTAAATATGTGTGTGTGTGTGTGTGTGTGTAGATACCTTGTGATTCAATTTCTTCACTTGAATTTCTTTCAATATTTTCACCACCTTCAATCATTGGTTCAATATCTCTTTCACTTTTGCTTTCAAAATTTTGTATCTCATCATCAATGTTTTGAGGAATATTTATCTTTGTTTACATTGCAAAATATTTTTGTTGAATTAGTTCATCAAAAAAAAATTAAGCTTCACATTTTACACTAGGAAAAATTTAAATATATCAATAAATCATAATATTTACATTTACATACCTTCTTCAATTTCTAGTTGAGGTTTATTTTCCCCTTCAATATTTGAGAGTGCTTTTATGTTTCTTTTGCGAGATTGTCTCGTCTCTTCTCTACATTCCTCAGGGTCTATTTTTCGATCATATTTTCTTGCACAATTCCTTTGATTTCCCATAATAATAGAGTATGAAGCTCAAAAAATTTCCTTCAAAAATTTATACAATAACTCAATTAGTAAAAGCATCACAAAATAATTAATTTAAAAAAACTCATTTTAAAATTTTTGCAAAAAATACATACTCCAATCCAAAATACTAAATTTAAAAAATACGATGAAAAAATGTGCTATAAAAATGAAACGAAGCTAAAAAGATTTTATTCAACTCAAAACAAGTGCTCTAAAATTTTTAAATTAAGGCCAAATCTATAGTTTCAAAAAAAAATAAAGAACAAAAAACAACCAAAAAAATGTATCACATACCTCCAAGAAATGTCGTTTGAATATATGTCCAAGAAAATTCCTTAAACCCAAAACAATTCTTTGCAAAATCAGACAACCTCCAACAAATGTCTTCCAAGAAAAGTCCTTAAACCCAAATCTCCAAGAAAATTCTTTAAACCCAAACCAATACCTTTGTAAAATTAGACCAAATGTGCGAAATGTGTGAAAATTATGAATGATTTCGCGGCAATTTATATTGTTGTGAATTTTTTTTTGGGAGGGGCTCCCCGAAATTTTCCGGCCGACGGAAAAGTAGGCAGAAGTTTGGCCGAACTTGGAAAAAACGTTCGGCCGAACTTTGAAAAAAATTTGGCCGAACTTTTAAGGCGTGCGACTTAACGGCCCATTTGCACAGAAACTAGTTCGGTCGAACTTTGTAGAAAAGTTCGGCCCAACTAACGCGTCACCAATTACATAGATCCGAGCTCTAAATATGTTTCTGTAAATTTGGAATAATTAAACTCCATGAAACATTCTGAATTAACTGCCTGAACCAAGACAAGCATTTTCAGATTTGAATCTACTTTCAAGAAATATAACTTTTATGGAATTTCATAAATATTTACTAATTTTAATTAATTTTGTAATAAAATGGGTGTAAAAAATTTATGAGGGTCATTGTGATTCAGTGAAATCAAAATTTTGTATCTCCCAAAATACAATGTAAAAAAAATTGAAATAACTATGGGGCATTACATTGGTCTATCGTCTCTAATGAGTAGCTTTTATATTTTTAGTTTATAACTTATATGTTAATAAATTTCTTGTGTCGCAAAACATACTCAAAATATGCAGTTTTTTTATATTGGACCAATTCAAAAAATTCTAGTAATTATGATATGCATCCATTGGCTTTGTAAATATGATGAAACTGAAGTAGACTCTGTCTAGATTGTTGTACTACATTTTGTTTTCTCAAAAACACAAATTATCAAAGAATACAACATTGCATATTAATATGGCTTCTTATGAATACTTTGATTGTTAAAAAACACACACTCAAGGAAATGCTAAGTTGACATATCAAATGTGCATAAAAAAATTCCCAAAAAAAAGTAATAGAAAGCTAACAAAATTTCTGACAACTTTTTTTTTATCGCAAAATGAAATTCTAAACGGAAAAATTGTTATAGTTTGTAGAAAGTTGAAGAATAAAAAAAAATGAAAAGTTTTTTCTCAAAAAAGGGCAAAAAGTGTAACACAACTTCACATTTTCACCCATAAGCTAGATGAAAATTTACATTCTTCGATACAATATCAAGAAATCTATGCCCAATATCCAACACCATAGAGCAAGACATCTTCACCAATTCAACAGTTGCTTCCAAATCTCTCTCAGTGCTAGATTTGTTTTCTCAATAAAATTGTTTGTTCTGCTCTTGATGAAAGCCATAGTTGTTGCATATAGAAGCATTTAGGTCTGATAAGAAAAGTGTGATAATGTGTTATAATTTTCTCTACAAATTTGTTGGATTTTTTTTCTCAATAAAATTGTTTTTACTGAGCTCTTAAGTGATGGAATCCATAGTTGTTTCATATAGGAGCATTTAGATTTGATAAGAAACGTGCGATGTTGTGTTATAATTTTCTCTACAAATGTGTTGGAGTTTTTTTCACAATAAACTTTTTTTTACTGCTCTTAAGTGATGAAATCCATCGTGCATATAGGAGAATTTAGCTCTCATAACAAAAGTGTGAGACTATGTTATAATTTTCTCTACAAATCTGATGGAAAGCCTACAATGAAATTTGACAATTTCATTATCAATGTAATATAAGCTAAATAAAAATTCATTTATTCTACACAATATCAAGAAATCTATGTTGAGTACCCAACACTAGAGAATAAGAAATGTTTGCCAATTCCATAAATGCTACCGAATCTCTCTCGGTGTTGGAGTTTTTTTCTCAATAGCCTTATTTTTACTTCTCTTAAAGTGATGAAAGCCACCTCTCCATACCTTTTTTACTATCTTCACAAAGAACAAAAGAAACCAAATTCATATCAACGACACTGAAAAACCAAGAACATAGTAGACACCAGGGAGATCATTGATCTTTTGAATATTTTCGAAGATCATGAAAAAATAATACATAGGTGACTCAATAGGAAGTGGTAAAGATTAAATATGGAGGAACTACACCAAAAATACCTTTGATTTTGAAGGAAGAAAATCATGATCTATTTCTTCATTCATGAGGCATTCATGTTGGCATGATCAGACAAGGTCTTTAACTTAATTTCAACATAGGCCTTGTGATTTGTAAGGTTCAAGGAAGATATTGCAGTAATATTTCACTATAACATGGTCCTTGCCTTTTCTTGATATAATTATTTGTTAAATTAAAAATTATTTATTTAATGTATTCAAATAAATTATTTTTTTATTCTTAAATTAAATTAAAATACACACACACACACACACACACACACATATATATATATTCTTTTCAGCTATATCTTATGAGTTTAGTATTTTCCAATCAAGAAGAGGCTTCGGAGTTTAAGAACTATATCTTAGATCTGAGCACATGATTCTATTAAAATTTATGAAACAAATTCAATTTTACAACTTGTATGTTTTAATAGAAACAAATTCATTTTTTACAATTTGTACGTTTAGATATGTGATTTTGGAAGTGATGATGGCTTCTTTAGACACTTTATTAGTATTGTGAAAGAAATTTGAGTATATCATTAAGGACTATGAAGAGTTCATGTAACAGTTGCATTACTTATAACATAATTTAATATCCTTTCTTGTTGATACATACCACCTAAGTTCCTAGCTCTATTTTAATTACATAAATGCATTGAAAACCATCTAATAGTATTTACTTCAGTTGTTTTATTTGGACGTTTTGCAAGTTGAGATATTGTGCCAAGAAGTTTGCTATGGTTGATAACTCTTATCATCAATATCTTTGAAACCTCCACGACGTGCTTCCATGGAAGCAAAATTTTCCAATAATTCCTTCACGATGGATCCTTCTCTGCAACATCTTATTTCTTTTAGGATACTCTTTCCTATTCTATTGCCTTAAGGCGTTTCTTTTGCAACATGTGGTGCAATTGCTAGTTTATTTTTATTTTAAAATGAATGCATGTCAACTCTAGCTTGAGCACAAACACATAATCACACATTTCCTTAATACTGAGCTATAAATTATGTCTCTAAGTGAGATTAATAACTTAAATTATGAAAATAAACAAAAACATGTCCATTAATACCTATAAGATGGTATATTTATAGATTATTTGATTTTTTCTTCATAGGTCTCTAGATTCTCAAAATATTAAACAAAGTTTGTCTTTGTGACTTTCTAAGTTCTATAGTGCATGAGTTTCGTATGCCTTTACGGATGTAACTATTTTTATCTAACTTAATTATATGGTTTTTATAAATTAAAAATGTTTTGGTATCAATTATATATTGATTACTTAATAATATGATTTTGATGTGAACATTTTGAATAGATAAATTAAAGGGGGACAAAATATAGAAGAAATGTGAAGCTTTCTCGTGAGACTAGCTCAACCAAAAGCATGTAGATTTATTATATTAGAAATATGTTGAGGAATTTCAACAACTTCTTTGTAAATAGAGTCTATAAACAAAATAAAACGTATAATCTCAACATTACACAACAAATCTCTAATAATATTATTGTTAATAATATCATATGAAATAGTGTGCATATGTCTATTATTTGAGGTCTCCTTCTTAATAGAAAAATTCATCCAAAAGTCATGTTTTTCTTTCCTTGGCTTACTATAGACCACTTGATGTAGTTTCTCTTGATCATTAGTGATAGATAACCTTCCAACTTGAAGCATTACTTGAGTATCAACCATCTAAGCATAGAAATCTTTCCACCCACACAAGTTTTTATATGTGATCCCATGTGCTCCTTGTGAGTCACCCCATTGAATTTGATTCTCCTTATTATTAAGGATTTATAATATGATCTATTCAATCCTGTGTAGAATACTTTAGGGTTTGGTGATGATAACTATTTGATATAAGAATTAGCAGTTTTCTTGAACACACATTGGTTTCTTTTTTGTTTCTATTGTGTTTTCAATATTGTATTGCCTTGTTTATCATTTGGATTTGTATATTCCTTACACCTTTCCTCATGATCAATTGGTATTGTAGCTTCACTCAAAGAATTATTCTTACTCAAAAATTCAACTGAACCCAAAAATACCTCCAAATGTTCTCATGAAAAAGGAATCATCAAAAGGATCAATGTTCAAGAAGTCTAAAAATACACACTAATACACAAGTTGATCTCACCTCCAATTTTTGATCCTAAGGACTTCCTCAACAAAACAATGTGATAACGATGTGATTTTTCGGGAGAAGGTTACGCTACAACTTGATGTTACTATCTAGATGTGAGGAGTGTGAGCATGAATCAACACATATTATTGGAGGAATCACCATATCTTTATGAAATCCGTAATTTTTGTATAATGGTTCTCAATACTTGTAAGTTTTGGTGTAATGAAAAAATTCTTCATCGTACCCTAGCTACATTTGACAGGGTGTTGGAGGAATCACCACACTTGTATAAAATCTATAATTTCTGGCCTAAATATTCTATTTATTGATTTAGAAAATTTACTTTACCAACACATTAAGTTTAAACCAGTTCCAGAGACACTTTGTAATTGTGATTGGAAACCTACACACATACTCTTATCATGTCTCAAAGCAAGCAACAGATGCGATATGTCAGAATGCAGCATTCCAAGCTTGCTCGACAATTCTACAATTCTTTAGTTCACAAGACTCGGCTCTCCATTCTTGAGTTTAAGTTGAATTAAAATCATGTTCATCAGCTATTCAATCTCGGCTTTGATTGATACATCATACAACCATACATGATTTCTTAAACCCAACTTAAAAAAAAATGCTTTATTTGTTTTAGTCATCAGAAAAGTCAAATACTATTGCTTGTAGACATGGGAAAATAAATTTTTTGCTTCGATTCTTTTAAGACATCACAATTCACATAAAGAATAAACCCCTGCACTAAAAATGAAAATGATTTTGAAGAGAACGTGGTGAAACTGGGTGAAACCAAGTCAACAGGAAAATTCAAAAGAAACACTTGCTACGCATTTTGTGTTATATCCCTCCAACATCGAACAATGCTCCAAAAACTCTTCCACGTACTCTGTGATAAAACAAATCTTCCAACTCCTGGGGATCGATTGATTGTAAATTCGCCAAAACAGTGTTGGTGTTTTCCTATGGTGGTCCAACCACATATCTTGAGTACACACAACCCGCAATACAATACACGGCGCGACTCTTCTGGAAACACAGAGTACGGCTCTCCTAACAATAATCAATACCATAATAGGTTGGTGAATACATAGCCCTGTAAAGAAACCAATAATGGAAACGATCACTTCAACAGACACTTGTACAATAGAGATTAATGGAAAGAAGCTTCTACAATACTTGTTCACGGCTATACATGTAGTCTTGACAATGCCTCCACACAATTAAAAACTGAGCTTACAAGCTCTATTATATTAATCAAAGAAATAGAGTTACATATATACATGAGGTACAGTCTCAATATAGAGAAGCTATCTTAGACGCACAATAATTTGGTTGAGAGAATATCTCAACCTCACACTAAACTAGGAACTAGCCTATAGAATAGGAACAGACTCTATACATAGAGAGAACCACAACTGAAGACAAGTAGGAATTACATATTCCAACGCTCCCCCTTAATGACTACTTGTCTCAATATCTATTTGCAAAATCTACAACTGGTCCTGTTTGGTAATTACACTGGTTCTATTTTTTAATTACACTTTGTATCTTGTTCATGCTATTGTTGATGTCCATATAAAGGAACAACCATCTACCGAAATGCATGGGTTCCAACCACTACAACCACCAGTTTGCTAGGAATTCTTTCACATACATGGTTCATCCAACCTCTCGATTAACTCCCCTTTGATTAAAATCTCACCTTATGGAGTCTAAAACCAATACGACCCACCCGAGTGTATCCATCCCACATGACACACTCTTCCAGGGTGTTAAAACTCTCTGACAGAGGGAACATATAAGAAAGGGGTATGCATGCCTCTCTTGGTCTTACAGCACGTACAAACAATAAATGACATGTAGATTTGCTTCTAATTACAAAATTTGACTCATGACAGAAGATCAATTACAGGTTATGCCTTCAACATTGGTTCCGGGGTCATCTCTTGGTGCAGCAAGAAGCAGCATACTATTGCTTTATCCTCAGCAGAAGCAGAATATCAAGCCATGTGTGCAGCAACATGTGAGGCAATTTGGTTGCATAGACTTCTCCAAGATGTAGGGGAAGAACAGACAGAAGCTACGATCATCAATTGCGACAATCAGAGTTCCATCAAACTGGCTTATAATCCTATGTTTCATAAAAACACTAATCACATAGACACTCATACTCATGGTCATGAGTCTATTCCAAGAAACTCACACAAAACAAACCATGTCAACATTTGCACATTGTACAGACAATTGGTTGGTAGTCTTATTTATTTGACTACAACAAGACCAGATTTAGCTTATGCAATGAGTATTTTGAGTCAGTTTATGACTCAAGCCGTGACAGTCATTGGCGTGCATCGAGAGGAGTATTAAGGTATTTGAAAGGAACATCAGACTTTGGTGTTTTTTATTCTGACTCATTTGATGTTAATTTGACAAGTTATATAGACTCTGATTGAGTGGGAAATCTAGATGACAGAAGATCAATTACGGATTACGCCTTCAACATTTGTTCCGGGGTCATCTCTTAGTGTAGCAAGAAGCAGCATATTGTTGCTTTATCCTCAGCAGAAGTAGAATATCAAGCCATGTGTGCAGCAACATGTGAGGTATTTTGGTTGTGTAGACTTCTCCAAGATGCAGGGGAAGAACAAACATAAGCTACGATCATCAATTGCGACAATCAGAGTGATGGCTTAATTGGCGGACCAGCGCTAAGGAGAGCTGGTCTCTCTTCTTCTCTGTCTAAACATTCTTCATTTTCATAATTTAATTTTATTCATGAAACATCATAGACTAATATTCTATCACCCCCTTCACTCATATAATAGGACCCTTGGGTTATTTTAAATAACACGCTCGTAACTATTATATCTCAGCTTCGGAAACAGTTTAACTATGGCTAAAACGCTTTTTGGAGTATTGCATAAAGTAATAACCTGATGTTAAAACCTTGACAACTCTAATCCCTGAGCATATGACCCCAACTCCGTTAATACTATAAACACGACGTTTTATTATATATATTATGCTCCACGAGCCCCACACACCCACTGTTTAATTAAATAAACATTTAACAAATACAATACCAGTAGGCCATACCTTAGTTTATCACTCATGCACTTCCTCCATGCGACTACCCTTGGATCAACTACTCTCCAGATCGAACGGCTCAGGCGAATATCACATTTTTTCCACGGCTGAAGGTTAGCGTTCCAAAAAAACACGAAATGGGCGGTTTCTAAGGGGTGACATGTCAAGATTTAATAGGATCGCATTTTTTGTGGTGGTTTCACCCCAGACGAAAAATGGTGCAAAATGGTCTGTATTGTTTCAAAAAACGGCTTCTGGTAAATGAACAGTGACAACCAAGATTCCACGCGATTTAACATGTTTCTTTGCTCCTATTTAGCTCGTGGGTCCCGCCTTCAATAGAGAGCCCTTTTCTCTATATCATCTTTTTCAAAAAAAACCAAAACAATGCATTTCTTCCAATAGATAGAGTTCAACATTCTTTGCAATAACTAGAGTACGGTGCCTTAGATAGAGGTTCAATATCCCTCCATTGAACTGAGAATCACTACGATCACACTCGAACAACGGCTTAATCTCGGGCCCCTTCAGGATTTATATACAAATTAAGCACACTCACATTAAGCACTGAGAACATGCACTCAACCACAGACACAGAGGAATAAAGGAGATTTAACACAACATTGGTTCTTCTTCAAATTAAAAGAAGGAGTTATTCAGGAATTTCCAATAACACACACGGATAGACCAAAAAGCCTAAATTTTATTCACTAGAGAATAAATGCTTCACAATTCAATATTTTATGTCAAATCCCCCTGGACTTAGTCTCAGGGTTTTACATTTATGGATATTACATGACTGTTCGGCTCCTCCTCCAAGACCGTTTTTTTCCTTTAACAAAGGAGAATAATTACATAATATTACTATTAACAAAAATCAAACCAACTGACATGAGTGAAACTATTCGACTTCTACAGTTACTGAACTAACCCTAACTGCTCTAAGTGCAACATACAACTAAGGTGTTAACACCTTGCTGGTACATCTCAGAAAAATTTCGAACTCTCCTAGCCACAACATGTGGACAATCCTCCTACATTGTTGGCTAGTGTCCAATGTCCCTGCATCAGACTCTCGAGGGAAATTTTCTTCATGGACTCCTGTCCATGAGCTCTTTCACAAAACTGCCTAGCTTCTGCAACATAACTTCAGTCACCCAAGTAGCATCCTCATCTGGATGGTCCTTCCACTTGATCAGGTACTGGAAATACTCTTGTCCTCTAGTCCTCTTGAACACCTTTCTTTCCAATATCTTCTCTGGCTACAATGGTTGTACTGGAGGTAACTGCTTTACCCACTTAATCTGTTCTTTGTCTGCTGGTCCTTCATTTGTGCCATCAGCTTCATACCTGTACAAATTTTCAACATTAAAAATGGGAGATATCCCAACATCAGGAGGCAATTCAATTTCATAAGCATTAGCAGAAAATTTTCTTAGTATCTTGCATGGTCCAATCTTCTTGAACTTCAATTTTTTGTACTACTTCCTCGGAAATCTCTCCTTTCTCAAGTGTACCAAAACAAAATATCCAACTTCAAAATTGACTTCTCTTCTGCTCAAATCTGCTCTGCTCTTGTATTTTGTGTTGCTGCCTTGTAGCTATTGTTTTACCTACTCATGTATTACTTGGATCTCCGAAGAAAATTCTTCTCCATCAACACTCCTCAGCTCTACCTTTCCCAAGTTTCTTAACTCAGATATTCCTCTGGGATGCATTCCATAGAAAATATGGAATGGACTCTGTCCTGTGCTTATTTTTGGTGAATCATTGTATGCATTCTCTGCCTGTGGAAAAATATGATCCCATTATTTGAGATGCTCTCTTGCAAGGCTTCTCAAAATATTTTCCAGACTTCTATTCACTATCTCAGTTTTCCCATCAGTCCGAGTATAATAAGCTGAGCTGAAGCTCAGATTAGTACCAATATTCTTCCACAATGTCCTCAAAAAATGGCCAACAAACTTGGTATTTCTATCTAAAACAATACTCTTAGGAAACCCATGCAATCTAACACCTTATTTGAAAAAAAAGTTAGCAACATGAGTAGCATCATTGGTTTTATAACATGGAATAAAATGTGCCATCTTGGAAAATTTTTCAACTACAACAAAGATTGCATCATTCCCTCTCTATGTCTTGGGAAATCCTAGCACAAAATCCATACTCATTATATCCCAAGGCCTGTTTGGAAAAGGAAAAGGAATGTACAATCCTACATTTTGGCTTCTCCCTTTTGCATATTGACAAATTTTGCGATTCTTCACAAAATTTTCCACTTATGTTCTCATCCTTGGCCAATAATAAAAATGACTCAGTTGCTCATAAGTCTTATCAGTACCAAAGTGTCCAGCAAGTCCACCACTATGCTTCTCCTTGACTAAATTCTCCCTCATGGAACATTTTGGTACACACAATTGGTTTATTCTGAACAATAAGTCCTCCTGCAAGAAATAATCCAACCACTGGCTTCTATCTGTCAAAATATGGTTACAGCATGCTTCAAATGCCTCTTTGAAATCTGAATCTGTCTTATAAATTTATTTAAGAAAATTAACTCCTACAACTTCGAAATTGTTTTCCTGAACAAGCATGTTTCTGCTACTCAAGGCATCAACTACTTTAATTTCTTGGCCACTTATATGCTTCAAAACAAAATTAAAACTATGGAGATATTCAATCCATTTGGCATGTTTATGATTCAATTTAGGCTGCTGCATGATATACTGTAAGGCATGGTTATCTGGATACTTTAGGTTTTAACCCTGAACAGAAATTATCTACACATGAATCTTATAACAGAAAATAAACAATAACGAGAGCATAAAACATAAAACAGATAAACACAGAGATTTTCCCCTGGATCCCAAATCAGGACGACTAGCTTTATTTTTCATTATATTCCTTTTAGTGTTACAAAACACATATATACATGTCGAAGCATACATAAACCCCAATCCATTAACCCTGGATTAGAACATAACCGTAGTTCCCTTGACCGAATCTACAAAATAACAAGGGTCGAAAACCATCATACCCAAAAAACCATGTGCAAACTCATGCACAAAACATGGGTGGGTCCGCCTATGAGTTCCCGCACACCAAAAAAAAAATTTTGTCGGGGCGCTGCCCCAGACCCTGACAGGGGGGCTTCCGCCCCCCTGTGACCCCCCTGCTGCGCCCGGCGCAACATACAGCGCGTGGGGCTAGTCGTAGAAATAATATCACACACACCCAACATTCTCCCACTTGTTTTTTTATTTCCACAAGGGGCCACAGGAGAGCTTAGTCATTTGGCCAATTCTTCAACACCCATTGTTTCTCTACACCAAGAGAACTTTTGAGTGCTTACAGACTTCGTCAATGCATCTACAACATTCTTCAAAGTGTCCACCTTTACCAGCGACACCCTTTTAGCCTCAAGCATATCTCTAACAAAGTGATATTGAACATCAATGTGCTTTGTCTTTGAATGATAAGCAGGGTTCTTAGCCAAGAAAATTGCACTTTGGCTATCACAGTCTATCGTTATAGCTTGCTGTGCCAACCCCATACTTGAACACAATCTCTGCAACCAAACTGCTTCCTTTCTTGCATGAGTGGCTACTATGTATTCTTCCTCTGTAGTTGAAAGAGCCACTACAGACTGTCTTTTACTCATACAACTGACTGCACCTCCAAATAGGCTAAACACATACCCACTTGTAGATCTTCTTTGGTCCAGATCTCCAACCCAGTCTGTATCAACAAAACCATGAATGTCCAACATTCTTTCCAATCGTGATCTTCCCTAGTAGCATAAGCCATAATCACTAGTGCCACGTAAATATCTGAAAAACCACTTCACTGTTGTCCAATGCACCTTCCCTGGGTTTGAAATAAACCTACTCAATACTCCCACTGCATGTGAAATGTCTGGTCTAGTACATACCATTGCATACATCAGGCTACCCACTGCACTTACATATGGAACACGGGACATATCCTCCTCTTCTTCTTGTGTCTTGGGACACTGTTCAGCAGACAGCTTTACACCTACAGGAATAGGAACATTCACCGGTTTACTATCTTGCATATTGAACCTCTGCAATATAGTCTCGACATACTTCCTCTGGTTTAACCAGAGCTTCCTCCTTGCCCGATCTCTCTTAATTTCCATGCCCAAAATATAGTTTGCAGCACCAAGATCCTTCATGTCGAATTTGGAGAACAGCTGGGTCTTCAAATCTTAGATAATTTCTTTGTCATTTCCAATCAACAACATATCATCCACATACAAGACCAAATAAATAACACGGTCACCAATTAATTTAAAATAAACACGGTGATCCTCCTTGCTTCTGGTGAAGCCAAGTCCCCGTATATAGGTATCAAATTTCTGATACCACATCCTTGGTGACTGTTTTAACCCATACAGAGACTTCTTCAACCTGCATACTAGTTCTTTCTTACCCTTCACCATAAAGCCTTCAGGTTGCTTCATGTAGATCTCCTCTTCTATATCCCCGTGAAGAAATGATGTCTTCACATCCATCTGTTCTATCTCAAAATCAAATGCAGCAACAACAGATAGAAGTAATCTAATAGAAGTAACCTTGGAAATGGGAGAAAAAATATCACCAAAATCAATTCCCGGC
This sequence comes from Pinus albicaulis, assembly GCA_034641835.2. NCBI lineage: Eukaryota > Viridiplantae > Streptophyta > Pinopsida > Pinales > Pinaceae > Pinus > Pinus albicaulis. The sequence goes on from CM076576.1 coordinate 59,568,836, forward strand.
ACCTGGGAATAACCTTTTGCTACCAACCGAGCTTTGTATTTCTCCACCTTGCCTTCTACATTCATCTTCTTTTTAAACACCCATTTTCTCCCGATGGGCTTCCTTCCAGCCGGCAACTCCACCAGATCCCATGCCTCATTCTTGTGCAAGGATGCCATTTCATCAACCATGGCCTCCTTCCAGAGTTTTCCATCCTCTGAATCTACTGCCTCCCTGAAAGTTCTGGGATCATCATCAGTTATAGTTAAGGCAAAATTTGAACAGAAAGCAGATGGACTATACCTTTCTGGTTGTCTTCTTTCCCGAGCTGATCTTCTCACGACTGGAGTTTGTGGCTCTTCCCATTTTGAGTCTTCTTCTGTTTAGAATCTGATTCATCCTCCTTTAGTTCAAACTCTATCTTCTCAGGTTACTTTGGTATGACTTCATGTTTAACAACATCTTTCACCTCTCTAAACACCACATCTTGACTGCACACAACCTTCCTTGTTTTCGGGTTCCAAAGCTTGTAACCTTTTAAACCATCCTTATACCCAATAAAGATGCACCTTTCAGATTTATTATCCAACTTGGTCCTTTTCTCCTTTGGAACATGTACATATGCATCACATCCAAATACCCTTAGATGTGAAAGAGAGGGTTTCTTACCGGTCCATACCTCATGTGGAGTCTTATCCTCCAACGCTGATGAAGGTGATCTATTAACTAAGTAACATGCAGTCTCCACTGCCTCTGCCCAGAATTCTTGTCCTAACCCGGTACCACTGAGCATGCTTCTTGCCTTTTCCATCAGTGTTCTATTCATTCTTTCTGCAACTCCATTTTGCTGAGGTGTGTATGGAGTAGTCTTTTTTCGTGCTATACCACACTTCTTACAGAACTCTTCAAATTCCTTCTTGCAGAACTCCCCACCATTATCTGTCCTCAACGCCTTTATCTTCTTCTCTGTCTGGTTTTCCACCAGAGCCTTAAATTCTTTAAATCTGTCAAAGAATTTAGATTTCTTCCTCAAGAAATATATCCATGTATTCCTTGAGAAGTCATCTATGAATGAAACATAGTACACAGACTTTCCCAGTGATGGAACTGACACGGGCCCAAACACATCACTGTGCACAAGTTCTAATATCTTGTTTTCCCTCTTAGCACTAGAAGGAAAACTCACCCGATTCTGCTTCCCATATACACAATGTTCACATAAATCGAAATCCAGAGAACAATTAGACATACCTTCTACCATACCATCTCTATGCAGTATCCGAAGGCCCTTCTCTCCAATATGTCCAAGCCTTTGATACCATAGCATGGTCTTTTCTCCAGAGACAGCTAGACTTTCCGTCCCACTTTCAGGAACCACAGAACTGTTACACCCATCAATAACAGTGCTACCTTGTAGCTTGTACAGAGTTCCAGCCCGAACTCCCCGCATTAATACCAGTGCTCCCCGAACCATCTTGCAGGCATCTTTCTCGAACACTGTTTTTACACCTGCATCATCCATCTTGCTTACAGAAATCAGATTTCTGGCCAATGTAGGAATATGCAGAACACCAGGAAGTGTTCTAATCCTCCCACCTTGCAGCTTCATCTTGACCTTTCCACGTCCGATGATTCTGGCCTTCCTATCATCCCCTAGGAAGACATCACCACCATCATATTTCTCATACTCACAGAACCACTCCCTATGGGGAGTGAAGTGAAAGGATGCACCTGAGTCAATCAACCATGACTCATGATCTACATGTCTATTTGAAGAAGAAGCCAAATACACATCCCCACCTTCATCCGAGGTGGTTTTTGCCTCTGCAGAAGGAGCATCATCAGATCCCTTTCCTTTCTCAGGAGCTTTAGATCTGCAATCCTTTTTGTAGTGCCCTTCCTTTCCGCATTTCCAGCACACCTTTACAAACTTTCCAGGAGATTTAGATCTCCCTCTAGATTTAGATCTCCCACTCGAAACCTTATTCTTGTTTCTGTTCTGGGATCTTCCTCGTACAGATAAGGCATCTCCATTTTGACCCTCCATATTTCTCCGTCTCATTTCCTCCGACAGCAAGGCTGAGACAATGTCATCAAAATTCAAGGTAGTTGTATTGCTACCTATTGCAATAACCAAACTGTCCCACGAGTCTGGTAGAAAACACAACAAACTAATGCACTTATATTCATCTGAGATTTTAATATCAATAGATGAAAGCTGACTTAACACAGTATTGAAGGCGTTCAGATGCTCTGTCACCGAGTCTCCATCCTTCATCCTCAGGTTATACAACTTTTTCCGTAGGAACAACTTATTCACCAGAGACTTAGATTGGTACAAAGTCCCAAGTTTTTCCCACAAATTCTTCATCGTAGCTTCCCTAGATACATTCAACAATACTGAATCTGAGACACACAACCGTATCGTTCTCTTATCCTTCCGATCCAGTTTCTTCCAGTCTTCATCTGACGTTGTCGTTGGTTTAGTACCTGGATCTACCGCGATCCACTGATATTTATCCACCAGCAGATCCTCCATATTGAGCTTCCACAACTCAAAACTATGACCATTAAATTTCTCAATCTTTATCTTTCTATCGCTCGCCATCTTCTTTCACTGCAAGAATCGATCCCGCAGATCTCCCACTGAATAGGGTCTACCTCAGGCTCAAGCAAAAAACCCTCAGCAGCAAAGGCGTCCCCTTGAAGCCGAAACAACTCTGATACCAAATGTAGGTTTTAACCCTAAACAGAAATTATCTACACATGAATCTTATAACAGAAAATAAACAATAGCGGGAGCATAAAACATAAAACAGATAAACACAGAGATTTTCCCCTGGATCGCAAATCAGGAAGACCAGCTTGATTTTTCATTATATTCCCTTTAGTGTTACAACACATATATATACATGCCGAAGCATACATAAACCCCAATCCATTAACCCTGGATTAGAACATAACCGTAGATCCCTTGACCGGATCTACAAAATACCAGGGGTCAAAAACCATCGTACCCCAAAAAACCATGTGCAAACTCATGCACAAAACATGGGTGGGTCTGCCTATGAGTGGGACCGCACACCAAAAAAAAAAATTGCCAAGGTGCTACCCCGGACCCTGACAGGGGGGGCTGCCACCCCCCCTGTGACCCCCCTGCTGCGCCCGACGCAACATATAATGCGTGGGGCTAGTCATGGAAAGAATATAACACACACCCAACAAATACAACACAAATTCTTTAGACATTAAATAATGCCTCCACTTCTTCAGTGCCTGCACAATTGCATAAAATTCCTTTTCATAAGAGGAATAATTTCTCCTTGTATCATTCAGCTTCGCACTGAAATATGCTACAGGCCTATCATCTTGACTCAACACAATGCCAATATATTCTCCACTGGCATCACACTTCACTTGAAATGGTTTGTTAAAATCGGGAAAAACTAGAATAGGCTTTTCAGTTATCTTCTATTTCAAAAGCTTAAATTTCTTTTCTGCTTCAATAGTCCATTTGAATGGCTGTTTGTCCTTCTTTATTTTTTCAATGATGGGTGCATTAATCTTGCTGAAATTTCTTATGAATTTTCTGTAAAAACTGGCAAGTCCATGGAAACTTCTTACCTAAAAAACACTTCTTGGTGAAGGCCACTCCACAATTGCCTTGACCTTTCCTGGATCCATCTTCAGCCCTTCAACAGAAACTGCAAAACCCAAATACACCAGCTCTCCTTCATGAATGAGCACTTATTTAAATTTATCAGTAGCTTCTCCTAATGTAACTCATTCAAGACATAATTAAGATGCCTTAAATGTTCTTCCTTTGTTTTGTTGAAAACTAATATGTCATCCAGATACACTATTACAAATTTACCAATAAATTCTCTTAATACTTCATTCATGAGCCTCATAAAAGTACTAGGTGCATTTGAAAATCCAAAAGGCATTACCAACCACTCATACAATCCTTTATTTTCTTTAAAGGTTGTTTTCATTCATCACCCTCTTTTATTCTAATCTGATGATATCCATTTTTCAAATCTAATTTTGAAAAATACTTTTCTCCACTAAAACAGTCCATTAAGTCTTGAACTCTAGGCAAAGGGAATCTATACCTGATTGTTATCTTGTTTATTGCTCTTGAATCAGTGCACATTCTACAGCCTCCATGTTTCTTTGGGATCAACACTACATGTACTACACATGGACTCAAGCTTTCTCTGATCAGACCCTTGTCAACCAATTCTTGCACTTGCATCCTGATTTCTTCATTCTCTGTGGGAGTCATTCTATAGGCTAATTTTTTTGGTAGATTTGATCTTGGGATAAAATCTATTTGATGGCTGATTTTTATTACATGTGGTAATTCATCAGGAAAATAATCCACAACAATATCACAATAATTGTCCAGCATCTCTTTGATTTTAATTAGAAAATTAGAAATATTTGTAGAAGTAAGCACCACTCTATGTTTGCAGAATAAATTAAAACTTACCTCTTCTTCTTCAATCTATTGCAGATACTCTTTCCCACTCAGTAATAAAGTCTTCAGATCAGCCTTTCTGCTCGATGGTTCTCCTTCCTCCATAGGTATCAATGTGTGATGCATTCCATCCTTGAAGAACTTGTAAGTGTTATTATTACCATCATGCACTGCTGCTCTGTCATACTATCAAGGTCTGCCCGGTAGTATGTGACACACATCCATAGGCATCACATCACACATGACCTGATCTTTGTAGCTACCCATTTGCAACTCTATCTCACGTTGTTCCTTCACAATCAACTGGTGTCCTTTATGAAGCCATGACACCTTATAGGGTGTAGGATGTTCCCTTGTATCCAACTTTAGTTTCTCTATCACCTCTATAGAGACCAAATTTTCCATGCTGCCACTATCAATAACCAGCTAACAGCATTTCCCTTGGACTTTGCATACACTCCTGAACAAAGTCTTCCACTGAGCTGGTTCAGCAAATTATTTCGCTTGTTTCAACAGGACCTTATTGACCACCAAATATTCTCCCTTCTCTGGCAGAATTGTCTCTTCAGTTTTAGACAGCCTTGTTGCCTCTTCTCTAGCCTGAGCAACAATTGCATTTCTCTGGCCTGTGCCCACATTCTCTGGGCATTCATAGTGTTTATGTCCCACCACGTGACATCTGTAATACCTCACTTCTTTTCCTTGGCCTCTACCTCCTCTTCCTCTGTAGGAACCCCTTATTCCCCTTACATCACCCTTTGTGGATGCATTCTAAGGTGAGCTACTGCTACCTCCATCTCTAGGTTGTGTAGACCTTCCTCTACCACCCTGACTTCCCTTTCCTCGAAAATTACCTCTTCCTTTGGCAAATTTCTTTCTCAGGAGTTTCTCTTGAGCTTTCAAGGCCATTTGATAAGCCTCTTAAAATATCTTAGGAGACAGAATACCTATCTCATCTTGGATCTCCAACTTGAGACCATTCACATACCTGGAAACCTTCTTTGCATGTCCTGGAATTTTCCAGCTCTTATACTTACTCTATAAAACTCTTCTGTGTATTCTTTCACTGTCAGTAATCTCTATCTCAGGTTCAGCATTTGTCTAAACAATGTAAGCTGATAATCATTAGGCAAGAACTTACCTCTCAATTTTGCCACCATTCTGGTCCAACTCTTGATGGGTTGTTTACCAGCTCTCCTTCTCTCTTCTTGCACTCCATCCCACCAAAGTGCTGCATGTCCCTTCAACTTTGTCACTGCAAACTTGAATTTTTTGTCTTCACCCATTTCTTCATAATCAAAACATTTTTCCATCTCATTGATCTAGTCTATCAGTTCCTCTGGATTCAATCCTCCTGCAAAACTTGACACTTCAAGTTTAGCTTGAATGTAGATCCCATAACAAACTTAAAGAGTCTCAAATCAGGAGGAATCTCAACGTTCTCTCCTGCTTCTTCTTCAGTTTCAGGTTCACTGACATCCTCAAGGTCTCTTGGGAGTCCCAATTCCACCGCATCCAATCTGGCTTGGACTCTCTACCCAGTCTCCAATACTTCTGCATTGGCAACTGGCCTGCCTCTTCTTCTACCAGAACCTCTAACAACTCAGACAACCATGTTGGAATTCTTCTTCTGGTTCTTGGAAGTCATTTTATTCTCTGAAAATGTCTTGAAATCTACTTTGATACCACAAACGATGGCTTAAATGGTGGACCAGCGCTAAGGAGAGTTTGTCTCTCTTCGTCTAAACATTCTTCATTTTCATAATTTAATTTTATTCATTAAACATCATAGTCTAATATTATATCACCCCCTTCGCTCATATAATAGGACCCTTGGGTTATTTTAAATAACGCGCCCGTAACTATTACATCTCAGCTTTGGAAACAATTTAGCTATGGCTAAAACCCTTTTTGGAGTATTGCATAAAGTAATAACCCAAAATTCAAACCTTGACAACTTTAATCCCTGAGAATATAACCCCAACTCCATTAATACTATAAACACGACATTTTATTATATATATTATGCTCCACGGGCCCCACACACCCACTGTTTAATTAAATAAACATTTAACCAATAAAATATTGCTGGGCCATACCTCAGTTTATCGCTCATGCACTTCCTCCATGCAACTACCCTTGGATCAACTGCTCTCCAGATCGATGGCTCGGGCGAATATCATGTTTTTTCCACGGCTGAAGGTTAGTGTTCCAAAAAAATGCAAAATGGGTGGTTCTTGAGGGGTAACGTGTCAAGATCTAGGATCGCATTTTTTTGTGGTGGTTTTTCCCCAGACCAAAAGTGGTGCAAAATGGGTTGTATTTTTTCACAAAACCGCTTCCAGTAAATGAACAGTGACAACCAAGATTCCACACAATTTAGCTTGTTTCTTCGCTCCTATTTAGCTCGTGGGTCCTGCCTTCAACGGAGAGCCCTTTTCTCTATATCATCTTTTTCAACAAACAACAAAACAATGCATTTCTTCCAACAGAGAGAGTTCACCATTCTTTGCAATAACCAGAGTATGGTGCCTTACACAGAGGTTCAATATTCCTCCATTGAACTGAGAATCACTACGTTCACACTCGAACAACGACTTACTCTCAGGCCCCTTCAGGATTTCTATACAAATTAAACACACTCACATTAAGCACTGAGAACATGCACTCAACCACAGACACAGTGGAATAAAGGAGATTTAACACAACATTGGTTCTGCTTCAAATTAAAAGAAGGAGTTATTCAGGAATTTCCAATAACACACACGGGTAGACCAAAAAGCCTGAATTTGTTTCACCAGAGAACAAATACTTCACAATTGAATCTTTTCTTTCAAATCCCCCTGGACTCAGTCTCAGGGTTTTACATTTATGGATATTACATGACTGTTCGGCTCCTCCTCGAGGACCATTTTTTTCCTTTAACAGAGAAGACTAATTACATAATATTACTATCAACAGAAATAAAACTGACTGACACGAGTGAACCTATTCGACTTCTACAGTTACTGAACTAACCCTAACTGCTCTAAGTGCAATAGAAAAATAAGGTGTTGACACCTTGCTGGTACATCTTAGAAAATTTTCGAACTCTCCTAGCCACAACATGTGGACAATACTACTACATTGTTGGATAGTGTCCAATGCCCCTGCATCATAGAGTTCCATCAAAATGGCTTACAATCCCATGTTTCATAAAAACACTAAGCACATAGACACTCATACTCATGGTCATGAGTCTATTCCAAGAAACTCACACAAAACAAACTCTCACAAACTTTATTTTCCATCTTCCTTTGCCGCTCACCATACCATTCACCTCCACAAACACCGCACTATTCATATGCTGGAACACACCGTTACTTTGGCTTTGTAGTTTTGATTCTTTAGCATCTTCATTTTACTTTGGAAATTTGGTCTTGGTCTCCATTTTTTACCTGTCATCAATTAGAGTTGTGAATTCTAATAGAATGACATCATATTGAGGTTGCAAATCTCAATATTTATAGAAATTTCCAAAACTTGTCCACATTTACCCATACCAAATAAAATCAATACCAAATGAAAATATAAGCACAAGCGATAACCATGACAGTAATACAATATCCATGAAGAAAAAACTGGTTTGAAAATGTTCAACACATGGCCACGCCATTCGCTGCTATGGACAGACTACCCCGAATTTCAGTTCACCAGAACACTACCCACACTATTGTTGTGAGCAGATCAAAGATCATACACTGCACGTTGTCTTTGATATGATCCCTATCAGATCACTGACAACTGATTGCTCCACGTTGCTTCATGAACATGCACAAGCAACAACCTTTCACCTGCTTGCTAGTTCATATTTTAACAAGCAGTAATTCACCTCCACCACTCAAGCGCTCAGCCTTGAGGAGATACAATGTAGCCACCAAGGCTTATCATAGCCACGAAGGCTCAAAATAGCCACCAAGTCTCAACACAACCACGAAGGCTGAACTTAGCCACGAAGGCTCTCCACAGCCGCAAAGGCTTATCACAGCCACGAAGTCTCATCACAGCCACGAAGGATCATCACACTCTCTCCGAGATCAAGATGCTCCAATGATCAGCAACATCAAATCACTGGAGGGCAGCATTTCCAAATGGACATCCCCGCAATACACAATTTGGATCACAGTTGCATGCTTTTCCATGAGCCTTCTCCCTTTTGGGTGCATCGTATCCATGGAGAGCTTATCTCTGGAAAACACAACCTATACTAGCATATATAAGTCCCTGGATTCCATCCAGACCTATCATGTTTATATCAAAGAACACAATATTGTGAATACCATCAAACCTGTCATTTTATGTAACCCATAAGGCAACTCACTCAGCCGGCCACAGTGGGAAAAATTCAGTATCTGGAGTTTCTTCAATTGTGATATTGAATCGGGCAGCTTCTCTATCGGCGATCATGCTAGATGAAGAAACACCAAATTTTTCAAAGCTCCAAAGCTATTAGGAAATGTTTTAATGGATGTTCCTCCCAAATACAGGACTCTAATAGATGTAAGAGTCTTTATCCCATGGGGCGGAATATCTTCCAAATATTTTTTCTCAGACAACAACATTGCCTGAACATTCTGTCCTTTGAATTCATCAGGGATTGACTTAAATTTGTTCTCCATCAGAGAAATTATGCCCTTGCCTATACAATCTTTCAAAGGGAATTCATCCAAAGCTTTGCCCGCTCTAAAGCAACAACCTTCTTCCTTCTCGTCAATTTGCATTGATAGATCATGCAACACATCTTGCATTGAGCAGGCCACCACCTGTCCATCAACGTCCTTGATACTAGCTTCGATGAGGCACCGATCCAGTAAAATTTTGGCGTGATACCTTCCAATTTCTAGTGGATATTTACCTTCTTCCGTGGGAAGGAGACCCTCTCCTATCCAAAATTTTATCACATCCTCCACATACATATCCTTGTCCTCTTTGAAAGATACGATGTAGATAAAGCAAAGCTGCAACGCAAAACATTTTTGGGGTGCACAGTGCATCATAACTCAATCCCAATCGATTATAAAGTTTCTTCTCCACTTGAGGGTCAATTTTATCAGCATTTCAGATTTTTTCTAATGCCACCCGCCACTTAGACGGGGCAGTGATTCCTACCATGGCTGCTCCAAGGCTCGCATCTTGACGGCATATTGATGCCATTTGCTCGCCTGTCATGAGCTCTGAGGCAGACATGAGCTCTGACTTCTCAGTGCACAACCTTCCAAACAATGTCTATTGACGAGACTGCTAATACGCAGAATACCACAGACTGTGTTGTAGATTATGATGGACAAACTAAAACTATTGTCTTTTATTTCCCTCGGCCGAGGAGGGGCCAAGGCCAAGCCCATGCCCAAACGGGCTCCGATACCAACTTAAAAACTGAGCTTACAAGCTCTATTATATTAATCAAACAAATAGAGTTACTTATATACATGAGGTACAGTCTCAGGATAGAGAAGATATCTTAGACGCACAAAAATTTGGTTGAGAGAATATCTCAACCTCACACCAAACTAGGAACTAATCTATAGAAAAGGAATAGACTCTATACATAGAGAGAACCACAACTGAAGACAATTAGGAATTACATATTCCAACACACACAACACTCATATACAACGACACCTCCTGACTACTCAATCACACCTCTTTCGAAAACCAAGCAGTAGTCCTGGGCTAATTAAAGAGGGGAAAAATATAGAAGAAATGTGCAGCTATCTGGTAAGATAGATAAAATTAAAGAGGGATAGAATATAGAAGAAAGGTATGTGCAGCTCTTTGGTGGGACTAGCTCTTTCACACAACTTAATTCATTAAACGAAAAACATGTATGTTTATAATATTACAAATATGTTGAAGAGTTTGAGCAACTGATCCATAAATAATATTTAAGAATTAAATAAAATCAATAATCTCAACAAACCCTTAATAATAATACCATCTAATATCATCCAGAATAGTTTGTATTTCTCTATTATTCCAAATTGAACATTTAAATTATTGCAAATTGAACATTTAAATTTGAGAAAACTAGATAAATATACTAATCCTTTTCCATATTTCAATTAAACATCAATGGTCACTCATACTAACACAAAAGAAAGTTATGAGGAATTTTATAAAAAAATATATCGAAAATCAGTATCTATTGAATTTTGAAATACAATGTAGTTGAATCCCAGGATCCAAACTCTAAAGTGAGAGAAAGTTATGAGGAATTTTATAATTTTTTTATGGAAAATCAGTGTCTATTGAATTTTCAAATATAATCTAATTGAATCCTAGGATCCAAAATCTAAAGTGAGAGACTAGTATTATTACACATATCTTACAACTCTTAATATCTATGGTTTTGCATTTCATCTTTATTTACTAATTGTTTATATCCTGTCTATGTTTTTTTAATTTTTAAAAATATGTTATGGTTGTGCAGTTCATCTTTACTTACTAGTAGTTTATATCCTACATATGTTATTTTAATTTTTTAAAATATGTTTCGAAATTTTATTTTCTAATTAGTTTGATTTTACTTAGAAAAATCATATATCAAACTTAAAATTAAATATAAATATATCTATATATATATATATATATATATATATATATATATATATATATATATATATATATATATATATATATTGTTATCAAAAATAAATTTGCAACCAAAGTTATAAATAAATGATGAATCCATCAGGTTTCAAGGCATGAATAGTTTGGGAAAGTGACATCTATCATCTTATCTCAAAGTAAAGAGGAGATTTAAACACTTAGGCTTACATTGACCACAACTCCAGCGTAGAAATTCTTGCCTACAAGGATACATAAATATCCAATGTTTAATGTAGATGCAATTAATGTAATATAGTTTGATCAACTATATTGCAAGAGAGTTAAATATGTTTATTTAAGTAATCATAGAGACATAAAATATTTATTAATAATACAATATTATTAATAAAAATGACACATGACAAGTATCAAGAGGAGTGAAAGAAAAATTTGAATCAATAGGCTCTTTGGTGGTTAGAAATCAATTAGAACAATATTAATTGGAAGCAAGAGAAGAAAAAGTAGAAGGAACAAGTGAGCCTCAGGTTATTAATTTAGGTGACACTAACCTTAAAATGATTTAGGTGACACTAATCTTAAAAAGGAAGAATTCTATAACCATGATATCTAAATGCCTAAGCTTAAGTTAGATATTAGATTAGAGTACAACCCCAAGAATTTTTTGAAGAAGTGGATGTTCTTTTGAAGCTACAACCTACAAAATTATTTTAGTGAATATCTATGGCTATGCCTTCCCTAATAATTATAACTCAATATTTTGTTAATAGCAATAAATATTCAATGAATTTAATTAAAATTTAGTTAAGATCTAAATATGGGAATAGATCTGAGCTTTTTTAACAAATGCAAGAATAAAATAAAAAGATAACACAATTAAATCTATGTTGAGGGTCATAGATACTAATAGATGATACTATGGTATTGATAAATTTTAAACTTTATTGATCATGATAATAACAAATTTAATTTGTTAGTTCTTAGCATGATATTGCTAAGGGATAGGTTGATGCCAATAAAATTTAATATAAGATGTATAGGATGCAAGTAGACCTCAATTGGGTCAATGTCTTATATATTATTGAGTCACATATATGGAATAGATAAAGAGTGTCAATGAAGTCAATTCATCCAATAATAAATATTAAAAATCTCAATCCTTCGTTAAAAAAATAAATTAGTAGCTAAAACTTACAAAAATAATCAATAGAGTGAAAACAACAAGGATGAAGGATTTGGATGGAAAAATATTTTCTTTGGAGGCACACCCAATAGTGAAAAAAGTGTCAACTTCTTCTAGATTATAAAGACCTAGAAATCAAAATAATCAAGCCAGAGCTAAATATATCATAATATTAACATGTGGCATCAAGAAAGCTGATAGAAGCTCATAAGGAGAAAGTTATGTGAACACTAGAAAATGGTAAATGGAGAGATTAGAAACATCAATTAGCTTGTAGAATTGATGAATAAACAAATGAGAAAAAAAAGATGCTAAATGAACATGTTATTGAAATCCATAAAGTTTATAGATATTGTTGAAAGGGTTTCCCAAACTAGGTCCCTTCTAGAAATATTGTAAGTTGTAGCAAGATATAGCAAGTCCCAAAGCTAGAGTACATTCATCTCTCACTCTTTCTACTATTGTAGGGTATCAAGTTTTGTAGTTTTACTAACTAATCATTTTATACCTTCAACATGGGTTAGGAAAACCCTAAAATAAAAATGCACCACTTGCTTCATTGATTCACCTCCTTAGATCCATGCCCAATAACTGAATTTTGAGTCCCATTTATATTCTAGCTTGTGTTGAGGTTTAATAATGCCTCAAAGGGAAAATTCATGAGAATTTATTTTTCATTTTGATTCTTCTCCTCAATCATTACATGCTACCTCTTCATGCATTTTTTAGGACTTTATGCTATCTCACAAAGACTTAAAACAGTATACTCATTGGTTTCCTTCAATAACTCCTTTAATGATGAGTTCTTATTCCTTAGTGTTGAGTTTTAATAATGCCCCAAAGGGAAAATGCATGAGAATTTATTTTTCATGTTGATTCTTCTCATCAACAGTCATGTGCTACCTCTTCATGCATTTTTTAGGATTTTGTGTTATTTGAAAAACCCTTAATGGTTAATACAAACACTATGCTCATTGGTTTCCTTCTAGAAATCCTTTAATGATGAGTTCTTATTCCTTATGCATTTAAAAATAAATAAAAATCTAGCTTAACAAAGGAAAAATACACCAATTTTCACCTTTCTTTCTAGTTGCATCCTTTCACAAAGTTCTTTTTACCATCGGGATAAAAAACACAATATTGCTCACTTTTAAAGCTACAATTTTTTGTTCATTATCTTTTGGCATTCTAGATCTCATATCTAATTCACATAATTTATAAGATTCATCGAATGATGCAGCAACAGAAGGGGATATCTAGATCACTATCATTTTTTATAGACTGTTCGTTATCAAGATGCAATGTAAACTTTTGGTTAGAACACAATTGTGTGAGTTTTGTTAGATCAATAAAATTAGTGTACCAGCTATATACACATTAAATAATTATTTACAACAAAATGAATAATTATAAAACTCTTTATCTATAGGAATGCTTTCTTACAACCATAATGAAAAAATATGAAGAATGCTTTCCTACAACCATAGTGACAAAATATGATTAGAAAATAACAGATCATGTAATAAACATTTATGTTGAGCCAAATTCAATAGTGGTTTACTTAACTACATCCCATATCATATTCAAATGTTTATCATTCATGACATAAACACAACATCACTATTTGATTTACTTTGCATGAAAAGGATGCAAGAAGCCCTTTCTATCTCCTAAACTTTGTGAATATGGATTTTCTTGGGTCCACAAACCACACTTACATTTAGCAATAGAAATATAATCACTAAAACGAATTTATAGCCTCAACCATGTAGCACTAATGTTTATTTCAAACATTCGCAATGGTTTCAATCTCATTTATCAGCCTAACTGATCAACTGATGTAGGTAAAAGATCAATTGGACTGAAATCTATATAATATTAAATAAACACCAGTGCCAAATTATGCTTTGAAATTTAACAGAATTCTAGAAACAACAAAAGGAACCACTTATTTGAAATGTCACAGGAACACATATAAAGATCGAGAGTTCAGTGTTGGAGAATTAATCACAACCACCACATTTAATTTTCTGACAACAACCATACCACAGTAAATGTTTTTCAAGTTGTGGATTGATTTTGCAGAGAAGGATAAGTTCTAAGAAAATACATAACCCATTCAGCAACATAGTAAATTAATATAAAGTCAAATAGAAATTTAATGCATAGTTAGTAAAAGTGTATGGGAAAACGTTTAATCCACAAGTGTTGTTTACTCCACATAAACTCTGTAAAGTTCAGAAAGTCATGTTTTCCAATCCTGTGCATTAAATTTTGTCTATCATGAATTAAATGTCTTAGTGATCCAGGTAAATTCCTGATACCCTTAACCAAGAACTTTTACTTCGGCTAATGTGTTCGAATTTCATTAATTAAATCATTTGAGGAACATAAATGAACAAATCCATGCTGTAAAGAAGAGGAACATACAAAGAATGAGCAACATAAGACATTAATAACGGAGTTCGTCCATGAGGGACTACATCTCCGGGCATTGGTGTCAAGATGGTGTAGGCCGCTGCATTAAATGATATAAGGAGTAAAGATATACATGGATAGTGTTTTCTCTGTCGTACAAGGAAAATTCCCTCACGCAGGAGTGGATAGACCTCTCTACGAGATGTTCCACTATGGAACTCTCATTCACAAAAAAGACTCCTATAAATATGAAAATATCTCACACATATTAAGTACGAGTATCCCACCAACATGACAAACAAAGGGTTCTCAACCAACATAAATGTGACAATGAGTATCCCACCAACATGGTATCGAACAGATCTCAAACATAATGAAAATCCATGATAGAAAGTAGATCTCACATAATGAACAAAATAATATCCCACATCAAACATCAACAAGGATTTGTACATCACAATGCATCTTAGAGACAAAGAAGTACATGAAATCAACGCATCATATACCTCACGCTGAAGATGACTGAAGAATGAGCTACTTTGCTGCTGGAACTAAAATAACCAACACAATCATCGCGTCAAAAAGTGTGAAATCGAACTCTCACCCACTGAATGCTGACACCTACAACTTCACTTCAAAAAGTGACAGAAAAATATAAAGCTCAAATGGAAAATATGAATATGCCATCAGATTCGTGACGTCGAATAGTGCAAAATCTACTATCAAATTTCTGAATTCTGACAAAGTGAAAATCTGGGGCAAAAAGGAATCTTTTAGATTCCTTGTAAGTTCCTCAAAGATGTTGCTCCATGGGTGGATTGGAAATATACAACTCAAAAGGAGAATCTGACCTCGCCATTCCGTTCCCTATGAAAAATCGTGAAAAATGACTATAAACTTGACTATATTCCAACATGGAGAAAAATTACCTCCCTAGGAAAATTTCAAGGATAATGGTTCCACTCCCTGTTTCTGGGTCTTCTCATGGTTCTTCCTGTAATAAAATATTCATGCCTCGATCTACATGTGTGCTCCTTCTCTACCCTCACATAAGTGCACTGTGCAAATGATGGGTTTAAGTAATATAAGTCAAGCGGAGTATTCCAAGTAACCCATTGGTCAAATGGTTGGAGATCCATTGTTTGGGGCAGGGGGTCGGGTGGCCAAACCCCACCCTCTCCTTTTAAAGTCAGAATCCATTTTTTTAAAACCAACCATAAACCTTTTATAAACCCACAATATATTTTTTAATCTAAGTGTGGGGGCTGGGCCCACATTGGGCGGCCCGCCTCGCCACTTCCATTGGCTCCATCATATTAATGGAGGCATGTAGGTTGGGCGGTGGGTTAACAACCCCTGCCTACCCGTATTAAATATGGTGTGGCCATGGTTTTTGGGTTGGGGTGGCGGAGTTGAGAGCCCTGCCCCACTCGTATTTCTATATATATATAACTAGTGGGTTGTCATGGGTCTGGCAGGGGTCACGACCCGTCAGATCTTAATATATTATTTTAATGTTGGTGGTTGTCGTGGGTCTGGTGGGGGTCACATGCTATCATAATTTTAATAATTTAATTTTTTCTATGGTTTGGTTGGAGGGCGGGGTTCATGGCCCGCCAGTCCAATTTTTTTTATATTTTTTTTCGTTTTACATTAACAAACAACATTTTTTTTAAATAACCCAAAATAGGCCGAAGGAGAGAAATTAATAGGGCCACAAATTTTCCTGGAATTTGGGCTGAGCTTGTTGGAATCCGGTGGCTGCGAAAGGTCAAATTTATGTCTTCCTTAAGGCAGCCTAGTCACCAAGTCAACCCAGAACTTTGACTGCTCCTAACTTTTGCATATGAGCTCAGTTTGAAAAATTGTTCATGCCACTGTGATCATGATGATGAGATATTCAACCTGAACCACATTCGAGAGCAATCCAAACACTTTGATTTTTGAGCTTCCATAAGCCCTCTTTATCCTGTGTGTGTCTATGGAGCCACCTAGATTAATCCTCCCCATTAAGGATCTTTTGGTCCTAAAAAATAAACAACAATAATCTGCAACTGTTGGGTACTATGTCTCAGACCACAAGTGTCTTGAAAATGTCACCATTCCATCTCCTTCGCCTTTGTTCTTTGGAGCCTTAAGCGATGAACCAACACATGCATCATCTACAAACCTGTAGTACAACATCCTGCAAATACATATTCAAATTGACCAACTATGACCCAAACATTCCCATAATTTCCATGATTTTATAACATGTACTTGGTGGTCAAGCTTACATCAAAATGGGAATCAATATCCAAGTAACATTACAAGACCACCAACATCATCGTTACACTTCGAAGTGATGGCAAAGACCTCATCGCTTTTACATGAAACAAATGCATCACACGACTCATAAAACAAGGCCAGGATATCATTGTTTCTTAAACAAGTGATGGAAAAACACATCATCACTTTTACAGATAAAAATGCAACATATGATTTACAAACATGACCATGAAAAGCTAACATATCTAGAAAAACCCCTTTTTAGCAAATTGAATCGGTCATTCCTCTATGGGGATTTCGCTTGTCGATCAACTCTTTCGACTAGTTTTTGCATGGATGTTTTGCATTTGGGCCACTGCTCTAGATGGAGTCTCCAACATGCGGCTCTTTGATGACCACTTCGATCGCAATGGGTGCAAAAGGTTTTTTTCCTCCAAACCTTCTTAACCGATTTATTCCCCTGCTGTGGAGAAGGCTTTCCATGCCTCATCCTCCTTGGTGTTTCCATCCTTTTCAAACACTTAGAAAATACATGGTTATGTAAGCCACAAAAATGACACGTTTTTCGATGCCATGATTTATGACCGTGGTTATCGACATTCTTATAATCAAAATTCACTCTGGAATAATAAGACTTATTATACCTTCTCTATTGATCTCTAGTGCAACCATGGTGATGACAGCTCGCCTTAGCTCTTTCACTGCAACATGCACTACCATGGAATGATGGTGAAGTGTTCCCATCAATCCTCTTCTCTGGTGAGTTCAAAAATGTTTGTTTTCCTTTGATGTCCTTAGAACATCCTTCTTTAGTGTACCCCAAACCTGCATAACGATGTATCTGCACAACCTCCAATGGTTGGGTTATGCCTTGGCCATGAATGCCAAGTCCTCCTCCTTTTTACCCATCTTGGTGAGGAGCCTCATGTCGGTTCCTGTAATGTGTATCTCCACACTTCCAACAGAAATAATATCATGTGAAGATGAAATTGAAGAGAAACCAACATTGTTTACCTCAGCTATCGATTTTGACATGGGTGAAGAAGGCTTCTCTAAGCCTTCACTACGCTTCACTTCCTCCAAGGCCTCTATCACGACTTGTAGTTGAATATACAATCAATGCTTCTCCTCCTTCTCTTCCTGTAAGAGTGACTTCAATGCATCATGATATACTTGAATACTTTCATTATTTTGCTTCAATTCTTCCCATGCCTCTATCATGGCTTGCAACTGGAGATGCAATTGATGTTTTTCCTCCTTCTCTTCCTCTAGGAGTGTCTTTAATTTGACGTTCTCTACTGGTTCTTTTCATAAGCCTCATACAACATGTCCTCTTTCTCGGACACCCTGAGCATGGTCTCGTACATGTCCTTGACATCCTCCATTGCTCAACTCAGTGAACGTTCAATAGTTCACACCTGCAATCCAATCAGCAAGAAGACCTGCTCTGATACCACTTGATCTGGGTAAATTCCTCATACCCTTCATCAAGAACTTTTACTTCAGCTGATGTGTTATAATTTTATTAATTTAAGCGTTTAATGAAAATAAATGAACACATGCATGTTGTAAATAATATGAGCATAAAAGCATGAGAAACATAAGACATTGATAACGCAGTTCGTCCAGGAGGGACTACATCTCCGGGCCTCAGTGTCAAGATGGTGTAGGCCACTTCATTAAGTGTTGCAAGGAGTGAAGATGTACATGGATATTATTTTCTCTATTGTACAAGGAAAATTCCCTCACGCAATAGTGGCTAGACCTCTCTATGATATGTTCTGTTATGGAACTCTCATTCACAAAAAGGACTCCTATCAGTATGACAATAACTCACACATAATAACTATGAGTATCCCGCCAACATGGAAAACAAAGGGATCTAAAACAACATACATGTGACAATGAGTATCCCACCAACATGGCATCAAAGGGATCTCAAACATAATACAAATTCATGATAGAAAGTACATCTCACATCAAGAAAAAAACAAGATCCCACATCAAACATCAACAAGGATTTGTACAACACAATGCATCTCAGAGACAAAAAAGTACATGAAATCAACACATCATATGCTCACGTTGAAGATGACTGAAGAATGAGCTCGTATGCTACTGGATCTGAAATCACCAACACAATTGTGGCATCAAAAGGTGTGAAATCAACTGCTCATGCACTGAACGCTCACACATGCAACTTCACTTCAAAAAGTGATCGAAAAATATAAAGCTCAGATGGAAAAAATGAATATGCCATCATATTCGTGACATTGAATAGTGAAAAATCGACTGTCAAATTTCTGAATTCTAACAAAGTGAAAGTTTGGGGCAAAAAGTGATCTTTTAGATTCCCCCTAGATTCCTCAAAGATGCTACTCCATGGGTGGACTGGAAATCCGCAACTCAAAAGGTGAATCTGACCTTGCCATTGTGTTCCCTACGAAAAACCATGAAAATGATTGTATACTTGACTATATTCTGACATGGAGAAAAATTACCTCCGCAGGAAAATTTCAAGGATCATGGTTACGCTGCCTATTTCTGGGCCTGCTCATGGTTCCACCTGCAATAAAAAAATCATGCCTCGATCCACGTGCATGCTCTTGGTTTGCCCTCGCCTAGGTGCACTGTGCAAATAATGGGTTTAAGTAATATAAGTTGGGTGAAATATTCCATGTTGGGAAAAATACTGAGAGGGGGGGGGGGGGTGAATCAGTATTTAGGGCATACTCAACACTTTATACTTTTTCTTCCTTTAAAACCCATACACTACTTTCCTGAAACCAACTCATGTATACACGCGGATATCCTTTATAAAACTCGCATATATACAGAGATCTTATTATGTATTTAATTCTTTACTTAGATCTATGCATCATTTATTCATTAGATGTTTAGTTAACAGTAAGCATGTGCAGTAATAACAGAATAAACCATCACACATAAACAACACACATGAGCACCAGGATTTAAGGTGGAAACCCAAGTCAGGATAAAACCACCGCTGTCGTCGTCTCAGTCTTCAATATTTTATTATAAAGAAAACATCGTACAACCATGTACTGGCGCAGACTCATACCAGCACACAGGCACCCCCCTGCAGAAGGCTACAACCTTCTCTCATTTACCAGCCTCTCCAGGAAGGGAGCTACAACCCCCTGCTCTCGTTTACCAGCCTCTCCTGGAAGGGAGCTACGACCCCCTGCTCTCGTTTACCAGCCTCTCCTGGAAGGGAGCTGCACCCCACACTCGTTTACCGGCTACCCTTTGGAAGGGAGCTACAACCCCCTCAACGAAGGCTTCGACCCTCGGCACCACCATGGACCACGTTTCATCAATTTTCATCTGGATCCATGACTTCTATACAATACAATAAGTGAGCCCTTTTCATCACATGTTGATAGGACCCACTCCACACATTTAAGCTCAACATTCATCAAACTGAAACTTATAACCCCATCAATTCATTTATTGAATCATCAACCAATCAACCAATGACTTGATCTTCAATTAATGTAATCAGCAGCATATTCATAATTCAAACAACCCAGTTCTGTATGAATACATTATTGACAAATAGCAGTAAAACAGAAAAACAGATCAGACATTTCATTCCACTTACTTCAGCAAACCCTAGATTCCATACGCGCGTTTACTTCACCGAACCTCCGTATGTACGCACTTTCATGCAGACAAAACCGCGTATACTTCTATGCATTCTTCAGAAAACCATATCTACCCATACGCGCTTTTCCTTAAGCAGACCCGCGTATACACCCGCTTTTACTGAAGCGAACCTTCGTATACATCTGTAACTTTTCAGGACTGTGCAGCTCTTCAGATCAGATAAACAACTCAGATTTCATCCTTTACTTCAGAAATTATTTCGCCTCATCTCAGATCTAAACATTCCATAAAGAGATCTAGAAAATACATATACATTTCAGATCTAGAGAACCCTCTTCATCATTTTCTTCATAGGTGCATCATAGATTCAGATCTATCAATCAAGAACAGAGTTCATCCATGCAGATATTCCTTAGAGATATTTATTCATTCACAACCCTTACTCATGCACACTCTTGCACCATGATCTTCTTCTCCTTATATATATTTAGCCTTTGTCAATACCGTGAGTCAAAACCACTCAACTACTAATGGTATTCCTAGATGGGATCAAATAGATATTCCAACGCTCAATACAATGTTTCAATACCATGGTAACACCCCTTGGTATTCTAAATTTGGAGTGCAAAAGGGCATACGCGACTTGGCACGTACGTTTCCACGTGCATACGGTACTTCACCTTAACAAACCCGCGTATGATTTGTAGCATAACTTATTTATCATTATTCTGGCACTTTCTGAATTCCTTTCTTCTGCTACTTCTGAACTAATTTTTCTGCGTGCATACGCTACTTCACCTTAACAAACCCGCGTATGCTTTGTAACATAACTTATTTATCATTATTCTGGTACTTTCTGAATTCCTTTCTTCTGCTACTTCTGAACTGATCTGTAGATACATCAGATTTACATTATTAAAAACTCGTCAAGTTAGTTTCCATCAAGAACAACTTCATTAATCAGGTTCCATCAAAGTCAACACATTGTATCACATTTCCAACAATCTCCCCTTTAACTCATCAAGTATGTTGTCATCAACTTTATCAAGTAGGTTGCCATCAAGGACAACACTCTGCATCATATTGACAACAATCTTATTTCATCAAGTAGGTTACGATCAACTTCATCAAGTAGGTTGCCATCAAGGACAGCATATGCCAACAATCTCCCCCTTTGGACTTGATGGCAACCATGATGGTGTTTGATCATCACAACAGATAGATACATTGAATATAACCATTATGAAAACACCATGATGCTCTCCCCTTATTCAAACACCATGTTACTCTCCCCCTTTGACATCAAGGGCAAAGGGCGGATGAAAACCAAAACAAGGTTTTTCTCCTCATGTAGAAAGAAGAGCTCTGTAGATCTGATGTGCATTGAAGTTACCATGCTCCCCCTGAGTTCATGCTGAATCTTCAAACATATTTTTTTTTTAATGAAGTTCATGACTCTATGACCTTTCCTATCACCAAGGACTCATACTTACTCAATGATCCAACCAAGTGGATTTACATATGTTACTCAAGTACCCAACCAAGTGGGTTTACACGTTTTGACTCAACTACCCAACCAAGTGGGTTTACAAATTTGACTCAAGTACCCAACCAAGTGAGTTTACACATTTTAACAAGTCCTTACATGACTAAATGTTACAATTTTACATCATAGGTCTCAACATGACCTTTTCATAAAATTACAAATATGACCTTTTACAAAAAATACCAAAAGGACCTCAAGAAAGAGATCATATTTCAGAATCATCATAATGCCAACAATGCATTACTTTCAGTAGAGCTAATGCTCCCCTTGAAAATGTGCATCCATATGACCAAAACTCCTCCTTAGCTTTGTGAAACCTGAACACTTTCAACAACCAATCATCAAGGCATCTTCACCCAATATCAGAGAATGAAACAGAATTATGAGAACTGGAACATCACCAGAAATACCAAACAATACTCCAGCTGTGCTGAAAAATGCTGACCCAGAAAAATTTTGTCAGCAAATACCCATACGCAGTTTTCTGTGTATGAACTCATGTATATACGCGACTGTCCTTCAAGAAATCCGTGTATCCCATTTAATCTTCTGAAATTAAGTAGATCTGATCTTCTGCATGGCAGAGACTACTCCCAACTTCCATCTGAGATATTCGAATTCTTCCCTGGGATATATGAGAGAAGAAAGATAGAACAATGTAGCTATGTTTTCAAGTGTCATCCAACATTTGTAGCATAAGTGCATCAGTAACCAAGCCTTCAGACTCTTTGCAGCATCAACGTATTCTTCCCAAGAGGAATTATCAGACAAGAACAAATTCTTCAATAGACAATATGTGTCAAGCAATCATCCATGTGATCTGTTATCACCAAGATCTTCAAACTTTATCATGATGTAACATTATGTCAATAGTCATCAGCAACAAACTCTGCATGATCTTTCCTTATCTCTGCATCATAAAACTTTCATCTCATCCATGTGTGAAAACAAAAGATATTCTTCAGGCAAAAAAAAAACAATCAGGGCTCATCCATAATCTCATCATAAGAAACCATGTATCATGTCATCATCATTTTGAGAAAGAACTAAGGAATAATCAGATACAATGCCAATAATGCAATCATTAGATGTTAGACTGATGCTCCCCCTGAACCTGTGTTCCTGATCTTTAGCTATCTTACTGTTTTCCTTATCAGAAAATAATACGCGACTGTCTCCAGCAGAACTCGCGTGTATATGCAGCTTTAGTTCACTAAACCCGCATATGGAAAGTGAAACACTGAAAATTTCCACAACTTCATCTCCCCCTGAATTTGTACCACCTGTACCTGTCTTCTTCACATCAGATGCACCGTCAGAAATAAACATAACCAGAATTACCAAACCAGCCATGGGAATCATCATACATTGCTCCCCCTATGATGATACATTACTAATCTCTATAATTTATCTCACATCATCCTTGCAGTCATTATGAGAAGTAAGCTTTAGAAGAGGATGACTGCAGTAGGGTCAATATTCCCTACGTTTCTGACCGGTCCTCCTTCTTTTTCCAGCTTTGCTTGAAACTTCTTATTGTGTGCTGGAACTTATCCAATTTCTCAAATTTGTTCATCCTGCACTCCTTTTCCACATGTCCATACTTGTTACAATCATAACATCTTACATGACCAGAAAAATAAGCATAGGGATCATAATGTTTTTTTCTATTCTTTCTTCTATTGCAACTAGCTGCTTTATGACCATACTTGCTGCATGAAAAACAATATCCCTTAAAGAAACCAGAGTACCTTTCTGTATAGAATCTGTTTGTTTGTGACTGAAATGATATGCTTCTGCAATTGACTGCAACATGCCCATAATTGTGAAATTTAAAGCATTCAACATTATTGAACAAAGGAGGGAATGATTGCTTTTGAGAGTTCATGATTGTCGGTTGATCTTTTGTTTCTTTCAATATTTCAGGTTTTGCATTATCCTTTGAATCTTTAGCACTTCCTTGTGAACTAGATTCTCCTTTAACAGTTTCATGAAAACAAAGACCAAATTTAATAGAAGGAGACCTTTGACTACTAATAATATTATCCAGAATCTTAGTACTATCTTGAAACCTAAAGAGTTTATCCTTTTCTTCTAATTTACCTCTTAGAATGTTTACCTCAACCTCCAATTTTTGGCATTGCTTCTTCATACTTTCTTCGACCCTTCTTCCTTCTTCTACTTGATCATTCAGTTTTAAAATCTCTTCTTTCAACCCATTTTCTTTTTCTTCAAAAATTTGTAGAAGTTCTTCATTCTTCTTATTTGATGCTTCAAGATCTGCTTTTAGAGAGATGATTTCTGCTTCAAGTTCTTCATTCTTCTTATTTGATTTTTCCGGATCTTCAGTTAGATCGATGATTTCTGCTTCAAGTCTTTTATTTCGATTGGTTGCATAATTGTACAACCTTTGATACTTGTCTATCTGTCCATTTAGTATTTCTATCTATCCTTTCATTTGAGAGATCATCTCATTGTAGATAACTTCTCTCTCTTTAAATGATCTTTTTGGATCTTCAACTTTAATCTTGAGAGCTTCTTCTAGATCCATAACATTACTTTCACTATTTTCACCATTGCATGCATAAGAAAGTGAATCACAAGAACTACATTCAATACATGTTTTATCTTCTTCATTTTCCGATGCACATGTTTTCTGAGATATCTCCTTTTGAGTAGCCTTCTTCTTTTGCTTCCTTGCCATGAGTACTAGCAGATCTTGGTGAGGATCTTCTTCATCCTCATTTGACATTTCATCATTATCTTCATTTGTATAATAGCTCTTTCCCTTTTCAAATTGTTTCCCTTTATCATGATTTTCTTCATAAGGACATTTAGCAACATAATGACCAACTCTTCCACAATTAAAACACTTGAAGGGAAGCTTACCTTTGAATATTCCAGTACCTAGTTGGAGTCTTCTCACAAAATTCGCTTCTTCTTCTTCTGATATGTAACTTGATTCTTTGACAACTTCCTTTTCTTTTCCTTTTGCACATGCCTTAAAGGAAACTTCTCTGATTTGAGAGGGACCTTATTTTCTCATTTCAAAAGCAGTTAGAATACCATGTAGTTGAACAACAATAAGAGTTTGCAGATCTTGCCTTTCTTCAATAGCAGATACTTTTGACTCAAATTTTGAAGTCAAAGATCTTAAGACTTTTTAAACCAGAGTAGTATCAATTATGGTTTCACCCAAAATTCTCATACAATTTACAATATCATCTAGACGTAAAAAGAAACTGGCAATACTCTCATCACTATGCATCCTGAAATTTTCATATTCAATTCTGAGAGTTTGGAGTTTGGCACTTTTTACCTTTGTATCTCCTTCATAGCTTAGAATGATTTTGTCCCATATTTCTTTTGCTGAATTTAGCTGCATCACTTTAACAAATTCTGATTCAGACAGGCTTCCTAATAAAACATTGACTTCTTTGGCATTGATTTCATATTTCTTCCTTTCTGCTGCATCAGTAGGAATAGTTGCCGGATACCGATAACCTTCTTCCACGATTGCCCATACTTCTGCACCAAGACTTTACAAATATGTTTTTGTTCGTATCTTCCAGAATAATAGACTACTTCCGTTGAATAAAGGTGGCCTTAGAGAAAGTACTCCTTCCTGACTTGCCATTGTGACGGATCTCCTTCAAGCGATCAAGCTTCAGCAAAAGGACCTGCTATGATACCAATTGTTGCGAAAAATACTAAGAGGGGGGGGTGAATCAGTATTTAGGGCATACTCAACACTTTATACTTTTTCTTCCTTTAAAACCCATACGCTAATTTCCTGAAACCAACTCGTGTATACATGCGGATATCCTTTATAAAACTCGCGTATATACAGAGATCTTATTATGAATTTAATTCTTTACTTAGATCTATGCATCATTTATTCATCCGATGTTCAGTTAGCACTAAGCATGTGCAGTAATAACAGAATAAACCATCACACATAAACAACACACATGAACACCAGGATTTAAGGTGGAAACCCAAGTAGGGAGAAAACCACCGCTGCCATCGTCTCAGTCTTCAATATTTTATTATAAAGAAAACATCGTACAACCATGTACTGGCGCAGACTCATACCAGCACGCAGGCACCCACCTGCAGAAGGCTACAACCTTCTCTCGTTTACCAGCCTCTCATGGAAGGGAGCTACAACCCCCTACTCTCATTTACCAGCCTCTCCTGGAAGGGAGCTACGATCCCCTGCTCTTGTTTACCAGCCTCTCCTGGAAGGGAGCTACTACCCCCTGCACTCGTTTACCAGCTACCACTGGAAGGGAGCTACAACCCCCTCACTGAAGGCTTCGACCCTCAGCACCACCATGGACCACATTTCATCAATTTTCATACTAGATCCAACAGCTTCCATACAACACAACTTGTAGGCCACTTTTCATCACATTTTCAGACTGGAACCACTCCACACATTTAAGCTCAACATTCATCAAACTGAAACTTATAACCCCATCAATTCACTTATTGAATCATCAACCAATCAAACAACGACTTGATCTTCAATTAATATAATCAGCAGCATATTCATCATTCAAACAACCCAGTTCTGTATGAATACATTATTGACAGATAACAGTAAAACATCAAAACAGATCAGACATTTCATTCCACTTACTTCAGTAAACCCTAGATTCCATACGCGCTTTTACTTCACCGAACCTGCGTATGTACGTGCTTTCATGCAGACCAAACCGCGTATACTTCTGTGCATTCTTCAGAAAACCCTATCTGCCCATACACACTTTTCCTTAAGCAGACCCGCGTATACACGTGCTTTTACTGAAGTGAACCTGCGTATACATCTGTAACTTTTCAGGACTGTGCAGCTCTTCAGATCAGATAAACAACTCAGATTTCATCCTTTACTTCAGAAATTATTTCGCCTCATCTCAGATCTAAACATTCCATAA
Organism: Pinus albicaulis; assembly: GCA_034641835.2. NCBI lineage: Eukaryota > Viridiplantae > Streptophyta > Pinopsida > Pinales > Pinaceae > Pinus > Pinus albicaulis. The sequence continues at coordinate 59,595,889 of CM076576.1, forward strand.
ACAGATCTAGAAAATACATATACATTTAAGATCTAGAGAACCCTCTTCATCATTTTCTTCATAGGTGCATCATAGATTCAGATCTATCAATCAAGAATAGATTTCATCCATGCAGATATTCCTTAGAGAGATTTATTCATTCACAACCCTTACTCATGCACACTCTTGCACCATGATCTTCTTCTCCTTATATAGATTTAGCCTTTGTCAATACCATGAGTCAAAACCACTCAACTGCTAATGGTATTCCTGGATGGGATCAAATAGATATTCCAGCGCTCAATACAATGGGTCAATACCATGGTAACACCCCTTGGTATTCTAAATTTTGAGCTCAAAAGGGCATAAGCGACTTGGCACGTAATTTTCTGCGTGCATACGCTACTTCACCTTAACAAACCCACGTATGGTTTGTACCATAACTTATTTATCATTATTCTGGCGCTTTCTGAATTCCTTTCTTCTGCTACTTATGAACTGATTTTTCTGCGTGCATACGCTACTTCACCTTAACAAACCCGCGTATGCGTTGTAGCATAACTTATTTATCATTATTCTAGCACTTTCTGAATTCCTTTCTTCTGCTACTTCTGAACTGATCTGTAGATACATCAGATTTACATTATTAACAACTCATCAAGTCAGTTTCCATCAAGAACAACTTCATTAAGCAGGTTCCATCAAAGTCAACACATTGTATCACATTGCCAACAATCTCCCCTTTAACTCATCAAGTAGGTTGTCATCAACTTTATCAAGTAGGTTGCCATCAAGGACAACACTCTGCATCATATTGCCAACAATCTTATTTCATCAAGTAGGTTTCCATCAACTTCATCAAGTAGGTTTCCATCAAGGACAACATATGCCAACATTCCAAGTAGCCTATTGGCCGAATGGTTGGAGATCCATTGTTTGGGGTAGGGGGTCGGGTGGTCAAAACCTACCCCCTCCTATTAAAGTTAGAATCTGTTTTTTTTAAACCAACCACAACCCTTTTATAAAACCGCAACATATTTTTTAATCTACGTGTGGGGGGTTGGGGCCGCATTGGGTGGCCCGCCCCGCCACTTCCGTTGGATCCATCATATTAATGGAGGCATGTGGGTTGGGCGGTGGGTTAACAACCCCCGTCTAACCGTATTCAATATGATGTGGCCATGGTTTTTGGGTTGGGATGGAAGAGTTGACAACCCTGCCCCACCTGTATTTCTCTATATATATAATAACCGGTGGGTTGTCGTGGGTCCGGCGGGGGTCACGGCCCGTCAAATATTAACATATTATTTTAATGTTGGTGGTAGTTGTGGGTCCAGCGGGAATCACATCCTGTCAGAATTTTAATAATTTAATTTGTTCTATGGGTTTGGTTGGGGGGCAGGGGTCATCGCCCACCCCTCCAATTTTTTTTATACATATTTTCGTTTGATATTAAGAAACCATAGTTTTTTTAAATAACCAAAAAATAGGCCGAAGGAGGAAAATTTATAGGGCCACAAATTTTCCCAGAATCTGGCCTAAGCTTGTTGGAATCCAGTGGCTAGGAAAGGTTGAATTTGCACCTTCCTTAAGACTGCCCAGTCACCCAGTCAACTCGGAACTTTTATTGCTCCTAACTTTCCTATATGAGCTCTGTTTAACGAACCATTTGCACTGTTGTGATCAGGACTACAAAATCTTCAATCTGAACCTGGTTTAAGAGCAATCCAAACACTTTGATTTTTGAGTTTCCATAAGCCCTCTTTGTCCTGTGTGTGTCTTTGGAGCCACTTGGATCGCTTAGATATATAATTTTTGATTTTACAAGTAATTTAATAGGAATTATGCATTGTGGCAGATCTATGTCTGGAAATACAAGAAGGAGAAAATCATGGAGTGAATTTTGGTGGGTGCATGACAACAACAATTACATGTTTTTACTGTGTGTTACTTCCCCTACCTTTAATTTTTTTTAGCATGGTATCAGAAGGGGTTTGAAAACTTAGTGAAAGGTAGTGTTTTTATTGAGGAGTTAAAATTGTTTTTGAGGAGCATAATTACCAGCAAGGAGAAAATTTATACACAATAAGAAAGTTTGCTTACATAGTGAAAATCGCAGCAACAAGTACAAGCTTGAATAATCCAAAAATACCAAAGTTTAATGGCAAGAATTACAATTATGGGTTGTAACAATGAAGGATCTGTTTTCTTCTCAAGAGATTTGGGAATTGGTGGAGAATGGTTTCCAAGAACCAGCAGATGTAGAGCATACAATTCTTTGACACAAGCATAAATATATTTGTTGAGGGATAAAAAGAAGAAGCACTCCAAATCCCTCTTCTATATTTTTCAAGTAGTCCATGAGAGTATTTTCCCAAGGGTTGTAGCAGCAACGAAATCCAGGAAAGCATGGGATACCCTCCAGACATCCTACAAAGGCATGGAAAAGGTGAAGACAATAAAACTACAAATGCTGAGAAGAGATTTTGAGACAATATGTATGAAAGAGTCTGAGAATGTAGACTCATCTTTTACACATGTAATTAGGTTGGTTACCCAAATTAGGTCTCATGGTGAGACACTTGAGGAAAGGAGAATAGTTGAGAAAGTTTTGACAAGTCTGCGAATGAGGTTTGATGCCATAGTTATGGCCATAGAAGAGACACAATATCTCTCACGATTTTCAGTGGATGAGCTTCATGCATCACTGGTTTCTCATGAACACAGATTTCACATGGGGAACAAACTCATCATTGTAGCATGCATTCAAGACACAAGTTTCCTTCGGTCAAGGTAAAGGTCTAGGAACAACAAATTATAGAGGAAGATGACGAAGTCCACGTAGAGGTGGAAGAAGCAGCCCTTCAAGCTCAAGTGGAAGGGGCAGCAAGCAAAATCCAAGTCAAGGCCCAATCTAAAATCAATCACAAGGTTAGAGGTATGGTAAATCTTAAGTTTAATGTCATTATTGTAAGAAGTATGGTCATTATGAAAATGAATGTAGAAAGAAAAAATATGACATAAGTAACAGACCAAGTGCAAATTTCATAAAGGAAAATCATAACCATGATAACATGTTTTTAGCTTGTAATGTAGCACAAGAAAAACAAGGAGATGTATGGTTTCTAGATTCAGGGTGTAGCAACCACATGACAGGGAAAATTTAAATGTTTTCCAATTTATATGATAGTGTAAAATCTGAAGTGACGTTAAGGACTGATAGCAAAGTCTCTGTAATGGGAAAATGAAAAGTAGACATTCTAAAAAATAAAGGAGATAAGAAGTATATTTAATATGTTTATTTTGTTACTGGTTTGAAACATAACCTCATAAGCATTAGACAACTCATGCAAAAGGGCTATAATGTATTTTTAAAGAATGATGTGTGAAAAATCTTGGATAAGCCTCCAAGTATACAACTGATTGCAAAAGTTCATATTAAAAATAATAGAATGTTTCCTCTCAAGCTAAGATCAGATTTGAAGGAATAAGGTGCTAAAGCACAACTATCAATGAATTCACAAAGGGAGGAAAGAAATCTAGCAACTGCCACACAAGAAAACTTTCTATGAGAGGAAGCATGGGATGGAATTTTAGAGAAGACAATCAATGTGAAGACATGTATGTCACACGAAGACAAAGAGGAATTTACCAAAACAAGTAATTCCTCCAATTCCTACACGATGAATCCTCCTCCACCTACACAAGCTCAAAAAAATAGTCAACACATTACACCGCAAAAAAATAATAGGACAATGTTGCACAACCAAGAAGGTGTTTCTCCAAACACACCACATAGATCCTTAACTCCATCTACTTCAAGCACAACACCAAGTGACATGTCAAGACCATATTCAGCAAGCATAAGAAGACCAAAATACAGAAATTTAAATGAAATTTATGAGAAAGATGATGTTGATAGCAACGCTGGTCTGAATTCTTTATTTGCATTATTTTTTCATGTAGAGGACCCAATACATTTTTAGGATGCAATAAAAGAAGAGAAATGGTTTGTGGAAATGAATGAAGAAATAGGAGCAATAGAAAATAATGACACATGGGATTTAGTGGATCTTCTGCAGGGAAAATAAGTCATTGGAGTGAAGTGGGTCTATAAGACCAAGAGAAACATTGAAGGCAAGATTGAAAGGCATAAAACATGGCTAGTTGTCAAAGGATACAAGTAGAATCATGGAAGATTCTATGCAAAAAAATTTGTGCTAGTCGCAAGAATGGAGACAAGGCATACAATGTTGTTGATTATTGTGCAACAGAAATGGAAAGTCTATCAAATGGATGTAAAGTCAGCGTTCTTAAATGGAGTGCTGAAAGAGGAAGTGTATGTTATGCAACCTACTGGTTATGAGGTAGAAGGCTAAGGAGACAAGGTATGTAGGTTTCGGAAAGCTCTATATGGGCTTAAGCAAGCACCACGTGCATTGTATAGTAGGATAGATGCTTACTTGATGGAAAATGGGTTCGACAAATGTGATCGTGAACCTACTCCTTACATCAAAGAAAATGATGGTAAGATTCTTATTTTTGTTTTTCATGTAGATTATTTTGTTTTTACAGGGAGTGATGATTTCCTCATCATTTATTTCAAACAATTCATGAAGAGTGTGTTTTAAATGGCTGACTTGGGGTTGCTACGATATTTTTTGGACATAGAAGTGAAGAAAATAGAGAATGGTATTTTTATCTCTCAAGAAAAGTATGTTGCAGACATTTTAGAGAGGTGTAATATGCATAACAACAAGCCATCATCACCTCCAACTATCATGGGGTTGAAGTTGAGCAAGGAAGACTGCAACATCAATGTCAATCTAACATTATACAAAAGAGTCGTGGGAAGCCTAATGTATTTGATCACAACTAGGAATGATATAATGTATGCAGTGAGTTTGGTGTCAAGGTTCATGGAGACACCCAAAGAGACACATTGGAAAACAACGAAAATAATTTTAAAGTATGTCAATGGGACAAAGAAGTATGGCATTTTGTACTCCGAATAGATGATTTTAGGATGGTTGGTTACACTGATAGTGATTGGGCAAGAAGTGTTGATGATAGAAAGAGCACATCGGGATATGTTTTTCATTTGGGTTCAGGAGCCATTTCATGGGTTTCGAAGAAGAAACTGATAGTATCATTGTCAACAACAAAATATGAGTATGTCGCCACAACAACAACAACGTGTCAATTAGTTTGGATGATAAGGATGTTGCGAGATTTATGTCATCAACAAGATGGAGCAACCACTATTTTTGTGACAATAGGTCATCAATAACACTATCAAAGAATTATGTGTTTCACAAGGGGACAAAGCAGATTGATGTTAAGTATCATTTCATAATAGAATTAGTTAGCAATGGTGAGATTGTGTTGGAGCATTACTAGTGAGAAGAACAATTTGCAGACATCTTCACAAAGCCATTGGAATCTGAAAATTTTGTTTATCTCAGAGATTGTTTGGGAATGGTCAATGGTGGCAGTTGCAATTAAGGGGAGTGTTGGAAAATTAATCACAACCACCGCGTTTAATTTTCTCACAACAATCATACCACAGTAAATGTTTTGTAGGTTGCAGATTTAGTTTGCAGAGAATGACAAGTTATGAGCATAGTACATAACCCATTCCACAATAGAATAAATTAATATAAAGTCAAATAGAAATTTAATGCATAGTTAGTAAAAGTGTATGGGAAAACATAACCCATTCCACAATAGATTAAATTAATATAAATTCAAATAGAAATTTAATGCATAGTTAATAAAAGTGTATGGGAAAACATTTAATCTGCAACTATTGTTTACTCCACGCAGACCCTGTAAAGTTTTCCCATCCTGTGTATTAAATTTTGTCTATCATGAATTAAATGTCTTAGATATATATATTGATTTTACAAGTAAGTTAATAGGCATTGAGAAAAAATAGTGGACCCAATTTTGGTGGGCACGTGAAGAGTTAATGGTTTTTACTATTTGTTGCTCTGCAACCCCTGGTGAATGTAAATCTCAATAATACGTATTTTTTTATTGGTGGAGGAGCCAGAACCTCCATATGTGAATGTATTTTTGGTTTTATAGGTTTTTATTGTGTGTTACTCTGCAACCCCTGGTGAATGTAAATCTCAATAAGAAGACTTGTTTTAATGGTGGAGGAGTCGCAACCTCCATATGTGAATGTATTTCATGTTTTTGAATCATTATATAAAATATTCTTAGTTGTAATTTGGTTGTGAAAATTTTAGGTATACTTATTACCCAACAACTCTGTTTTATTTGCTCCACTATAGTTTCCATTTAATCTCCACCACTTTGTATTGAAAGGAAGACCTTAATGGTTTGGATTAAGTGAGTTCAAAAACTCTATGTAAACTTCCTTAACTGTGTTGTGTTGATTAAATTCATTTCGACAACTCTGTATGAACTCTGTCTTAAGGAAAAGACTTTCCCCTGCTTTTAAAATTTTTCACATTTTGTAGAATTCTGAAATCGAGGAAGGCAATTGGAAAATTCAATACAAATTGCAACTTAAAAGTACCCAATATATGAAGTTGTGTTCAGGAAAAAAATTATGGACATAAGTAGGAATATTTGAGAGGGTTGGATACAAGAGCAGTTAAGAGAGTTGTTGCAGGTGACGTTCCGAGTTGTTAGGGAAGCAGTTTAATTTTTATGACCTCATTTGTTCGTATAAATAGGATGTTTGATTCTCTTATTATGCGCCAGTTAATCGTATAATGAGTGATTCATTTGTTTCAAACCACACGAATCAGATTCATAAAAGAAACTTAAAATTCAACCTGGAGGAATCAGATTCATAAAAGAAAATTAACAGCATTTAGAATCACACATATTTGTCCATTAGCTTCTTAAAATATCATTTTAAGATTTTGAAGAATAATGTCATTATACTACTTTATCAGAGGCAGAGTAAGGTATGCAAGCCACCAGCTCTCTTTTTGATTCAGAGACCACTTGAGTATCAACTTGATGGTTCTTGAACTAAATTCCTTTGACTATGTGATTGGTGTAATTGGACCAGTATTTCTCACCACAATGGTATCATTGGAAATGAAAATTCAAATTCATAAAGTGCGACTTTAGAAATTGCTACTATGAATTTTATGGTTCATGAGTGTCGATGGAATATGCTTGTGGGCACTGGAGTTACACGATGTCTATTACAGTAATGCCTGAGAAAGTGGTAAGAAACTAAGCGCATTTCAACCCCTCATTTCATATTATATTAGATTTCATTCGATCAGCACCCAAATAGAACACCTGTCAATGTTGAAATGTTACTTTCAACAGTGGTTGTGCAGAGCCGCTTTCCATTTTTATTGTCCAATTTTTTCTCCTCCAGCCTCTTTCTAAATGCAGTGAATAGTCAGTTCAGTTTTGTCTTGATCGGTACAGTCCTCTACGTTTAAAAAAAAAGAGTCTTTTATTTTGTGTTTGGCGACAGACTCTGTATTTTCCAAAAGAGAGTAATTTTGTTTTTTAAATAACAGTGAGCATATATTTTACATGTACGCGGGAATTTTTTATAAACCCCGTGGTCCCCACAAGTACAGTGTATTGTTGATGATGGAGGTCCGATGCGTTCAACGCAATCGGAGTATCAAATATATATATACCACAGCTATTTTAAATCTCCCTCCACATAAGCTGAGGTCGGCAGGTCCACAGACCACGCGGCAATAACATATTGTATCGCAAGATGTTTCAATCGGGAATGCTCTATGTATTGGCCCAATGCACAATGTATGAACTGGACCCGATCCATTGTATAGGGCAGAGTATATTTGTCCATCACATCCGCTCTTTCAATCGACGATCGGAAATTTTGTTTGGGCCGATTGAAATGTGTTATGTGCGGACCCGATGGAGTTTATTTAGTGAAGTTTATTTCCCATCGCGTCCGGTTTATAATCAGCGATCAGAACTTTTAATTGGTAGCTATGTTTTGTTTAAGCCACGGACCCGATCATTGTTATACAACGGATTTGATAAATTCTTTTTGCATTACATTTTGTGCCTACGTCAGCAGGCCAAAATCGGACCTGGAAAGATTATATGGTGGATTTAAGTTTTCATCGCGCACACAAAAGTTTGTGTGACGTCACTTAATTTTGTGATGCGAAAATCTTCATTGTGTTTTGGTTCAATTTTATTTGAAGTCTGGTGGCGGAGATTTACAAAGGGTTATAATGTTTTTTGTTTAGTTATAACGTTTGTTATCGCACGATGAATGTTTTATTATATACATATGTTATTAATATATGTTATATAAAACATTTTTGCAAAGAAAAGTGTGGGCCCCGACAACAATTGTTTTAAACAGGATTTAGTTTAAGTTTTAAGGTTTTCATAGTTTGTATTGTTTTTATAATATGTGCGGCATATATAATGTAAAAGCCTGTGAGGCAAAGTAAGTGAATTGACAGTGTTACATTTTTTTTTACACATCACAACAGTGAGTATTTTTCAACAGAGAAAGAGTGTTTGTTTTTAACATGGCGGTGTTGTTTGTGAGAGACAGAGAGTTGTTTTGGGCAATGCGTTTTGTAGCATTCATATTTTGTAATACCTCTCAGTGAGGAAGCATTGTAACAATTTTTTTAAGTAATAGAAGTTTTTTTTACAGTGTTGAAACTCTGTCCCTGTGAGTGAAATTTTTATTTCTCTGTGTTAAAAGAGGAGAGTATTACTCTCTCCATTGTTGTTCTAGAATTTTTATAAATTCAAACATGGTATCGGAGCTAGTGCAGGCTCTTTGAAGGTCGAAGAAGCTGAAGGAAAGGAGTTCTTTGTTGCAGCATCTTCTCCACCAGTGTGAAGACTCAGCCAAGAAGAATCCAAGGTATTTATCTATACAGACTTATTGTATTACTGTTGCAGAACAGTCTGTTATTTTAACATACACTGTCAAGTGTTTTTGAAGCATAGTTAAGAGTAAAAGAATGGCTGGAGCCAGCACTAGCATGCGTATTGGAAATACCCAGCTCCCACAATTTAATGGGATAAATTATGACTACTGGTCAATAACCATGAGAGCTTTATTTTCTTCCCAAGATTTATGGGAACTTGTTGAGGATGGATTTTATGAGCCAACAGATGAAAATGAGCTTGATGATTTAACACAAGAAGAGAAGGAATTGCTGAAGAGAAAAAATAAGAAGGATTCAAGAGCCCTCTAATTTTTGTATCAAGCAATGCATGAGAGTGTGTTTCCTAGGATAGCAGTAGCTAAGAGATCCAAAGAAGCATGGAAAACTCTCAAGAAAGCCTATCAAGGCATGGAAAAAGTGAAGACAACAAAACTTCAGTTGCTGAGGAGAGACTTTGAGACTCTCTGTATGAAGGAGTCAGATAACATTGACTCATTCTTCACTCATGTGATTGGAATGGTCACACAGATAAGGTCTCATGGAGAGACTCTTGAAGAAAAGAGGATTGTGGAAAAACTCTTGAGGATTCTACCCTCAATATTCGATGTGATTTTCACCACCATAGAGGAGGCTGAGGATCTCACAAATTTTTCAGTGGATGAGCTACATGCATCACTGACAACCCATGAGCAGAGATTGAGTAGGAGTGAAAAGTCATCTCTGGAACATGCCTTTAAGACCTAGATGTATTTCGGAAGAGGAAGAGGGCAAGGTAGAGGAAACAAGAGATTAAGAGGAAAAATCCAAAACAGAGGTGGAAGGAACAGTCCAGAAAATGCTCAAGGAAGGAGCAACAATCCAAATTAGCATCAAGGGTAAGGCAATAGCCAGAAAAGTGGTCAGCAGAATGCTCAAGGAAAAAGGTATGATAAATCCAATGTCCAATGTCACTATTGTAAAAAATATGGACATTATGCTAATGAATGTAGAAATAAGCAGCATGATATGGGAAATAGAAAAAATGCAAATTTTACTAGAGAAAATATTAGCGAAGACAAATTATTTTTAGCTTGTAATATGGCTAAAGAAAAGAATGAAGAATTATGGTTTCTAGACTCCGGTTGTAGTAACCATATGACAGGAAACATAGCAATGTTTTCTATGTTAGATGAGAGTGTGAAGTCACAAGTCACACTAGGGACTGATAGTAAAGTTTCTGTTATGGAAAAGGGAGATGTAAATTTTTTAACAAGGAAAGGTGAAAAGAAATCCATAGCAGATGTATATTACGTTCCAAGAATGAATTGTAACCTCCTAAGTATTGGGCAGCTTGTTCAAAAGGGGTACAATGTATTTTTTTAGGATGATGTTTGTACCATCATGGATAAACCACCCAGCAAACAGTGTATTGCTGAAGTGAAGATGACAAGGAACAGGATGTTCCCTCTCAGAATGAGAACATATTTGAAAAATGAAGAAGAGATAGCAGCTGTGACAGAAGAGGCTTTCCAAAGCAAACCAAAAGATGAAAATTGGTTATGGCACTTGAGATTTGGACATCTCAACTTTGGAGGTCTTAACTTGTTGAATAGAAAAGGAATGGTAAGAGGTTTACCATTGATAGAGAAACCAGACAGCCTTTGTGAAGGTTGTATCCTGGGGCAACAACACAGAGAAAGTTTTCTTTCCAGGAAAAGCATAAGGGCAAAGGCACCCTTAGAGATTGTCCACTCAGATTTATGTGGACCGATGCAAACTCCATCACTTGCTTGCAACCACTATATGTTAACATTCATAGATGATTTTACAAGAAAAACTTGGGTTTACTTTTTGAAAAACAAAACTGAAGTGTTTGAAAGATTCTTCAATTTCAAAGCACTTGTTGAAAACCAAAGTGGGCTGCATATCAAATTCCTAAGGACCGAGAGAGGAGGTGAGTATATCTCTAAATATTTTGTACGTTTTTGTAGAGAAAATGGAATCCATAAGCAGTTTACAACTAGATATACTCCGCAACAAAATGGAGTTGTCGAAAGGAAGAATAGAACCATAATGGACATGGTAAGGAGTATGTTAAAGGAAAAGCATTTGCCTAATGATTATTGGGCTGAAGCTGTACATTGTGCACCATAAATTTTGAATAGGTGCCCTAAAAAACTAGTTATGAACAAAGTGCCAGAAGAGGCATGGAGTGGCACAAAGCAAGGTGTCACACACATGAAGGTTTTTGGATGTGTGGATTATTCACACAATCCGGATCAGCTAAGGAAGAAGTTGGACAGCAAGGGGGAGAAATGTGTTTTCATTGGATACAGCGAGGAATCCAAAGCTTATAGGTTATACAACCCATCCACCAAGAAGTTTATTGTGAGCAGAGATGTTCAGTTTATTGAAGAGGAAGCTTGGTATGGAAGTATAGAGAAAACAATGAATGTTAAACACTATTTGTCTCATCATGGAGATAATGATGAGTTGGCTAAAATACATCCCCAAACAACAGCACCAACACAAGTGCAGCAAGAGACACCCTTTAGGAGAAATTAAAGTTCTTCTCCAAGCACACCACAAGGAGGAAATTCGAGTGCTTCTTCAAGCATTTGTACACCTAATGAAAGACGTAAGAAGTTCAGAAATTTGAATGACATTTATGAACAAGAGGCAAAAAATGAAGGTATGAATTCTTTGTTTGATTTATATTGTCATGTTTATGACCCTATCCACTTTGAAGAAGCTATTAAGGATAATAAATGGATAGAAGCTATGGATGAGGAGATTAATTCCATAGAAATAAACAAGACTTGGGATTTGGTTGAACTCCCAAAAGGTAAAGATGTCATTGGAGTTAAATGGGTCTTCAAGACCAAGAGTAATGTTGAAGGCAAAATAGAGAGACACAAGGCCAGACTTGTTGTCAAAGGATATAAGCAGAAGCATGGGATAGACTATGAGGAAAATTTCGCACCGGTTGCTAGAATAGAAACCGTGAGAGAAGTGTTGTCCATAGCAGCACAAAACAAGTGGAAATTTTACCAAATGGATGTGAAGTCATCATTCCTAAATGGAGTGTTAATGGAAGAGGTTTACATTGAACAACCTCTCGGCTATGAAAATAAAGGCCAAGAGCACAAAGTGTGCAAGTTGAAGAAAGATCTTTATGGGCTAAAGCAAGCACTAGGAGCGTGGTACAGTATGATAGATTCCTATCTACTGGAAAATGGATTTGAAAAGTGTGAGGGAGAACTCACCCTCTACATCGAAGAAAAATGTGGTAAAATGATGATTGTGGTTTTATATGTTGATGATGTTATTTTCACAGGTAATGATGATTACCTTATTGAAAATTTTAAAACAGTCATGAAGGAAGAATTTGAAATGACTGACATGGGTTGGTTGAAATAATTCTTAGGAATAGAAGTAGAACAAGATGAAAATGGGATTTTTATCTCACAGGAAAAATATGTTAATGAAGTGCTTGAAAGATTTAATATGCAGGAGAGCAAAGCAGCAATCACTCCCACAGTGATGGGATTAAAACTCAGCAGAGAGGACAGCAATAAGGATTTTGATCCTAGCTTGTACAAGAGCATAGTTGGTAGCCTCATGTATTTGACTACAACTAGACCCGACATAATGCATGCTGTCAATTTGATTTCCAGATTCATGGAGAAGCCAAAGGATGCACATTGGCAGGAAGTGAAGAGAATTCTGAGGTATGTTAAAGGAAACAAAAGGTATTGCATTTTATATAATGCTTCAGAATGTTCATATTTAGTTGGATACACTGACAGTGATTGGGCTGGAAGTGTAGATGATCGGAAGAGCACTTACAGTTATGTTTTTCACATGGGTTCAAGAGCCATTTCATGGGCTTCTAAAAAACAACCCATTGTAGCATTGTCTCCAGCAGAGGCAGAATATGTGGCATCTACAATAGCAGCGAGTCAAGCAATTTGGATGAGGAGGATGCTAAGAAGTTTGTGCCAAGAGCAGGAAAAAGGAAATGTGATTTTTTGTGACAATAGCTCAGCTATTGCATTATCTAATAATTATGTGTTTCATAAGAGAATGAAACACATTGAAAAAAAAATTTATTACATTAGGGAATTGGTAAACAATGGAGAAATTGTTTTTGAACACTGTAGAACTCAGGAGCAGTTTGCAGACATTCTGACCAAGCCATTGGGACAAAAGAGTTTTGAATTTTTGAGAAAATGCCTGGGTATGACTGATAACCCAGCAATTGAAAGTAAGGGGGAGTGTTGAAATTTTACTTTCAACAATGGTTGTGCAGAGCCGCTCTCCATTTTTATTGTCCAGTTTTTTCTCCTCCAGCTGCTTTCTAAATGCAGTGAACAGTCAGTTCAGTTTTGTTTTGATCGGCGCAGTCCTCTTCATTTAAAAAAAGAGTCTTTTATTTTGTGTTTGGGGACAGACTCTGTATTTGGAAAAATAGAGTAATTTGTTTTTTTAAATAACATTGAGCAAATATTTTACATGTACACGCGTGTTTTTTATAAACCCCCTACTCCCCACAAGTACAGTATCTTGTAGATGATGGAGGTTCGATGCGTTCAACGCAATCGGAGGTATCACACATATATATACCACAACTATTTTAAATCGCCCTCCACATAATCCGAGTTCTGCGGGTCCACAAACCACGCACCAATAACATATTTTATCGCAAGATGTTTCAATTGGGAACACTCTATGTATTGGCCCAATTGCACAGTGTATGGACTGGACCCGATCCATTGTATCGGGCAAAGTTTATTTTTCCATCGCATCCGCTCTTTCAATCGGTGATCAGAACTATTGTTTGGGCCGATTGAAATGTGTTATGTGCAAACCCGATGGAGTTTATTCAACGGAGTTTATTTCCTATCGAGTCCGGTTTATAATCGGCGATCAGAACTTTTAATTGGTAGTTATGTTTTGTTTAAGCCACAGACCCGATCATTGTTATACAGCGGATTTGATAAACTCTTTTCGTGTTACATTTTGCGCCTACGTCAGCAGGTCAAAATTAGACCTGAAAATTTTATATGGCGAATTTAAGTTTTTCATCGTGCGCACAAAAGTTTGTGTGACGTCACGCAGTTTTGTGACGCGAAAATCTTCAATGTGTTTTGGTTCATTTTATTTGAAGTCCGGTGGTGGAGATTTACAAAGGGTTATAAAGTTTTTTGTTTAGTTATAACGTTTGTTATCACGTGATGAATGTTTTGAAATATAAATGTTTTATTATATACATATGTTATTAACATATGTTATATAAAACATTTGTGCAAAGAAAAGCGTGGGCCCCAACGACAATTGTTTTAAACAGGATTTAGTTTAAGTTTAAGGTTTTCATAGTTTGTATTGTTTTTATAATATGTGCGGCATATATAATGTAAAATCCCGTGAGGCAAAGTAAGTGAATTGACAGTGTTATATTTTTTTACACAGCACAACAGTGCGTATTTTTCAACAGAGACAGAGTGTTTTTTTTTTAACACAACAGTGTTGTTTGTGAGAGACATAGAGTTGTTTTGGGCACTGCGTTTTGTAGCAGTCATATTTTGTAATCCCTCTCAGTGAGGAAGCATTGTAACAGTTTTTTTTAAGGAATAGAAGTTTGTTTTACAGTGTTGAAACTCTGTCCTTGTGAGTGAAATTTTTATTTCTCTGTGTTAAAAGAGGAGAGTATTACTCTCTCAATTGTTGTTCTGGAATTTTCATAAATTCCAACAGTCAACTCTTTTCACTGAAAACAAAATCGTATGTCTCTCGAGGCATTTTCTTTTGCTGAGTACATTATATTTAGTTGCTGCAAATCGATAGATTTTATTTTAACCTATTTTTAGGAAGCCACTCAGTTGTAGAATCTAAATCGAAAAATTGGTTTTCAATTTGTTTCTCCGAAAGAAACAACTCAATTATGTAACAAAGGATTTTGAAGATTCTATGTTAAAGCCTAGGCATAAGGCTTTGGGATTCTATCATAAAGCCCTTGTAAACATCGCTTGGAATAAGCTTTCGAAGCTCCTTGGACATGGACTTTTGAATATTCTTGATAATATATGCTTTCCAAATTTATTTGCAATCATGGTTATGAAAATGCTATGGAGAGTACTAGAATAAATAGAAAAGGAGGAAAAAATGATCGAGATCTCGGTTTACGGACTGAAGCTGCGTTGGATCTGAAGCTGAGGATCACAGAGGGTTTCGCTATCCAGCCAGATCACTGGCGAGAAGTCCAGATCTTCTCCAAGATCTGCGGCAAAGGGGAATAGCGCTGGCTCAGAAAATGGGAAGACCGGGGGCCCCCGGAGCCCCCACTTTCAAGCAAGTCACAATATACAAGGGCAAGAGGCAGGTGGAGGGTCTAAAGATCACCAGATCCTCAACTGCCGGGAGTCGCACAAAGGGCAGTAACTCGATCCCAAGCGATCGCACAGTTAATCCGACAAACGATACCAAAAGAAAGCTAGAAACAATCCCTGAACAGCCCTCGTAGGAAGATGATTCGCAGGAAGGAGGAACAGATCTGAAAAATAATGCAAATAGCAGCCCTGATCTGAATCAATCAACTGAAATGGAGTCTGGGGATAACGGTAACCACCCAAAATACCAAGGCCGATGCAAGCTGAAGGCTAACGAAAGCCTAAGGGTAATCATTAACGACCCAGATATGCAAGCTTACAGGGACCATATGTCCGTTCACGCTATGATCTGCAAGTTCATGGGGTTCTAGCCCAATGAAAAATCCCTTTGTCAATGGATCAAGCAAGTCTGGAAACGGAGAGGAGATGTGCAGTTACACTTGGGCGCCAAACGCTTCTTTATAGTAGTTTTCGCAAATCTGGAAGATAAGGATCAGATCTTCGAGGGAGGTCTATACTTTTACGCCTCAGCAGGCCTCTACATGAAACCTCGGAAGCCCAACTTTGCGCCTGAATAGGAAACGTTGACACAAGTACCGGTTTAGATCTGACTATTCTCTCTGCCAATATATTATTGGAGACCAGCAGCGCTGGAACAGATTGGCAACACCTTGGGAACTTTTTTCCGTTCTTCTGAAGCCACTCTTCAAAAAAGGTACACTGCCTATGCCCGTATTTGTGTTGAAATGGATGTATCTGGGTCTCTACATGAGGGTCTGTGGCTGGAATACAGAGACGAAGCCTATTTTCAGACCATCGATTACGAGCAGATACCCTTCAGATGCAGGAAATGTCACGAACATGGGAATTTAATCCGCGAATGCCCTCAAAATAAACTAGCTGAGAATCCCAAAGAGAAATCCACCCCGGCATCGGATGGATTTGTCCGACCCACTGGTAGACATCGGGCCAGTCACAAGAACACACCCAAATCGGACGATCCGCTCACTAGAACAGTGAACACCTTTGAAATATTAGGATAATATTCTCCATCAGAGAAGATAGAACAAACCCTAGCAGCGGAGCAGCAGGCCATCAGAACAGAAGAGCAAAGCAACCAACCAAGGGAGCCCTTCAAGCCTTCAGATCTGCTCTTAGCTGCATCAGAAGACAAAGCCGAGGAAGAGGATGAGGACATGGTCCTCAATGAACTGGGCACGGAAGACCTGGAATTAGGTGAGATTCTGGAGAAAGAAGGATTAGATCTTAATTCTATAGTGGAGCAATGGAAACAGAAAGGAATAGAAAAAATACCAGAGGAGAAATCAATAGGGTAGACTACCTATTCCTAACCAGACAGGATGCAGCATTGAAGGCGATGAAACGAGGCAGAGAAGCAACCAAAGGCTTAGGCGTAAAATCACAAACCCTCCACCACACACAAGCCAGTCTCAAGCACAGAAGGAAACGGGGAAGAAGATCCAATAATGACGCTCTTCATGAACCGGGTCAGATGTTGATTAATTCAGGAAAGATGAGAGCCCTTGAGACTTTCTCCTTCTCATCCTAAGCACTCGTTAGCAGTGAAAGTCCTCTCCTGGAATGTAAGAGGACTGGGCAACCTTAGGAAACAAAGGCTCCTAAAAAATAAAATCATGCAAGCAAAACCGGACTTGGTTTTCCTCCAGGAAACCAAATGCACGAATCAAAAATTGGATGAGCTGGGTAAACATATAGGAAGACATCTCAAATATCTAGCAGTAGAAGGAAATGGCATGAGCGGGGGTCTCGCCACATTCTGGACCCTGAAAACTCTTCATCTCCTTAATGCAGAAGCTACCAAAACCTTTCTATCCCTGGAAATGCAGGTCATAGGGGAGAAAGGAACCTTTCTGTTCACCAATGTTTATAGCCCTCAGCGACAAGAGGAAAAACTCTTGCTACTCAGCAATCTAACCAAGTTACATCAAAGACACCTCAACTCCAGTGCCATTTATGGAGGCGACTTCAACATGATAACCTCTCTCAATGAAAAGAAATGGGGCACTCGTGCACTCGGCAATGATGCCATAGCCTTCAGCTCCTTCATTCGAGAAGTCAAATTGGTAGACATCCAACCCCATACTGGCACTTTCACGTGGACCAACAGAAGAGGAGGAGATAGTCTCATTGCCTCCAGGTTGGACCGCTTTTTTATCTCCGAAAGCATTCTCTTAGAAGGAAACATCATAGATTCTGATATCGTCCCCTCTGGAGGCTCGGACCACTGGCCTATAATGCTGCAAGCCTCGTTCTTGGGCACTCCTAAGAACAGGCCTTTCTGTTTTGAGAAATTTTGGCTAACTCACAATGATTTTTCCAGCAATATTAAAACTTGGTGGAAAGAACCCCTACCTATAGAAGGAACGAAAATTTTCAAGCTACAAGCAAGGCTTAAATTTATCAAGACCAAATTGAAGGTTTGGAATCGAGATGTCTTTGGCAACATTCTTGCAGACAAACAACACCTTGAGCAACAACTGGAAGAAATCCATAACACTTGGATTCAAGGGAGCATATCGCAGGAGTCTATCAACACAGAGCGGGAACTCATGCAGAAATGGAATGAAAGATGCAAGCAGGAAGAAATTATTTGGCGGAAAAAATCACGAATTCAGTGGCTTAAGGAGGGAGAAAGGAAAACAAAGTTCTTCCATAGATCTGCTATGGATTACAGATGCAACAACAGAATCACCAGGATCCAAGATGAGAAAGGGATTGTCTTCCACTCACACTATGACATCACTCGCCAACTCAAAAATCATTTCAAACTCATTTCCACTAAACCTAACGTGGAACAACAGGAATCCATTAAATAATTAGTCTCATCCATTCCCATCCTCATAACCAAGGAGCAGAAAAGATCCCTGGAGAGATCGATCTCCCTCCAGGAGGTGGAGGAGGCAGTCAAAGAGATGGTCAATGGGAAAGCTCCAGGGCGAGATGGTTTCACAGTGGAATTTTTTAAAGCCTGTTGGGATGTGGTTAAGGAAGACATTTGGGAAGTAGTGGAGGATTCCAGAGTCTCATCTTCAATTATGAATTCCCTAAACTCCACGTTCATAGCGCTAATTCCCAAGGAAGCTGATGCCTGTACCCCTGCCAAATTCAGGCCTATAGTGCTCTGTAATGTACTATACAAGATCATATCAAAAGTCATGGCAAATTGACTGAAGCCTATTCTCCCTCAGATTATCTCCGAGGAACAGTCAGGTTATGTGGAAGGTAGAAAAATTATGGACAATGTTCTGCTGGCTCATGAGATGATCCACACGTTGCAAACACTCAGAAAAGCTGGCATGATAATTCAATTGGATCTCTCCAAGGCATATGACAAGGTCAGTTGGGAATATATGGAAGTTGTTCTCAAAGCTTTTGGCTTTGGTAACAAGTGGATCAATTAAACTTTAGCTTTGATTAAATCTCCCAGTCACTCCATTCTGGTGAATGGAGCCCCCTCTCAGCCTTTTTACCCTTCAAGAGGCATCAAGCAGGGGGACCCTATTTCGCCTTTCCTCTTTGTCATTCTGATGGAGGGCCTCAGCCGCCTCATCAGATCAGCCAAGGATAAGAATTTGATGAAAGGCCTTCAGCCCTTAAGAAATTTTCTGGCCACTACTCATCAACAGTTCGTGGATGATACTATGCTACATGGAGTCCCGACTGTAAAGGAAGATAGAGGTTTCAAGCATCTTCTAAACTTGTTCAGTCAAGCCTCGGGTATGGACTTTAACTTTGATAAATCCTCTGTTTTCTTTTTTAACACACATTTCACTATTCAGAGGCATTTGACTAGTATCTTGGGTTTTAAGAGGGGTAATCTCCCGTCCAAGTACCTGGGTATTCCCCTTACAGAAAAACCATGGCAGAAGTGTCACTGGGAGAAGCTTCTTTCCAAGTTGGCAGACAGGTGCAGTCATTGGACCAACCGAGTCCTCAACCTGGCTGTTCATCTGGTCATGACGAAAGCCATTCTCCAGGCTATTCCTCACTACATGCTTTCGATCCTTCCAGCTCCTAAGGGAGTACTTCAGAAAATCAGGAACATCCAACGGAATTTTCTCTGGTCTGGCAACTCAGGGAAGCCAAAGTGGGCGCTGGCAGCCTGGGACAAAATTTGCAAGCCTAAGAGTTATGGCAGGTTAGGGTTACAAGATCCCAGCTCTACCAATAAGGTTTGCGGAGCCAAACTCTGGTGGAGGTGGCTCTTAGAACCACAATCCCCATGGGCACGCCTTTGGAAAGCCAAATATGCGGCGCAATGGCAGCTTGAAGAGCTTGTAAGAATAACTGACATCCCTGCAGGCTCTCCCATATGGAACCTCGCCCGAGCCAACCGAAACATCATACAAGACCACTATTTTTGGGAGCTTAGGAATGGTCACCATGCTTTTTTTTGGGAGGATGCCTGGCACCAACTCCTGAAAATTGAAAACCCTGACTTACAACCTCTACAACAATGGTTTCAGAACAATGGAAAACTGAAAGTTCATCATTACTAGGCTAGTAACTAGGACCAACAACATTGGAGAACTTGGACTCTCTCTCCCCCTCCTCCGAATGAACACTTGGTGAATCTCCTCAATACCCTCAATACTATCCTAAGGAAGAGACTAATCAGAGCAGTGCAAGGGCCGGATATCCTTCGCTGGGGTAAGCTTACCGGAGGTTCATTTAACCTCAAAGAAGCCTGCTCTTATCTTGAAAACAGGGACGATGATGATAAGGTGGCCTGGTATGATAATGTATGGGACTGCAACCTTTGGCCCAAAATCAAGACCTTTCTATGGCTTCTTCAGAATAGAAAAATCTTAACCTGGGAAAATCTTTTAAAGAAAGGGTTCATAGGACCCTCTCGGTGCCCCCTATGTGAGAAGAAAGAGGAGACAATGAATCATTTTCTCAATGACTATGAATGGACTAGAAACCTATGGGATTGGATACAAAGCATATTCTACCAATCAGAAAGAAATAGAGATTCCATTCAAGAAATAATTACCCATTGGCGCTCAAACTATTCCAATAGTAATATGGTAAATAATATTTGGAGGCTCAGTCCTGGTTTCTTAATCTGGACAGTATGGAAGGAGAGAAACAATCGCATTTTTCACAAACGTAGCTTCAGACAGATCGAAGAAATAAAAACTATTATTATGCAAGGCCTAACAGAGACTACTCTCACCTGGTGTAAAGAAGAAAAAGCCAAGTCGTTGTCTCCTAATGACCTCAGGATTCTGGCTATTTTCGGTCTCTCTAAAACAGCAGAGCATTGTATGTAGGAGCACGCCCACCAGCCTGCACCCTCTCCTGCAATATGGCATAGTCCTCCTCTAGGATATTTCAAGTTCAATTTCGACAGAGCCTCCAAAGGCAACCCTGGCCCTGCCGGCATGGGAGGCATCCTGCGCAATGAGAAGGGAGAAATCATGCATATCCTTTGCAGAAACCTGGGAGAAACTACGAACAATGATGTGGAATTCGCAGCTCTAGAACAAGGGCTAAGGCTTTTAATTCGACTCAGCAAAGGGCTGGCCATTGTAGAAGGCGACTCCCAGCTCGCCATCACAACTATTAAGAAAATTCAGCATGGAATGAAGCCCATTAAGGCTATACAACACTGGCTTCTAGCTACTGTCACAGAGCTTATAGAGCAGCACGTTGCCTCCATCGGTGGTATCATCCTTCAAGTAGTGCGAAGGAAAGCTAATTCTCTCGCAGACCACCTCGCAAACTTTGTGGTAGATAACCCAACTAGTGCCCTGGACACATTTTGGCTGGATCTACCACATGATAAGGTTAGGGATCAGTGCTATATCATCTCTAGACACGACTTAACTGTCGGTACTACCGTGGGGAAAGACAGCAGCCTATCCATCATCAGCAGATCATGAATTCCTGTCTCGTGATTGATCATGTCAGGCGGCACAGCCTGGTAAGAGTACCTAGCTATTGTTGGGTTCAGCAGTCCATTATGAGAAAGGAAAACTGTAAAGGATCCGGTCCTTACAACGGATTAAGAGGAGATCTCAAGCATGTGATAGGTCAACTCAGGGGATGGAGATCTCCGGTTATGACCCCGGCATTAGTGGATGGATTAGACGACGATCTGCCTTGCATCATAGCTTTGAATGGCTATCCTACAGCATTTATCGCTCCACCTCCCGACATTCTATTGATGCGACTCTTTGCTCCCTCAATCTCATTTCTTAATCTCTTTTCTCTCTTAGCTATGCGCTATCCTTGCTCTAGGCCTAGGTTTTACGCTTCTCCTCTCAGTAATATCTCAGATCTCTTTTACCTGGAATCCATGGCTTATATTAACCTCTGCAGCATTAAAGCATCACAGGCCCTCAAGCGGGCCAAGGATAGTTACGAAGCCTCTGTCTCAAAACGGGGGAAGCAAACGATTGAATTGCTGGAAGAAGAGGTGGAACTCTCCCAGGCTCGGACTGACGACAATGCTATCAATGAAGAGGTCGACTGGTTAGTCGACCCCGGGACACCTTCCACTCGCCACACACAATTCCTGCAAACCCAAGTGGTGGCATGGCAGATGAAGACTATGCTGGCGAAGGCAATTACCATGCAGGGCGCCGCGGTCAAAGAGACCTTTGCAGCAACCTCCATGGTGTCGGCCAGGAATACCGCGCGTCTGGACAAAATGGAAGTTGCCTTTAACTCTCTCACAGAGGAACTCCGTAAGCATGACAAAGCTCTGGACAGTTTCGTTCGACGTTTTGATATCTATCTCCGCCATGTCCTCAACGTTTCCATTAAAGTTCCAATGGATGACTCGCAGACCACTATCATCCGACGCTTCAAGCCTAGAACTCAATCGAAAGGTGACGAGCCAGCATATCCAAGCGTGGTTGGTCATTTTGGAGCTTCAACTCCCACTCAATGATGTTTATGCTCTCTCTTTGGTTTTATGTTCGAACGGTATCTATGAATAGGTATATTTCTATGTCTATATTTACTACCAGTCGCAATCTGTATGTAACGGGGACCCTCCGGCCTTCAGCACTATTTTGGTTGATTTCTCTCATCTCACAAGTAGCCCTGTGTGGTGGACCTGCAATTTTGTTTTTGGTTTCACGCTCTTACGAAGCCTGGCTATCCATAGTCCAAGATTTCTCAGTCTAATAGTCAGCTCGTTAAGGAGCAGGCCTGTGGCACTACATGGTTGATTGCTTTCAGGCCCTTTGTACTCTTTAGTAATCTCTGGTTCATGATATAATATACTGATACTGACTTACAAAAAAATAGACAAGGAGAATCCTCTAGTGGAGAATGTTTTAGAATGATTTAAATTAGGGTTATGCTAATGTATGATTAATTATTTGTAAATTTAGACTTTAGTTAAATACTATATTGCTGGGAATAATTAACACATTATAACAATCTTTTGGATTATCACTATTACTTGCTAATCTAAGTCTCAACTAGAGTTACAATACTTGAAATTAAAACAAAATTTGGTTTTACTTCTAAATGTTAGTGAAAATTGTCTTAAGTTTTATATATTTATTTATATATATATATATATATATATAGGCTTCAAACACTGTATTGGATTATTATTTTTCTTTAAATTTGGATTTATTTTGACTTTTCTCTTCAATATTTATTTGCCTTTAGTGTCATCTTCATCTAGTTCTTCTTTTGCATATGTTTGTACCTAACTATTACTTTTTGAAATCTTATGTTGCATTGTGTAAGTGTCTGCTCAAATTAGTGTTCCTAAATTGATGTCATAAATTGTCAACCGAGGCTAGTAAACTGTTGAAGTGAAGTGCACTATATGTGCCTAGGTATTTGTTTCTCACTACGTTGTGTTTAGTGTTTTTCCAATGTTTTTTATTTTGTGTTTTTATTCTAAGAGGAAAAGAACTAAGTGTTGGTAAAGAGAAGTTGTTGGTCACACTAAAACAGAGCAAAACCTATTCTAAACTATGTATGGAACTTGAGAACAGAAAATGCAATACTTTAATAAGAAAAATAACTCATAGCATGAACTCAATAACTCATAACATGAAATCAGTCCAATTCATTCATTAGAAATATGTTGGAATAATTTGAGAAAAGGATAAGTTGGATGAAATGAGGTTCTTCTAAGTAAACAAAAATCTACAATATCACAGAGAAAATCTCATCCATGGCTAGAAATTTGTTGGAACACATTTGGAAAAAGATCGTCTGCAACCTAGTGAAGAATTATACTCTAAATTAACCTATGACACTGAAATTAATCCATTCCACAACTCAAAATATCACTGTTAAACCTCATTCAAGAATTAGAAATCTTTTGGAATAGCTTTGGAAAAGAGGCAGTTTGTGAAATTATGAGAAGTTGCAGAAAAGTCAAGACTTCAAAATGACATTACCAATTCTTGTTCCTATGATGATGATGTATTAGTAGAAATTACGAACAGGAGTAGTTTGTAAATAATGAAGGCCATCAAGTCTAACTTAACAACTAGAATACAACTAACGAATAAAACTAAAAATACAATGGATAAAACTGAACTAGAATGCAATCATTCAAACTTGAAATACAGCGAACAGAATTGAACTAGAGTGCCATTAACCTCCAGAGTTTTTCAACTAAACTAAAATGCAACTAATCACTGAAATACTACAGCTCTGTCTCATTCAGTGTTAGTGGTATTTTGGAACAATTCATATAACAAGACTGGCTATAACATGTGATGTAAATGAGCATAAAAACATAAAGTTGAATAACGCAACTAAGCTCTAAAACACCACAGCTATGTCTCATTCAGTGTTAGTGATATTTTTGGAATAATTCGTAAGAACAAGACTAGCTGTAACAATTGATGTAATTGAGCACAAAAACGTAAAGTTCAGAAAAATGCAACTAATTCCTAAAATACTACAGTTATATCTCATTCAATGTTAGTGATATTTTGGAACAATTCGTAAGAATAAGACTGACTATAGCATCCAATGCAAGTGAGTATAAAACACAAAGTTCAGAAAATTGCTTAAGCTAGGAATGCAACAAGACTAAAGTTACTTATCTAAATAATGTGCACAAAGCTTCTCGAGAATTAGGGGCCCTCTACCACCGGATTAGCATACAATTCTTCTCAAGATTGCCTCAGATATTGCAATAAAGTGGTACTTCTTTCATTAAAGGAAAATTATTTCAAAACACAGTATTACGGTCTTTCGAGATCTAGCAACAAAACATCAATATAGCTAGCTGTCTCTCGGTCTCCCGAGTCATTCTTATAAAAGAAATACATAACTACCCTTGAGAAGAAATAGGAACAAGTGTCTTTTTCAATAAAAATCAAATTATAACTCTTGTGGAAGCCTCGTACTCTTGTTGGAGACATCTGTAGAGTCCCTGTCCTAGTAGGAATCTGCTTCTTAGCTTTGATCTTTTCCACGTGCATAACCACCTGTAGATTCTTGCTCAGACTTCGTAGAGAGAAATAAATGATGTGGGAGTGTTGTGGAATTCAACCATATGCGTTTTTCCTTGAAGTGACACCTGTAACTTGTGAGAACATGAAGATAGCTACAGAATAGGCGACTGGCTACAGAATGGCTGCATTCTGTAGTTGAGTCTAGTCAAAAATTACTACAACAACAAAACCATGAAAATATAGCAAGTCAGTCATTGTATAAATTCCTAAAGTGACTTTAATCAATCCTATTGACCATTTAAGCCTGTAATTGATAAGGGACAAAGAAAATGAAGTGAAATTTGGTGAAGGGAAGGGACATCTTTGGGGCTCAACATACCCCCACTGCAAAGTTTTTGCACGTCCTCATGCAATAAAATCTTATATTCTGAGACTTCTGCTAGGACATCTAGGCTCCTTCTTCTTCTTTTCCTGATATTCAATGGCCTCCTAGGCTTCTTTATGACCAACTTGAATCTCAAATTTATAAGTGCCCTGCTCAACGTTTTGTTTTTCTTCTTCAATTTCTCACTAGCCTTGTACAATTTTTCCATTTGTAGAGAAAGAGCTGTATTCATATCACTTTGAAGCTTATCCTGCTCCCTTAAAATTTCATTCTCATTCTTGATATGCCTATTGAGTACTTCTAACTCATATTTATCTCTTCTTAGCATATCAATTTTAGATTCTGGTGGGCTAGGAGTTCTATCTCTACTTTCTGAGGCTCTCTTCTCTAATGTCTCAACATAATTATAAATTTGTTGTTGTGCTGGGTCTATCTATGAAGCTCCTTCATCAAGGTCCTCCTCATACTGGTACTCAGGTGATCTAGCATTTGGTGTCTCTTCATCCTCAATGTTTATAATTCGTGTTTGTCTAGCCCCTGTTTTCTTCAATATACCTCTAAGCCTGTGGCTTCGTCTTGGTTGAGATGGTCCTTCACCTCTCTCCTCGACATACCTTCTTATCATCTTCTCCTTTTTAAGTTGTTTCTTAATTTTAGTCAATTTTCACAGACATTATCTCCTCACTGTCCTCTTGTATGGACTTACCAGTTTTAGTTTCAACAGCTTTGGAAATTTTCCTTCTCCTGCTTCTTCTTGTAAGTTTGCCTTCAGATGGAGATTCCTTGGGTTCTTCAAAGTGATTCCTCACTAGAAACTCATCCCAATTGTCTCCCACCTTTCTCAAATGATTTTCAATCAATATTTTAACTAGGCCGTGGTGGTACAAAGTGGTTTCCAGGAATTGAACCCTCTTTTGAACATTAGAGGCCATTCTCTTCAGACTATGAAGTAGGAAAAAGGGTAAATTGATTTCTTCATCTAAGAAATGCATCATTAGCCAAATATGATAAATATATAGGGTACCAAACCTTCCCTCAAAAGTTATAAACTTTCGCAAAATGAGCAACATATTCCACCATTTATTCTTCAGTGCTAAGCTAGGAATACCCTTCTTAAAAATGGAAACATCCATACCTGGTGTTTTAAGCATTTGCCTCCATGCCTCACTATGAAATTCCCTATTTTTAAACCATTGTTCTCCTTGCCTGGGTAATTCTGTTGCTTCTGCAATGAAAGCTTCTGTAATAGTGAATTTAACATCTCCTATTTCGACTTCTGCTCCATTGAAGGACCGTGCAAATGTTTTAGTTACCTCTTTATGAAAACCATTGAATTTTTCCAAAAATTGTAACCACCCAACCTGCTGTAGCATTTCTATGATTTGTGGGTAACCCTCCAAGTATTTGGTTCCGAATGGTTCGGACCTTACTATGAGACCCATGGCTTCTCTTCTTAACCTTCAATTTACTTCTCTTCTATCCACGGTGAAAATGGCTATTGAAGAGTTGTTTTTACCCCAAAGGTGCTTTCTCTGTTTATGCTGTAGGAATTAGCTACGGAAGGATGATATGAAGAGGTTATAGAATGATTGAAATGTAGTGAGGGTGATTTACACGAATTAATGATTTTGAGAGCCATCATGGGAGAAAATACCGCGGAAATATTTCGTGAGAAATTCAAAATCATCATTGAATACTTCAGCCTAGTGACGTGACTGATTAGGTCACTTCAGTACTTAACTGTTAAGTTTTAAATGATGATTTGATATGGCGGAGTGGAGGGGATTTTTTCCAAATTTTTTATGATAGGTTTTAATAGGCATGATCAACACGAATAATTAAAACAACTTTTTTAATCATACATGACTTAACTATACTATAACTTTCATGTTCTATCATCATAATAATTTTACAACTTTACCTTTGCCTTTCCTTTAATTTTTGTGGTTTTGATATGCTTTGTCCTCCTTTGAAAATCATTGATTCTTCAGTCTTCATAATTCCTTTGATTTTTCTTGTTGACATAGGTGTGCAGGATCAATTTGCTGCTAAACAAGTGTTGCTGGATAATTTCCTTCAGGATATCTGGCTGCAGAATGTCTAGCTGGCTGCAGAATGTCTGACTGGCTGCAGAATGTACCTATAGGAACTTTGAAACATGGAATGGAATGTTGTATGAAATGGATCATGAAATATGGTGGAATGGCTCAAGAGTGAAGTGAGATTTAATGGAATGAAATGAATCACAATTGTGAAGTGGAATGAACCATAAAAAGTGGTCTGCAACTCATGATTTGTAATACTCAATCTGCAGAAAGAGATCAAATTGAGAAATCTGAGATGGAAATGAAATGGACCATGAAAAGGAGTGAATGAAGTATGGATGAATGGAGTGAATGAAATATGAATGAATGGAGACATGATGGAGTAATACTTATGATTTTGTGATAGCTGCTTGCAGAAAAAGAACAAATTTGAAAAGCTAAAGTGTCAGAAGGATTCTGATTTTCACTTTATCTTTTCTGTATAAACATGCTAATCAGTGATTAGTTTTCATGTTTATACTTTATTTTATTTTTTATTTTTTTATTTTTTTATTTATTTTTTTTTCATTTGAATTCAGAAATTTCAACTAAGTTGATGAAGAAGAAAAAATATTCTTCATTAACTTCACATTACTGTTTTCCTGGAATCTCTTAACAAATTATTCTCTTGAAAGTGGCTTATGATACATCTTCAATCCATGACCATTTACAAGAAAAGTGACCTTCTCTTCATCTATTGTCCTGATTTTTATTGCTCCATTGTAAAAAATTCTCATAATTTCATATGGCCCAAGCCAATGTGTTTGGAATTTACCTTGAAAATATTTGAACTTTGAATTAAACAAGAGAGCCCAGTCACCTTCTTTGAACTTCTTTTCCTTGATGTACTTATCATGCCATCTAGTCCTTTGTTGTTGGACTATACTTTTTTTCTGAACTGCATCTTGTCTGATCTCATCCAATTCATTAATCTGCTCCAATCTGTGCTTTTGTGCCTCTGTTAGATCAAGTCCTAGCTGAACTGCCATTTTAAAAGTTTGAATCTGAAACTCTATGGGAAACAAGACTTGTTTTCCATAAACAAGTTCATAGGGAGTATGACCTGTTGTGCTTCTCCATGTAGTTCTATAGGCCCACAAGGCTTCAGGAAGCCTGTCTGCCCAATCTCTTCTATGTAAATGAACAGTCTTTGTTAGGATTCCTTCAATGAATTTATTGGTAGATTCCACTTGACCATTTGCTTGTGGATGATAGGGAGTAGATTTTCTGTGTCTGATTTTGTACCTCTCCATCATTTGTTCCGCTAGCCTTGATGTGAATTCAGCTCCTTGATCTGTAATAATTTCCCTTGGGACACCAAAACGAGTAAAAATATCCTCAAAAAGAAAATTAACTACAGATGCTTCAGTAGCAGAAAGTAATGGCTTGGCTTCTACCCATTTGGTAACATAATCAGTGAAAACTAATATATATTTCTTTTGTCTTGATGGAGGAATAATAGGTCCTACAATATCTAAAGCCCATTTTTCAAAAGGTTCAATATGTACCTGAGGTTACAATGGCATCTCACCTGAAGGAGAAGGTTTCCCTACCCTTTGGAAACGGTCACACCTTTTGACATATTCCTTAGCATCTTTAAAAAGGGATGGCCAATAGTATCCTAAATGAAGGACCTTATAAGCTGTCCTTTTATCAACAAAGTGTCCTCCACAAGGTTCATCATGACATGCCTTGAGGATCTGAGGCATCTCATCTTCCCGAACACATCTTCTAATGATAAAATCTGGACCTATTTTGTATAACTCATTAGCAACCCATGAATATTTTGCACTGTCATAAATGATATTTATTTTGTCTCTTGCATTCATTATTTAAGGAAATTTCCCTGAAACTAAATAATTAGCAATGTCAGCAAACCAAGGAGTCTGAGTAGAAATTGCAAAAATATATTCATCAAGGAATTGATCTTCAACTGGAGTGTTATCTTTGATGTTTTGGAGTCTAGATAGGAAATCATCTACTATGTTTTGTTTTCCAGACCTATCTATAATGGTAATGTTGAATTCTTGTAAAAGCAATAACCATCTTATGACTCTGCCATTAGTAATTGATTTGTTCATTAGATATCTAATTGCAGAGTGATCTATGTGAACAAAAGTTTCATAGCCTGTTATATAGTGTCTGAATTTGTTTATGGCATGAAGAACAACTAAAAACTCTTTTTCAGTTACAGTATAATTTAACTCTAAAGGAGTCAAATTTTTACTTGTATAATAGATGGCATAAGGAATCAGGTCTTTTTGTCCCAATACTGCTCCTAAAGTTGTATCTGAGGCATCTGTTGAAACATGAAAAAGTAACTTCCAGTTAGGTCCCTTTAAAATAGGTGCTTCAGAGATTTTTGTTTTTAGGGTTTCAAAGGCTAACTGGCAATCAGGATTCCACTTGAATTCACAGTCCTTGGTAAGTAATTTTAAAAGTGGAGATGCTATCGTGGTGAAGTTTTCTATAAACCTTCGATAATATCCTATAAATCCGAGAAAAATCCTAACATCTTTTTGACAACTTGGAATAGATAAGTTAGAGATGACTTCAACTTTTGACTCATCAACTCTAATCCCATCCCCTGAAATGTGATGTCCTAAAACAATTCCTTCAGTAAACATCATAAAACACTTTTCATGACTTAGCGAAAGATTTTCTTATTTACATCTCTTTAAAACTTTTTCCAATTTTGCTAAATTTTCTTCAAATGTGTTTCCATAAAGTGTGAAATCATCCATATATACCTCTACACAATCATGTATTAGATCTGAAACAATTCCTAGTACTTCCCTTTGAAATGTTGCAGGTGCATTGCATAATCCAAATGGCAATACTCCGTAAGCATAGGTACCCCAAGGACAGGTAAATGTGGTTTTGTCTTGATCTTCAAGTGCTACTTGAATTTGGTTATAACCACTGAACTCATCTAAAAATGAGAAGTAATTTTTGCTAGCTAATGTATCTAACACCTGATCTATGAAAGGTAGGGGAAAATGATCTTTAAGTGTAGCTTTGTTTAATTCTCGGTAGTCAATACATACCCTCCATTTACCATTTTTCTTTGGCAAAATTACCAAAGGAGAAACCCACTGACTATCTGAAATGGGATAGATATAGTTGACATTTAACAATTTCTGCAATTCTTCCTTAACAATCTCCCTAAGATTTGGATTCATCTGTCTCTGAGGTTGTCTAATTGGTTTACAATTTCCCTCTATGTAGATGTGATGAGTGCAAGTCTTAGGGCTTATCCCTTTCATATCAGTGTACTCCCATGCATATGCAGAAGAATGTCTCTGTAAGATCTTGACTAGCTCTTCTTGTTGAGATTTCTCTAGGTTCTTGTTTATGTTTAAAGTTTTGACTGGAAATATCTCAATTGTAGAGATGCCAAATTTATCCATGGAATAAAGAGACATCTGTCTTGATGATAAAAACTCAATGTTGGATTCTTCTTGAAATTTTCCATGTTTGTATTCCGAAGAGGATTCAAAGTTCTCTAAGGTATTCAGAATCTGGCTATCTTCACTAATTTCTGAAATTGTGAAGAGAGGTTGTAAGTCTTCTTCATCCTCTATCCATTGAGTATTATCTAATTCTGTAATTGTTTTTGCTGGAGGATAAAAGGTAAATTTCTTGGTTGAACTACCATCAGAGATGTACATATCACTGGATCTACAACTAATGAAAGCATCAGCTGTAGCTAACCAAGGTCTTCCTAATATAATAGGATGCCCTCCTAGATTATTCTTAGGAGTTAGGATCATAAAATCCACAGGATACTCCCAAGAATCTAAGGACACTGGAATGTCTTCTATTACTTTATCAGGTTTGATCACAGATCTGCCTTCTAATTGCAATAATGTGGGTGTAAAAAGAAGATTAGGAAGTTTCAGTTTATCCATGATTTTTCTACTCATGATATTGATTACTGCTCCTAAATCAATAAGTGTGTTTTGGATCTCAGTTCCATTGATGTGTATTTTGACAACTGGATTTCCTGGGTCTAGATACTTTGGAATAGAATTCTTACCCATCATGATATCTGTTATTTTTCCTACCAGTTGAATTTTATTTGTCTCTCTTATTATTTTTCCTGTTTTCTTCATGCTCAACTCCTTTATTGTCTTTGCTAAGATTGGAATTTCCTTGATAGCTTGCAATAATGGGATCTTAATACAAACATTTCTCAGCTCATCTAGGAAATCATAATTAGGCACCATAATTTGTTTTTCTACACCTCTATCAATTTATAATATTTCTGGAAAGGAAGGTGTAGAATTGGATGTTGATGGCTGTTCTAATATAGGAGTTGAAATTATTGGTTCTTTTTTTTTTTTTTTTCAATGTTTAGGTCTTGGAAAGGTGTGTTCTCTTCAAGACATTTATTCACCAGTAGAGAATCTTCCTCAGAGTTGTTTTTCTCTTGTATGATTACAGAAGGTTTCTTCTTTTCAAGTATTCTTCCGGACCTAAGTTGAGCATCACTAAGGTCTAAAGGAGTAATCAAATAAGTTGGAAACTGTTGGCCTTCTATCATGTATGTATTATGAGGATTTTTATTGTTGGGGTTTGGTATGGGTTGGGCAGGCAACTGATTTTTTTTCTGAGGAAATGGTAATGGAAGTGGTGGATTTTGAGGATTTTGTTGAGGATTTTGTTGAAAATTCTGTTGAGGAGGGAAATGTGGATATGGTGGATATCGATAGTACTGAGAGTATCTTCCATAGGGATTTGTGCTCGTTGCGCCCAAGTTTGAGATTGATTTTGGAAATGGGGCCAAGGTTTCTGCCAAGAATTCCAATTTGGTGGGGGTTGATTATACATCTGATCATGGAATCCTTGTGTTTGAGGTCCTTGCCACGGCCTTCTAGAGACAAAATTGAGAGATTCTGTGGAATTTGTAGAGGTTTCTTCTTGAAATACAGCTTTAATACCAGGAAGTGAAGGACAACTCTTGGTATCATGTTTTTCTGAACAAATTACACAGGTCTCTATTACTTTTGCATCCAAAGGGCACTCTCTCAAGGCATGCTTCTTTCTACATTTGGTACAAAAGATTGCTAAGGCATCAGATTCAGTTTTCTGCTTGTTTTGTAACTTAAGGGTGTCTATTTTTTCACTAAGACTCCCCAAAATATCAGATTTCAATTCATCAAGCATATGTCCTATTTCTGCCCTACTTACTGTCCCAGAAGCAGGAGCAGGGTCTCTTGGTCCTTTTACAGTTTTAGATTTTCCTCTTGAAAGGTTGATACATAATTCAGCTATTTCAGGTAATGTGAGCTGAGATATATCCCCTTTTCCCATCATGTTAAGGATATCTAACCATTCATCCCTAATTGTCTTCAATAAGAGAGCTTTAAAAGTGTCTTGATCTAAATTTTCCATTTTTTCCCTCTTGATGTTATAGTTAAACCTCTCCAACAAATCTTCCAAATTTTCATCCTCTTTTTGTAACATTTTAAACACTTCCTCCTTATGGTTGACTGGCATACAGTAATCCAAATACCTCTCTAGAAATTCTTGTTTCATGTCTTTCCATGTCCTAATAGAACTGTTGATCAAACTCATAAACCATTTTAATGCTGCTCCTTTCAATGTTGAAGGGAATAGTTTAAGTTTTTGAGCATCTTGTAAGTAGTCATAAGTTCTACATAGGACTTCAAATTCAAATGGGAAGGTTTCAGGGTCTTCAGTTTTGAGTCCATAAAATTTTGGAAGGACAGAGGGTGAATTTTTTTTCATAGTTGCATTGGTTTCTTCATCTACTATAGGAAACCCAAAAGAGCTTCCCATTTCTCTTCTACCTCTTCCTCTACCTCCTTCTCCTTCTGCACCTCTACCTCCTTCTCCTCTACCTCTACTTCTACCCCCTCCAAATAGTGTGTGTTCTCCATTAAAAACTCCTCCTCCCCCTTCTTCTGCCATAGTTGATTCTTCTGTGGAAGTTGAAAATTTTATGTCCCCAGTAGGGGTCTTAGGATATTCTTCTAAGACAAGTTCAGTGGATAAAGTGGAAGGTATTTCTAATGGAATATCTGATCTTAAGTTCTCTAGAATTATAGGATCGAAAAGGATGGAATGTGGGTTTCAGTTGGACGTGTGCTGGCTCTTGGTCTTGGTGAAACAAGTGGTGTTCTAGGAATCAAGCTTCTGCTTCTTATGAATCTACCCCTTGAGTCTCTTTCTCTACACATGTAATTGTTTTGGGAGGTAAGAAACAAGGATACCTAGCTACACTTCCCCGGCAACGGCGCAAATTTTTTTTCTCAACTTAGTGTTCCTAAATTGATGTCATAAATTGTCAACCAGGGCTAGTAAACTACTGATGTGAAGTGCACTTTATGTGCCTAGGTATTTGTTTCTCACTACGTTGTGTTTAGTGTTTTTCCAATGTTTTTGATTTTGTGTTTTTATTCTAAGAGGAAAAGAACTAAGTGTTGGTAAAGAGAAGTTGTTGGTCACACTAAAACAGAGCAAAACCTATTCTAAACTATGTATGGCACTTGAGAACAGAAAATGCAATACTTTAACAAGAAAAATAACTCATAGCATGAACTCAATAACTCATAACATGAACTTAGTCCAATTCATTCATTAGAAATATGTTGGAATAATTTGAGAAAAGGATAAGTTGGATGAAATGAGGTTCTTCTAAGCAAACAAAAATCTACAATATCACAGAGAAAATCTCATCCATGGCTAAAAATTTGTTGGAACACATTTGGAAAAAGATAGTATGCAACCTAGTGAAGAATTATACTCTAAATTAACCTATGACACTGAAATTAATCCATTCCACAACTCAAAATATCACTGTTAAACCTCATTCAAGAATTAGAAATCTTTTGGAATAGCTTTGGAAAAGAGGCAGTTTGTGAAATTATGAGAAGTTGCAGAACAGTCAAGACTTCAAAATGACATTACCAATTCTTGTTCCTATGATGATGATGTATTAGTAGAAATTAAGAACAGGAGTGGTTTATAAATAATGAAGGCCATCAAGTCTAACTTAACAACTAGAATACAACTGACTAATAAAACTAAAAATACAATGGATAAAACTGAACTAGAATGCAATCATTCAAACTTGAAATACAGTGAACAGAATTGAACTAGAGTGCCATTAACCTCCATAGTTTTTCAACTAAACTAAAATGCAACTAATCACTGAAATACTATAGCTCTGTCTCATTCGGTGTTAGTGGTATTTTTGAACAATTCATAAAACAAGATTGGCTATAACATGTGATGTAAATGAGCATAAAAACATAAAGTTCAAAAACGCAACTAAGCTCTAAAACACCACAGCTATGTCTCATTCAGTGTTAGTGATATTTTGGAATAATTCGTAAGAACAAGACTAGCTATAACAATTGATGTAATTGAGCACAAAAACGTAAAGTTCAGAAAAATGCAACTAATTCCTAAAATACTACAATTATATCTCATTCAATGTTAGTGATATTTTGGAAAAATTCTAAGAATAAGACTGACTGTAGCATCCAATGCAAGTGAGTATAAAACACAAAGTTTAGAAAATTGCTTAAGCTAGGAATGCAACAAGACTAAAGTTACTTATCTAAACAATGTGCATAGAGCTTCTCGGGCAGTACGGGCCCTCTACCACCGAATTAGCATACAAATCTCCTCAATATTGCCTCAGATCTTGCAATAAAGTGGTACATGTTTCATTAAAGGAAAATTATTTAAAAACAGAGTATTACGGTCTTTTGAGATCTAGCAACAAAACATCAATCTAGCTAGTTGTCGCTCGGTCTCCTGAGTCATTCTTATAAAAGAAATACATAAATACCTTGAGAAGAAACATGAACAAGTGTCTTTTTCAATAAAAATCAAATTAGAACTCTTGTGGAAGCCTCGTACTCTTGCTGGAGACATCTGTAGAGTCCCTGTCCTAGTAGGAATCTACTTCTTAGCTTTGATCTTTTCCACGTGCATAACCACCTGTACATTCTTGCTCAGACTTCGTAGAGAGAAATAAATGATGTGGGAGTGTTGTGGAATTCAACCATATGCATTTTTCCTTGAAGTGACACCTGTAACCTATGAGAACATGAAGATAGTTGCGGAATAGGCGACTGGCTACAGAATGGCTGCATTCTGTAGCTGAGTCTAGTAAAAAATTACTACAACAACAAAATCATGAAAATATAGCAATTTAG
Organism: Pinus albicaulis; assembly: GCA_034641835.2. Taxonomy (NCBI): domain Eukaryota; kingdom Viridiplantae; phylum Streptophyta; class Pinopsida; order Pinales; family Pinaceae; genus Pinus; species Pinus albicaulis. The sequence continues at coordinate 59,631,234 of CM076576.1, forward strand.
TCATTGTATACATTCCTAAAGTGACTTTAATCAATCCTATTTACCATTTAAGCCTGTAATTGATAAGGGACAAAGGAAATGAAGTGAAATTTGGTGAAGGGAAAGGACATCTTTGGGGCTCAACAGTAAGATCAAAAACAATATCTTCATTTATATTATCTCCTCCTTTATTACTATAGAATTAGCTTCACCAACATTGATGGTTTCCTTCATTTTTTTTTCCTTCTTCTTTTGTAGTTATGAAGTATTTCGATACTCACTTCCATGGTCATTATTCTTGAATTTTCCCTGCCACTCTTTAAGAAATGCTAATTTAGCCTCTTAATGAATTTCAAATTTCACTACTATGTTTTTCTTACCTATTGTTGTTGCTACAATGTTGGCTTTAATTTAAGCATCTATAATTTCAATTTCATTTTCCACAAATGTATCCGCACAATGGACTTGAGCTTTTGTATCATGTTGATACTCTATGTCTTGCACAAAGTCGTCTTCTTCTTTCAAACTTTTTCCAACAAATTTCTTTGTAGTGTTTAGGTTGATTGTAGACTTAGGGATTTTATACCTTCATTTGCTTCAACAAGATTTTCCACAAAATCAACAATTACTTTTGTGATATCAAAATGTTTCACTTCTCTTGTTACAATGGGTGATTCATTAACAATTGTAATGAATGTTTCTACCCCTATCGTTGCATGTCATCACTAGAATATTACAAACCTATTTGGTCATGGTTTTTACTACAATCTTGTGAAGAATGCTATCATCCAAACCTTGTTGAATGATAAACAATCTTGTTGCATCATCCTTCATGTTGGCTATAAGTTGATTTCTTTTATTTTGTGTTATCACCACATAAGATACTTGACTTGGGGGTTCTATAAACCCAAGATATACCCCATAGCTCATCTATTCATAATAAAATTATCATTTTAATGTTCCAAATTCATAGTTTATGTTAATGAAAGTAGGTTGTAGAATATAAGAATAATTGAAAAAATCCATATTGATAATCCCTCTTCTTGTGGAAATATACACATCTTTGTGTGTGTGTGTGTGTATATATATATATATATATATATATATATAATGGAAATTAAAGTTAGAGAGAATCTTGTAATATGAAACAAGTAGCTCACAGGTGAGACGAGCTACACATCAAGACTTCCCAAGCAGTACCACTTTATTCCATTAGTCATAAAATTACAAATAAATAAGATTAAATTCAATTTAGGGAGATCAATACTATCTCCTAGAAAATTATGTTTTCATTTGATTGCATGTAGAGCTCTTCTTTGGCATTGTGGTCTTCTGCACTTGTTCAACCCCCAACTCTATAGGCTCTATCTCTAGATCCATAGCCTCTAGCATAGGCTGCATCTATGTCTCATGGTCAACCATTGGTTTTTCTTCAGATTTCTTGCCTTTCCTTGGTGTACTGGACTTAGATATTGGTGTTTCCTTAGGATTAAGAACATCAACCTCATAGCTACTTAAAAACAAGAATGTAGACCAATCTCTGTTCAACTTTTTTAATTCTTCAACCACCAACAATTTGATCACAACATCTTTAAAAATGAAATTTGTAGCGAATCTTCTGTTCGGGAGGGGGGGGTTTCTATGGAAGTGCCTAGAACTTCCTTAGCAAAACCGTACCTGTTTAAACTAAATTTCCTACGGAAGTCTATAAAAGTTTCAAATTCTCCATAATGAGAAAATAAACTTAAGCACACAAAAAATTTTCGATTTTTTATTACAATGACATATGTAACCACTAATGATGGCATTTCAACCTTACTAAAAGACCTTAATACATGTGAAACTTTAAAAATCACAAATTTAGAAAAAAATCCTATTACAACCTAAGACACTTAACCTAATTGACTCAAGACCAACCTAATGGTTATCTTGGATAACATAGTCCAAAGAGAGTTTTCTTGAATATTGTAACACCTATGAAAATGCAGCTGATATCTTCACCAAGCCTCTCAGGAATATCAAATTTGAATTGTTTAGGGATATTTTTGGTGTGCACGTGAATCCTTTCTACATTAAGGGGGAGAGTTGAAATTAATGGAGAAATTTTGTTTCGCGGTTGTGTGTGTGTCTTATTTTAGAAATAGTTCCTTTACACTTTATGTTTCTTAGATATCGAGCAACCTCTGGAATTCTTGTTAATGGTTGCAAATCTATCCTTTATTTATCCTTCGGAGATAGGTAGACATTGATTTCATTGCACGTATTTTTTATGTTCGGACTCCTCCCCTAGAAAGAGACATAAATTACTTGAGGTTTATATTTAAGCCCAATAAGTATAGAAATTGTGATTTTCAATGGATGGTTGACAGATACAAGAAGAGGTTGGACAACTGGACACACAGATTGATCGCATTAGGAGGTATATATGTGCTCACAAAGGTGGTACTACAACACCTATCTATATATTGGGCTCATCTGTATTGGATTCGCTCGGGCATTATTTCCAAGATAAACTCTATCATCTTTTTATTTCTATTGAGCGGCACAATTTCTACCTCTAAATATAATTTATGCAAGCAGGGTGGATTGAATTTCACTAAGGAATTCGGTGGGTGGGGATTTATGGATCAAATAATATTTGGTATTGAATTATTAACTAAGTATTTTTGGAGGGCTCTGAAGGAAAGGGGCCTTTGGCAGGAAATTATACATGATAAATATTTGAGCAATATTGACACTAAACTTTTATTTAGGTACATTTCATGCCATAGGACATAGCGGTTGCTAATCTAGAGGAGTTTTATCAAAATCCGCCCGTGGAATATTTGGTGTTGTCGGGGAGCCGTTTATGAGCCTACAAACCTTAGAGACTGTACATTCTAAAGGATATATTTTCTTATACCAGGCCATTACACAATGCAGGTTGGGTGCCCTATTTTTCGTTTGGCAGAGGACATTCGATTGACTAGTCGAGGTCCATATGAATGGAAGGAATATATTAGGAAACTTTGTCTGGATGGAATTTACCACCAAGACACTGGTGACCGATTCATATGGGGTGGAAGATCACTTAACCAATCATTCTTTGTGGAGGATACTTATCAATTTTATATTAGACATGCTCTTGAGCTACATAATACTTCCTAGTTTAATAAAATTTGGAAGTGGAAGATCCCACTCAAGGTTATCTTATTCACGTGGCTGGTATGGAGAAACAATAACCTAATGTTGGACAACCTACAAAAAAGGGGTATTTTGGGTCTTAGTATTTTCACTCTATGCAGGGAAAATGCAAAGTTTGTTCTACACATATTCTTTATATGCCACATAACTAAGTAGGTTTGGTTACACATTTCCCGCATTCTTCAGATCCCAGACAGGAGGGCGCATGGTATATATGACTGTATTGGACAGTGGTCTACTAGATGTGGGAACTATAAGGATATTTCATTATTCATAATTTGGGAAATGTGGATTTCGCTTCAAAGATCTCTTAGTTGGTTATCAACCCTCTCCAAGGGGCATGGTATGGTAAAAGAAACAAAACATCACAAAAGTTAACGGGAGATTCATTTACCTGCAAGATTTGTCGATGGGGCGTCACAACTTGGAGTTTGTGGCTATGGTGCGATCCTGAAACTCGAGGAGGGCATATAATATCAGATATGTTGGAATGCAGGATCTGAGACTAGCACCAAGCTAAAGATATTAGCTTTTTGGGGCTTACTTTAGTTTGTGAAGGAGATACAAATAGATAATTTTCATATATTTGAGGATTCTATAACAGTTATACTGGGCATTCAAGGACTTATGAAATTTGCACCTCCCTCCCTCACTGGGTGGATTGAGTGGATCAAGCTACTTATGGAAAACAACATTATCAGATGAATTTCTCACATATATAGGGAGACCAACAAGGAAGTTGATACAATGTTGAAGGAAGGCCTTCGTGCAACTTTTGGTATTATTAACTTCAGATACATTTTGGAGGGAAAAATCAGGGAAATGGGAACACTTATAATTCCTTAAATGGCTGAGACATTCTACATGTTTTTTTATATATCATTTTTTGGGGGATTTTTTATGTTAACATATGTCTCTTGGCAGAGCACTAAATGTTCTTTGATTTTGACTATTTTGGTATATGGATGCATCAATTCTAATATTTCTAGTTGCCTGTAGTTTGTCTGATATTTCGATAGTCACATGTTGGATTTTATGGATGATACTATTAAACATTGTAATGGATCTTATACTTTTAATAGAATTCCAACGATTTTTTCCTATGAAAAAAAAACCATTCAAATTTTTAATATAAAATTAATATATTGTATTTAAAATATATCAATAACAAAAAAACAAATTAGTGTGTATAACGTAATTTATATATTAAATATCTCACTACCCATGTTAAGTACAAAATATTTTAATCGTGAAAAAATAACTCTTCATATATTATATAATGGAACTATATATGGATATATATAGACACTTCTTTTCATTACACTTATGGTTATAACATTTAAAATAATCTCACTATTTTACATTTTAGCCCCTTTTTAGGTATATGTTTTTTGAAGTTTGTCCAAATTATAACGAAGGTTTTTTATAATTACAAGTTTAATTTGTGTGCATTACACAATTGAAGTGCCTAAAAAGACTTTGTTGGCATTAAATCCATTATTACATTAAAAAATGTTATTTATACATTGAAAATTTTCACATGCTATGTGTTAGAGAGAGAGAGCACTAACCACCAAGATGAAGAGCATTCTATTTTTTCAAGTTTTGTAACATAAAAGTGGTTCACACCTCAAAAGATTTGATCCCTATGAACACGTGCTACATCAATATTTAAGAAAAATCTATACTATCTAAATAATTAACTCTTCAAAATAATAATCTTCAAGATACAAATAAAATTGTTAAAACTATCATAATAACAATAATAAACAATTTTATAATATTCATTATTTAAAGCTGACTTAAGAGGTTGTATAAACATGCACGTGTTAATATGAAATTTAGTGAGTACAAAATTATTTAAAAAATAAAAAATTACAAATTTTAACCTATATTAAATTTAGGATATACGTATTGTTTTTTTTAATTATAATTCATATTAAGTTAAACTTTTAATATTACTGTATAAACTATATATTAATTAATTAGACTTTTATAATAAAAATTGTTAATCTTTTAAATAAGAGAAAATATATATAACTTATTTGTCATTAAGTTATTATTGCAGTCTAGTTTATTCAGTACATTAACTTATTTATTTACGTTTAAAAAAGACACATTTATTTACGTTTAAAAAAGACGAGATATTTGTCAATTAAAATTATTTTAAAACTTTATTTAAAAGAAATAATGCTCTCACTAAATATAATATATGTATGACTTAGTTTTCACATATTAATCATGACCAATATTATAGAAAAAGAGTCATGTAATTATAATTAAATGACAAACATAAATTCCATATATAAACTAGATAGCAACTTTTATTGGATTGTGTTAATTATTCTTAGTTCGGTTTGTTGCACATATTAATCATAATCAATATTTTAGCAAAACATTCATGTATTATAATGAAATGACAAATCTAAATTTTATATAAAATTTAATAGTAACTTCTACTGGAATGTGTTAATTGTTCTTGGTTTTCTATTTTTATAGTTTTTTTTTTGGGTATTGTCTAAATTCAAGAATAAAGAAATCTATATTAATATAGCCATAATTATCATTTTAAAAGTATTTTTGGAGAATTCTTAATTATCTTTCTAGAAGATTCTCTATAAATTTCTTGGGTCTATTTATTCTTGTATCTTCAAGCAATTTAATTAGAATTTAAGTGAGACAACCATAACTTGATTATATGTTACTATGTAGTTTATTGAGTGATATTGTGAATTATTTCTATGTTTAAATTATTGTAGAAACTATTTTTCCTATTATTTCCATTAAAGTGGTATCAAAGTTAGTGGTATCAACCCTACAACAGATGTTAGCCACCATTGTTGAGGGAATCGTTGTTAGCTTCCAACCCTAACCATAATAGGTACAAGTCAAGTGGTTTTTGTTCAAGCCACTGATTTGATTTTTTTAATTATTTGTTAAATATACAAACCCTCAAACGTGAGGTTCACAGAGTTTCTTGGTTTAAAACATATTCAAGTTATAATATTTCATCATTTATTTTCCACATTAACATGAAATTCAATTAGTTTGAAAGATTTTCATTGGGAGAGAATTTGTTTCTTAATTTTCAAACCTTTTCCAAATAAAATTTGAAGGATTTTTTCAAACAAAATTTGAAGGATGAGATGTTATCTAAAAGTTTAGAAACCGTGGTGAATGTTACTTGTCCCTAATATGCAAACTATAAAATATTTAGTGATACCTTTTTAAAAATATTCAAATTTCTAATGATTTAATATAGTCTCTACAAATTTTGGCAATTTTCAAGGTAGAAAATTGTATACATTAAAATCTAGGCGAATCCTTTTTAAAAAAGATAGAAAATGAGAGATTCTTTTTTTTTTGAGGCAAACTTAGAAAATTAACCCACTTACAAATTAGCCCCTAAAATTTTCCATTCCTTTTTCATTTTCATTTATGAATGATTTATTAAAATTTAGATATAATTCCTTCCATGCGCGAGAAGAAATTTTTTGTTAGAGAGATATTTTTAAAGTGATCTTGGTTGTTGCATTAAAGAGACAAAAAAAAATACAGAAGGTATTTGAATTATTAGATTCCATGTGCTATGAAGGGTTTTATTGGCATATGATTCTGCATATTGACATTGATTTGGAGATTTTTTTTTAAATGTGGATTTAACTAGTAAGTAGAAAAAGTATTTGAGGATTAAAAATGGAAAATACAAAATTAAAATAAAAAACAAAAGGAGGAAAAAGTAATTAAAAGAGAAAATTCAAGTGGAATTTTGAGGAAATGTTACCAAAAAAATGAAAATAAAAATTAAAAACGAAGGTGAGGGAATAGAGATAGAATAGTAAAGAGTTAAGAAAAAAAAAAGGAGAGAAAATGTTACAATAATAAGAGAAGTTGTTATTGTGTGGAGTAGTATATTCATAAATCTCTTCATCTTTCCACTAGAAAAGGAATTATCAATATGGTTTTTTTCCACAATTCTTATATTCTACCATCTCTTATTTTGTTGAAAAAATTATGAATTTTGGGCATTCAAATGAGAACCGTATTATGAATAGATGAGTTATAGATATTGTTGTGTATGGGTTTGAATCACCCCCATGTCAATGAGATCAACTTATATCCAACAAAAAGTATGATGTAGCAACATTGTTTCTCATTCCACAAGGTTGAGATGACAACATTTTTCACAATATTGCAATAGCAACCAAGGCCAAAGAAGCTTTGGATATTCTAGAAATGAAATATAGTGACAGGTGGAGGAAAATTCATTACAGTTTTTAATGAAGTGGTTATTGTAACAAGAGAAGTGAAATATTTTTATATCAAAAAAGTGCCTAGAGATGCTATAGAAGAGCCCCGCGAAGAAGAAGGTATAAAATACATCGTGTTATGCGGAAGTTTCCCTCTTGGGAACAAGAGTGATCTCCCTATATTCCTGAGGGAAAACATAAACAAACATATGATTTAATAACTATTTCCCTAAGCCTACTTCGTTTGAATCATCAATACAAGAGAAAGAGAATGGTGGAATTACTTATTTTTGAAATGCTTGATGGAGATCCCCACATTGTCCCAATGCAACTCCTCAATTCTTGATACAATCTGCAATCATAAAAATAAAAAAAATAAAAGGCATATGCAATATAATGATTCAAACAAGCTGAATATAATGATGAAGGAGATTATAAACTGATATCAAATTAATTAATACATAAAACGAACATAAATCATTCATAATTTTAGTAAGAAAATTAAATGGAAAAAATGATTCATTTGTATTAATTCAAAGATAAAGAAATCGTTACAACCTTTTCCTTCATGTCATGAGGTTCCTCCCAAGTGCCTCCAACCCCCTCCTTGGATGATAAGCTTCCCAATCTAAATTCAAAAACATAAGACTACCTTTTGTGAAATCCTCTAACCGTTTAGCCTCTACTCAATTTATAGGAAAAATAGAGGAGGTTTCAGATCCATAAGAAAAGGATGAGATCCACTAAAAGTGGGATTTGGGTTCCTTGATGAAAGGGAATTAAATCCATGATGTGAGGGGTGAGGGTCGAATAGATATGACCAAGAATATTTCTGTTGGGATCAGCCAACAAGGCTCCTATAATTTATTTTTTATTTTTTACTTTTCATTGCTCGTCATGTGCACGGTCTACAGTGGAAAACAGAGTGCAGTTCTATGCAAGTTTCAATGGAACAAACTGTGAATTCATGGAAACTGACTAGGAAAAACACGCAGGTCATACTAAATAAGTTAAAAGGCCTTGTTACCCAAAATTCATAATTTATTCAAGGGTTTTAGATGTTTGAATTGCAAGGGAGTGCTTTGAAACATAATTATGGATGGCGAGAGATCCATTTTAACTTCCTAGTGTCATGGTGAAAAAATAATGTGTAACACATGGAGATTACAATTAGACTAAACACTATAAGGGAGTCTATTGAAAAAATAAAAAAAGAAGCAGGTGAAATTATACAAGACAGAGTGTCAACATGATATAGAAAGTGAAGTCCACTTTGAAAATACATGTGTAGAAGATGAAATTGAAGTTGAAGATGTTGAAACTGAAGCCAACTTTGTAGCAAGAGAAACAAGTGAGAAACACATAGTAGTGAAAGTTGAATTTTATTATGAGGTTAAATTAGCATTTATTGAGGAGTGGCATGGAAAATCCAAGAATGATGAGGAATAAAGTGAGTGTGGAAAAGCCTTCATAACTATATAAAAAGAAGGGAAAAAAAAAGGAAATTTACCATCAAAGACATTGAAGCTATTGCAATAGTAGAGGAGGAGATAAAAGAAAATGAAGATTTTTTTTTTTTATATTACACAAGCCAATATAAAAATTCAATCAATAGTAGTTGAGGTACAAGTAGATGCAAAAAAAGGAACTACAGGGAAAATATCATTGAAGTCAAAAAAATATTGAAACAAAAGGATAGAATAAAGCTAAAGAAAAAAGAAAATAACTACAGAATATGAAGTTTAGAGATTAAAAGGAAACTCATACAATATAGAGCTTAAGACAACTTGCATTAGCATGTAAGAGTAAAACCAAATCTTGATATAATCTTAAGTATTATGGCCTTAGCTAAGACTTAGTTCTTAGCACGTAATAATAGTGATAATTAAAGAGGAATGTTGTAATCTGTTAATCATTTTTAGTTTTCTAGTAGTTTCTAATAAAATCTAAATTTAGAAATAATTATTCATACATTAACATAATCGTAATTATCATTCTAAACATTTTTCTAGAAATTTTTCCATCATCTTTTCAAAGGATTCTCCAAAAAAAAATTGTTTACTTATTAGAGAGTATTGTACCTTTGACAGTATCTGCATAGCCACCATTGCACGTAAATTTTGGAATCTTATATTCTAAAGAATCTTCAAAAGTGCATGTCACAAGGGATTTGAAAGCTTATACCAATTTAGTTTTATGAGGGCTTTCCCATATAATCCCAAAGCCTCATGCCTAATATTTAACATAAAATATTTGAATCCCCATATCCCATAAATTGGACATTAAAATTCAGTTGTTTCTTTCACAAAAATAAGCAAAATAAAAATATGTTGATTTTGATTCTAAAACTAAATGGTTTCCTTCAGAAGAAAAATAAGTTCAAAATAAAATATACCGATTTTCAAAAGCCCATGGTGACGTACTCAACAAAAAAATTCATATGATCATTTAGAGACTTACGTTATTATTTTCAGTGAAAGGAGTTTTTTTTTCCAAAACAGAAAAATGATTTTAGATTAATTGAATTGAGAAAGTACAACAAAATGGGATGTATATCCCATTGGTTTACCATCAGAGGATGAAGCAATAACTTGGAAATTATTATTAGCTCTCAAGGCTTCGTTGATTATGCTCTCATATTCATAAGCATAGAAAGGCAATCCTATTGCATTGTTCTTAATCACAAAAAGACAAAAAAATAGAGAAAAACAGGTTCAATCAATTAGACATAGATCAAAATATGGTCTGAACACTAAAAAGAGCGAGACGCAAAGGGTTTGAAGAAAATATCATCATGATCTAAATTGAAACCTTCGTTTGAGAGGTGATTTGATTCACCATTATGTCTTCAATAGATGTGAGTGATGGAGACGAAGCAAAACTCTTGGAGCAGGGATTTGATTTGACATTTCTAGGTGTCGAGGTTGGAAGAGTCCAAGGAGACGTGATTGTGAGCCCAGTCGATGATGGATTTGGAGCCCCAAAAAATTATGATAGTTGAAATTTCAATCCAAAAGGCACAAAAAAGAACCCCCCATAGAGCAAGGATTTCAATGCAGGAATTAGAGCCAATTACATAGTGCTATTGAAACTTGTAGAAACTCTCAGGGCCTAGAGGGATAGCCATGCCACGTTTACAAAAGTAAAACAAGGAAGCTCCATAAAAACAACCCACGAGATAAGAGGACCAGATTTTCTGAGGAGGGGAAGGGTATTTAGGGGCTGATTTTTTGATAGGATGGTATTCAAGATAGAAGGAGAATATGTTGCAGTTTGTTTTCCATATGTTGTGTATCACATTATCAAAAGTAAGGGCATTCCTGGATCTCTAGATTCTTTGGATGATGAAGAAAGCCAATGACCTATGTTGAGGATGACGCTCAGACCAACGACCAAGACAGGAGAGGATGTCCATGCAGTCCTAGTCTGCAAGGGAGTTTTATATTCATAGTACATTTTTCCAGACAAAGGAGGAAAAAGGCTAGTGGAGGAAGAGATGATTGATGTCCTCTCTAGCTGATTAACAGAGACAACATCATCCCGATCCCAGAAATCCCCTCTTACAGAGTATATCCCAAGCCAAAATCATGTTATGAGCTACCAACTAAGAGAAATAAATGATTATGAGGGGGAATTTCCATTTCCAGCTACTAACAAGCCAAGGGAGGAGAGAAATGTGCTTGGAAGGCTCATAGATTATCTTGTAAACATCGAATTCTATAACCCAATTTTGTTGTGTGTGGTCACACCAAGTGAATCTATCATCTTTTTTCGATAGGAGAATCCCTAAAAGTTTGAGATCAGTGATGTATGATGTCGATTCTTATATCATATGAGCATAGGTTTCCAACTCTTCAACATATCTCCAGTGTGTAGATGTGGAGGAAGAAATATTTTCATTTGCTATGTCTTGTATCATAGAGTATCCATGATTATTCAAAAAATTAATGATCAGAAGGGACAAAAGGTATGGACCTGTTAGGCTGGAGAGGGGATCCATGCAGATATCTGGAGTGGATCCTGATCTAGCATCCCATTTCATGTTCCCAAAGAGCTAATGCTTTACATGGAGAAATTTATGGCAAGAAAATAAGCAACTAAGATTATCCAAAACGCCATCACAATCCAATCGATGAGGTGTCTATTCTGTAGGTATTTTGACTTGATTATTTGGTTCCAAAGGCCCATGTTTGAGACAACTCTCCAGCCGTTTTGTGAAGTAGTTCCTGTTTGAAAGAATAAATATCTAATAAACCCCATCCACCCTATTTTAATGAAAGGTTGATGATATCCAAGCTAACCAGGTGAAATTTACATTTCGGTTGAGTGTCATCCCATATGAATTTAGTGATAATGGCATTGAGCTTACAAATAACGCCTTTAGGGAGTCTAAATATGTGTATCTATTATATAGGTATGATGTCTAGAACAGAATTGACAAGAATGAGGTGCCCTCCCAAGGAGGTCCAATGATAGATACCATTGGTTAAATCGCTTGCTAATTTTTTCCAAAAGTCGAACCCAGTCCCTGTTACTATATCCATTAGGCTTGATAAAGAAGCCCGAGTGAGTGAAACCATAGTCGAAATGTGAGGTTTTTACCACAAAGATGTTGGAAATATCCATGGTCCCTTTGGCTTCTGGCTCACTTGAAATAGAAATAGAATTTGATTAGTTCACAAGAAGCATAGTGCTATTCCAAAATCTCTTAGGATGTTGAATATCACCCGCCATTCATAAGGGTTATATTTTCCAATTGTGAGAAGTTCATTCACAAACATTAAATGGTGGAGGGATATGTTGTTTGCCATTTAAAAAAAAATGAGACCATGTTCTCGAGCATTTGTTATTTTTATGGACATCAATGATGATGAGGAAAAGGGAAAAATAGAGGAGACAAAGCGCATCCTTGTCTCAGTCCTTTGGCTATTAGGAACAAATAAGTTTGAGATCCATTAATCATGATGGTAAGGGAGTTAGTCTTAATGCAAGCTTTTATCCAGTTTAGCATTAAGGTCTGAGGTAATGTTTGTGCAAAATCATCCACATTATTTCCCAATCGTCGCTGTGAAATGCCTTGGTGAGATCAATTTTCATGAGGAAGACATATAGGTGGCAGGTCTTCATTGAATGTATGCATTCCTGTGCATATTCAACAATTTAAAGGTCATCTATTTAGCATATCAAATCAAATTGAATAAAATAGTAAATGATATGATAATGTGGGGCTGAAATTTGGTGTCTTTGGCAGGTTTTATTGTAATAAACATAATGTAACTCTAGTGACCACATGCATATTCCATCCACAACCATGGCCCATGAAATTCACAGAAACAATTACCGAAGTCCCACATTACGAATTTGGATTTTTTGGAAAATTAATCAGAACCACCACGTTTAAGTTTCTGATAGCAACCATACCATAGTAAATGTTTTGCAGGTTGCAGATTGAGTTTGCAGAGAAGGAAAAGTGAGCAGAGTACATAACCCATATTAAAATTCAAATAGAATTTAATGCATGGTTAATGAAAGAGTATGGGGAAAAAATTAATCTGTAAGTGTTTTTTACTTCACATAACTTCTGTAAAATTCAGAATGTCATTTTTTCCCATCTAGAATTAAATGTCTTAGATATATATGTTTAGATTTTACATGTAAGTTCTAGTGTTGTGTAATGTGGCAGATGTAAGTCTGGAAAGACAAGAAGAAGAAAATCATGGAGCGAATTTTGGTGGGCTACTAGTAAAGGAGCTGCAGCCTCCATATGTCAATGCATTTCATGTTTTGAAGTCATAATATAATGTTTGGTTAGTCACCATAATTTTCACGTATAGTTCTTACCGCAACACTCTGTTTTAATCTGTTTCACAGTGAGTAAAATTATTTGAATTTTTATTTGCTCCTTATATTTTTGTTTTTAATCTCTGCCACTCTGTACTAAAAGGGAGATCTTCATAATTTGTTTTTAATCTCTGCCACCTGTATTAAAAGGGAGATCTTAACTTAACTTAACTTATTGGTCACAAGTAAAAAAAGAAGTGGAGTCAAGCAAGTTAGTGGAACAAGCTAGAATCATAAACATACTAGATAGACAAATAGCATGCATATATAACTTAAAAATAAAATAAAACTAAAACAAAGAAACAAAAGCTCTCAATAGATTCAAACAACTGCAATAATCCGAATGGTGGCTCTTCGGCCCCTCTTATTGAGTGATGGTAGGAAATGAGGATGAAACTTTAACCCTCTTGCCAAAGGGTCCTTAGAACATTGGTTCTAAGTCCCGATGCAAGGATTTTTTTACTTCCAAGCTTGCCTCGATGCAAAGTCTCCCTCTCTCTACTGTGATCGACTGAACTTTTCGGGTTGCCAACAATTGAGTCCCCTCTATCTCCAGCTCCGGATTACACACTGCTGATATTTCTTGGGAAATTTTGGCCAACATAACGATGTTTTCTCCAATTCTTCATCTCATGGTGGATTTATATAGGAGAATTATAATCCTCCTTCCCTCTATTGGTACATTGTGGATGGTGATCCAAGAGAGGGGGATGATTCCTTTATGTGCCACAAATATTCCATTATGTGCTCCCTTGATGTCTAAGGAGGCTTTGGTGGTTGTCCTTAGGTGACCTCAAGTGAGGAATCACTATCCTGGAGTGTTCTTTTTGTGGTCCCAAAAAGTGACTTTCTCCACTCCCAGGATTGCGCACATTTCGGTTCATAAGGTGCACAAAGGCACTCTTCACGAAGGATTATGTGCGCAAAAGCATTTATGACTTGCTCAAATTTCATTTTTCCTGAGACCTTAGAGATATTTTGATGGTGGTCAACACCCACATTCCCAGTCTTTCTCTGATTTTCAATATCAACCTATGTGTAAAGTGCATCCCAAGCTTCTTACCCAATCAACTTCACAATCCAGGCAAGCTAAACAGGTTCTTGTTTCTGGGACTGGCCAATTAAATAAAACTCCAAGCCAAGACTAGCAGTCTCACTACTTAAATTCTTCTTTCGGATTTGCTTATCAATTTCATAGAAATTGATAAGTGAATGCTCTAATCCAATCTTATATTATACCCAAATAACAAGGCTTCCACGCCATATGTATTCCTTTTTGTAAAACACTTAACCATGACACGAACCTCTCCGCTCAACCAAACAGAACTTGGCTTATATAGGGACAATAGAAATCCCAGCAAATTGATATATGGTCGAATCCTTTGAATGCGGCTATCGAGCTAAACTCCTTAGTGAATTGCGTTCCACCGGTCAGGGACTTATAACGTCAGACTGTTTCATTAGAACCCCGTGACTTTGAAAACATATGTATTATGGCCCCACACCTTCCAACTTATTAACGAAATGAATTCAACAGTGTCCATACCTTTGTCAAATCAGTGCACCCATCCGACGGTCGAAACGACGTCGGATCAATTCGAAAAATCTGATGGGTGAAATCAATATCACGCGATTTAGTTGCACTAATGTTAACTCGTGATGAGGGAGGTTTTCCAAAATCGCTCAGGGACACACGTCACTCAGCCTATGGGATCGCTCCAATTTCTTAAATACAACTTACTGCCTTTGTGCCACGCGATATACTGCCGATATTAGCTTTGAACCACGTTCACTCTTCTCCTGGTTCCATGTCCCTTCCTTCAAGGTTCCACTCCATTCGCTCCTGCTTACAATACGGTCATTCTCACCATAGCTCTCCGCTACGGCCTTAGGAGTTTAACATGACCAATTCTGACCGGGAAGGATCATGCAATAAACCCTGATAGTTACAACACCAATGTTGGGCTTTCTTTCAGTTCCTCTGAAAGGCCTGAATGCACAGTTTAATTTTCCAATCATCGCTATACAGAATCCTTCTCCAGAGGCGTAATCCAAAATTAAAGGGTTCGACCTAAATGGTCCTATCACACATTACTCAGCAATCCAGCACTCCTTAAAGCAATAAACCCCCGTAAGATTTCTAAACCAATTCTACCCAGTACTGCGGTTCACAGCAGTACAAATATTCAATTCTTTCCAGCGTTAAATAAATCCTCACAAGTCCTTCGCACCGAAACTTGAGCATTCTTCAAACACCCATTTCGTACATTAAGTCTTTAACACAGGTTCTACTTCGCAAGTCTTCATACATAGATTTACTAGATTCGAGGCCCATTTATACAGGACATCGTTCAACTTAATTACAAAGGTTATTCACACTGTTAATCACAGAAATTCAGAAATTTTCCCACAGAACTTAGTTCAACAAACACACCGAATTACTGAACTGAATTCCTCATTCATATAATGAAATTACTTGTAGCTTCAGGCTCGACCAAATTTCCAATTAATTGGCCTTCCTTCCCTATGCATCTCTATACAATTCCCTTTGCGGGTCTCTGTATAGGTCTCTCCACTCTACCACAGGGATTTTATTTTTATACAAATTAGGAATCAATCGATTCAACTTCCCTGATGACTCTTGGACTCCTAAAATTAACCTAAACTTCTGAAACTAACTATCTCTTCAGGTGCCCATTAATCATTCGAGGAATTACAATTTTCTCCAGTATGCTAAAAATAAATCAATTATGAATATTTACATGGGGAAATAAAACATGAGACCCCCCTTTACATTTATTTATGTACAAAATTTGCCTTGGGCCTAATGCCCCTACATCAGACTCCCCAAGTTAAAACGGTTCATGATCTCCTGATCATGGTTTTCATCTTTGTCTGCCTGGATCCCACACTTTGTTCTGCAACTGGCCATCCATTGCAATGTTCTTCTTTCGCATTCCTCCTGGCTTCCATACTTTATGCTGCAGCTTTCCACAAGCTACACCTTTACATCCAATTTCTACTTTGCTCGTGCTACTACTTCTTTGTTTCCTTGTTGATGCCTTTTTCCCATACATCTTTATCATCAACTTTCTTATAAATTCGATTTCTTGATCCAATGTGTCCTTTGACTGCTGGACACCACTTCTCTTTGATTACTGAACATCAGCTGTGTCTGTAGCCCTTCTTACTTCTCTTGTTCTTACTGCTGCCCTAGCTGCCACCCAATCATCCATGCTCTCTTGTTGTTTGCAACAGTAAAAATCTTCCTGATTGTCATTTATGACAACTTCCGTACCCTCTGTCTTCAACAATTCTCCCAGCAACACTCCAATCAGCTACTTCTCTGCCATTTCACCTTCTTTTCTGAATGTTTCTTGCAAACATTCTCTCCATCTCCTTTGGCCAAACACAACTTCACTATGTTGTAAGTCAGTTTCAGCATCTTCTTCTTCTGTCTTGGCAATCTTCAGGAATTGCCTTCCTCCTTCTTGATTTACTTCAAGCTCTTCCAGCTTTTCATTTTCACTTTTTTTCAGAGTGAAACTCTGGTTTTCCACTGCTGTAGCATCCCCAGCAGTCTACCACACAGCCTTCTCCCCAATATTCTCTTGGCTATTCGAACAAGCCAATTCCTTTTTGCTATCAATAGCAACAATCTTTTGCACATGCGACATGACTATCTCATCTTCTTCCAGATGCTCATCCTCATCCTGCAATAGCTCCTTTTCTTTATCCTCTGTAGAAACAAAAAGTTCCTTCATAGGAGGCATGATAGCCTCATCTCCTTCCTTCTGAAATAGTCCATCACCTTCCAGAACAACTTCAAAACATGGATTGTTTTTTTTCTTTCCTGTAAACAAAGCCAATTTATTAGTTCCAAAACCCCAAGACCCAATGGTCCCAACTGATGATTTAATCATCAATTATTTTCTATCTTCATCCCATTGTGTCTTTACATTCTACAATCCCCAACTCTGAAATTGAGGTTTTCTTTCTTGCACAGGATCTTGCTGACTCAACATACTCTCTATCAGCTCGATTTCTCCATTCCATGGGTTAAGACCTTCCACAGAATTCTCCTTCTCTGTCGATTGACTGCCCCATGCTGTCAACTTATCTCCATCATCAACAAGATCTACATTCATCAAACAATTGTCAGCATCAAACTCATAAGGCCTCAGTGCCTTTCTCTACTCTGTCAGCATCTCAGTATGCTGATTCCAATTCTTCAAACATTTCTTGAGACTACCAACTAGTCTCTCCTCTGCACCACCCTCTTCAAGGATGCCTCCCTACTCTAGTTCATAAAAATGAACTCCCTCATCTTTGATCATCTCTGTCCTTACAATCTGAACACCTTCCCTCTGTGGTTATGTCCTCTGCTCTAGAACACTTAATCCATGCCAAAATCTTGGCATCTCCTCTTCACTATCTTCTGCTGTCACCATCTCTTCAGCCTTCATCAGAATGGAATCCTAATTTCATATCTCTGTAAAAACTTCAGCTATCTGTCCATCACTCCTTACTTGGCCATTTAATAAAAGAAGTCTGTCATTATTAGCATTAATGAAAAATTTATCTCCACCAGCTTCATTGAAACAATCTCCTCTATAAAATAAGGAATTAATGAATTCCCTCTACTGCAATAGTTCAATATTTTCTTCATCTGAAAGATACTCATCGTACTTTAGTTGGAAATAGTCAGCTTCATTTGTCACAATTCCATTATGTGAGCTGTCTCCATCAATACCTGAATTCACACACAACTTGTCAGATGCAAAAAAATAAGACCTCATGGTCTCATTTGGTGATTTGATCAGCAAATATTCTTGTTGTTCCATGTCTTTCATATGCTTCAGAGATTCTTCAAGAGTCTCTTCTTCAATTTCTTCAAGCTTTCCAACTTCCAGCTTCTGGCCAATATCATAAGCTAAAGCTCTTCTGCTTCCAATTGTTGGGTATACGACCAAATTCCCACATTGACTAGAAGTGGGGAGGATCATGGGTATATAAGGATGGAAAAATATCTCCATTGGTATGAGGCCTTTTGGGGTAAAATCCCATAAGCAAAGCCATGAGGGCTTAGGCCCAAAGTGGACAATATCATACCATTGTGGAGATATGTGGTGTCCAGAATCCTTACAAGTGGTATCAGAGCCATGCCCCGAAGTTAGCGAAGTGGATAAATCCTCGAATGTCGAACGAAGGTGGTGGGCCCCGGTAATATCACGATGGGATCCATGGATGAGCTCGGTTAGACAGGCGGCATGCTCCAGATTCTTCATGCACGTGTCCTGGTCCCAACACGGTGAAGAGGAGTTGACCTGGGATAGAGCAAGCTCTCGAGGCAGGTGGTGCTCCATGTAAGGCGTGTGCTTCCAACGCATTGGAGCGGAGAATCCTGGTTGGTAGAGAGTGGACGGATGGATAATCGTTTCAGGGGAGGCTCGATGGTCCTTTGTTTGAGGGGAGGATTGTTGGGTATACGACCAAATTCCCACATTGACTAGAAGTGGGGAGGATCATGGGTATATAAGGATGGACAAATATCTCCATTGGTATGAGGCCTTTTGGGGTAAAAGCCCATAAGCAAAGCCATGAGGGCTTAGGCCCAAAGTGGACAATATCATACCATTTTGGAGATATGTGGTGTCCAGAATCCTTACACCAATATGTTGGAAAGTAGAATCTTTCTCCAACTATGCATGGACATCTTGAAAAAATGTAGTTGCCCCCTTTTCTTCCTCAGTGACAACATCAGCAGTTTTCTTTCTCTCACCTGTTGTTCCTGCAAACATAAAAAATATGTCAGATGTAAGGCTCTTGGACCCCTTGGTACCACTTGAAGCTTTAGTCTCCAAGTCCTTCTCCAGATACTCAATCACTCTGAGTATTTCCTTCTTCTTCTGAGCATTCATCATCTGCTCCTTATTCCTTAGTAGCCTCTGCCACTTTATCTTCTTCTTCATGAGCCAACCAACTCTCTGGCTTTCTTCTATCCTTAGTTTCAATCTGTTGAAATCTTCCCTGATATCATAAAATTACTTCCAATACTCTTCATCTGTGAGTCTCTTCCTCATGCCAACTGCTTTGGCATCTTCCATCATTCTTCTGTTGTGGCCTCTCTCAGAACCTCTAAAATCTCTGCAGTATTTGCTATGGCTCTCAGTAGCCATTTTCTTCTCTAAGATTTCTCCACTCACAAGCTGCACTAAGCCTCTGCAACAACAAGCTCTCTTGCTACAACTCACCTTAGCAATCCTTTCCTCTGGATCCGGCTTTTGGCAAGTACTGGTCCCCTATCTACTGGAACCGTCTGAGCACTCTCTTCTTCTCTCTAGGCTTCAATCTGCAACTTCTCTCAAGAACACCTCTATTATTTTTTCATCCAACCTCAGTTGGGAATCTTTCAGGTTCTGCCACACTCTTTCTGCACTCAGAATCCCTTGCTGGATTCTTCTATCACTGCTCTCAAGGCTTGTGATCTGCCTCTTGCTGAGATGTATTTCTCAATTGCTGGCACTTTCTATTCTGCAAACAATCCCTTCCAACCAGAGTTCAAATAAGGCTCATCATCTTACCTCTCAAGATCCCTGAATGATCTTGCTCATTTCTCACTTGCACTGCATTCCACCTTGCTGCAATCTTCAAGACACTCTGTCTTCAACTCCAGATTCTATTCATTTGGAGACCTTCACTGCATGTCAAATCAAATCTACAAAATTCCTGTTAAACGTATTTAAACTTCAACTTTTCTTTCCTGTTCAGTACATGTGCATTTCAAAATAAAATTTCAAGGAGCTAATTCAATTATAGCTTTGATACCACTTGATGGCGGTCAACACTCACATTCCCAGTCTTTCTCTAATTTTCAATCTCTACCTATGTGTAAAGTGCATCCCAAGCTTCTTACCCAATAAACTTCACAATCTGGGAAAACTCAACAGGTTATTTTTTCTAGGAAAGGCCAATTAAATAAAACTCCAAGCCAAGACTAGCAGTCTCACTACTTAAATTCTTCTTTCGGATTTGCTCATCAATTTCATAGAAATTGATAAGTGAATGCTCTAGTCCAATCTTATATTATACCTAAATAACAAGGCTTCCATTCCATATGTATTCCTTTTTGTAAAACACTTAACCATGGCATGAACCTCTCCACTCAACCAAAAAGAACTTAGCTTATAGAGGGACAATTGAAATCCCAGAAAATTGATATATGGTTGAATCCTTCAAATGCGGCTATCGAGCTAAACTCCTTAGTGAATTTCATTCCACTGGTCTGGGACTTATAACATCAGCCCATTTCATTAGAACCCCGTGACTTTGACAACATATGTATTACGGCCCCACGCCTTCCAACTTATTAATGAATTGAATTCAACAGTGTCCATACCTTTCTCAAATCAATGCACCCATCTGATGGTCGAAACGACGTCAGATCAATTCGAAAAATCTGATGGGTGAAATCAATATCGCACGAGTTACTTGCACTATCATTAACTCGCGATGAGGGAGGTTTTCCAAATTTGCTCAGGGACACGCGTCACTCAGGCTATGGGATCACTCCAATTTCTTAAATACAACTTACCACCTTTGTGCCACGTGATATACTGTCGGTCTTAGCTTTGAACCACGATCACTCTTCTCCTGGTTCCACATCCTTTCCTTCAGGGTTCCACTCCATTCGCTCCTGCTTACAATACGGTCATTCTCACCATAGCTCTCTGCTACGGCCTCAGGAGTTTAACGTGACCAATTCTGACCAGGAAGGATCACACAATAAACCCTAATAGTTACAACACCAATGCTGGGCTTTCTTTTGGTTCCTCTGAAAGGCCTAAACGCACAGTTTAATTTTCCAACCATCGCTATACGAAATCCTTCTCTAGAGTTGTAATGCAGAATTAAAGGGTTCGACCTAGATGGTCCTATCACACATTACTCAGCGATCCGGCACTCCTTAAAAAAATAAACCCCCGTAAGATTTCTAAACCAATTCTACCCAGTACTGTGGTTCACAGCAGTACGGATATTCAATTCTTTCCAGCGTTAAATAAATCCTCACAAGTTCTCATCACCAAAACTTGAGCATTCTTCAAACACCCATTTCGTATGTTAAGTCTTTAACACAGGTTCTACTTCACAAGTATTCATACATATATTTACTGGATTCGAGGCCCATTTATACAGGACTTCGTTCAACTTAATTACAGAGGTTATTCACACTGTTAATCATAGAAATTGGGACATTTTCCCATAGAACTTAGTTCGACAAATGCACCAAATTACTGAACTGAATTCCTCATTCATATAATGAAATTACTTGCAGCTTCAGGCTCGGCTAGATTTCTAATTAATTGGCCTTCCTTCCCTATGTAGCTCTATACAATTCCCTTTCCAGGTCTCTGTGCAGGTCTCTCCACTCTGCCACAGGGATTTTATTTTTATACAAATTATGAATCAATCAATTCAGCTTCCCTGATGACTCTTAGACTCCTAAAATTAACCTAAACTTCTGAAACTAACTATCTCTTTAGGTGCCCATTAATCATTCGGGGAATTACAATTTTCTCCAGTATGCTAAAAATAACTCAATTATGAATATTTACATAGGGAAATAAAACATGAGACCCCCCTTTACATTTATTTATGTACAAAAGTTGTCTTGGGCCTAATGCCCCTGCATCATATTTTAATACTTTCCAGATTCTGTAATGTCTTTCATCCCTGTAAACCCTTCTCCCTGACATTAATTAATGTCGTCTTCTGCTTGTATGAATCTCCAGTGTTAACAATTTCCCCCTAATGTCTGAGGTCTAGGAAGAACTGCATAGCCGAAATGTGTTATAGTTTATTTTCTGTATGTCGTGCATAGAGAGAGAGAGACATGCGTGAAGCTCGAAATTGGAAACAACCTGCACTAGTTCGAAGAATGACCATTGCTTATGGGACCCCTATAAGCAAATATAGTACAATATATATACAAATTTTCTACAAGGCGGTCATATCCCATGCTCGTGATGTTGTGTCTAGTTGAAAAAATCTATTTGACAGATACATGTTCTCTCTATGTCAATGATATGGTAGTGATCTGGTGGTTGCTGACGACAACTGTTGATGCCCTTCGAGGAATTTTTTCTTTCACAATAGGTGGAATATGGTACACATATGCATAAACTTGGTATGGCATATAGTTGTGCATTGTACGCACAAGCATTGGCTGGGACCTTCCCATGTAAGCATTGTTGAAAGAGACGCTTATGAAGGCATGGGTCTTTGACGAATTTGATCAAAGTGCAATGGTTGTAAGGTATGAAGCCATATTGAAATGAAAGCTTTTGTTGTAGTTGAATTTCAAGAGGATTGATGACATATGTGGGCAGTAATGTCTCCCACAGTTCCACCCAAGGATGCCCATTTTATGGAGAGAGGTAATCCAAGGTACTGCTTCCTTTTTGGAAAATTGGTGTTGAAGTCAACAGAAAGGAAGCCTCAAAAGAATGGGGAGTTTCTAACATGAGGGGTAAAGGACCTGGATGTGATTATTTTAACATAGGCATGATGGGGAGGGGTGACAGAAAACTAATGATGGGGATTCAGTGGCCCAAGTTCGGAGTGTACTGAGTATCTTGGCGGCAGTCATAGTTATTTCTGATGGGGAAATCCCTGGAGTTGGTAGGACATCCAGGGTGGGTAAAAACTGGCTATCAGTGTCATGGTGTCTTGTGTGGGGGGGTGTGATACTCCGACAAAGGTTGTTCAGGGATTGCTTCCATGGGAGAAGATATTAATGAGAGGGTGGGGGACGTAGAGCACCATTTGCGGTCTTTGTACACTTACCAAAAGAATAAAAGAATGGGGTTTGGTTTGTACAAAACACAGAGACGGGTGCCCCAAAACATGAAATTGTTCACTCACTGATGTTGTTAGGAAGATTTTTTGCTGAGGGTGGGGGCCCAATTGGTTGGTCTAATGTGTGGGGTTGATGAAGCGGATGAAAAATTATCAGAGGTAGGATTATGCTGGTAGATGTATGGTGGGCCAAATGTGAGGCGCGGTAGTGCGCTTTTGATCTTCTTATACAACCTGGTCATCCAGGAAGTGGATTTTAGTTTGTATGGTAAAACTTGACCTTTATGCATGGTGGATGGATGGGCATGAGGTGCTTCCCAGACTAAAGTGGTATGGCCATGGCGTCACTTTTTTTGTGATATATGGTCTACTGTGGGTGATGAGCGCCATGGAGGGGGGGCTCTACTGAGCAATGAGGATGTTTATTATGTGCAGGGTGAGGTGATGATAAACACGGTCGGATATGTCAAACTTATGGTTGATTTCTGATGGAGAAATGATGTCAGGATATGCAGAGTTTTCAGGGACTCTATCATGTTGGGGGTAGAATGATACCTGCTTTGAAACTTTCAGTGGATGGAGTTGTGTATGGTTTGTGAGCTTTCCTGCAAAAAAAACTACCTCAAGTGAAAGCATCTTCTTTATCAAATATTATTGAAGGTCATGAGCTTTGAAAAGAAGATGGGAGAGGGCTTACGTGCTGGCGTTAAAAATTTAATTTTTTGGGAGTGTGAATGTGTGGCATTGTCTCTCAACGTTATGGAGTGTTGATCATAGTGTTGCTTTCGGTTTGGTGATCAGATACTCAAAGCTCTATTTTTCCCTTGGGAGTTTTTACTTGGCTCCTAGTTTTTATTTCGGTTGGGGTTACCCCCAGACTGAGATCACGGGGGGCGTTGTTGGTTACTGCCCCATGTCCAAGATCTCCCTTTTGCTTGTTCCTCGACTTATTTTTGCAACATTTGGAGGATTGTCATAATTATCCTGGTTTTATGGTGGCTAATGAGCCTAGGAAGGGTTTGCACTAGATTGACTAGCATATTATGTTGTGTCAGTGGTCATTTTATGTAGGGAATGGGGGATATCGATTCCCTTGTCTATGGTTAGTATATAAGTGTTGGGGCGAATTTCATGATAGATAGGTTGTGATACGTTCTAAGTAGAATCGTATGAGTATCTAGGGTATTCATTACTGTTTCTTAGGTTTCCTTAGGCCAAAGACCTGATCGAACCATTTGTAGAATCAATGTGCATGGTACTACTACTGCATAGGTGATCTCAGGAAAAAGACCCAATCAAACTATCTGCAGGATCGATGCGCATGGTACTACTACTGCCTAGGTGAACTTGGGTCAAAGACCCGACTAAGTCATCTACAGAATCTACCTACCTGGTAGCTCCTTGATTATCATGGGTGTTACTCCTGCCTAGGAGATCTTCGGTCAAAGACTTGATCAATCTGTCTGCAGAATCTACCTACCTGGTAATTCCCTCAGTATCATGGGTGTTACTAATGCCTAGGTGATCTTGGGTCGAAGACTCGATCAAGTCATCTACAGAATCTATCTACCTGGTAATTCCCTCAGTATCATGGGTGTTACTGCTACCTAGGTGATCTTAGGTCGAAGACCCAATGAATTCGTCCGCAGAATATACCTACCTGATAATTCCCTCAATATCATGGGTGTTACAACTGCCTAGGTGATCTCGAGTCGAAGACCTGATCAAGCCATTTGCAGAATCTACCTACCTCGTAACTCTTTGACTATAACGGGTGTTACTGCACCCTAGGTGATCTTGGGTCAAAGACACATATCAAGCCGTCTACAGTAATCAACGCGCTTGGTCACTCCCCGAATATAGATTATTACTGCCTAGGTGACCTTGCGTCAAATACCCTTATCAGATTATCTCCAGTAGTCAATGTGCCTGTTCACTCCCCAAATACAGATTACCACTACATAGGTGACTTTGGGTCAAAGAGCTCTATCAGACTGTCTATAGTAATCGACGCGCTTGGCCACTCAAGAGGATGAGGCAACTAGGTTCCCCTGTCCCTAGTTGGTGTATGGTGGCTTGGGGGGAACTCTTCCATCTGAATGTCTATCTGCATACTAGGTCCCCTGAGCCGGAGGATAGGGTCCTCCATGGTGATATACTGGCACTCTATTGGGAAAATTTTACTAAGGCATATGATGACTTTGAAAATTGGGTTGAGGTACGTTCTGGGTAGAACTATAGGTGTAACCAAGGTTTTGACTATTGTTTCCTAGGTAACTTTGGGTCAATGACCCAATTAGTCTGTCTGCAGATTTTGACGCGCCTAGAAATTCTTGACAAGTTTGCAGGCGCGGGGCGTTGGGCAGGATATTGTAAATGTATCTTGACTGCATATAAATCATCTCAACCTGCTAGGCTTTGTTGATTCCGTCCTCTTCGGATGTGGGCTTTTGTTGCGGGCCTTTGTTGCACCACATTCTTTTAAATATTTGTCATGAGATTTTTTAGGAACAAATATAAAAGAACCCAGTCATCAAGTTTTTCTTTACATAAACTACGATGCCGCCTCCATTCTTGGAGATGGTCTGAGATATTGGCGATGGGTTTTTGTCTAAAATGTGTCAGTAATTTCGTTCCAGAATCATGGTGAATGGGTAACTGAAAATATGTTAGGAATGAAGTAGCAAGGGCGCTAAAGGTTCGATCTAAAGCAGAGCATTGCTCCACGTACCATTTCGCAACTACTCCTATCATAGTGTGTTGAAATAGTCTCAAGTGGATAGTGTTGTCAATGATACTGTTCGATGATAACCATAGGTGGAAGGTCATGACATGATTACCTAGGTCTTCCGCTTGCTTTCCTTCGAACTTTGGAATATTTGAAGGGAGGTTCATGGGCACGGGAGGCCATGTAGGTTTGTGTGCGATGGGTTCATTCGTCGGCTTGGTTAAATCGAGTAGATTCAGCAAAGCTAAGAAAGGTGACTAGGAGGTTGACGCCATTGCAACTTGCGAAAAAAAAAAAGTTCTGGTTAGGAAGAGGGTTAGTCTGTGACATACCCTGCTGTGTATTCGATTGACTTTGTGAATAGGTGGCACTCCTCTGCCCCCTAGGGGTCATGGGAGGAGTGGTGTGTGGTGTGGTGTTGGGAGATCGACCAGGGTTCCCAACTAAGGTTGCCCCAATAAAGGATGAATCGATAATGGTGGTAGCGTTCCGTCTTTGACGCCTAAATGGTGAAAGACCTGGAACCCCTCCCAATAATGGGGGGAGGTCCAAAATATTCCTAGATCGACGAGGTCCTGCTGGTTCCATTCAGGTGTCGACTAGGTCTATTTTTTGGAAAACATTGAGAGGATAGAGTCTATTATCAAAGAAAAATTCTGATCACATACATAAAACAAAGCGAAAATAAAATAAATTTTCCCTTTAAATTAATTTTATGTGATCAAGTAATAAAAAAAGTAGTTTTTTTTGTTTGCATATGATACTCAAAATCCTATAAGACCTATTCGTCCTCACACACTCAAATTTAACTAGGCCTTGAGAAGATACCTTTCGAGTGCTGGCACAATGTCCCGTAAGAGCTGGCGACACCCCCAGTGATTCGAAGAAAATCCACCAAAGTAAGGGTATAGGTTCTGGCACTTACCTGCACCGTCACCTATAGGGAAAGGATGCCCTAGATTTTGCCACTAAGTACAACCATCCCCCATGAGCATTCGAGTCTTGGGCTTCTTGGTAAGTCAGCTAACAGTACTAAGTATCAGCCAAGTTAGGTAGCCCTGACTCATACCTGCCCGCACTGCGCCTAAGCCTAACCCCCTCTGAAATGAGTCTTTTCTACGCTCGTGTTTTCTTTTCCGTGGGTTACTAGGTGGATTTAAATCTCCCTAAATAGTCAACTTATCTGTTTCAAGATGAAGAATTATCAAGGTGGCTTATTGGATGCCTACCCCCTTGATCCTAACTTAAACTATAATTTCTTTTGTGGCCCCTATGGGGATAATTTATTGAGTTAGTTTAAATTAGTTTTAGGTGTCTTTGCTTTGCTTAGTGGGTGGATGTGTGTGAGAAAAAAGTGGACAAGCACATAGTTTGAACATGTGGATATGCGATGATCCTTTTCAAAATCCCCTATTAAAATATGTTGTATTGTTCCTTGCTCAAAAGAAAAACATGTGCAGATATGGGCCGCTTTCTATTTTTCCTCGTTAATCTATGTGACCAACTAAAGTGAGACGATGAGTTTTGATAGAGAGTGTTCATATGCTTACCTAGGATCATCGGAGGGTGCAAAGGCAGCAGAGATTACTTTCTCTTCTGTCGACAATTCAATCCTAGTGCAAAAATTGCACTAAACTAATAACTTTTACACTAGAGAAAAATAACTAGCCAAGCATGCGTGGCCTTGGGCCACTTAATTTGGTTAGCTATTAAGGTATGTTGGTACCTAAATTTTCAAAACATAAAATTATGTTGGAATGCAAGTTATTTTTCCCCCCTACTTAAACTGTGTGTGAACTTTGCAAAAATCAACTTGAAATAAAAATGACACTAAGCCTACAAAAAGCAGGTAAGGGTGAGCGTTAGAAAGCTACGGGGTACCTCAACCAGTGCTGGCAGATGTATTATGGGCTTCCAAGCACTTTACAAGCAGGGAAAGATATAAATGTGGGAGAAATTTCTCTTTCTATCTTTTGCTTGAAAAAGGCTAAAACAGGCGCGATGTATGCGCATGGGTCAGCTCTTAACGCATGCCCTGGGCACGTCTGTGGGAGGTAAAAGAGCACAAATTCCTACAAAAGTAACTTTTGGAGCTGTTCTACTTCAATTTTTCACTTGGGATAAACTAGGGACTGCAAGAGAAAAAGGGGGAAATTTAGCTCCACTCCACAGCACAGATAGGGGTCTCTGCAAAAAAAGGCACAACCACGTAAACTTGGAAATAAACGTTAGTGGAGTCACCAATCATTTGTTAGTGTGTTTGGTTCACGTATGTACGAAATCACACCACCTTAGGTGGTGTGGTTTACCGACCTAAGTTATTGGTCACAGGCAGAAAAAGAAGTGGAGTCAAGCATGTTAGTGGAACAAGCTAGAATCATAAACATACTAGATAGAGAAATAACATGCATATATAAAATAAAACTAAAAAATAAACAAAAGCTCTGAATAGAGTCAAACAACTGCATTAATCCTAACGGTGGCTCTTCGGCCCCTCTTATTTAGTGCTGGTAGAAAATGAGGGTGAAACTTTAACCCTCTTACTAAAGGGCCCCTAGAACATGGGTTCTAAGTCCTGATGCAAGGATTTTTTTACTTCCAGGCTTTCCTCGGTGCAAAGTCTCCCTCTCTCTACTATGGTGGACTGAAGTTTTTGGATGGCCAACAATTGAGTCCCCTCTATCTTCAACTCCAAATCACACACTACTGGTATTGCTTGGCCAATTTTGGGCAGTATAACAATGTGTTCTCCAATTCTTCATCTCATGGTGGCCTTATATAAGAGAATTCAAATCCTCCCTCCCTCTCTTGGTACATTGTGGATGGTGACCCAAGATAAGGGGATGATTCCTTTTTGTGCCACAAATATTCCATTGTGTGCTCCCTAGATGTCTGAGGAATCTTTGGTGGTTGTCCTTAGGCAGCTTCAAGTAACAAATCATTGTCCAGAAGTGTGCTTTTTGTGGTTCTGGAAAGTGACTTTCGCCACTAGTAGGATTGTGCACATTTCGGGTCATAAGGCACGCAAAGGTGCTCTTCATGAAGTATTATGCATGAAAAATCATTTATTCTCAAATTTTATTTTTCCTCAAACCTTAGATATTTTTAAATACTTTCCAGATTCTCTAATGTCTTTCAGCCCTGTAAATCCTTCTGCCTGACATTAATTAATGTCGTCTTCTGCTTGTATGATTTTCCAATGTTAACAAGAGAAAAGGCACCTTTGGATATTGCCCACTTAGATTTATGTGGACCAATGAAAACACTATCATTTGGGGGCAACCATTACATTTTGACCTTCATAGATGACTACACAAGGAAGGCATGGGTCCATTTTCTAAAACATAAAAGTGAAGTGTTTGAGCACTTCTGCCACTACAAATCTCTTGTTGAGAAGCAAAGTGGACACTACATCAAATTGTTGAGGACTGATAGAGGTGGCGAATATATATCATGACTTCCTATGTTTTTGCAGGTATCATGGAATTCACAAGCAGTTTACAACAAGGTATACACCTCAGCAAAATGGTGTCGCGGAAAGAAAGAATAGGACCATCATGGAAATGGCAAGGCGTATGTTGAAGGAAAATCATTTTCTAAATGATTATTAGGCCAAAGCTATCGATTGTGCAACATATATCATTAATAGGTGTCCAACCAAAAGTGTTATGAATATCATTCCTCAAGAGGCATGGAGTGGAAGAAAGCAATATGTCACTCACATGAGAGTGTTTGGGTGTGTGGCGTATTCACATGTCCCGGATGAGTTGAGGAAGAAGTTGGATAGCAAGGGGGAGAAATGTATATTTTTTGGATACAGTGATGAATCGAAGGCATAAAATCTCTACAATCCATCAACCAAGAAGGTAGTAATTAGCAGATATGTTCAGTTCATAGAAGAGGAAGCATGGGATGGAAGTTTAGAGAAGACAATAAATGTGAAGACATGTATTTCACCTCCTCAATGGTGACTCCTTCACCTACACAAGCTCAACAAGGCAGTGAACATGTGACGCCTCAACCAAATAATAGGAAAACATTGTGCAACCAAGCAAGTGCTTCTCCAAGCACACCACAAAGATCTGCAACTCCATCTACTTCAAGCGCAACACCAAGCCCATCTTCAGAAAGCATAAGAAGGTTGAAATTCAAAAATTTAAATGAAATTTATGAGCAAGATGATGTTGATAGAAATGTTGGTCTGAATTCATTATTTGCATTATTTTTTCATGTAGATTACCCAATCCACTTTGAAGATGTAGTCAAAGAAGAGAAATGGGTTACAGAAATGGATGGAAAGATAAAAGAAATAGAAAAGAATGACACATGGAAGTTAGTGGACCTTCTGCAAGGTAAAGAAGTCATTGGAGTGAAGTGGGTTTATAAGACCAAGAGCAACATTAAAGGCAAGATTAAAAGACACAAATAAAGGCTAGTTGTTGAAGGATACAAGCAACAACATGGAAGATACTATGCAAAAAAAATTGTGCCAGTCGCAAGGATGGAGACAATGCATACAGTGTTGTCAATTGTAGCGCAATAGAAATGGAAAGTGTATCAAATGGATGTAAAATCAGCGTTCTTTAATGAATTGCTAAACGAGGAAGTATATGTTGTGCAACCTCCTGGTTATGAGGTAGAAGGCCAAGAAGACAAGGTGTGTAGGTTGCAGAAAACTCTCTATGGGCTAAAGAAAGCACCGTGTGCATGGTATAGTAGGATTTATGCCTACTTGATGGAAAATGGGTTCAACAAATGTGAAGGTGAACCTACTCTCTACATCAAACAAAGTGACTGTAAGATTGTTATTGTTTTTTTGTATGTAGATGATTTGATTTTTACAGGCAGTGATGATTTTCTCATCGTTTATTTCAAAGCAGTCATGATAAGTGAGTTTGAAATGACTGACTTGGGGTTTCTAGGATACTTTTTGGGCATAAAAGTGAAGCAAACATAAAATGGAATTTTATCTCCCAAGCAAGGTATGTAGCAGAAATTTTAGAGAGGTTTAATATGAAAAACAAGAAGCCATCACCAACTCCAACTGTCATGGGGTTGAAGTTGAGCAAGGAAGATTACAGCGACAATGTCAATCTGACATTATACAAAAGTATGGTGGGCAACCTAATGCATTTGACCGCAACTAGACCTGACATAATTTATGAAGTGATTTTGGTGTCAAGGTTCATGGGGACACCCAAGGAGATACATTGGCAAGCATCCAAAAGAATTTTAAACTATGTCGATGGGACAAAGGATTATGGTGTTTTTTACTCTGCAACAGATGATTTTAGGCTGGTTGGTTACACTGACAATGATTGGGCAGAAAGTGTTCGTGACAGAAAGAGCACGTCACGATATGTTTTCCATTTGGGTTCGTGAGCCATTTCATGGGCTTCCAAGAAGAATCTAATAGTGTCATTGTCGACAAGATAAATTGAATATCTCGTCGCAACAGCAGCAACATGTCAAGCAGTTTTAATGAGAGGGATGTTGTGGGATTTATGTCATGAACAAGAAGGAGCAACCACTATTTTTTTTTATAATAGTTCAATAATTTCACTATCAAATAATTATGTTTTTCACAAGAGGACAAAGCACATTGATGTTAAATATCATTTCATAAGAGAATTATTTAACAATGGTGAGATTGTGTTGCAACATTGCAGGTAAGAGGAAAAATATGCAGAAAATTTCACAAAGCCATTGGCATGTGAAAATTTTGTTTATCTAAGAGAGTGTTTGGGAATGGTCAATGGCAGCAGTTGCGATTAAGCCAGAGTGCTGGAAAATTAATCACAACTACCGCATTTAATTTTCTGACAACAACCATACCATAGTAAATGTTTTGTAGATTGTGGATTGAGTTTGTAGAGAATTTTGAAAAGAGTATATAACCCATTCTGCAGTAGATTAAATAATTGAAAGTCAAATAGAATTTAATGCATGGTTAATGAAAGAGTATGGGAAAATATTTAATCCACAAGTGTTGTTTACTTCACGTAAATGCTAACATTTGTAAAATTCAGAAAGTCATTTTTTCCCATCCATTGTATTAAATTTTGTTAATCACGAATCAAATGTCTTAGATATACATGTTTAAATTTTACATGTAAGTTCTAGTGTTGTGTAATGTGGCAGATGTAAGTCTTGAGAGACAAGAAGGAGAAAATCCTCGAGTGAATTTTGGTGTGCTACTTGAAAACAAGTTACAGGTTTTATTGTGTGTAAATTCCGCAACCATGGTGAATGTAAGAAGTCTTGTTTTACTAGTAAAGGAGCCACAACCTCCATATGTGAATGTATTTCATGTTTTGAAGTCATAATAATTTTCACGTATAGTTCTTACTGCAACACTCTGTTTTACTCTATTTCACCATGAGTAAAATTATTTGAAGTTTTATTTTCTCCTTATTGTTGAGTTTTTAATCTCCGCCACTCTGTATTAAAAGGGAGATCTTCAAAATTTGATTTCTGCAACTGCATGGTCTTGATTAAATGATTCCACAATTCTTGATTAAGTGAATTCCGCAATTCTGGGTAAACTTTTGTAATTGAACTTCCGTAATTTTGTTGACTTGAGTAAAGTTATTTCCACAACTCTATGTGAACTCCTTGTGGAGAAAAAAATTTCCTTTGTATTAAAAATTTTAACAATATTTTCATTTACGAAGATACCATTGTGGTGATTGGATACCATGAAAAATA
The DNA here is from genome assembly GCA_034641835.2 of Pinus albicaulis. Classification (NCBI taxonomy): domain Eukaryota; kingdom Viridiplantae; phylum Streptophyta; class Pinopsida; order Pinales; family Pinaceae; genus Pinus; species Pinus albicaulis. Next base: position 59,663,781 of record CM076576.1, read on the forward strand.
CTTGTCCAGTTACACCAATCACACAATCAAAGTAATCCATTCAACAACCATCAAGCTAACACTCAAGTTGTCTCTGAATAAAAGAGACATCATACTGTTGGCACTCTTCCTAAGATAAAGCATCATAGGGGCATTATACTTAAAAACCTTAAAATTATATTTGAAGAAGTTAATGCACAAACTGCATCATTCTGAGTCTAAATGATATTTTATTTCTCTTCTAATTGTTTTTTGAATTCAAACCTCATAGTGTGGTTTGTATATGAGGGAATCGCTCATTATTATTTTGAGTACTTATCAGAGATTCAACAACTGCCCCACAAGAAGAGAACCAGAGCTCCGATTTATAATAACACATGAGGTTAACTAGTGCAAGTTGCTTTCCTCTATTCTCTCTAGGGGTGTGGCTTAAAACGCCTCCCTAACCTATATCCAGTCCTCTCAAAGCTTGATATTTATATCCAAAATTTTTCCATGAACACAATTTGATATATTAGGCATTTTTAAGTTGTAATTTGTGTTGAATTGGGTAGGTCGATTTTAGTAGAATTCTATTGAACTCCGGATATTTATATCTATTCCTATGACATATCAATTAATTGATTGACTGTTTCTAGAATTCTATTAAATCTCAAAGCATTACTTTGTGCCCATATTATAGAGATTTCAATCCCATCAATCTTATGGCTACATGAGTTGATCAATTACGTCTTCTTCTTCTTTTTATTGTCACAAAGTCTCAGTTGTGTCCTTTCCTTTTGTCTCAAAGTGGAAGCTAGGTATTCTATTTTTTGTTTTGTTACATGCTAATATTGTTGAAAGGTTACTAGAACATAGTTTTCAGTTTGGAAAAGTTAGTAGAACACTGCCATCTGTAAACACTAACATTGAAATTGTTGTGCCTGAAGTGTCAATTTCAGGCATATTAGGTGTTTGTTGTGTATTATTGAGATTATGGGTTTTATTTAGTTTTTATATCCTATTTACTAGGAAGTCTTTCAAACTCCTAAACATATTTCTAATCTTATAAATCTACATGCTTTTGGTTGAATGAATTAAATTGCATGTGAAGGGAGACTCAGGTTGAGCTAGGCTCACGAGAGAGCTACACATTTATTTTATATTATGTCCCTCTTTAACTTTATTGATTCAAAATGTTCACATCAAAATCATAATAATAAGTAATCTAGATATGCTTAATACCAAAAAAAAATTACTTTTTAAAAATTGTATAATTAAGTTACATAAAAAGAGCTTACATCACACTATAGAAAGGCGTATGAAATTTCTCATCATATTATAGAACTGAGAAAGTCACTGAGACAAACTTCCTTGCATATTTTGAGAATCTAGAGACTTATGAAGAAAAAAACAAATCATCAATAGATATACCATCATATAGGATATTAATGGACATGTTTTTGTTTTCTTTCAGAATTTAAATTATTAATTGCATCGAGAGACATATTTTATAGCTCAATAAAATATTATTTAAATAAAAATATGAAATTAGTTATAATACAAAAAAAATAATGAATATACATGTTTGGTTAGCTTTAATTATCTCACTGTGTTTGGTGACTTAGTTAATATTACAACCCTGTGTGAAGAAGATGTAAAAATTTCTCACCCTTACCCATAAATAAAATACTTTGATATCCATATGAAGTAACATCAATTATAAAAAAATAAAATAGAAAGAGATAAATTAATTAAAAATAAAGGTAAAATTCTTATATTTTCTTTTTAGAATGTTAAAAATATATAATACTTATACTTGTTTAAAAATATTACAATATGAAACTTAAATAAAATAAATAATTGACAGTGAACAAATTAAACTCTTAGTGATAAGAATAATATAAGAGAAATGTGTAATTCATTCAATTTTTTAATATAAAATTAATATTTTATATTTAAAATATATCAAAAAAATAATTTAGTGTGTATAATGTAATTATAAATTAAATATCTCACTAACCATGTTAAGTACAAGATTTCAATTGTGAAAAAAAGAACTCTTTATATATTATATAAAGAAACTATATAGAGAGAATTTCTTATGGTACACTTACTTATAGTTAAAACATTTAAAACAATCTCACTATTTTACATTTTAGCCTTTTTTAAAGTATATTTAGTTTTTCAATTTTGTCTAAAATATAGAAAAAAATTGTTAAAATTGCAAATTTAAGTTGTGTACATTCACAACTAAAGTGCCTAAAGAGAGTTTGAGGGCATTAAATCCATTAATACTTAAAAAATGCAATTTAAACAATGAAGAATTTCGCATACTACGTGAGAGAGAGTATGTGTGCGCACTAAGCACCAAAATGAATTATGAATTCTTTATTTATTCAACTTTTCTAATATAAAAATGATTCACACCTGAAAATATTTGATATTTTTATTTGATCCTTTGAACATATGATAAATCCATGATTAAAATAAATCGATACTAATCATAATAATTAATAATTAACTCTTCAAAATATAAATAAAACTGTTAAAACTAGCACAGAAAAATAAAAAGAATTTCATAATATCCATTATTTGAAGCTACAATGTGATTTAATGGATTGTATGAGCCTTCACATGTTGATATGGAATTTAGGAATTTAGTGAATGAAAGATAACTTGGAACAATAGCTTGGGCCAAATTACTAGCCCATGTGAGAATTGTTTCATGAACAGACGAGAAATCATTGCAAGTTATTATGAAATATATTAGTGTGAACATATTATTGTTATGAAAATATGAAATACTTTAATATTAATATAAATTTTTTATATGGATATAATTTAATTATTATGAAATATATTAATCTAAATAAATTAGATATTTTAATGAGAGATTAATAAATATTAATAAAAGAATATTGAAAAAATAAAAAAATATGTTTTTTTACATTTAACATGTTTTAATGATAGATTTATAAATATTAATAAAAAAATTATTTAAAAATTAAAAATATATATTTTTAATATTGGTTAAATTTGGGATATACTTTTAATTAATTTATTATTATTTTAATATAATTTACACAAATTAAATATAAGTTAAACTTTTAATATTAATATATAAATTATATTAAATGATTAGATTTTTTAATGTTTTAAATAAGATTATATATATTTTCAATAAGTTGTTATTATTAAAGACAAAAATTATGTTTGAAATGATTTATTGTTCATCTATTTATTATGCCATTAAATTATTTATTTATATCTAAAAAAAATGAATTATTGGCCAATTAATTTGTAAAACCTTATTCCTAAAGAAATAATATTTTCACTAAATATAATATATGTATATAACCAATGTTTTAGCAAAAAGTGACATAATTATAATTAAATGAAAAACATAAATTCTATATATAAAACTAGATAACAACCTCTATTAAAATGTGTTAAATATTCTTAGCTTTCTAGTAGTATCAATAGTTTTTTTTTATTCACTCTATTCAAGAATAATCAATAATCAAGCATGCAGCATGCATTAGTATAGCCATAATGATCATTCTAAAGATATTTTTGGAGAATTATCCATTATCTTTCTAGAATATTTTCCATAAGTTTGTTGGGTCTTTTTATTCTTGTATCATCAAGCAATTCAATTAGAATTTATGTTAGATAACCACAATTGATTATATTTAACTATGTGGTTTTTTTGTGTACTATTGTGAAATATTTGCTATTGTGAATTATATGTGTGTTTAAACTATTGTAGTAACCACTCTTTCCATCAAAGTGGTATCAACCCTACAACAAATATTAGCTACCATTGTTGAGGGAAGTATTGTTGGCTTCCAACCCTAACCATCATAACCACATGGTCAAGTGGTTTTTTCTCAAGCCATTGATTTGATTTTTCTAATTCTTTGGTAAATATACAAACACTCAAAGGTGAGGTTCACAAATTTTCTTGGTTTAAAATATACTCAAGTTATAAGAGTTCATCATTGTGTTGTCAATATTCCCATGAAATGCAATTAGTCTAAAAGATTTTCATTGGAAGAGCATTTCTTTCTTAAAGTCAAAACCTTTTTCCAAACAAAATTTGAAAGATGAAAAGTTATCTAAAAGTTTAGAAACGATGGTGAATCTTTCTTGTCCCTAATATGCAAACCATAAAATATCTAGAGATAATTTTTTTTAAATATTCAAATTTCTAATGATTTTATACATTCTCTACAAATTTTGACGATTTTTAAGATAGAAAATTGTATGGATCAAAAACTAGGATAATCCTTTTTAAAAAAGATGGAAATTGAAAAATATTTTTTTTTAAACAAACTTTGAAAATTAACCCACTTGTAAATATTAGCCCCTAAAATTTCCATGCCTTTTTCATTTTCATTTATAAATGCTTTATTAAAAATTAGATACAATTCCTTCCTTGTGCCACAAAGAATTTTTTGTTTTGAGATATTTTTAAAGTGATTTTGATTGTTACATTAAAAGACCAAAAAACCTAAAGGTATTTGAATTATTATATTCCATGTGCCTTGAAGTGTTTATTGGCATATGTCTTTGCATATTGACATTGATTTGGATTTTTTTTTTTTTTGAATATGGAGTTTAACTAGAACATAGAAAAAGTATTTGAGGATTAACAATAAAAAAAATTTTAAAAAAAAGGAAAAAGTAATTAAAAGAATAAAGTCCAGTGGAATTTTAAGAAAAGGTAACAAAAAAACAAAAGCAAAACGAAAAAAGAGAGGTGAGGGAATAGATATAGAATAGTAAAAAGTTAAGAAGAAACAAAAGAAGAGAAGTTGTTTTTGTGTGGAGTAGTATATTCATAGAGTTTTCATCTTTCCTCTCGCAAAAGAATTATGAATATGGAGTTTTTCAACTATTCTTATATTCAACCACCTCCTATTTTTGTTGCAAAAATTATGAATTTTGGACATTAAAATGAGAACCAGATTATGAATAGAAGGGTTATGGATATTGTTTTGTATGGATTTGAAGAACCATCAAGTCAAAGGGATGAACTTATAGCCAACATGAAGGATGATGTAACAACATTTTTCTTCATTCAAAAAAGTTTGGATGACAACATTTTGCACAATATTGCAGTAGCAACCAAGGCAAGAGAAGCTTTGGATATTCTAAAAATGACATATAGTGATAGGGGGAGAAAATTCATTTCAGTTGATAATGAAATGGCCATTGTAATAGGAGAAGAGAAATATTTCAATATCGCAGAAGTCCCTAGAGATGCTATGAAATAGCCTACTAAAGGAGGAGAAGGTATAAAAGACATGGAGACTACAATTGGCCTAAACACAATAGGGAATTCTATTGAAAAAAACACAAAAGAAGGAGGTGAAACTGTATAAGACAAAGAAATACAAAAATTGAAAGCCACTTAACAAATACATGTATGGAAAATGAAATTGAAGTTGAAGATGCTCAAATTGAAGGTGTGAGAAAAACAGAGTAGTTAGGGTTGAATTTTATTATGAGGCTAAATTTGCATTTCTTGAAGAGTGGCATAGAAAATCCAAGAATGATGAGGACAAAAGTAAGTATGGAAAAGTTTTCATAACTACAACAAAATAAGGAACAAAAGATAAAAACTATCATCAAAATTGTTGAAACTAGTGCAATAATAGAAAAAGAGATAAAAGAAAATGAAAATATTGTTTTTTATCTTACACAAGTCAATATAAAAGTTCAATCAATAGTAGTTGAGATACAAATTATAAGAAATACCATTCAAGTAAAAAAATATTAAAAGATAAAACTAAAATAAAGTTAAAGAACAAATCAAACAACTAAAAAAATATGAAGTTTGGAGTTTAAAAAGAAACTTATGCAACATATAGATCAAGACAACTTGCATTATTATGAAGAAGTAAAACCAAATTTTAATCTTAGCAGTTAATAGTCGTGATAATTAAAGTTAATAGTCATGATAATTAAAGAGGAATGTTGTAATGTGTTAATTATTTTTAGCTTAAGTAGTGATAATTAAAAAGGAATGTTGTAATGTGTTAATTATTTTAGTTTTCTGTAAATAAAATCTAAATTTAAAAATAATTAGTAATAAATTAACATAACCATAATAATTAGTACTTATGCTGCTTTTTTCAGTGAAAAGAGATTACAGGTCATCTATATGGCGGATCCAATCAAATCGAATAAAATATTAAATGATATGATAATGTGCGGCTGAAATTCCGTGTCCTTGTCAGGCGTTACCGTGAAAAACATCGTGTAACTCCAGTGGCCATACTTAAATCTGAAGAAGTTTGTTGTTACACTAAAATTGTAGGTATGGGCAAACTTATAAATTGGTAATTAGGATCTTTATGGTGTGAATAAGGGATTTTATAGAGGTGTTGTGATTATTCCAACACTTCTAACATTTTTTTTAAACTTAGTTTAAGGGAATCAACACCTTTTCAAACGCAGAAAAGATTTTGATACTATGAAAAGATTCGTAGTTACACCTCAGATATTGGTAAACTTTCAAATCGGTATAGAATCCCCAGACTGAAAATTACAAATTCCACCATAAAAAGTGTAATGATTACTCCAAACACAGCTAGGAAAATCAACACCCTACAAACGCAGCTAAATATAATAGAACCTGAGTCCAATGTCTGATAGCATATTCCATTCACACCCATGGCCCATGAAATTCACAGCAGCAATTTCCGAAGTCCCACACTACGAATTTGAATTTCATTTACGAAGATACCATTGTGGTGATTGGATACACTGACAAATACCAGTCGGCCAATTACACCAATCACACAATCGAAGGAATCCATTCAGCAACCATCAAGTTGTCTCTAAATCAAAGAGACATCTGGCACTCTACCTCTCCTGATAAAGCATCATAGCGGCAGCATTATACTTAAAAATCTTAAAATGATATTTGAAGAAGTTAATGGAAAAACTGTCTAAATGATGTTTTCTTTCTCTTTTGAATCGGATTCCTCCTGTTTGAATTCAGACCCCATCGTGTGGTTTGTATACAAAGGAATCACTCATTATTATTTTGAGTACTTATCAGAGATTCGACAACTGGCCCACAATTATAGAACCAAAGGTCCTATTAATACGAACACAGGAGGCTATACAATGCAAGCTGCTTCCCTCAGTTCTCCTCCAATCCAACCCTCTCAAAGCTTGGTATTTATGTCCAAAAATTTTCCTCCAACACAATTTCATATATTGGGCATTTTTAAGTTGCAATTCATGTTGAATTGGCTTCCCCGATTTCAGTAGGATTCTATTGAATTCCTCGATCTTTTTCAAATAGTTGGGTGACTCTTTCTAGAATTCTATTAAATCTCAAAGCATTATTGAACGCCAATAATATAGAGATTTCAGTTCCATTTATCTTCTTCCTACATGATTTGATCAGTTAAGTCTTCCTTTTCTGCCATAAAGTGATCTATTAGTTTTCTCCCTGCCTTTTGTCCCAAAGTCGAGGTTAGGTCTTTGATTTCTGTTTTGTTACATGATTATAATATTGTTGAAACGTTACAGCTAGAACATAATAACTGGGGTGTTAGTTTTCTGTTTGAAAAAGTTAGTAGAACAGTACTGCCATCTATAAACACTGCCATTGAACTCGTTGTACCTGAAAGTGGCAGGTTCGAGCGCAAATATTGTACGTCAATGGCTGGACAATCACCTGCTCATTCTAATTTGTGGACTTCCAAGCAAAACAAACAGTTTGAAATGGCTTTAGCTCTCTATGACGAAGGCACTCCTGATGGTTGATGTCATAAGATAAAAATTGAACTGAATAGAAGTTGCAGCTCACAGTGAGTATTGCACCTAGAGACTACACTCAAATGGAGATTACACTCTGCATTCATTAATGGAATGATACAACTATAAGTACATTACAAAGAATTAAGGACTTGTAAACAAACTCCTATATCCTAGGAACTAATCCTAACTTAAGGAGCTACCTTACAACAATGTAACCATTTCTCCATTAATATACAAGTAATTTTAATTATTTCCAACTCTCCCCCTTAATGGAGAAAGGATTACCCTGAATTCTTAACATTCCTCTAAACAATTCAAACTTTATTCTCCCAAGAGGCTTTGTAAAAATATCTGCCATGTTGTCACAAGATTTACAATATTCAACACATATTTCCTTTGACTGAAGTTTTTCTGGAACACAATGGAACTGAGTATCAATATGTTTGGTGTTTTTGTGAAATACTAGATTGTATGCTAGTTTGATAGTGCTCTGGTTGTCACTTTTAATGGTAGTTGTTCTTTCTGTTCTTCTCCTGCATCATTGAGAAGTCTTCTCAACCAGATAGCTTCACATGTGGCTGCACACAATGCTTGGTACTCAGTTTGAACTGAAGATAAAGCTACATTACTTTGCTTTTTGCTGCTCCATGCAATGACCCCGGATCCAATGCTGAATGCATAACCTGTGATGGATCTTCGATCATCCAGGTTGCCTGCCCAATCAGACTCTGAAAAACCTGCTAAAATAACATCATATGTGTGAGTGTATAAAATACCATAATCACTAGTCCCAAAAAGGTACCTCAACACACTCTTTGATGCAACCCAATGACTTTCGAGAGGTTTAGACATGAACTGGCTCAACACACTAACAGAGTATGCCAAATCTGGTCTAGTTGTAGTAAAATATATCAGACTACCAACTAGCTGTCTGTACTTAGTGGCATCCACCTCCTTAGTGCCATTGTCACTGCACAACTTCAGATTCTTCTGCAATGGTGTTGTTGTTGATTTACGCTGCTCCATCCTGAATCTTTCTAACAGACTTCTGGCATACTTCTCTTGAGTAATAAAATTCTATCCAGAATCTCTCCATACTTCCAAACCCAAACAATAATGGAGATTTTCGATATCTTTCATTTCAAATAATAGCGACATCTGCCCTTTGATTTCTTTGATTAGAGTATCTACATTCCTTGTTATAATCATGTCATCCACAGATAAAGAAATCAAAATAATTTTCCTATGTTTATTATACTTGGTATACAAATTTGGATCATTCATGCTCCTATGAAAACCATGTTGTAAGAAGAATGAATCGATCTTCTCATACCACGACCTGCGTGCTTGTTTTAAACCATATAATGCATTTTTCAATCTACAAACAAGATGTTCCTGCCCCTTTTTAACAAACCCTTTAGGCTGAACTAAATAAATCTCTTCTTTCAAATCACCATTCAAAAATGCAGACTAAAATCTCACTGGTGTAGCTTCCACTTATATTTTGTAGCTAAAGATATTAGCATTCTAATGGTATTTAATTTCGCTATCGGAGCAAAGGTTTCATTGAAATCTGTTCCCTCTTGTTGTGAATAACCCTTTGCTACCAGTCTAGCTTTAAGCTATTCTATACTCCCATCTGCATTCACTTTAGGTTTATACAACCACTTACAACCTATGGGCATTTTTCCTTTAGGTAATTCAACTAAATCCCAAGTATGGTTTCTAGTAATTGATTCAATTTCTTCATTCATTGTAGCCCTCCATGCATCAAATTGACTTACTTCTTTATAATTTATGGGTTCTACAATGTTTAAAATACTTGTCATTAAAACATACTCTTTCAATCTGGCTGGTAATTGAGTCTGCCTACCTGATTTCCTCGGTAGGGGACTTACCTCAAATTTGACTGCTTCAGACTTATACGGGCTTGCCTTATTGACTACATCACCTGTTTCTTCTTCTTCTTTCTGCTCCTGCTCCTTATTATCCTCGCTGTCTTCTTCCATCACTAATGGAATGTGTCATTCATCATTACTATCATCCTTTCCTTCCTCAACCTGTTCACGAAATATCACATCTCGACTTGCAAATATTTTATGAGTCACTGGATTAAATAACTTTTATGCTTTAAACTCAGTGCCATATCCTACAAAGATACATTTATGGTTTTAGGATCTAACTTCTTTCTATCCACCTTGGGTATATGAGCAAAAACTTTTGACCCAAATACTCTTAAATGACTTGTGGTTGGTTTGAATCCATATAATGCTTCAAAAGGAGTTTTTAAGCCAAGACATTTAGTAGGACTCTTATTCTTTAGATAAAGCAGTGTTGATGGCTTCCACCCAGAAAATTTCGTAATATTGATGGCAGTGTTGATGGCTTGCAAAATTCATTTAAAAAAAAAATCAATTTTTTAATAAAAATTATAATTTCTACAACTCTCATTTAAAATTTGATAAAAAATTATTGATAAAAAATTTCAGAATTATTATCAAATTCTAATTTTTTTATTTCTATATAAACTAATATTTATCAAATAATTAATCTTTAAATTAATTCTTAAATTTTTCTAATCTAAAAAAAATATTTTAAAATGATTTCAATTTTTAATAAAAATTATAAACCTACAAAATTAAGGCAATTTCAAACTTTTAATAAAAACTATAATTTCCATAACTCTCATTTAAAATTTGATTGAATTTATTAATAAAACAATTTCAAAATTATTATTAGATTTATAATTTTTTTTATATAAACTAATATTTATCAAACAATTAATCTTAAATAAATGTGTCTAATCTAACCCAAAAGAATCATTTTAACAAGATTTCAATTTTTTAATAAAAATTAAAATTTCCAATATATATTGAAAAAACAAAATAACCAAAAATTTAAATAAAAATATAATTATATAAAATCACAAATTCGAAATAAAAAATAATTTCTGACTTTTTTATAACATTGTTCTTAAAGTTTTGATTTAAAAACATTAAAAAGATAGAATATTCATTTACTTAATAAAACATACCGTTAAAGCTTGCAAAACTAAGGGCTTGACTAAATAAAGATTACCCTTTAAATGCAATTTTTGAACTTATTGGCGGATTTTGGCTATTCCGAAAAAAAAAAGATAGTTAAATTTTTATTTATAAAATTTTTCTTAAATATTTTATTAAAATACATTAAAAAAAATAGAATATTCATTTACTTAAAATTAAGATTGCAAAATTTAGGGTTTAGACTTAAAAAGGTATTAGTCTTTAAATGAGATTTTTGAAGTTATTGGAGGATTTTGGGTATTCTAAAAAAATTATGGTTACATTTTTTTTGTATTATTTAAACTGGTTTTTTTTTTTGGGGGGTATATAAGGATTTGATATTCTCAAAATCCCTGAGACATTTAGATTGTGAAGAGTCTACCCGTGATTTCAATAAATCCCAAACAAATTCTAAATAATTTTTTCAAAAAATCACAATTAAAAAATATTTGTTCAAAAACTTTAATCTTAACATTAACTCAACCATTTTAACTTTGCAATTTTAAATAATGCATTGTATTCAAAATTTAAAAAAATATAAACTAGAAATTATCTCGTACATAAATATGAAGAAATATGTACGCTACTTTTCTTAAACAAACCTGTGTATATACACGCTTTACATGAAGTCAACCCGCGTATAGATCTCAATATACCAAATTCTGAAATACTGTCGATATGAACCAGACAATGAATTGCACACAAATATACTGGAATATTCTGTTAGATCACAGATCTATGATCCTCGAAAATTTAGCTGCAATATGAACATTCTTCTACAACTCAATACTTCATACAACACTATTAAGCCTACATCAACATAAAGACTTCATTGACAAGCAACATAAATACAACAATACTGTATAGACATATTAGACATATCCCTCAGCAGAAACCCTAACTTTCATATGCGGTTTTCAGAAGACATTTCCATGTGTAGACACACTTTTCAGGAAATAAACCTGTGTATAGATCTCAACATACTACATAAAATATATGCTACTTCTCAAAATAGAACCCACGTGTGTATGTGCCTTACCTGTGTCAAACATGTTTATAGATCTAAAATTTCCAACTCACACTTGCGCAGCGCATCAAAACTTCAAACATACTAGATCACATGATATACAACAATAAGCACACGTAAAAAACCCAAATATAATCGATCCATAAACAAATCATACAATCCTTAGTCATTTCAAGTATAATGATCCTAATAAATGATTGTATAAGTGAGTGCATATTTATTTCATATTAATCATTCATTAATAGCCCATACAATGCAATAAAACTTCAGATCAAAATAATCATCAATTAATCTCGCATATGCACACTTTAACCCTTTCATTTGAACTCCTTATGTCGCTTGAGCCTTAGTTAATACCACAGGGAAAAACCACACTAGTGCCAGTGGGCTAATACCATGGTAGAAACCTTTTGTATTTAATGAATCATAGTGCACCAAATGTATACACATTTTCTTATTCATACCCATGGCCATATGCAACAACTTTGCATCATATAACCAGCGTATATTTCTTCAAATATTTACCTTCATAATTTTTTTCTCTGACCTACATACGTTTGGCCAATGATTTTGTCACTCTGTCACCTATGAACTGACCTGTGAACGCATCCGGTTACCACATACTTATCCTATTACAAGTGGGTTTCCATCAAGGAAACACATACATCACAATGCCAACAATCTCCCCCTTTGGACTTTATGGAAATCACTTTGGTGTTTGATCACCACAACCTGTAGATACCCAAAAAATACATCAATCTTTGTAATTCAAAAAAATAATCTCCCACTTTGACATCAAGGGAAACCGGATGAACAACACTCCCCTTGAGCACATGTTGAATCTACTGATATATTTTCAATAAAGTACATGACTCAATGACTCATATGAATGGGACCTTTCCTATCTCCAATGACTCAAACTTACATCAACCACCCAACCAGGTGGGGTTACACAACATAATATTCCCATCATGGGATTACATACATAAATGACTTCACCTTCAATAGTTCAAACATGACTAAGTATTACCAGAATTACATTATGGGTCTTTACATGACCTTTTCATCAAATGACAGATGTGACTTTTATGACTAAGACCAAAATACTGCAACATAGCATCCTTCAACCAACTACATAAGTTTCTTCAACAATATTGCAAACATAATTCCAATAATGCATCATTATTAGTAAGGCTAATGCTCACCCTAAACCTGTGCTAGATGTTTGTAGTTAGATCTAATCTTAGAACATTAGTACTTGAAACTAGTTATAAGTAAGCATCAACAAACTGTAATCATCCACAACAAAAGAGGAAAACCAAATAATAATGAACTAAAGCATCTCAGAATTTGTTCTCAAGTCTGACCAATTGTTTTTTAATCAAATAAATATATACGCGACTATTTGTATAGGAACTTGTGTATATACACAATTGTCTTTTATAAAATCCGTGTACAGAAAGAAAATTTCGAAGATATCACCTGTGTGAGAAAATATGAGAAAAATTGATCAATAGAGAGATGAAGCATAGACTACTCTCAGTTTTTGTCTTAGATATTCAAATTCTTCTCGTGGAAGAGGTTTTGTAAAGATATCGACAACTTGTTCTTTTTACGGAACATACTCTAGTTTGACCTTTTTTTCAAGCACTTGTTCTCTTAGAAAATGGTACTTAACTAGAATGTGCTAGGTTTTGGAGTGCATAACAAGATTATTCGATATGGTAATAGAAATTGTATTATCACATAGGATGGAAATATGTGGAGAACACTTGATTTAAATATCCTACAATGTCTACATCATTAAGAGAGGTTGTTTACAACAAGAGGCAACATTAACATACTCTTCTTTGACAACAGATAAGGCAATAGAGTTTTATTTCTTGTTGAACCATGGTACCAATCAGTGCCCTAAGAAAAATTCACCTCCACTAGTGCTTTTCCGGTCATCAACATTTCCAACCCAGTCTACATCTGTGTAAGCATGAAGAGTAATATCTGCGTATTTAGGATATCATAAGCAAAAGTATTGAGTTCCTTGAAGATATATGAATATTCTCTTAACTCCTTGAAGGTGTGTTTCCTTTGGATTTGCCTGGAAGCATCTAACAATCCCAATTGCATGCATGATATCTGTTCTAGTACATGTTAGATAAAGTAAACTTCAATTAATAGACCTATATTCTAGTTAATTTACTATGAGAGATTCATCATGTGAGCTGAGGCTACATCATGTGATCATTGGAGTACATACTAGTTTGCAGTCTTCGATCCCATATTTTTTTAGAATATGCTTGAGATATTTTGTTTGTGAGAGAAATATGACATCCTTTGCTTTTTTTACTTGTAAAACAAGAAAATATGTTATTTCCCCATGTAAGAACATTTCAAATTATTTTTGCATAAAAGAAGAAAAACATTTATTCATATATTCTTCATTGCTGCCAAAGATGATATCATCTACATAAACAACAATAATTAGCAGTTTATCATAATCTATTTTTGTGTACAGGTTGGTATCTGCGAACCCTTTTGTGAAACCTTGTTGTTGCAAATACTTTTCAAGATGATAATACCATGCACCGGAAGCTTGTTTCAATCCACATAATGCCTTTTTGATTTTACAGACAATTTTTTCACCATTTCCTATAATGAACCCTTCTGGTTGTTCAATATATACTTCTTCTTCTAGATCTCCATTAAGGTATGCATGTTTTACATCCATTTGATAAACTTTGAAATGACGAAAGCTTGAAAATGAAAGAAAATTTATTATGGCTTCAAGTCTGGCTACTAGTGCAAATGCTTCTTCAAAGTATATACCTTCTTGTTGAGCATAGCCTTTGAAAACAACTCTAGCTTTGTTTCTAATTAATTCTCCATTTTCATTCAATTTATTTTTGAATATCCATTTTCCCAATAATATTTTTATCATGAGGCCTTGGAAATAATTCCCATGTATTATTCTTTTCAATTTGATCGAGTTCTTCATCCATGGCCTTGACCCAACATTCATCTTTTCTAGCTTGATTTACATTTTGAGGTTCAATAGTGGATAAGAATGTTAGATAACTAGGAGATCCCACAATATTTCTTCTTCTTTGTACTCCAATTTCCTTTTCTCCTATAATTTGAGTTTCTAGATGATTCTTTTGAACATACATGGATGGAATATTTTCAATATTGGTTGTGCCTTCTTTTGGTGCTTCATTATTTTCATCTTATAAATCACTTTTATTTGATGTGGGAAACCATTCATCATAATAATCTTTTGTTGTTGCTACCTTTTTTGAATCTTTGCATCCTTCATCAATTACAGCATCAATACAGTCAACAACCATTTGAAGTATTTTATTGTAACATTTTTATCCTTTGCTTCTAGATGAGTAACCAAGAATAATTCCTTCATTTTCCCTAGCTTCAAACTTACCAAGTTTTTCATCATTATTTTTTATGAAACATTTACTTCCAAAGACTCTAAATTTTTTTACAGTAGGATACATATCAAATTTCATAAGGATTTTTTTCACTATTTACTCGAACATGATATTTGTTGAGAATGTTTACTATGGTATGTGTTGCTTCACCCTAGAATGTGTTAGATGTTCTGGACTCATCAATCATAGCACGAGCGATTTGTTGGGCTATTCTATTAATCTGTTCTGCTACCCCATTTTGCTAAGGAATTATGGCTACATAAAACTACATTTTGATGCCATGTTGTTCACAAAAATAAAATAAAAATATCTGATTTGAATTCTCCTCCTCTGTCAGATTTGAGGCATTTGATTTTCAGATCTAACTCATTTTGCACTAATTATTTAAAGACTTTGAATTTATCAAATGTTTCATTTTTTTTTTTTAATAAACCAATCCAAAAAATTCTAGAGAAGTCATCAATAAATAAGATGAAGTATTGTTCTCCTCGAGGTGAATTTTTCCTTACTTGAGCACAAAAATTAGTATGAATAAGTTCAAGAGGCTTACTTGCTAATCCTTCTTTGGCATTGAATTGTACCATGGTTTTCTTATGAATTGACATGACTTGCATATGGTACTTTCTGGCTAGGTGATGTTGGGAAAATCATGAACAGATTTAAGCTTGCAGGATTTTTGTAGTTTAGAGAAACTTAGATGTCCCAACCTTTTGTGCCATAGCCAAATTACATCCACTTTGCCTATGTAACATTGTTCTTGACCACATTTCAAGACATAAAGATTACCTGGATTTCTTGTCCCCTTTATTATGGTCTTCCTCGTGTCAATTTCACGAACCACACATTATTTTGATATGATTATAACCTCATTTACTTGGTCACACATTTGCTAACACTTAACAAGCTATGCTTCAATGCATCGACAAAAATAACATTACCATATTTAACCTTTTCTTTTAGAAAAACAGATCCTTTTCCTTTAATGACAGTAGGTGTTCATTTCCAAAAGTAACATTCTTCTCTTTCTCTAATTTATTATAAGAAATGAGCTTACCTTTATCACCTGTCATGTGTATTTAGCATTCGTTGGCAATGTACCACTGATTTTCTTGATCTTCTGCATATAATTCTGTATCACAACTTTTAGATTCCAAGTTTTTCTTTTTCCAAATCTTAGAATTGTTGATATTTTCTCCTTTTGAGATGATACTTGTATTTTTCTCCTGCATTCAGATTCCTCATGTCGAAAGTCGTTTGAAAATGAGAATTCATTTTCATATTGAATAGGTGAGAAATTACTATAGGATTTTTACTTGATTCCTATCTCATTTCTTTGTTTTCTTTCTCCTCTAGTCATGATGGTTTTACATGCAACACTTTGAGAAATCGTGTGACCAAAATTATGGCATGAAAAACATTTTCCATTAAAGTAGAAATTTTTGTGATCATAACATCGTTTGTTGTTGTTTACGTTTTGATTGAAGCTTCTGTTGTTTTTTTATCCCTGAATTAGAGCGAGCATGATTTACCTGTGGAGTATATGTATTTTGTTGAAAGATAGTGTTTTGTTGACTACTTTTTCATGCATAATATAAATTGCTAGTACTGTAAAGGAATTTTCAGTCATTGATGTTTCTCCATTGTATCCAAGACCTGTCTTCAGAAGAGGAGAATGTTGTACCTTTATGATTTCATATAAGGTTTTAGGTCCTTTATCAAATATAATATTTAGAGTTTTGATCTTCTTAGGTTCCTTCCATAAACTTACTATTTCACATTCTGGCTTTTCATTATGCTTCTCCTTTTCTATGAGTTCTTCCTTTAAAGTATCTATAGATATTTTATATTATTCTAAACATACTTTAAGCTGAGTGATTTCTTCAAAAAAAATCTTTGTCTTCTAACGCATATATGAGTTTTTCATCAGATTCATTAGTAGTTCTTTCAAATTCCATGAGAAATTTAAAATCTTAATCAGACTCTCCCTCTTCACTATTTGACCCACCATCACTATCTTCATGAGTATAATAAATTTTCTTGTTTTCAAATCGTTTCCTATTTCCTTTAGCAATTTATTTCCATTATTATTGGTTTTCTTTATAGGGACACTTAGCGGCATAATGAGAAACTCTAACACAAGAAAAAAACTTGAAGGGAATCTTACCTCTGAGCCTTTCGGTGCCTAGCTGGAGTTTCTTTACAAAATTTGCCTAATATTCTTCTGATATATAACCTGATTCCTGGTGTTCTTCCTTTTATTTTCCTCTTATGGTTTCTTTGAATGAAAATTCTCTTATTTTTCATGGACCTCCTTTTCTCATTTCGAAGGTTGTTAAGATCTCATGAACTTGTATACTAGTAAGTTTTTGCAGATCCTACTTTTCTTCAATGTCAGACACTTTTGACTCAAATTTTGGAGTTAGAGATCTCAATATTTTCTCTACTAAATTGAGTCTTTTATATATTCACCAATATTCCTCATATGATTAAAAATATCATCTACTCATAGAAAGAAACTTACAATGCGTTCATCATTATGCATTTTGAAAGTTTCATATTGAATTCTAAGATTTTGGAGTTTAGCACTTTTTACTGTGGCATCACCTTCATAGCTCTGGATGCTCTTGTCCCATATTTCCTTTGTTGAATTTCACTGCATAAATTTGACAAATTCTAATTCTTTCAGGCTTCCCAATAAGGCATTGACAACTTCTGCATTAGTTTCATATTTCTTCTTTTCTGTCACATCGGTTGGAACTCTGCCTGGGTACTTATAACCTCCTTCAATGATTTCCCATCATCTGCTCCAAGAGATTGTATAAAGTTTCTTGTTATTGTCTTCCAGAAAACTATATTACTTCTTTTGAAGAGGGGTAGCATGATAAATCATATCGCTTCTTGATTACTCATCTTGGTGGATCTTCCTTCAAGTGATCAAGCTCCTTGTGAAGTAACTGCTCTGATACCAATTGTTGGGAAAAATACTTAGAGGGGGACGGGAAGGGGGGGGTGTGGCTGGGGTGGGGGGGGTGGGTGCGGGGGTTGTGGGGGGATGAATCATTATTTTAAAACTCACTTAAAATTTTAATTTTAATTTTATGATTTATGTACGCAACTTGAATTAATCAAACTAGCGTATGTACGGGATTGTTATTCAAGAAACTAGCATGTATCCAGTAAGCTTATAATTCAAATAAATATTAATTTGTTTAAACATGTGTAGTAAGAATAGAGTAAATAATCACACATAAGAAACACACATTAACACTAGGATTTAAGGTGGAAACCCAATGTGGGAGGAAACCAACATTGTTTTGGTATTTTTCTTCAATATCTAATATAAATAAAATAGCTTAGAATATTGTACTGGTGCAGACTTATACCACCACACAAGAACCCGCCTACTAAAGGCTACAATCTTCACTTGTTCTCCAACTTCAACTAGAAGGGAGCTTCAACCCCCTGATCTCGTTTACCGGCACCCACTAGAAGGGAGCTCTGGTGAGCCCTGGTAATGCGCTAAGAGTGCTGCAACTCCAGGGGCTTCCCTACTTTACTTTATCAACCCTAGGTTCGTACAAACTTGGATATGACAATTCTATATACAGAACAGATGCATTATGTTCATGTCATCATCTTCCACTTTACAAAAGGGTGATATTTCTAAGGTTTCTCCGTGAAGTGTTTCACACTTCAATAAAACTAAACTAAATTGCAGAAAGGAAATCACAGAAGGAAACTAAATTAAATCGTCGAAAATAAATGACAGAAAGGGAACTAATCTAAATTGATGAAAATAAATAATAGAAAGGAAACTAATTTAAATTGCTAAAAAGAAAGGACAGAAATGAAAATAATCTAAATTGCTGAAAAGAAATGACAGAAAGGAAACTAATTTAAATTGCTAAAAAGAAATGACAGAAAGGAAACTAATTTACGTTGAAAAAAGCAAACTAATTTAAACCACAATTGACTTCGCCAATGGGCTAAAAACGCCCTACTCTATCTATCATGCTCCTATTTATGCATCTAAACATGACCTAATTCTAATTTGAAGAAGTGTTCTTGTAGATTGGAGGAAAAAGGCTAAAGACACCAATGGAGGGCTTACACACATGAAACAAGGCTTAGAAGTGAAAATATGGGTTTAAACCTTACAAAACATTATTATAGTGCAAAGACAGGATTTGGAGTGCAATGAATTGAAAGGTGTGATAGAGGAGATGTGATGGAGGAAAAAGCTGCGATATGCGATATCGCAATCGCAATATCGCAAAATTAAAGGGATAGAGGAAATGTTGTTTGGGAGCGGGAGAAAAATGTGAAGTGCGATTTGCATAAAGGTAAAAATAACCGAGATGTGATTGTGACAGGGATAATGTGGCAGTGGGACCGGCGGTGAAGCATGATCGCAATATTGCAATCGGAAAGCGAGAGTGGTGAGTGTTAAAGGAAAAAGGGAAACGTTGTGATTTGCGATTGCGATGTGGCGGGGTACGAAGCGATTATCACAAACAATGAAAACAAGTGGTAAGTGTTAACGGAAAAAGGGAAACGTTGTGATTTGCAATTATGATGTGGAGGGATATGAAGTGATTATCACAATCAGCGACAACGAGTGGTAAGTGTTAACGGGAATGAAATAAGAAATGTGATTTGGGATTTGCGAAGTACGGTAGCAGGAGAATCGAGGAGAAAAGGCAAGGGTCAAATTTTAATGATTTTCAAGCTTTTTTAAATTAAAAAGGTAAAGGTGAGGTGAAAAGAGAAAATCGCTGAGATGTTGAAGAGTGACAAAGGAAAAGGAAGGGGTCATGCGAGATGCAAAGTGCGATAGCGGGAATTTCGAGGAGAATAGGCGGAGGTCAAATTTTTAATATATTTTTGTTAAAAAAATGAGTGAAAGCTTATAAGAAGAGAGAAAGGAGGGAAATTCAAGCATAACAACAAGGTTCAGAAGCGTAACACAGAGATGGGGAGAAATTGGAAGATGAAGTGAAACGGTGTAATGAACTTCTCTGGAACTTTTGATGCTTATTCCTGCAAAAAAAAGTTGTAGATTTATGCACAAAAAAATAGACAAAAGGCGTGATAAAAAAAATGAACAAAAATAATTTTTTTCTTGTGGGAAGGTTAACCCCACTCGAATTCGATTGACAGAGATGAGAGGGGAAGATTGCCTCACAGTTTTATAGAGTGTATCAGCTATTCTACGGTGCAGATAAGTGGATTAAATCTACAACATCAAGTATAATAGAAATGAAAATATCAGAAATAAAACTAGCTAAATAATAGAAAGGAAACAATGACAACAGTAGAGACGTTGAGGCACATGGGTTGGGCCCTAACCCACGAGCCCAACCCTCTGGAACTAAATCAGTAAAATGGAGTCTTTTTGCTCATTTCATGAAGAAAATAGCCTTGTTACATTTCTGAAAGTCTAATCAGTGAGTACAATAAAATGCTTAATAGCTTGCAGCAAAATTCCCAAAATGGAATTGAAGAATCAACTGACTGACTAACTCTTCCTAGCTCTAGCTCTGCTCTATTTATTCTACAAGGTAGTTACCAAAAGCTCCCTAGAAAATAGTGGTTTAGTCCACTTGACTCCTAGTAAAAACAAAGATTGAGTGCTCTCCTCTTTGACTTGCTTGGCTGCCTCTAAAACGCGAACTGTTGGAGAGAATATTTAGGGAGATGGAGTCCACTTGACTCCAAGTAAACAGAGATTGAGTGAAATCCTCTTTGAGTTGATTATCTGCCTCTGGAACTTGAATTGCTAGAGATAATTTTTGGGATGATTGAGTCCACTTGACTCCAAGTATAGAAGGATTGATTTACTTGGATTCCTCTGGAAATCAAATTGTTGGAGGGGATCTCATGAGGATCCCCTGGTTTCCTTTGAGAGTTAAGTAGGGTGGACAACTCCCTTGAATATCTCCAAGTTTTCTCCCTAATTTCCTGATATTGTGCTCATTTATTCCCCAATCTTGATCTTCCAGTGGCAGGGAGCAAGTCCCTAAATCATATCCTTCTCCAAATCTGGATAATATGCCAAATATTCTCACAATATTCTACAAAAATAACCAATATTAGGCACAAATGTGAATTACCTTTAAAGCTTCATAAGAAAATATTGAAGCATAAGAAAACATTATTAGGTGTAGAAGGAGAGATTTACTAGATATCTTCATGTGCATAAGGAAGGTAGATGGGCTTAAGAAAGGTTATATGGGCCTTATTTTATGTCTAATTTAGAGGCCCATCATCACCCCCCTACTAAAACTGTTTCTCATCCTCTAAGCAACCTATTCATCCTCCCTGCCTTATGGTTTTTCCTGGATGCTAGCTTATTTTATTTTCTTTTTATTGGTCCATGCGCTGCTCCTACTACTAATCTTCTTGTTGTTTTTATTTCATTTATTCTTGTAGGTGCTTCATGGAGGTCCTTGGATGCCTTAAGCAAATCTGTTTTGCATGACAATAGGTGGTGGATCCACCTTTTATTTGATTTTTTCTTTTTTTGTTCTCTCTTTTCTTTTCTTTTCTTTTTTTTTTCTTTTTTTTTTATTCTTTTTATTGCATGAAAAGTAAACTCACAGTTCTTTTTTCTGTGAACTAATTTCACCCTTGGTTATCCTTGGGCACTCCTTATCTTTTATTAAAATGAAATGCTTACTGCCCACTTTCTCAAGTCATTTTTACTTTTTTATTATTCCTTTTCTTGGTGGAAAAAGTGAGTTTAGTTGCTAGATAAGGCTGAGGTTTATCTGCTACTGATTTTGGATATATAAAAAACTTTCTTCTCACACTTTTTAATGTTTTATTAAGCTAAAATAGATTCGAAGAAAGGGTTAGATGATTTCACACCTGAGCCTTACCATTGATTTTTTTTCCAAGCGATGTTGAAGCTGTTGATATGGTTGTTGAAGCTATCTCCGTTGGTTCTGAAGTTGGATGTGATAATCTGCTTGAGGTCCTTTTGGAGCTTCTGAGCACAGGAGGAGGAATTCCAAGTTTGACTACCATTAACCAGGCTATTGACCGAATTTTATTTTTGTACCAAATTGTTGTTTTCCAAGTTGAAAAGGTTGGAGAGCATCTGCATTCATTAGAGAGAGATACATGGAGAAATGTTTTTTTTTTCTTTTTTATAAGGCCTACTAGTTGCCTCAATGAGGTTTTCCACTAGTAGGTTTGCGTAGGCGCCTCAAAGGAGGTTTTCACCTTGGATGTTTTATTTTTCTATTTTTTTTCCCAACCCAATGACCACCTCATGGATTTTTTCAACCAGTGGGCCAATCTCAGATGCCTCAAAAGAGGTTTTCACTTGAGATTTTATTATTTCCCTTTTTTCTTTCTTTTTTTTCTTTTTCACTTTCCTACTCTACTTGAAAAGGAAAAAAACTTTTTTCAAGTATAGGAATTCTTCCACTGGAGCCATGTACACATCGATATGATAGAAAAAAGCATGTGCACACTTGGGATACATGCTTTAACATGTACCTGAATATGAGAGATGAATTTCTTTGACTAGGATTGTATCAAGTATTGTTGGAGAAGAGTGTGTTGCTGCAACTTAATGATTGTTTGGAACCATAACCATATGTCAATATATTTTTCATGCCCCTGGTTCACTTGCTGAGTTGGATCACCTTGGATGTCCTCTTTTATTATGGCAGTAAAATATTCCTCTTTTCGTTGATTGTTCTCTTAAACACATGGAGGAAATGCTGGTAAACATGAGAGAAAATTCTCAACATCTGATTCTGATATCTTTTCTTCATCAATTGTAGCCCTCGATATTTTGATCTCATCATTTGGATATTCTTCTTCTTGATGTTGTCCTTCAATGACATTAGTAAAATATCTTCTTTTCAATACCTTTCTTGAAATAATATGCAGACCATTTAGATCAAGAGGATATGTTTGGTAGTGTTGTACCTCAGCATTGTAAGTGAGCTGAGATACTTAATTGTATGGGTTTGGAAATGGTGGTACAGGTAGCTGAGTGGGGGTGGATATATGAGATGGATGTGGTTGAGGCTATGCTTGTGGTGGAGGTGTATGGTAGGGATAGCATGGAGTCGATTATGGGGGATATTGAGGGAAATATTGAGGATGTTAATGGTTTTCCCAATAAGGACCTTTCCAACCATGTTGCCAAGATTGGTTTTGGCGTTTAGATGGCCAAGGTTGGCAAGGAGGGAGTGTGTCAAAATTATTTTGAGATGGATGTGAATAATCTTGAAATTGTGAAGTGCGTCCTTACATCATATCAACTTGACTAGCCTTCTAGGATATTCTTGGAGCTACATAACATAGCTTCTTTGGTGATTGTCTTGCTCCATTGTCTTCCTGATAAAATTCTTTAAACTTGTGGAATGATGGACAACACTAAGTAGCATATGATTCTTCATGGATAACAAAAATATCATAATATTCTTTTGTCTCATTTTGCATTCTTAATATTTCTACTTGTTCACTTAGATTGCAAAGAATTTATGTTTTAAAGTTATCAATTAGCAAATTTCCAAGTTCATCTTGCCTTACCAATGTTGATTTTGATTCACTTACTGTTTCCCTTCCTCTTGATATGCGCTTGCATGTTTCACAAATTTCTTTAAATGAAAATTGGTATACATCTCCTTTACTCATGAGAATAAGGAGATCAATCCACTCATCGCTAATTGTTCTAAGTAAGAGGGTTTTTAGTGTGTAAAATCCTAAATGATGCAATTTTTCCCTCTTAAAATTATACATGAACCTATATATTAGATCCTCAAGGCTCTCATCTTCTTCTTGGCTCATTCTAAAAATTTCTTCTCTCATATCATGATCTTTGTATTTTTCTAGAAATATATTTTGCATATCATTCCATGATCTTATTGAATTAGTACCTAGACTCATGAACCATTTAAGAGTTGTATCATTCAATGTTGCAGGAAACAATATCAGTTTTTGAGTGTGTGATAAGTAGCCATAAGACCTACAAAGTATCTCAAATTCGAAGAGAAATGTTTCCAGATCCTCTATCCTCATACCATGGAAGTTGGGAAGAAAATATGGAGAGATGTTATTCATATGTACACTGACGTCCATTTCTTGCATGGGAAACTGAATAAGGTATTATTCATTGTCATCATATCCATCCATCTCTTCTACCTTCAAAAGTGTATGGTGATATGGTCCTGACTGTACCACGTGGTCAAGTGGCGGGGTTGGTATTGGAGAAGTAATTTTTATTTTTATTTTAATTCTGAGTATCGCTACTCCTATGAGGCATGAAAATCAGATCCTTTTTTTATTTTATTTTTTAATACTTCTGAAATGGCATGAAAATAAAGGAAAGAAAAAAATAATGCTAAGAACAAGATCAAAGCATCTGCTAGACACCTTCCCGACAACGACGCCAAAAAGTGGTGAACCCTGGTATTGCACAAAGAGTGTTGCAACTCAAGTGGATTCCCTACTCTACTTTATCAACCCAGGGTTCATACAAACTTGGAGGTGATAGTGTTGTATACACAACAGATGCATTTTGTACATGTCATCCTATTCTGATTTACGAAAGGGTGTTATTCCTAAGGGTTCTCACTGAAGTCTCTCACGCTTCAATGAAACCAAACTAAATTGCAGAAAGGAAATGATAGAAGGAAACTAAACTAAATCAGTGAAAATAAATGAAAGAAAGGGAACTAATCTAAATTTCTGAAAATAAATGACAAAAAGGAAACTAATTTAAATTATTGAAAAGAAATGACAAAAAGGAAACTAATCTAAATTCTTGAAAAGAAATGACAAAAATGAAACTAATTTAAATTGCTAAAAAGAAATTATAGAAAGGAAACTAATTTAAGTTGGAGAAAGGAAACTAATTTAAACCACACTTGACTTCGACAATTGGCTAAACATGCTCTACTCTATCTATCATGCTCTTATCTATGCAGCTATACATGACCTAATTCTAATTTGAAGAAGTGTGCTTACAGTTTGGAGGAAAAGGGGCTAAAGAGGCTAATGGAGGGCTTACACACATGAAACAAGGCTTAGAAGCGAAAAGATGGGTTTAAACCTTAGAAAACCTTATTATAGTGCAGATAAAGGCTTTGGACTGGAATGAATTGAAAGGTTTGATGGCGGAGATGCGATGGAGGAAAATTTTGTGATATGCGATATTGCAAAATTAAAGGGATAGCGGAAATGTTGTTCAGGAGCGAGAGAAAAATGCATAGTACGATTTGCGGAAAGGAAAAATATATGAGATGTGATTGAAATAGGGATGACATGGTGGTGGGACCGGCGGTGGAGCGCGATCACAATATTGCAATTGGCAGGCGGGAGTGGTGAGTGTTAAAGGAAAAAGGGAAATGTTGTGATTTGCGATTGTGATGTGGCCGGGTACGAAGAAATTATCGCAATCGGCGAAAATGAGTGGTAAGTGTTAACGGAATGAAATAATAAATGCGATTTGCAATTTGTGAAGTACGGTAGCGGGAGAACCGAGGAGCAAAGGTGGGGGTCGAATTTTAATGATTTTCAAGCGTTTTTTCACTAAAATGGTAAAGGTGAGGTGAAAAGGGAAAATCGATGAGATGTTGAAGAGTGGTAGAGGAAATGGAAGGGGTCATGCGATATGTGAAGCGTGATAGCGGAAATTTCGAGGAGAACAGGTGGAGATCAAACTTTTAATAGATTTATGTTAAAAAAAAGGTGCGGCAGCTAATAAGAAGAGATAAAGGAGGGAAATGAAGGTGTAAGAAAAATGGTAAGAAGCGTAGATAGAGATGGGGAGAAATTGGAAGATGAAGCAGAACGATGTAATTAACTTCTCTGAAAATTTTGGTGCTTATTCTTGCAAACAAAGCTGCAGATTTATGCACACAAAATAGACAAAAGGCATGATAAAAAAAATGAAAAGAAATATTTTTTTCCTGTGGGAAGGTTAACCCTGCTCGAATTCTATTGACGAAGATAAGAGGGGAAGATTGCCTCACAGTTTTATAGATTTTATTAGCTATTCTACAGCGCAGATAAGCAGATTAAATATACAACAACAACTATAATAACAATGAAAATATCATAAATAAAACTAGCTAAATAACAGAAAGGAAAGAATGATAATGACAGAGAATTTGAGCCACATGGGTTGGGCCCTAACCCATGAGCCTAGCTCTCTAGTAATAAATCAGTAAAATGGATTATGTCTGCTCATTTTAGGAGGAAAATACCTTGTTACATTTCTGAAAGTCTAATCACTGAGTACAATAAAAAGCTTAATAGCTTGCAGCAAAATTCCCAAAATGGAATCAAAGAATTGACGGAAGTTGATCGATAACTCTTCTCCTAAATCTAGCTCTGCTCTATTTATTCTACAGGGCAACTACCAAAATCTCCCTAGAAAATAGTGATTGACTCCACTTGATTCCCAGTAAGAAAAGAATGAGTGCTCTCCTCTTTAAGCTACTTGGCTGCCTCTGTAACTTGAACTGCTGGAGAGAATATTTGGGGTGATTAAGTCCACTTGACTCCAACTAAACAAATATTGAGTGAACTCCTCTTTGATTTTCTTGGTTGACTCTTGAACTCGAATTGCTAGAGAGAATATTTGGGGTGATTGAGTCCACTTGACTCCAAGTAAACAAGGATTGAGTGCACTTGGTCTTGTGTCACTTGGCTGCCTCTAGAATTAAAATTGCTGGAGGGGATATCATGAGGATCCTTTGACTGCTTTTGAGAGTTAAGGAAGGTGGAAAACCCCCTTTAATATCTCCAATATTTCTCCCTAATTTCCTGATATTGTGCTCATTTATTATCCAATATTGATCTCCGAGTGGAAGGGAGAAAGTCCCTAAATCATATCCTTCTCCAAATCTGCATAATCTACCAAATATTATCATAATATTTACAAAAATAACCAATATTAGGCACAAATATGCAATTACCTTTAAACCTTCCTAAGAAAATTTTGAAGCATAAGAAAACATTATTAAGTGCAGAAGGAGAGATTTAATATATATATTCATGTGCAAAAGGAAGGTAGATGGGCTTAAGAAAGGTTAGATGGGCCTTCTTTTATGTCTAATTTAAAGGCTTATCAAGCTCCAACCCCCTGATCTGATCACCAAGTACTAGTGGGAGGAATCTTCGACTTCCTCATCGAAAGCTCCAACCCTCAGAATCATCGTGGACCACGTTTCATAAGATTTCACACTAGATCCACTTGCTTCAACACATCACAACTTGTAGGCCACTTTTCATCAAATTTTCAGACTGAACCCACTAACATCATTGTAGCCCAATACCATAAATAAAAACTGAAAATAATCATTGTACCAAGTCATTCAACCATTAACTTAATCGTTGAATCAAACAAGCACTAAATTTAATCACTGAACCATATAACCACTCAACCAATCACCAGATCCAATCAATCAAAATAGTGAGATCATTGTAACTAGAATATCAGAACTAAATCCAAAATACTGCATCAACTTAGTGAATCAATTGTAACCCTAATCAACCATATGAAAAAATATTTAAACTACTTTTCTTAAACAAACATATGTATATACACACTTTTCATGAAGACAACCTGTGTACAGATCTCAATATACCAAATTCTAAATTACTGTAAATCTACACTAGAAGATGAATTGCACACAAATATACTGAAACATTTTGTCAGATCACAAATATCTGATCCTCAAATAGTTAGCTGGATTATGAAAATTCTTCAAAAACTCAATACTCAATCAATTCAACTTCAAAAATAATTATTAAGCCTAGATCGACATGAAGACTTCATCGACAGACAAAAAAAGTACAACAATATTGTATAGACAGATCAAACATATTCTTCAGCAGAAACCCTGACATTCATATGTGATTTTCATAAAACACTTCCACGTGTATATGTGCTTTTTCTGGAAATAAACCTGCGTATAGATATCAACATACTGTATAAAATGTACACTACTTCTCATAATAGAATCTGCATGTGTACGTGCCTTACCTGTCTCAAGCATGCATATAGATCTACAATTTCCATCTCACACTTGCACAACTTGTTTGGTCAATTTACTGTGTCCTAAATTGCTACATTAATTTGTCAATCCGGGATTCGTAAGCTAACGAAGTGTGGCACACTATATGTGCAAGATAACCTATCTCTTACATTTTGTCGTTTTTGATTTTTTTAATTTATCTTGGGGGTTTTTATCTTGGTTGGTTTCCTAATGTGAGATGGAAATTCTAAAAGACAAGTATGGATATAAATGATCAAGGCAATGATGTCCTTTATAATGATTTCCCAAACTTCAAACTTCAAAAGGGTTTTAAAACATGCAATGACAAAATTAATTCCTAAAAGTGAAAATGTGCCACTATACTAGTCAAACAAACAGTGAACTATTGATCATGAAACCCATTACCCTTGCTGCTGTCTAAATACAAAAAAGAAAATGTGCTCAAAGAAATCCAAGAATTACAAGCAAAGTAAAGCTAAAATCAAATTACATCAACTCATATTCTGACCCCTCACCATTATTCTCGCTATGGCTTTCGAAGGTAATCATAAACAACTTGAGCAATCTGATATCTAATTTGCAGAGAAATAAACTAATATCAAATTACACACTCATACTTCAATCCCTCACCATTAGTCTCGCTATGGATTTCGGAGGTAACTGATAATGACATGATGAATTTAATATCTAACTTGCAGAAAAATAAACTAATATCAAACTACACACTCATACTTCAATCCCTCACCATTAGTCTCGCTATGGCTTTCGGAGGTAACTGATAATGACATGAGCAATTTAATATCTAACTTGCAAAAAAATAAACTAATATCAAACTACACACTCATACTTCAATTCCTCACCATTAGTCTCGCTATGGCTTTCGGAGGTAACTGATAATGACATGAGTAATTTAATATCTAATCTAACTAATAAAGCAAATGTACAAAACTGAAATAAATAAAATAGTGTTGGAATTAAAAGCTAAGAAAAATAAATCAGCAGAAGGACAAGACTGATTCCATGTCATTAGTCATTGTAAAACTATGTGCAAATGCCCAGGCTGCCTACTGTAATCTAGAACAAAGACACTGATCAGTTAACAACAGTATAAAGCATGAAAAATTATGCTAAAAGCTATGATTTCAGAAAGAAATCTAAGTAAGGAAATATGACAAAATAGAATTGAAAGAAACTTATCTAGAGAACATGCAAAACCTCCTTGAATAGCAGGGGCCCTCTGCTACCAATTTGGTGTAATCCTTCTTCAGCTCCTTAAAATTGTAATCAAAACACCATCAAGGAACTTCTTTATTGAAAAACTTCACAAATCTACATCCCATTCCATCTTAAGCTTTGTTAGAAAACACTCTCTATTTTCCTTCTCCTATTTTTCACTATTTTTTCACTACTTTCTCATTACCTATGATAAGAGAAAGCTTATCCTATTTATACAAAATATGAGAAGTCATCGCATTAATGGGAGTCCATGAATCTCTCCCTCCATCTCTAGAGTTACAATCAAAATAGGAAATGATAAGACACATGTCTTTCTAGAGTTTCAACACAACTAAGAAATGAGACACATATCCTCTTAGAGCTTCAATACAATAAGGAAGTGAGACACATGTTCTCAGATCACATGATCGAATTTGGCCTTAGAGTGCCACATAAGGGTCTTCTAGAAGTCTCCTTTTGACCTACATATGTCACAAAACTCATAACACATATTTAGATATATGAAACTATGTTAATTTTCTAGTTTTTAATCATAAACTCACTTTAAATACATAAAATAAAAAACTTTGGAAGACAAGGATCCTAACTCATATATTTATGAAAATGGTTACTTGATGTAGGGTTTTTGGTCAGATGGCTTATGAAATAAGAGCTAAATGGTTATGACATGATGGAAATATGTATGAATATGGAAAACACTTTTGAGACTCAACATACCCCCCAACTGAAGTTGTTGCATGTCCTCATGCAACTATTGCAATGATTCATTTGTCCATGAGTTGATCTTGTATGAATTTTGACTCATATAGATTCATTCCAAACTTTGCTTCTTGATATTTTCTTTTTGGCAAAGTATAATACATTTGACTGCAACATTTTTTTTTATTTTTTTTAATGGTTGGTTCTTGTGTGACAACCAATTTTTTTGAGCAATGGTTCTTGTGTAACAATGCTTTATTTTCTTTGTTGCATCAAAGTTCATGAAAACATTTAGAATCAATTACTTCATCAATGAATTGATCATTTGCAAGGCATATAATCTTTTGTATCATGTTGCAACAATAGTTGGTTGGGAAGTATATGTGGGTGGAAATGAAATGAAAATGTGTGATAGTGTATGACATGTGGATATGAAATGATGTCCCTTCCCCCCAACTAAAGATATGACAATGTGAAAAAAGGAGTGAGGAATTTTTCCAAAGTTACAATTTTAGCATTCTAATGAATTACATGACTAAAAATTAGAAAACAACATACCTTCACTTACCTTAAATGTGGATGAGTTGTGCATGTGTGGTGGCTACAAAATTCTGATCATATTCTTCTTCAAGTGGCTGAACAAGAGGAGTCATGGATAAAGAGATAAGATGAATTTTTATTGCTTCTACTAAAACTTGCTGAATCTGCTCCAAAATGGTGAAAATAATAGTCTTCATGTCTTCAAAACTCATTGGCACAATTCCTACTATGTGAAAATATGTTCTGATGTCGAACATAGTAGGAAATTGTTGACTTAGTGGCCATTAATGGATGCCACTAGTCAACACGAGAACTCTCACCATTGATGACAATGAGAGTCAAGATGCCCAAACACATCTTACTAGGTACGAATGATTTTGTTGATTTCGAGTCACCTAGAAGATCTGACGAACAAGGGACATTAGTGTATTCCTATTGTTTTTCAGCATGAGAACTTGCCATTAAGGCATGTAAGCCTCAAGGTGTTTTTACAAAGAACTTAGACTCAAAGGACTATGGACTCCATAATTTGTCTAGAAGCAGGGCTTATTTGTGGAATGAAAATGACAAGAAATGGAAGATAAAAATGGAAGATGGCAATGGGGAGTAGAAATGGCAATGGGCAATAAGCATGTGAATGAGCGTCTTGCTTTTATTTGTGGTTATGAATGGACAAAAAGAAATGGAAAGTGGGTGTGAATGTAAATGGAAAATATGAAGTGAAATGAGGTGAATGGTTTATTATGAGGTATGGATGTGATGAAGACAATAGTATCTGAAAGCTTTTCAAATGTTTGGATCTGATTTTACATCAGCATATTTCCTCTTTGTTGCTGATTATCCTCTTATGAAACAAATTGGTCTCTTACAGAGACACCATTCTCTTGTAGTCATTTGTCCTTCCTCCTGGAACCTGAAAAAAAACTAATACTTCTTCTGCAATGGAATGTAAGATTATCAAAGGAGAGAGGTGATCAATCTCTCTAGTTATGATATTTACACACAAAACTAAGAATTTGTATTAATGAAACAAGTTCTCAAAGGAAAAATCAAAATAATTTATACATGTTTTGGAATTAGTGCCTCAAGTTGAATGTAGCTTCTTTTCAGCAATTTATTTCATTATTTACCATTTCAAACTCTAATGATGGATTTCTCATTGTGTAGATCTTGTTGAGACCTTTCCAACGATACTTAAATCATCAAAATCTGATTTTGTACGAGAAAGTTAGGCTGATTTGAACAATGAGGTTTTTTTCTGCTGCGGAATTGGAGAACAGCTGCGGAATTGGACTTTAGCTGTAGAATGTCAACGGTTTCTGTAGCTAAAAATATTGAATAAAAAGTTAGCCATTCATCTTTCATCATCAGTCCAAAATTAATCAATACCTTCAGAAAAAGTGAACAAATAACTTATTCATTTCATTGATTCAAAAAAATTTTTTTTCTTGACATGCGGCGACTTAGTGTGGCGACTTAGTGATAACACACAACTTGACTTCCCTTTGACCAGGCTCTTTTTCATCGACTTGGATCAAATAAATAGGACACCATCCATGTACTGACATTTTCCCAGCTACCCATGTGGCTCGTTTCCTCTCTTGACACCTATAACCTATAGAAGTAATAAAATGGCTGTGGAATTGCCAGTTAGCTGCGAAATCAGGCTGCATTCCACAGCTAAAAGACAGTCAACCATTAGTTTTACACATATTTGGATACGTGTGTCATGCATAGCTTTTTATCTCTTCTGCAATTTCCTGTGGAGTTTCTGCAACCTTAAAAGTAAGTGATTCATCTTTAAAACAAAGATTTTCAGTTGAAACAAAACCAACCAAAATGATATTGATCCATTTTATAACTGAAAATGCCAGTGTTACTACACAGCCCCGGGCATCCCATACAAACAGCAGATAAAGTTTTCGAATGGCCTCTACGTCGAATGCCAAGAAGCTCTATGCCACGTCGATTGGTTGGTTGAGTATCCAATTAAGATTGTTGTTAACAGGTGTTATTTCTATTGTCAAAGAGCCGTATCCAATTAGAACTGGTGTTAACAGGTGTTACGTCTATCAGCAAAGAGCCGTATCCAATTAGAATTGCTATTAATCGGGAAGTGGCAGAGCAGGTGTTATACGGATGGCAAAAGGCGGAGATGTATAGTTAATTATCAGTATGCCATTGATTTCAAGCCGAATTTAATCATCTGTCAGTTTATTAATTGAAATTCCGATTTTTTCACGCGGCAAGCAAAAATGGGCTTCAAAGAACCGATAAATTCTCTCAAACCGCCACAAATTTCTTAAAACTATTTCTGGGTTATCTAATTGACCCTATTGGCGAACAAACCCATGTTTTATTTTTTCCAAATTCACCTCCGTTTGGCCAAATCGTGCTTTCAAAGTTTGACGTTTTTCTCTGTTTTACGTTTTTCTGGCTTCTGCTTCAGCAACAAAAAAAAAATCAATTTTTGGTGGAACAGGTTCAATTATTGTTATATGCACTGAGTTCATGAGTGCTACTGAAGCATTTGATTTATATTTGAACTCTTATGTTGCAAAAAGAGGAAGAAGAAAGGAAGAAAATTGATCAACCATTGAAATGATGAAGAAGAAAAGCAGCTGAGCGAGCAAGGTTCCTAATAGCAGATTATCAAAATGCTGCAGTGATTAGAAGCTGTTGCAATTATAAATGCTACTGCCCAGGCTTCACTCTTTCAAACTAAGAAGTCGATGTCAAAAACAATACGATCATTTTAAAGTGTTGAATCTGCCAGTAATGCTGTTGGGAATGTCTTCCAAAAGAACCTATGGTCAAATGATGATGGAAAACCTTTGCAATCAAATTATTATATGGACAATTCTCTGGCAACTCCTTTGGAAAACGTGGATCTCTTTTCGTTTAATTGATAAATCTGTAGTTTCTTTAATCAAAAGGAACGTATTCATCCAAGTGATAGATTCCAGATCCCGTTTTGGTAACATAGATTCGGTAATGGAGATTTAAGCATTTTTGAAGTAGTCACTACCCATGAAAGTCCATACCTGTTAGCTAAAGTGTTTGGTTTTTTCATCTAATTTTGGTGGTCCGTGCAGAGACTTTCTTAAAATGGATTCTTTCTTCTCATGAATTTTTGCAGGTTTGTTTCAGGCCAAAGCTTGAACAGGAATGCAGATTTTCTACTGAGGCTACATTGAAAGCTAGGACTGAAGATAGCCATAGATTGTTTTTCTATTCTTCTTCTTTCTTTTGAGATTGTAAATTTTTATAAGAAGGATTAATGATTTTCAATTTTAGGCAGCAAATACTTTAAGAAAAACATGCTAAAAACAGGACTTGACTGAGGTTTTAAACTGATTTTTTTTATCAGTCTGGGCTGGGTGACTAGGATAGGATCCATGTCAGGACAATTCTGGAGATGCCCATGTGGTCAGTTTCTTCATTGGATGTCTGTAACCTGCTAAACCTTGAAATCAGCTGTGGAATTCACAATTAGCTGCGGAATCAGGACACATTCCGCAGCTAGGTTACAAAATCTTATTAAAACAGGATACAGTGTTTTGAGGACCACTACAAACCATAACCAGTCTATCTTGGACATATGAACATATCAAAGAAGTTGGGTTTCATTTTTTTTTTTTTTTAATCAAATGAAATGATGAAAACAAATCAATTGAAATGATGAAGTTTATTTTGTCTCATTTTTTTTTTCTCATATCACAATTCTTTTTCTGATCCTCCAGATCACACAAAGTGCAGGAGAGAGCATACTCAAGAATTATCTTTTTTTTTTACATAACAATCATTTTTCTGATCCTCCAGATCACACAAAGTGCAGGAAGAGAGCATACTCAAGAATTATTAATTTTTTTTAGATGTAAGAAAAAAGGCTACCTAGTTATACTTCCCCGGCAATGGCGCCAAAATGTTTGGTCAATTTAGTGTGTCCTAAATTGCTACATTAATTTGTCAATCCGGGATTCGTAAGCTGACGAAGTGTGGCGCACTATATGTGCAAGATAACCTATCTCTTACTTTTTGTCGTTTTTGGGTTTTTTATTTATCTTGGGTTCTTATCTTGGTTGGTTTCCTAATGTGAGATGGAAATTCTAAAAGACAAGTATGGATATAAATGTTCAAGGCAATGATGTCCTTTATAATGATTTCCCAAATTTCAAACTTCAAAAGGGTTTTAAAACATGCAATGACAAAATTAATTCCTAAAAGTGAAAATGTGCCACTATACTAGTCAAACAAACAGTGAACTATTGATCATGAAACCCATTACCCTTGCTGCTGTCTAAATACAAAAGAAACTGTGCTCAAAGAAATCCAAGAATTGCAAGAAAAGTAAAGCTAAAATCAAATTACATCAACTCATATTCTGACCCCTCACCATTAGTCTCGCTATGGCTTTCGGAGGTAATCATAAACAACTTGAGCAATCTGATATCTAATTTGCAGAAAAATAAACTAATATCAGATTACACACTCATACTTCAATCCCTCACCATTAGTCTCGCTATGGCTTTCGGAGGTAACTGATAATGACATGAGCAATTTAATATCTAACTTGCAGAAAAATAAACTAATATCAAACTACACACTCATACTTCAATCCTTCACCATTAGTCTCGCTATGGCTTTCGGAGGTAATTGATAATGACATGAGCAATTTAATATCTAACTTGCAGAAAAATAAACTAATATCAAACTACACACTCATACTTCAATCCCTCACCATTAGTCTCGCTATGGCTTTCAGAGGTAACTGATAATGACATGAGCAATTTAATATCTAACTTGCAAAAAAATAAACTAATATCAAACTACACACTCATACTTCAATCCCTCACCATTAGTCTCGCTATGGCTTTCGGAGGTAACTGATAATGACATGAGTAATTTAATATATAATCTAACTAATAAAGCAAATGTACAAAACTGAAATAAATAAAACAGTGCTGGAATTAAAAGCTAAGAAAAATAAATCAGCAGAAGGACAAGACTGATTCCATGTCATTAGTCATTGTAAAACTATGTGCAAATGCCCGGGCTGCCTACTGTAATCTGGAACAACGACACTGATCAGTTAACAGCAGTATAAAGCATGAAAAATTATGCTAAAAGCTATGATTTCAGAAAGCAATCTAAGTAAGGAAATATGACAAAACAGAATTGAAAGCAACTTATCTAGAAAACATGCAAAACCTCCTTGAATAGCAGGGGCCCTCTGCTACCAATTTGGTGTAATCCTTCTTCAGCTCCTTAAAATTGTAATCAAAACACCATCAAGGAACTTCTTTATTGAAAAAATTCACAAATCTACATCCCATTCCATCTTAAGTTTTGTTACAAAACACTCTCTATTTTCCTTCTCTTATTTTTCACTATTTTTTCACTACTTCCTCATTACCTATGATAGGAGAAAGCTTCTCCTATTTATACAAAATATGAGGATTCATCTCATTAATGGAAGTCCATGAATCTCTCCCTCCATCTCTAGAGTTACAATCAAAATAAGAAATGATAAGACACATGTCTTTTTAGAGTTTCAACACAACTAAGAAATGAGACACATATCCTCTTAGAGCTTCAATACAATAAGGAAGTGAGACACATGTTCTCATGATCCCATGATCTTCTCCAACCAAATTCGAATTTGGCCTTAGAGTGCCACATAAGGGTCTTCTAGAAGTCTCCTTTTGACCTACACATGTCACAAAACTCATAAGACATATATAGATATATGAAACTATGTTAATTTTCTAGTTTCTAATCATAAATTCACTTTAAATACATAAAATAAATAACTTTGGAAGGCAAGGATCCTAACCCATATATTTATGAAAATGGTTACTTGATGTAGGGTTTTTGGTCAGATGGCTTATGAAATAAGAGCTAAATGGTTATGACATAATGGAAATATGTATGAATATGGAAAACACTTTTGAGACTCAACACAACTCATCAAAAATTTAGACATACCAAATCACGTGATATGCAACAATAAACACACGTCAAAAACCCAGATCTAATAAATCCATAAGAAAATCAGATAATCCATATTCATTTTAGGTCTAATGATCATGATACATGATTATATTACCGGGTGCATACTTATTTCAGATTAACCATTCATTAAAAGCCCATACCATGCAATAAAACTTAAGATCAAAATAATCATCAATCACTTTCAAATATTCACACATTAATGAATGGGCTAATACCATAGTAAAATACCCTTAGTATTTAATGAATCATAGTGTGAAAATTATACGCACCTTTTCTTCTTCATATATACATGTGTACACAACTTTCCTCACATAACCCATGTATATTTATTCAAATATTTATATTCATAATTATTATGTCTCTAACTTGCATACCTTTATCCAATAATTATGTCACTTTGTTCCATGACTCTGTCACCTTTGAACTGACTTGTGAACCCATCCGGTTACCACATACTTATCCTTTCACAAGTGGGTTTCCATCAAGGAAAACACATACATCATAATGCCAACACCCTTGGCTGGATTCTCGTTTGGATTGATATTTTTTCCTTTTTCCCTTCTTCCCCTTTCCAAAAAATTTAAATTTTTCTTCATCCTCATCCTTGGATGAAGTCTTTTCTCTCGTATTTCTCCTTATTTCCTCATGTTCTAAATCATACCATAAGCGTTCCCAATTCAGTAGTTTCTCTCTACTATTCATCGAATCTTCATAGTTATGCCAGCTCGTCGGAAGGCCCAGAAGAGCCAGGATTACCATGTCATATTTTGGAACATTTACACCAACCATGCCAAGTTCATAACAATATTGTGTGAACCTTATTATATACTATGGAATAGTATCATTCTTCTGCATCTTGATAATTCTAAGTTTATCCTTGAGTGCTAGATTCTTGTGGTCACTAATATTCTCGAAAAATTATGTCAGTGATTTTCACATTGGGAACAAAGTTTATTTTCCTTGGATATTTGACACAATTTGATCCCATACTCCCTCCAATATTATTCTTCTCGCCTTGGATACATCTTTCTTCCATTAAGTAAGGTGCAGGGCATCATATGCTTTTGGTTTTACAACATCTATCTTGATGTATTCTAGCAATCCATTATCATGTAATACCCCCTCCATGTGATGAAATTAGAGCTGCTTTCCAAGGCAGACTCTAGCCTCATCCTGTTCAAGGTCATATTCTCATCTCTGAAAATATCCTACTACACTAAACTTCGAAATTGAACCTCCTTAGAAACAGCTTCGAAATTGTTGTAGTAAAGTGAATCGTACTTTGATACCGTGTAGAAATTTTGATGTATATTTTCAACTGCTCATGAATTTTTAGTCGAAATCACAAGACACAAACCTACTCTAATACTCTGCAAAAATAAATTCATAATTTATAACATCAATCACAAACATGAAATGAGAAATAAAACATATGTACACAACAATTTTTTTGAGGAGATAAATTTGTTAAAAACTCCAATTCCTGCTTGCATAATATGATGAATAAAGATGTATTATAATTTATTTTCTTATCTAAGCCCAAACTGTAAGTGAATAACCTATATCTTTGATCACTGAGAAGCTCTAAACCAGACTTAAACAAATTCTTCCTTTCCTTGAGCTCCTATTTTCTTGCTCCATTCCTTGAGAAATTAGGCCCCTATTATTTAGGAATTTCTTCAAAATGGATTGCGTAATTCCCAATTTTGATCATGTGACTACATGCATCACTTGTACACTCAACACTAGTCTACAATTGATGTTACACTACCTTGGAATCTCTAGCAAAAATGGGGAACTCGAATTCTCTACATGCACTCTCTATTTTGGGTTGATTTATCAGTTAGCTAGATGATCAGTAAGTTTGACTACACTCAGATTTCTTAACTGACCCTCCACTAGTTCCTCCAATAGTTAGAACTAATTTAACTGAACAAAAACTTAGATAACTCACATTTATTGCTACAAATTAGAAATCATGCATGCTTAATTGAACTCTAACTCCTCCAACTCAAATTTACTAAGCTAACTGAGTGACAAGAGCCATCTCACCTCAATTAATTTCATCAAAGTTGTTTGTTGAGGTGGAGATTCATTTTTTCTCAATTTAATAAAGGAAAAATAAAATTGAGAATTTATTGTTGTATTTTTCAAAAGGGAAGAAATAATTTTCTCTAGGAAGGTCTTAGGAGGAGGCATGATTATGGTTTATGATGAAGCTACAAGGCCAAAATTGTAGGGTCAAATTTGTAGGACGAGTTGCAATATTGAAGTTTCCACTTCGAAGTTGCAGTATTGAAGTTGGTTGGTGTAGAAAGAAGGAATGAGTTGAGGAAGGGATGAATTGGTACTAGGAGAAGGATTTGGTCTATGGCTTTGGTCTTTGTATCTCATTTGAAGAATATTCCATGAAGAAAATATTTTATGGGTTTTCCCCTTGGAGGGATTTTTCCCTAAATGAGAACCTGATATATGTGTCTCTTATTTATCATGATATTTTTTGATGAAAATATATAGCTAAAGAACATAAAGAAGATAATTAAGTTTGACAAGAAAAAATCAAGGCTAAAGAAAAATAATATCAATAACTATCACTATCCATTTTCCATCAATTTTCACATGGAATGTTGATCTCCTCATTGTTGATTTGAAGGAATTCATGAAATGTGAGTTTTAAATGACATATTTTGGATTGTTGAGATATTTTATAGGCATAGAAGTGAAGAAAAATTAAGGTGGGATATTTATTTCTCAAATAAAGTATCCTTTAGACACGCTGAAGAGGTTTAAAATGCAGAACAACAAGCTTTTGCCAACTCCAACGACCATTAGTTTTAAATTAAGGAAGGAATATTATAGCAACAATGTAAATCCGACATTTTATAAAATAATTATTGGAAATTTAATGTATTCAACTGCAACTAGGCTTGTTTATGATTGGAAATTTGATGTATTTGGCTTAATGTATGCAATGAGTTGGGTTTGAAGATTTATTTAGACTCCAAAGGAGACACATTGGAAAGATATTTAAATAATTCTAAGGTGTGTTAATGGAACTAAAGAATATGGCATTTTGTATAGTATAGAAAATGATTTTAGTTTGGTTGGCTACACTAAAAATGATTGAGTAGGGTGATCCGGATTTATGCAGGAATGCAACAGAACACAGAAATAATCATAAACATAGAGATGCAGTAGAAATAATGTGTCATTTCATTAATATCAAATAACAGAAATATGCTTACAGATATAATGGAAATACAATAGCTAGGGTGCTGGTAGCGAATCTCTGAGAAGAGATGTGGTGGCTACAGACCTCTGAAATGTGTTTTAATGCAGACATGATGGAGATGTGGCGAGCTAGGGCACTGGTAGTGCTTATCTCTGAGAAGAGATGTATCGGCTCCCAGCCCCCTGAACTATCTTACAATCAGGCTCGAGGGCCTATTTATTTTTGAGAAACAATGTAGAATCCGAAACGTCCAAAACCCTAACCGTAGGAGATGAAGCGCCAAAACTGTGGGCCCCGTTTGGGTAAATTGGTGGTTCAACTTCCCAGGGACGTAACTTTGGCATCTGATCTCCATTTGACGCGCTCAATAGCTCGTTAGAAAGATCTATCTGAGGAGTAAAACTTTTGAATGAGCAACATCGGTCCATGGAACCATGTTGCTCTTCGTTTTCCCAAAAAACGTCGTTTAGGGCCTCAAAACGGCTCCCGAAGTTTAAGACCCGAAAAACTGCTAAAATTAGTAAGTTGTGCCGAAACTTGCAAACTGAAATAACTGACGGTGGGGGTTCAAATGGACTCGATGGGTGGCCACCAATATCCACCTAGATTATTAATGCCCCAAAACGGCTCCAGGTGTGCAGGACCCGAAAACCTGCTATAAATAGTAAGTTGTGCTGAAACTGAAAAACTGAAAGAATTGATGTTGCAGGTCCAAATGGGATAGGTGGGAGGCCACCGATATCCACCTGGATCATTCCTCCCTCCTTAGGAAGCAATGGTCTCCATTGCGTTAAGTTCCTCCATGGGGGGGAAAGTTTTGCTGAACTTGGTGTTGGATTTGTCCAGGATGTCGCAAACCTGTTGGCTGACATGCTGGATGTAGATGTGCCACCGGTGGGTAGCCATTGAAGGATCTGAAGAAAAAAAAATTCCATCATCGCGTTCCTTTGTTTCTCGAGGGCATCCTCGAGCAAGATTTTGACAGGATCTCCTGCTCCCTCGTCATTCTTTCCTTCTGCCATGGGGGGTCGTCGAGGTTGCGAGGTTGAACTCCTTATACCCTGGCCATGTTGGGGATATGAAAATAAAAACAGAGAAAAATCAAACCCACTCTGATACCACTGATCCGGATTTATGCAGGAACGCAACAGAATACAGAAATAACCATAAACATAGAGATGCAGTGGAAATAATGTGTCATTTCATTAATATCAAAGAAAATAAATATGCTTATAGAAATAATGGAAATACAATAGCTAGGGTATTGGTAACGAATCTCTGAGAAGAGATGTGGTGGCTACAGACCTCTGAACTGTGTTACAATGCAGACATGATGGAGATGTGGCGAACTAGGGCACTCGTAGCGCTTATCTCTGAGAAGAGATGTATCGGCTCCCAAACCCTTGAACTGTATTACAATGAGGCTCAAGGGCCTATTTATTGTTGAGAAATAATGTAGAATCTGAAACGTCCAAAACCCTAACCGTAGGAGATGAAACGCCAAAACTGTGGGCCCCGTTTGGGTAAATTGGTGGTTCAACTTCCCGGGGACGTAACTTTGGCATCCGATCTCCGTTTGACGCGCTCAATAGCTCGTTAGAAAGATGTGTCCAAGGAGTACAACTTTTTAATGAGAAACATTGGTCCATGGACCCATTTTGCTCTCCGTTTTCCCAAAAAACGTTGTTTAGGGCCTCAAAACGGCTCCAGAAGTTTAAGACCCGAAAAACTGCTAAAAATAGTAAGTTGTGCCAAAACTTACAAAATGAAATAACTAATGGTGGGGGTTCAAATGGACTCGATGGGTGGCCACCAATGTCCACCTGGATTATTAATGCCCCAAAACGGCTTCGGGTGTGCAGGACCCGAAAACCTGCTATAAATAGTAAGTTGTGCTGAAGCTGAAAAACTGAAAGAATTGATGCTGCGGGTCCAAATGGGATAGGTGAGAGGCCACCGATATCCACCTGGATCATAGAGAGTGTAGATGATAGAAAGAGCACATCAACCTATATTTTTCATATGGGTTTGGGAGTCATTTCATGGGCTTCCAAGAAATAACCAATATTTTCAC
This sequence comes from Pinus albicaulis, assembly GCA_034641835.2. NCBI lineage: Eukaryota > Viridiplantae > Streptophyta > Pinopsida > Pinales > Pinaceae > Pinus > Pinus albicaulis. Next base: position 59,705,856 of record CM076576.1, read on the forward strand.
TCTCCACAACATAAGTTGAATATGTCGCAGCAACACGGAAACATGTTAAGAAATTTGGATAAGAAGAATTTTGAAAGATTTATTGCATGAAAAATAAGGTATAACAACAATTTATCATGACAACAATTTTGTATTCGGGATGTCCAAGAATTCAGTTTTTCAAAAAAGGGGTAAGCACATTGACACAAAGTATCATTTTATCACGAAATAGATCAAGTGTAGAGAAATTATTTTGGAGAAGTGTAGGTCGCAAGAGAAGTTTGTAGACATTTTTACCAAACCATTGGCAAGAGAAAGTTTTTTCCATCTAAGAGACTTATTATGAATTGTGAAAATAAATAGTTGTGATTAAGGAGGAGTGTTGGATTCTAATCCGAACCACCCCTTTAATTGAACATGAAAATGTGTCATATTTGTAGAGTATGACCAAATTGAATTACAATTTTTTCTATATGATAAAGGAATTTAGAAGTAAACAATTTTTTTATCTACATACATGTTTCCCATTCCCCCAATGCGTCTATACATCAATATCATTGAAATATCTCACATAATTGGTACACTCACTAAATGCCAGGTTGTATTGCATGACAAAAGTGTGTACTGCACAATATCATAATGTATTGGAAAATTATTTTTTGATTACACACTCATTGTGAATTTGTTTTGTGTTTTTTTCTGCATGTAATACTCTATTTTAATGTTTATTTATTATTTTTGATGAAATATATTTTATTTGAATTGTGTAGTGGTCTCTTTATTTTTATCCTCATCCTTCACTATCAAACAAAAATCATGATATATCCATATATCGCGACAACCAAAAGAAACTAATACAAGAATACACACCTGAATATATGAAATCTAATCACATAAAACATCAAATCATAACCTTCATAATCATATGCCTTCCTCTGAAAAAGAAACAATAATTTATTTCTTTAACTGAATGCCATCACTCGAGACTATGTATATGGATTTTGTTGCATCGATGTGACCAAAATTCTCAATCAACCTTCAAACATCTTGTGTAATACATAAGAGAAAAATTCATAGTGGTGGAGCACGTCGGGGTATGCACCACCATTGAGGGTTGTCTCTATGATTTTCAACAAGAATTTACCTTTGCAATCTTCCCAACCGATCGAGAATTCTCTAATTTTTTGGCATTATCCAAGGTATTTTCTTTGGTGATGTTTTTAGAATTAAATGAAAGAGCATGTAAAAATCATATGTGAAAATTCTTAAAGAAGAAGCAGCATAAAGAGGACCATAAAGACAATGCACACAATGTTTGATAGTGGAGCTCGTCGATTGTGGACTGCGTCTTTGGGCCTTATTTCAATAGTGGGGAGGTCACTTCATTCATCTCACAAAACAAAAGAAAGTACATGATAAAATACATAATTATACCTCCATTTTTTGGAGTGAATTGAAGTTTCAGTGCTCAAAACAAAACAATAACAACACCAATGGCTCTGTCTCATCCTGTTGAGACTTCTGACTATAAACATCACCTACTTGTGAGAGGTCCATTACTATCTCAAACTTAGTTCCCAATAATTAATGAAGAATGTTGGTTTCTTCTATGACCCCTAAGATTTTCTACTCAAATGCAAAACCAAACTAGACCTTTGTGACACTTCCAAAATTTTGGGAAAAATAAGTATAAATTTGACTATATTATGTCACCTACAACTCAAACCCCTCAAAGAATATTTTAGATTCCTCTACAGATTCTACATAGGACTATGCCTAGAATATTCCTTCAAAATTGTCTTCTCTTGGTTTGGCCGCGCATTGGATTGGATCAATGTAGGCACAAGAGAAAGGAATAAAGCTTCCTTGAGCTGACATAGACTAATGAAATTCAAACTATGGATGGTGGGAAATATTTTATCCGAAGTGGGAGAAGGTTTGAACATTAACATTGGACATACCGCTACAAAGGGATGGAGAATCTCGAAGTCCTTAGAAGACCTATCATAAACTTTCTCAACAAAAAAAATTCTATATGCTCAATCAAATTTTCTAACATAGCCCCCTTGGGTGGCCAAATGCTAGAGACCTTGATCTACCTAAGCCTCTTGCCAATGAATCAGATAGATATCATGCCCATATGCAACATGTTGTTGTTTCCCCGACATATAAATATGACACCCTATATTGGGGTGGTCGAATGTGAGCTAGAAAAATATTGGTTAAAGACATATACTCATATATCACCAAAATACAAGATCCACATAACATGAGAGTCTGAAATTAACAAGCTTAACAATGGGAGGTACTGTTGAAACTAAAGTGCTTCATGTGGTTGATCTTAAACGACCAGATACTCATGTGGGAGAACCTCCTTAAAAGGGGTTGCCATGGTGCTAGAATATTCCAGTTCTACGATACGACAATGGAATCAACGTCACATCTCTTCCTTCCTTTTTCATTTACAACATAAATTTGGAAGGAAGTTGTATCTATCCTTCAGATCCAAACTGAGTTAGGTTTTTCCACAATGGATATTTTCCTTTAAAATTGGTCTATGGGACAGCAAAATTATTGGGCTACTATTTTTTATATAGTCTGGGGAATCTGGAGTTTTGGGAACACAAAATCTTTTTAGGAGACTACCCCTCAAGTGAAACACAAAAGCTTGAATATTGTGCACTACTTCATGGAGATCGAACCTTGGTCTTTGATCACACATCATAGAAATTGTAGATTTAGAGAAAACAAATTGTTTGGCTAGGTTGGTTTTGTTGTTGGCACTTCCATTAGAGAAAAATTCGATTATGGAGCTCATATCACATGGGAAAATGGATCGTCTTATCGTTTTTTCTGGTCAGGAGGCAAGGGTACTAACAACAAATATGAGCTACTCTCTCTTTGGGGCATTCTAAACTATGCCTCTTGGGTGGACATCAATGAGATTTAGGTCTTCAGGGACTCAAAATCAATTATTGAAATGGTCTATGGATTGACTAAATTTGGACCACCTCTCTCTTCCATTGGATGCAAAAAATCAACTCTTTGAAGACCTCCTTCAAGCATATTCATTTCGCCCACATATACAGAGAGTAGTTCTTAGTGGTTGATCAATTATCCAAAAATGGACACTCTTCCTTCCAAGGTGTTTTCTCATACAAATCCTTTGTTGATAGTGTTCTTATGAGTGATGGTTATATCTATATCTAAGGCTGGATCTTGTCCCTAGATTAAGGGATCTCTTGATATCATTACTTTATGCATCCTCAGACACATGACATCTTATGAGTGGAATTGAAATTTATTTTTTGAAATTGGTCTTCCTCCTCTAGTTTCTATTGTAGTAAACCCATTTGTTCTAGTATTTGTGGTTCTCGATGATGTTCTATTGGCGTTAGCATAACGATGCACATTTTTTTGCTATTTTCCACAATGTTATATATATACTATTTGGACGTAACCCTTTTGGAGTGCATATTTGTTGCATGCACCTTTTTTTGCTACTTTCCAAAATGCTATATATAAAATATTTTGATGTAACCCCTTTATTTTGATCTCAAATTTTATGCAATATGGTCTTGGTCCACATCGCGTCCACGCAGATCAGCGATTTTAACTTTTAACTTTCCCGCTATCCTTTAAAATTTGTGGGCTATGACATGCAATAGTGATGTGGCACTTATCGCATCGCAACCAAAATAACTTAGCGTACGGCGATTTGGCGATAGACTTAAATATTTGTGAATGCCATATGAGATAACGATATTGCATCGCAAAACAAATAACATATCTTGTAGATGCAAAAAAGGTAAGTGGTAAAACTTGCGGTTTGTGAAATGTGTTTCCCTCCTCAGGTTGACATGTGCCCCCTCTTGCGATCGCATCGCAAACAAAATAAAATAAGTTGCGGGCAACATAAAAGGAAAAACTTAAAACTTGTGAAGTGCGCTCTGTGGGCGGCTAAAAAAAAGGTAAGTGCAGAAGGTGAAATACAAAGGGTTGCGATGGTTTGCAATGTGGTTGGGTGTATAGTAGGTCCCACCAGTATTGCATTGGTGAGGAAATAACTTATATGGCGAATGGCTTGAAGTTAAAACATAAAAGTTGTGAAATGTGTTGCGAGCAAAAATAAAAGGTAAGTCAAATGTGATGGGTGAAGAAAAAAAATAAACATAGAGTATGGCTTTCACTCTGTTTGTTGTGGTAACATGAAAATGCCCCCAGCTCCTTGGATCTGTTGTTGTCCTTACTACTATCAAAAAGTTATGAAGTTGTGGGTTGCGCCACTCCTTATTCATGGTGGTGGTTAGGAGTAAAATTCCAACACTCCCCCTTAATCACAACTGCCACCATCGATCATTCCCAGATATTTTCTGAGATACTCAAAACTCTTCTGTGTTAATGGCTTTGTGAGGATATCATCAAACTATTCCATTGTCCTGCAATGCTACAAAACAATCTCACCGTTGTTAACTAGTTCTCTTATAAAATGATATTTTGCATCAATATGCTTTGTCCTCTTATGGAAAACAGAATTATTTGATGATACTATTGCTGGGCTATTATCACAATAAATTGTGGTTCCCTTATCTTGTTGATGACATAAATCTCTCAGCATTATTCTCATCCATACTTCTTGGCATGTTGTTGTTGTTGCTACCATATATTCTTCTTTTGTTGTTGATAAAGAAACTATTGGTTGCTTCTTGGAAGCCCATGAAATGGTTCTTGATCCCAAATGAAACACACACCCATATGTGCTCTTCCTATCATCTACACTTCCAACCCAATCACTGTCAGTGTATCCAATCAACTAAAAATTATCAGTTGAGGAGTATATAACACCATACTCCTTCGTTCCATTCACATACCTCAGTATTCTCTTGGTTTCTTTCCAATGTGTCTCCTTTGGTGTCTCCATGAATTTGGAAATTAAACTTACAACATACATAATATCAGGCCTAGTTGCAGTCAGATACATGAGGCTACCAACTATGCTCTTGTATAATGTCTGATCGATATTCTTGCTGCAATCTTCTTTGCTTAACTTTAACTGCATGATATTTGGAGTTACTACATCCTTACTATTCTGCATGTTAAATCTCTTTAAAACTTATGCAACATATTTTGCTTGGGAAATAAAAATCCCCTTTTAATTTTTTTTTACTTCTATGCCCAAGAAGTATCTCAATAAACCCAAATCAGTCATTTCAAATTCACTCTTTATGACTGCGTTAAAATCAACAATGAGAGAAACTTCATTGCTAGTAAAGATTAAATCATATACATATAAAAAAATGATAAGGATCTTACCATAATTTTCTATAATGTAGAGTGTGGGTTCACCATCACATTTTTCAAACCCACTTTCTGTTAGGTAAGCATCTATCCTACTATACCATGCTCTTGGTGCTTACTTCAGGCCATAAAGATCTTTCTTCAACTTGCATAGTTTGTGCTCTTGGCCTTCAATCTCATAGCCTGGAGGTTGTTCAATATATACCTCCTCTTTCAACACTCCATTCAAGAATGCTGACTTCACATCCATTTGATATACTTTCCACTTTTGTTGTGCTACAATCGATAACACTATTCTTATTGTTTCCATCCTTGCAACAAGTGCAGAGGATTCTTCATAGTCTCTTCCTCGTTGCTTCTTGTAGCATTTGACAACAAGTCATGCTTTATGCCTTTCAATATTTCCTTCAACATTGCTCTTGGTCTTATAGACCCATTTTACTCCAATGGATTCTTTACCTTGTGGGAGGTCCGCTAACTCCCATGTGTCATTCTTTTCAATTGCACCAATCTCTACATTCATTTCTTCAATCCATTTTTCTTCTTTTACTGCATCTTCAAAATGAATTAGGTCATCAGCATGACAAAACAAATCAAATAAAGAGTTCATACCATTATCATTATTAGCTTCTTGCTCATAAATTTCACTCATATTTCTGAATCTTGGTCTTCTTGGTGTGCTTGGAGTTCCACTCGAACTCGAGGGAGTTTCAGATCCCTGTGCTATGCTTAGAGAAGTGCTTCCTTGATTTCTCAAGGCTATTTTATTTCCTGCTTGTGGTGTGCTCTGCTGTGCTTGTGTAGGTGCAGGAGGAACCATCGTGGAGGAATTATTGTCAGCAATCAATTCATCTTGCTCTTCGTGAGACACACATCTCTTCACGTTCACTGTTTTCTCTAAGCTTCCATCCCAAGATTCTTCTTCAATAAACTGCACATCTTTGTTGATTATAGCTTTCTTGGTGGATGAATTATAGATTTTGTATGTCTTGGACTCATCGTTGTATCCAAAAAAGATACACTTCTCCCCCTTGCTTTCCAATTTCTTCCTTAGTTGATCTAGGACAAGTGCATAAGCCACAAATCCAAATACTTTCATGTGAGTGACAAACTACTTTGTTCCACTCGATGCTTCTTCCGGAACTCTGTTCATAATAACTTTGGTTGGGAATCTATTCAAAATATATGTCGCACAATTTACAACTTCGGCCCAATACACATTTGGCAAATGTTTTTCCTGAAACATGCTTCTGACCATGTCCATGATGGTTCAATTCTTCCTTTCTGCAACACCGTTTTGTTGTGGCGCGTACCTTGTGGTAAATTTCTTGTGTATGCCATTCTCCCTACAAAACCATAAGAAATATTTGGAGATATATTCTCCACCTCTATTAGTTCTTGTCACTTTGATGTAGTTCCCACTCTGCTTCTCAAGAAGATCTTTGAAGTGGTAGAACTGTTCAAACACTTCACTCTTCTGTTTCAAGAAATACACCCATGTCTTTCTGGTGTAATCATATATGAATGTCACAACATAATGGCTTCCAGCTAAAGATGGCATTTGCATTGGTCCACACAAATATGAGTGGAAAATATCTAAGGGTTCTTTTTCCCTTATACTCTTTTTTGATGGAAATGATTATATGTGTTGTTTTCCCAAGATGCAGCCTTCACATAGGCTGTGAGGTTTCTCAATGAGTGGTAATATTTTTACCATCCTTTTTCTATACAAGAGGTTCAAACCTCCAAATTGAGATGTCCAAATCTAAAATTCCATAACCAGTTTTTGTCTTTCACTTCTTCTTGAAAGACCTCTTGTGTGATTGTTGCTACCACACCTCCTTCCTTCAATTCTGTTCTGAGCTTGAGAGGAAACATACTATTCTTTGTCATGTGCACTTCCACAATGACCATTTTACTTGGAGGTATGCCCATGATAGTACACACATCATTCTTAAAAAACACACTGTAGCCTTTATTTACAAGTTATCTGATGCTCAGAAGGTTACATTTCAAGCCAGCTACATAATATACATTTGACACAAACTTCTATTCTTCCTTCCTTGTCAATCTTGACACTCTTCCTTTTCCCTTGACAGAGACTCTACTATTAGTCCCTGTTCTCACTTTAGATTTAACATTATCATCTAGAATGACATGCCATGAGTCTAATGACATGCTCAATTTCTTCATTTGATTTTTCAAATTTTCAGCCACTTTTGGAAGTGGGTTATACAGGTGTCATATTTCCATGTGTGAGAAGTCATTTTCATATTTTTAGACGCCATAAATTTTATGGTGTTTTCAAATTCAGCCACAGAGCACCTCAGCTTTCAGCAAATGTAATATCCCATTTCAGGGATATCTGTAAAACATGACAAACTCCAACCAGAGATGGAATGGGAGGGAATTTACCAGATATTTCGCCTTTGAAAAGAGGACGACATCCGGAGGCTACCTGGCCCTTTCCAGACTCTGTATAAGAGTGAAAGATAAACACACCAAGTTGTATAGAACTATAATGTTTAGAAATATAAATAAATAATAGTGCAGCAGACATATAATAACAGAGAAATAAATTATGGCAACTCATCCATAAAACATAAAGAGGAAATGCTGAGCCATCTTATTAATCTAAGAAATATAATGAAGTACAATAGGTGATCAAAGTGATGGCACCTAATCTTGCTCAAGGCAAGTGAAGAAAGTCTCTCAGAAAATACAGGAAATGGCTGCTCTATGAACCGTGTCCTAGCTGCTAGAAAACTGTCATGTAGCTGCTATTGCTGGAATGGATTGAAGACTAGGGGCTGATCCCCTTGCCGGAATGAGTTGAAAATCTGCAAACCTCCTCTACTCACCAACCCGGACAAAACCCAGAAACCATATCAAAAATGGCCAACCCTCGAAAATCACCAGAAAATGCCTCCTCAGGGAATTACGCTGGCCCTCAAGGCTCTGTGCAGAGGCCAAATGGAAATAGTTGAAACACTGCCTCAAAATTTGACAAAATCCTCCTATGGGAAAAGGCTGACCCTCTGCTCAAAATCTCAATTGAATCTCCTGTAGAAACCCCAATCCGGAGCACCTCCACAATGGACTGCGTCCTCTCTCCCAGTGACTGCACAGTCTCTATAAGCTCCAGCTCTGCAACAAACCCAAACAATAAACTACTCACAAAATACTGAAAAACCAACCTTGCCCGAGTAGGCACTCGAATTCCCCTGGGGCTAAGGGCAAGATCTCCGACCGGAGACACTCAATGCACAAAACAGTGCTGCAGACAGGCTAAACAACCAGCGTGCTCAAGAAGACAAACGTCTCACTCAAAATCATCAACTCTAGAATGAATCAAATGAGGAGGCTCCTCCATCATTTATAACATTGGTTTCCCTCCAAAACTCTAACGTATCCTCTCTCTCCTCCACATGCTCATCCTTATCTGCGTAGAAGCTTCTAGGGTGTATGTGGGTCCCCTCCTCTACGTGGTGTGTGGCCCCCCTTGGCTCCCCTTAAGTCATAATGTTGCATTACTAGGAGGAAGTTTTATTTCACTTAAGTGAGTTAGACCCTCTTTACTCACTTTTTATTTATTTTCAAACTTTAGACGACAAATCTATACAAAAATCGAATATTCCAATTAGCTATCGCTAATTAGGAATATCACAGTCTCCCCCAGCAAAATGTTGCTTTTCCTCAAGAAACTAAAGTGATGGATGCTGCAAAATTTTCTTGCTCTCCCAAGTGGCATCCTCATCCGAAAAATTCTTCCACCTCACCAATAATTCTCAGACCGTCCTGCTCTGTAACTGCCTCTCCCTGGTATCAATAATGGCCTCTAGTTGCAACACCAAGTGCCCCTCATCATCTGTAGGTGGAAACTCCTCTGTCACTGTCACCTTCTGCCCCAGCGCCTTCTTTAGTCATGATACATGGAAAATTTTATGGATCTTGTTTCCTTGGGGCAGCTCTAACTCATACATAACCTTCCCAATCCTACATATCACCCTGTATGGCCCATAGAAGCGAGGCTTGAGCTTCTCAGCTCCCTTCTGCTTCAGCAATGACTGTCGGTATGGCTGTAATCGTAGGTAGACCAAGTCCCCTACCTCAAACTTTCTCTCCACTCGACCCCTGTCGGCATACAGCTTCTATTGGTTCTGTGTTGTAGCCATATTGTCCTTGAGAGCTCGGAGGATATCCTAACTCTCTGCAATCCAAATCTTGGCTCTAGGAGCCTTACTCGCACCAAACATCACATCATCAAATGATAAAGGATGGTACCCATATAAAGCATAAAAGGGTGACATACCAATAGACATGTGATGTGTCGAGTTGTAGCAGTGCTCCTCCAAATGCAACCATCTCAACCATGCTCGCTGCTACCCACTGACATAGTTACGCAAGTAGCCCTCCAGCCACTTGTTAACTATCTCTGTCTATCCATCCATCTGTGGGTGGTAACTGGTACTCGGTGTCAACTCCGTCCCCACTAGTCGGAAAAGCTTCTGCCAAAATCCGCCCATGAAACGACTGTCCCTATCACTGATGATGGTCTTAGGAAGACCATGCAACCTGAAAACCTCTCTAAAGAATAGCTCGGCCACCTGTGCTGCTGTGTAATGTGCGGATATGGCAAAAAAGTATGCATACTTTTTCAGTCGATCAATGAAGACAAAGATACAGTCCTTGCCCTATGCCATAGGCAACCCTGTGATGAATTCCATCGAAATGCTCTCCCATTTCCCCTCCGAAATGGGAAGAGGCTGCAAAAATCCTGCGGGATGGCTCATCTCCCCCTTATTCCTCTCACAAACATCGCACTCCCTGACGTGCTGGAGTACGTCCTCCTTGAGACCCTTCCATGAGAACCTCTCTCTAATGGCCCTGTAGGTTTTGGTAAACCCCTGATAGCCTGCCAATGGAGAATCGTGTGATGCCTGGAGTATCTTCTTCTTAAGCTAAGATCCCTCAGTAAAGAAGATCCTATCCCTGTAATAGATGATCTCATCAACCACCCCGTACCTATCATCTGCCACTTGTCCATCCAGCACCTCACATGCAAATTTTTCCTTGGAGTACTCAAATAAAATTTGAACCCTCCAATCTGTATCCAAGCTCATAAGAGATAACGTGGCTGGTGTACATGAAAGGGCATATTCTACCACGTTATTCTTACCCTTGACATACTCAATGTCAAAGTCATATGCTTGGATCTTACTGATCCACTTCTGCTGCCTCTCCTGTAGCTGCTTCTACTCCAAAAAGAACCTGAGGCTGTTGTGATCAGTAATCACCTTGAACCTGTTCCCTACCAGATACTGTCGGAATTTGGCCAAGGCATGCATGATGGACAACATCTCCTTGTCATATATAGGATACAACTTCTCATGTGGAAGGAGCTTCCGGCTCTCAAAGGCTATAGGGTGTCCCCCCCTGCATCAATAATGCGCTGATCCCCTCTCCCGACGCATCACACTCCAAGACAAATGGCTGCGTAAAATCCGGCAATGCAAGCACTGGGAAACTACTCATCACCTCCTTGAGCCTATCAAAGGCTCACTGTGCTATATCTGACCAACTGAATGCCCCCTTCTTTTTCAAATCTGTAAGGGGTGCAGCAAGCTGTGAGAAACCTCTGACGAAATTCCTGTAATAGGTACATATCCCAACGAACCCTCGAAGTTCCATCATGTTCCTCAGCTCCGGCCAATCTTTGATGGCTCTAATCTTCTCCTCGTGGACCCTCACTCCATCCACTCCAATAATGTGGCCCAAATATAACATCTTTTTCATCCCAAACTCACACTTGGAGAGCTTAGCATAGAACTGTTGCTCTTCCAAGATGCATAGTACTGCCTCTATATTCTAGAGATGCTCCTCCCAAGTCCTACTATATATGAGTAGGTCGTCAAAGAAAACCAATACAAACTTCCTCAGATGACTGCGGAATATATGGTTCATGCAAGACTGAAAGGTGGTTGGTGCATTGGTCAGTCCAAAAGGCATAACCAAAAACTCAAAGTGCCCGTAATGACACCTGAAGGCGGTCTTGGGAATATCCTATTCCCTCACGCGAATCTGATGGTACCCTGATCTCAAATCAATCTTCGAGAATAACTTAGCTCCTCTCAGCTCATCCATCAGCTCATCAATCTTTGGTATAGGGTACCTGTTCTTCAGAGTCTTCTTGTTCAGGGCCCTGTAGTCAATGCACATCCTCAAGGTGTCGTCCTTCTTCTTGTCGCCCCATTGTCAACCAAGACTGACACTCGCTGGCCACATGCTTTCCCTTGTACGCACAACGTCAAATACTTAGGAACACCTCGCAAAGCTGAAAGGACCCCTTCTATGGGTGAAAAAGTTGCACCTCCTGTCCCTGGAGGTGGAGGCGGCAACTGATCCTGGGTCGTCGGACTATCTCCTGCCTCCTCATCATCCTTCTCCTCCTCTTCCCCACTATCATCGGAGAAGACCTCAATGAAGTGTGCTTTGCCAGAAGCACACCTATGCCTTGGTGCCCACGGATCCTGACAAGTGATGCACAACCACTTCTTCCTAAACTCCCTCTTGGCATCATCATCTATCTGTGCCCGTCTTGGATTCCCCTTTGGATGAGGAACCCTCACATCCTTCCCCTTGGGCTGAAAGCCTTGTCTTTGGGGGTAAGGTGTCCATGTCCGAGGCAATGCATCCTATAAGTCCCTGGTCCTGCTGATAGCATCCTGGAGTGTAGCTGGTCTAGTAGATCTGACTAGACCTAGAAATGGCTCTGCCAATCCCTCCACAAACATATAGATCATCTGTGTCACAGATAGATCTTGCACCATCACCGAAACCCTCAAGAAATCTGCAATGTATCTCTCTGGGCTCCCTGTCTGTTTGAGCTTTGTCAGCTCAAAAAAATGTTGTTCCGGATCCCTCCTGTCAAAACCCTCCATCAACCTCCTGGTAAAATTGACATATGTTGTCACTATGGAATGCCTGAGTGTCACCATCCCATGGAACCACCAGTCCTGGGCCTCACCATCCAAATGTGATGTCGCCACCTTGATGGCCTCTATCTCCGTCATCTGATTAAGCTGGAAATAGATGTCCAGCATCTCCACCCAAGACTTTGCCGAACTGTTTGATGACCCATCAAACGTAGGAAAATTAAATCTTCTAGAGGCGCGGTGGGAATCTTCATCATGATAATGCCGGTGCCCTCTATGATGGTCATGGGGTCTACTTTCCTGCTGGAGCTGCACAAAATCTTGGAATGTGAGAGCATCCCTGAACTCCTGCCCATAGGCCTGATACTCTGCAAAATACTCATCTAAGTGTCTAGGCTCTGCCTCCTGCTAGGCTCCTGCCCCTGTATCTGCCCCTAGGAAATTGGGCATGGTAGAGTGGGTAGGTGCACATGAAGCCATCGACTAAGGAGTATCATGCTGAGCAGCACCCTGCTTCGGAAATGGTGGGATGTACCTGATCCCTCTCCGACCTGGAAAAATCGAGGGGTCTCATGTTGTCTAGCCTCTACAGCGGTGCACCTCTGACCCATCACCTCAACCTGTCTGGCTAACTCCTAAACTGATTTGAGGAGTTTCTACACAAATCTCTTCCCATCCTCTTCTGCCATTGGAATCCCCAACTTCGAATCTAATGCAGGTTTCCTCTGTTCTGCATCTGTAACAGGCTCCTCCTGTTCTTTGTTCACCACTCGAACATGGTCTCTGTTCTTCTTGCTATAACAAATAGATGGTCTGAGCCAGAAATATGCTCCACGGGCTGAGCCAGAACTATGCTCTGATACCACTGTAATATCTCGTGTCGGGGATATCTCTAAAACACGGCAAACTCCAACCAGAGATGGACTGGGAGGGCATTTACCAGATATTTCCCCTCTGAAAAGAGGACGAGATCCGAAGGCTACCTGGCCTTTTCCAGACTCTGTCTAAGAGTGAAAGATAAACACACCAAGTTGTATATAACTAGAATGCTCAGAAATATAAATAAATAACACTGCAGTAGACATATAATAACAGAGAAAGAAATTATGGCAACTCATCCAGAAAAAATAGAGAGGAAATGCTGAGCCATATTATTAATCTGAGAAATATAATGAAGTACAATAGGTGATTAGAGTGATGGCACCTAATCTTGCTCAAGGAAAGTGAAGAAACTCTCTCAGAAAATATAGGAAATGGTTGCTTTATGAACTGCATCCCAGCTACTGGAAAACTGTCGTGTAGCTACTACTACTGGAATGGACTGAAGACTAGGGGCTTATCCCCTTACCAGAATGAGCTGAAAATATGCAAACCTCCTCTACTCACCAACCTGGACAAAACCCAAAAACCATATCGAAAATGGCCAACCCCCGAAAATTCACCACAAAATGCCTCCTCAGGGAATTATGCTGGCCCTCAAGGCTCTCCGCAGAGGCCAAATGGAAATAGCTGAAACACCACCTCAAAATCTGCCAAAATCCTCCTATGGGCAAAGGCTAACCCTCTGCTCAAAATCTCAACTGAATCTCCTGCAACCCCAATCCAGAGCACCTCCACAATGGACTGCGTCCTCTCTCCCAGTGACTTCGCAGTCTCTATAAGCTCCAGCTCCGCAACAAACCCAAACAATAAAATACTCACAAAATATTGAAAAACCAACCTTTCCAGAGCAGGCACTCGAAGTCCCCCAGGGCTAAGGGCGAGATCTCCGACTGGGGACACTCAATGCACTAAACAGTGCTGCAGACAGGCTAAACAACCAGCATGCTCAAGAAGACAAACGTCTCACTCAAAATAATCAACTCCAAAATTAATCAAATGAGGAGGCTCCTCCATTTTTTATAACGTTGGTTTCCCTCCAAAACTCTAACATAGCCTCTCTCTCCTCCACATGCTCATCCTTATCTACGCAGAAGCTTCTAGAGTGTACGTGGGTCCCCTCCTCTACGTGGTGTGTGGCCCCCTTTGGCTCCCCTTAAGTCATAACGTTGCACTACTAGGAGGATGTTTTATTTCACTTAAGTGAGTTAGACCCTCTTTACTCACTTTTTATTTATTTACAAAATTTAGACAGAAAATCTATACAAAAATTGAATATTCCAATTAGTTGTCGCTAATTAGGAATATCACAGCAAATGTCAGCATGAGGTATATGATATGGATTTCATGTACTTCTTCATTTATTTATCACTGAGTTGCGTTATGCCTTGCAGATCCTGGTTGATGCATGAGTCGTGGGATCTTACCTTGTGTTTTTATTGATGTATTTTCAGCTATGGATTTGTGTCATGTATCAGATCCCCTTTATGCCACATTGGTGGGATGCTCGTTTTCATATGTTTACTGTTGAGATCCCTTGTTTTCCAGGATTGGTGGGATACTCGTATTTATTACATGTCATTTATGGTCATACTAATAGGAGTCTTTCTTTATGTATGACAGTTCCACAGGGGAACATCTCTTAAAGAAGTCAAGCCACTCCTGCGAGAGGGAAATTTTTCATTGTACGTCACAGGGAAACACATCCATGTACATCTTCTTACAACACATTATGCAATGGCCTACACCATCTTGACACCAACGCCCAGAGATTTAGTCCCTCCTGGACGAACTCCATTATCAAACAAAGTGGTCTTATGATTGTTGATCTTGTTGATTTATGTTCCTCTTATTTACAGCTACAATTGTTCATTTCAGTTCATTAACATCTTAATTAAATGAAATTCTAATTTATCAGCCGAAGTGAAAGGTCTTGGTTAAGGGTATCAACAACTTACCCTAGATCAAGTGGTATCAGATCAGGTATTCTTATTGATTAGATTTAAGGGGTGAACATTGAACATTTGCTAAGTTGAGCATGGAGAATGTCAAGGACATGTACGAAACCATGCTCAGGGTATCCGAGAAAGCGAACATGTTGTACGAGGCTTATGAAAAACAAGCAATAGAGAACGATGAATTGAAGACACTCCTATATGAAGAAAAGGAGGACAAACATCAGTTGCAGCTTCAGTTGCAAGCCACAACAGAGGCGTTGGACGACTTGAAGCACAACCACGAAAGTCTTCGAGAAAATCATGACACGTTGAAGGCACTCCTACTAGAAGAGAAGTAGCACAAGCAGCAGTTGCAGCTTCAGTTGCATGCCACGACAGAGGCATGGGAAGAGTTGAAGTGCAACAACGAAATTCTGTAAGAAGATCATGATTCCTTGAAAGCATTCCTACAGAAAGAGAAGGAGGAGACGCAGCAGTTGTAGCTTCAACTACAAGCCATGTGAGAGGCATTGATGAAAGTGAAGCACAACGAAGGCTTACATAATCCTTGTTCATCTGTTTCGCAACTGATAGCTAAGGTAAACATTGTTGATTTATCTTCAGTTTCTTCACATGATATCATTTTGGTTGGAAGTGTGGAAATACCCATTGCAGGGGCCGGCATGAGACTCCTCTCCAATATGGGGTTTCAAGGAGGAGGACTTGGTGTTCATGGCCAAGGCATAACTGAACCATTGGAGGTTGTGCAGAGACCTTGTTATGCAAGTTTGGGGTACAATGAAGAAGGATGTTCGAAGGACATCAAAGACAAACATGTATTGATGAACTCTCCAAGGAAGAGTAATGATGGGGACACTTCACCATCATTCCATGGCAGTGCACGTTGCAACGAAGGAACTGAGGCGAGCTCCCATCATCATGATTGCACCAGAGACCACCCCAGAAGGTGTAATAAGTCTCATTATTCCAGAGTGCATTTTGATTATAAGAATGTTGATAACCACAGTCATAAAATATGGCATCGTAAAACTTGTCATTTTTGTGGTTTAAATAACCATGTGATTTCTGAGTGTTGGAAGAGGATGGCAGCACAACTGAAGATGAGGCATTGAAAGCCTTCTCCCTAATAGGCAAATAAATCGGTTAAGCAGGTTTGGAGGAAAAATAACTTTTGCGCCCATTGTGACAGAAGTGGCCACCAAAGAGCCACATGCTAGAAACTTCATCCAGAACAACGTCGTAAAGACCAAGCACCCATGCATACATCAGTCGAAAGAGTTGATCGATAAGCAAGTTAGCCATAGGGAAATGATCCACCTGTTTTAATAAATGAGAAGTGGTTTTTCTAGATTGTTTTTTTTTTCTAGAGATGTAAGCTTGTCATGGCCATGTTTGTAAATCATTTGTTGCATTTTTATTATAACAGTGATGATGTGCATCCATCACTCGTTTAAGTGACCATGATATTTTTTTGGCCTTGTTTGATGAGTCGTATGTTGCATTTATTTCATGTAATAGTGATGATGTGTTGCCATCACTTCGAAATGCGACTGTTATGTTTTGGTCATTTTCTATGAGTCATAGGATGCATTTCTTTCCTCTAAAAGTGATGAGGTGTTTTTCCATCACTTTGAAATGTGACAGTGAGGTCTGGTCATGTAATTTTGCTGAGGTATGATTTCTATTTTGTTGTAAGCTTGACCACCGAGTACATGTTATAAAATCATGGCAAGTATGGAAATTTGGGTCATTGTTGGTCACATAGAGCATGTGATATTCTTTGCATCTTTAGGCAGGTGTTGGCATTTCGATTCCGAAGGACAGAACTGAAGAAGTCTTCGAGGGATGTGCCTTCTCAAGCATTTGTGTTGCAACAAATTGCAGGTGATGTCTTCGTATCTTGATTTCAAAGTACGTAAGGTAAAGGAATATTTAAGAGATGTGCATTTCACACATTTGCGTCACAATAGTTGTAGGTGTTGGCTTTGCATCTTGATTCCAAAGTACGCGAGGTGAAGGAGTCTTCAAGGGATGTGCCTTTTTAGACATTTTCATTTCCGCAGTTGCAGGTGTTGGCTTTGCATCTTGATTTTGAAGTACGAGAGGTGAAGGAGTCTTCAAGGGATGTGCCTTTTCAGACATCGCATTACAACAGTTGTACATGATGGCTTTGCATCTTCATTCCAAAGTATGAGAGGTGAAGGAGTCTTCAAAGGATGTTCCTTTTCAGACATCGCATTGCAGCAGTTGTAGATGATGGCTTTGCATCTTGATTCTGAAGCACGCTAGGTGAAGGATTCATGGGAGGATGTTCCTTTTAACAACAGTTGATGATAGCTAAAGCTTGATGCTTTTGGAGGACCAAAAGATCCTTAGTGGGCAGGAATGATCACGGTGGATTAAACATGTACAAGTACAAATGGCTTGAGTGCAAGGCTCAAAAATCAAAATGTTTGAAATTCTCTCGAACCAGGTTCAGATTGTAGATCTCATCATTCTGATTCCAACGGCGCAGACGACACTCAATTCCAAGTCCGTATGAAGAAGTTAGGAGCGGTCAAAGTTTTGGGTTGACTTGGTGATTAGACAGCCTTAAGAAAGGCGGAAAATTGACTTTTCCTGGCCACCTTCCGGAAATCTCAAGCTAGATCTAGTGAAAATTTGTGGCCTCATTAAAAATACTAGACCCCACGCACCCAGGCAAACCATATAGATATATGTTATATAACATATATTTGAGGCTGGTGAGAGTTGAACTTACGGTAGGCCACGTTGGCCCCGCCCATGCGGTAGCCTCTCCATGCAATGGGAGCCACCACCATATGCGGCCCTCATAACACACCGACCACCTCATATTTAAAATGGCGCGGGGTTTTAAAAAAATTAAACACGGGTTGTTCAAAATTTTAAACACGAATTTTGAAAACAGATTTTTGGCCTTTAAGTGGAGGAGTCAAGATTTCACCACCCAACCTCCTCCCAAACATTTGGATCTTAGACCAATTCATCCAACGACCCTCTTGTAAATATCCACCCATGTTTTTGTATTTAAACCCAACTTATTTGTTGGCGCTGGGGAACCCATGCATGGAGAAGGAGCATGATTTTGCAGAAGATTAATGTTATTTTGCAACAAAGTATGGGCACGAAATACGAGGAGATGCATGGATTTTGATTTTTATTTGCAGGTAAATTATTGCATGCAAATCAAGGAGGTGGAGCCATGAGCCAAAAAAGTGGCAGGTAGAACCTTGATTGAGCCCCATTTTCAGGAGGGTGAAATTTTGACTTTCTCCAAATGGGACAACTTTTATGTCATTTTTATACTACTCGATGCCACGCGTCTAATGGTGTGCTCCATTTATTCATCTATTTTTTTTTATTTTTCAGCCACTTTTGGAAGTGGGTTATGCAGGTGTCAGATTTCCGCATGTGAGCAATCATTTTCACATGTTTCGATGCCACAAATTTGATGGTGTTTTTTCAAATTCAGTCGTAGAGCAGCTCAGCTTTCAGCAAATGTCAGCACGAGTTATATGATATGGATTTCATTTACTTCTTCATTTCTTTATCTCTGAGTTGCTTTATGCCTTGCAGATTCTGGTTGATGCATGAGTCGTGGGATCTTGTCTTGTGTTGTTATTGATGTATTTTCAGCTATGGATTTGTGTCATGTATGAGATTCCTTTTATGCCACATTGGCGGGATGCTCGTTTTCATATGTTCATTGTTGAGATCCCTTGTTTTCCAGGATTGGTGGGATACTATTATTTATTACATGTCAGCTATGGTCATACTAATAGGATTATTTCTTTATGTATCAGAGTTCCACAGGGGAACATCTCTTAAAGAAGTCAAGCCACTCCTGTGAGAGGGAAATTTTTCCTTGTATGTCATAGGGAAACACATCCATGTACATCTTCTTCTTACATCACATAATGCAGCGGCCTACACCATCTTGACACCGAGGCCCAGAGATGTAGTCCCTCCTGGATGAACTTCGTTATCAAACGAAGAGGTCTTATGATTGTTGATCTTGTTCATTTATGTTCCTCTTATTTACAGCTACAATTGTTCATTTCAGTTCATTAGCGTCTTAATTAAATGCAGTTCTAATTTATTAGCCGAAGTGAAAGGTCTTGGTTAAGGGTATCAAAAATTTACCTTGGATGATTGGTAGGTTGTTTTGAGAATATCCCATGCCTCATTAGACTTTGTTTTTGTTGCAATCCTTGGGAAAGTACTCTCATGCACTGCTTGAAAGAGATAGAAGAGGGCTTTGGAGTCCTTCTTCTTATTATTTCTCAACAAGTCTCTTTTTGTTCATGTCAAAGAAGTCAGCATTGTTGCGTCTTCTGGTTCTTAGAAACCTTGTTCCACCAACTCCCATATATCTTATGTAGAAATTTGAATAATAGATAACTTATTGACCGAGATTATCCTGATCACACACTATTTGAGCTTCATGCATAATACATAACCTCTTCTACTATTGATCATCAATTTGCGGAAATTAAAAAATCGCATGCGCACATTAAAACCACATAATCAATCACACATATAAACACAGTATGTAATGGGAAAACTTAAAGCTGAAAACCCCCAACTATCTGTATATTATAATGATAGAGTTCATGTAACAATACATAGCACAAAGCCCCTCACAAGCTCTCAGCACTATCTCACATGCTACACACTACACAAGCTCAGATCAAGAAAGTCACATGCTCCAATCCTGTCCACCTGTTAGCCTGCCTCTATTGCGTAATCCAACTTGGATAATTGTGTGATCCAAGTTCGAATCCCACTAGTATTAATTGCGTTATTCTCATTGGCATCTCCATCAATCTGGGGTGCAAACTCATGCACCAGTATGGTAACAACTGATAGTCAACCTGCTCTTTCACCTACCTCCATCATTGATCTCCACTGAAACTGTCCATGCACTGAAGTTAACTGATGTGCTCATTAGTTGATTTATGAGTTAATAATTAGTGAATTAATTAATAATTAATTCACACCACTCATAACTAGTGTATTAATCAGTTAGACTAAATACAACTAGTTCAACTATGTTTAGATTAGTTAAACTGAACACAACTCCATTAACTCCTCAATCAACTCCACCAAACTCACTCACATGAGTTCTAACTGAAGTCATCATGCAATAGCTCCACTTAGACCCTAGGAATAGCGTAATTCCTTCTGTCAGCTGCATGTGCCACATCCAGGCATCAAAATGAAGTGCTCCAAGAGGATAAGATAATGTTTATAGTCCAAATATTATTAAGAGCTAATAATATTCGACATATCTATTTTTAGACTGGCGATCTAAAAATAGATTCTGCCCAGTATGTCTAAAAATAGAAGTCCATCTATTTTTCCAACTTGACCATCCCTCCACAAATAGCATCCTGCAACTCATAGAATCATGATCGACATGTCTAAAAATAGACATAGTCTAAAAATAGACTTTGCGCCAAAAATACCTTGCGGGCCCACTTAGTGAAGGCGACTTCTTTCCACTAAGCTCATCATCTTGTTGCATTCTCAACATCTTATGAAGCAAATAAGACTCTCATTCTAATGGCCCAATAATCATAATTCTTCTCATTAAACAATGGTAGGTGGGGATTTGTTAGGCTGGTGCCTGTTGTTGCCATCCTGAGTGTGTTAAACAAAAAAATCAACTTGATTGTGTAAAACAGAAGCTTTCTTACTGCTAGAGAAATCCCCTTCTTCAAATCAATCTTATAGCTTCTGCAGTGAAGAGTGAGCTCATGCGTCTTTCACCGAAAGCATAGAACTGCTTCGATACCATGTTGGAAATATTGAACGAAATCACAACAGAGGGATGCTCCCCCACAACACAGAGAATACAAAATAAAATGAGGAATTAACAGTCAATACACAGACAACGATACATAGGAGAGGACTGAAACTTCTTTTTCATTCCATCACACTAACATAATGAAAATTACAGTAGTTATACAAGAATGGTTGAAGCATGAAAACCTAATCTATTCAATGTTACTTCAACGCTGTGAACGAACGTTCAACAACATTCGTCCTTGCCTGTCAAAAGACCCATCTCTTCATTAATCAACACGCAGGCCATATTTCTGAATTATAGAGGAAAACACGTGAAGACACATATAAAACACAAAAGGTTGGATCTCAAATTTTATGCAATATGGTCATGGTCCACATCGCGTTTGTGCAGATCAGCGATTTTAACTTTTAACTCTCATGCTATCCTTTAAACTTGGTGGGCCGCGACATGCGATCGTGACGTGACACTTATCACATCACAACCAAAATAACTTAGCCTGCAACGGTTTGGGGATAAAATTAAATATTTGCAAATGCGATATGCCAATGCAATATCGCATCGCAAAACAAATAACATACCTTGCAGCTACGGAAAAGATAAGTGGTAAAACTTGCGGTATGAGAAATGTGCTGCCCTCCCGAGCTTGATATGTGCCCCTTCTTGCGATCGCATCGCAAACAAATAAGTTGCGGGCGACATAAAAGGTAAAACTTAATACTTGTGAAGTGTGCTCTGCGGGCGGCTTAAACAAAGGTAAGTGTGGAAGGTGAAATACAAAGGATTGCGTGGTTTGCAAGGTAAAGGTTTGGTGGGTCTCGCCGATATCGCATCGATGGTAAAATAACTTAACATGCGGTAAGGCTTGCGATAAGACTTAATATTTGTGAAGTGTGGTTAGGTTGTGGGTCCCGCCGATATCACATTGGCGGTAAAATAACATAGCATGAGGGCTTTAAGAGTTAAACGATAAAAGTTGCGATGTGTGGTATGCGGGCAGAAAAGGTATTTATAGTATCTAGGTTAGTTACCAAGTTTGGCTATATTGGCCATAAAAATTTGAAAATACGTGGTTTGAAATTTCAAATTCGATAATTCGAATTTAGTACCTGCTTTATATATAAAATATATAATATTTAAATAATAATAATAAAAAGTATATTAAAAAATGTTATAATAAACTATAAATTGTATTTTAAAAGCCATTGTAATGGAATTTGATAAAGATTTTAGTTAAAATATAAAATTTAATATTAAAAATATAAAAACAGAATTTTTTATATTAAAAAATTTACAATTATGATATAATTTAGTAGGATTTTTGTTAATGAGAAATATAATATTTAAAAAACTAAAAAATTGAAATTTCTATATTAAAAAAATATATTAAAAATTAAATTGTATATTAACAAAAATTGCAGTTGTGAAAATTAGTAAATTTATATTAAAATACAGTAGAAAATAGTAAATTTGTAGTTGCTAAAAATAATAAATGCTTATAACAAAGAATAATAAATTCTTATTTCTAAATATTTGTAAAAATATATAATAGTCAATTTTTTTCATATCCAGATTGAATTTTACATAGTAATACTCTTTTTTCAAATTTGATAAGTATGCTTAGTACACTCCAACTTGCCCCAGCCTTAACTCGATCCAAAACCATGAATTAAGGATTGGATGTGCTTGTTTCTTGTTGTCTATTTTGGATTGAGTAGAATGTGCAACCTTCAACTAAGTAAACAACTCTTTGAAAACAACTATTTGAAAGTGAATTAAATGTACGACGAAAAATTAAAGTTGTTTTAGTTAGGATAATAAGATTGTTATTTTTCAATTTTAAAACTTATATTAAAATTTATGATTTGAGATTGTTAATTTTTAAAAAAAATATATATTTTTGTATGGTTATTTTAATAAAATTATATAATATTAGATATCTTTATAATACTTTTTATTCGTTTAATTTATAAATAATTAGTTCACAAAGTGAAAAAATAGAAAATAAATTTAAAATTTAAAAAAAAATAATCTTACTAAGATGTATAATTTCAATTTTTTTTAATGTTTCAATCGAATTCGAATTCGAATTTTTTTTTAATGTTTCAATCGAATCGAATTTTTTTTAATGTTTCAATTCGAATTCGACTTTGAATTTTTAGTATCTGGCCACTTCATATTTCAGACTTTTCATTCCAAACAAGCTGGAAATGTCTTGGATTCTTTGTCTCGCTCTCTTTCGGTTGGAGAGAGTTGATCTGTAGCCCAATTCTTTGGTGGCTGAAAGTATTTTCATTAAAGTACTTTCTCGCTCTCTTTCTGCTTTATCCGTTGGGAGAGAGTGGTTCTGTAGCCCAATTCTTCGAAAGATTGTCGGCAGAAAGTATTTTCATTGAAAGGAAAGTCAAACGTTCCATATTTCGAATGAAAGTTTAATGGTTTATGAAAGCAAGGGTCCAAAAGATTTTTTATATGGTGAAAGTTTTATAAAGATAGTTAGCGGGCTTATTTAAAGGCTCTTTATCTAAAATTCGGAGTTTCATTAAAAGGTTAAGGACTGTGGGCTTGAAAAGTGATATTTGATTTTTGAGAAGCTTATAAAGCTATTTGAAAAGAGTTTATTTGCAAAGTTTTAAAGAGACCAACAATTTTTTTCTTTGGGAAAGTGATTTTTTTTATATTTTTTAAAGAGAATTAAAAAGATTTTATTGGAAAAGAAAGTTTAGGACTTTGCAAAATTTTGATCATTTGTAAAAGAAATTTTGTTTTGTTAAGTATGGCAGTTTTTTGGGTGGAGATTCTTTCTTACGGGTGTATATTGAAAATTATATTTTTTTCGGAGGTGATATGGAAGATAGCCTCGTGCAATTGTGAAAGTAGCTATAAGATAGAGGAAAAACAACAGTCATGGGTCGCAAAGCACGACTGAAGTAGATTAAGAAAGTGAACAAAAAAGGAAAGGAAAATATTGTTTCCATGTTTAGAGAAGTTCAGGCGAGAGCCGAGGAACCGAGTAGTCTAGCAGAAGACGGAGAAGAGATCGATGGTGATTGGTGTAGCTTTGATGTTTACTCGTAAATATTTTTATTTTTGGGTTATCAAAATGTTAAATTTTCTTTGAGTTAAAGAGTTAATTGAGTACAAGTTTAATAACCCATATAATGAAGCATGTGATTCTTTAGCATTGGATTTAATAAAACATGGATTTCACGAGAATTTTTTTTCCAAGGTAGAAAAAGCTACAACTTCCAAGGAA
The DNA here is from genome assembly GCA_034641835.2 of Pinus albicaulis. Taxonomy (NCBI): domain Eukaryota; kingdom Viridiplantae; phylum Streptophyta; class Pinopsida; order Pinales; family Pinaceae; genus Pinus; species Pinus albicaulis. Next base: position 59,729,991 of record CM076576.1, read on the forward strand.
GCATGGAAGACCGTGGAAGAAGAATTTGGTGCAAGAGATGGTAATCAATTTGAAAATAACATTGTTGTACAGTTTGTTGTAGCAGTGCTAGAAGATGAAAAGGAAAGTGGATCTGTAGCAGCAGATCTACAGAAACTTGATGAAGGGTTTGTTGAATCTCACTTGAAAGTGTATCACAATGTTGATGATATGTTACCGACAGGAGCTGATTTTGGCATAGATAATGTTACCAATGGAAAAAAAAAAACCATTTAGTGGATCCAACAATTGAAATTGTTAATGTTAACTTTGATGAAGAACAATTAAATAGTGATGAGTGGTTATATATGACACAACAAAAACATCTTTTTGATATGTTGGTATTTGGTGAGAAAAACCCACTTGTGTTTGGAAACCAAGTGGAAGAAAACTTGTTTGCAGAAGTAGAGGCGGAGAATCAAGATTATGAGGGATTGACAAATTCAAAGAAGGAAAAAGAGAATAAAGCTCTCACTACAAAGAAAAATGAACAACACCAATATAGTTCTAAAGTTGCTTTTTCATATAAAATTAACATTGATTGTGTGTGCAAATGTTAGAAGCAACCGAGAAGAAGAAAATAAATATGAAGAAGAATTAAAGTTCCTTGAAGCATGTCTTGAAACACCATGTGTTGAAGATGTCTGCATAGAAGTTGCAACAATGAATATTGAAGATAACATGGATGATGTAGAAAATGAAAATGTCAATGAAATTTTCATGTAATGGAGTCGTGAAGAGATAAAATTCTATTATGAACTTATGTTGAAGCAAATTGATAATCAAAATATTGATGATAGAGAACAAACAATAAAAGATGACATGTGATAGTAGTCAACATACAAGAAAATTTTGAAGACACATAGGACATCCATGAACAACTTGAAATGATTTTTTTATGATTTTATGATAAAAAAAGATTTAACGATGAAAGAGCCACAACAACAATTTAATAAACTGAAATTTGGAGCTTAATGCAAAAAGACAAATATGAAGTAGTTCATAGGATACAAAATCTGGAAGAAAATAAAAAAGAAATCCAATACAAAAATTGATGTCAATGCTTTTTGAGTCATTCTAAGCCTGGTTGAGGCATAGACCAACAAACATGTTTAAGTAATGTTAATTCATGGTTTAGTTTTCAGACGTAATTAAAAGAGAGTGTTGGAAATAATTATGCTAATTTGATACCGATGCACCGCCTCCACCTTATTTTCCGCCTCACCACACACCTCATTGTCACACCTTGGTCAGATTTGAAGGGGCACTGTAGCATTAACTTCTTGAGCTTTGAAGGGGCATCACCACCCTCACTCTTTCAACTTGAAAGGGAAATTAACCAACTTATTTTGTGTATAAAGAAAATGATGCGTAGAAAGATATGTAGTCCGAGTTGTTGTAATGACGGTGTAGATGCTTTGTTGTTTCAGTGTTATGTAATCGATGTAGTGTTGTTAGCAACTGTAATTTTTCTCCGCGTTGTACTCTGTTCATTCTATCAAGTTTAAAGTTGGTCTGATACTGTGAAATTTTTTAGAAATAACCAAACAAAAAAATATTGCAGAAAAAATGCATTGCATGTCATTTTTATATACCTCAAAAGTAATATTAACAACTTTTAAAAATAGGTCAGATTTTCCAAAAATATCGACTCTAGACATATCATTCCAAAAATGAGTAGAACTGACAAGTAATTGTGCTACTACAAGATAAATTATTCTTGTACTCCTACGCTTAATTTGAGAATCTTTAAAACAACATGGCACAAAAAATTTGGAATCCAAATTCAGTGTTTTTGTTGGTGTACATGCACCTAAATTAGCTTTAGTTCAACTATAGAGATTGCATGCAATGTGCAATTGTCTTTAGCTAGTTAACTTGAGTGATTTACATGCACATAGTTAGCCTTAATTTGCTTTAGTTCAACTCAAGATATTACATGCGATGTGCACTTGTTTTTAGCTAGTTAACTCGAGTGCCTAGATGCGGTGTGCATTTGCCTTAGTTAGTTAACTCTAGTGCTTACATGTGGTGCATACACACATTAATAAAACATAAAGCACACATAGCTTCAGTTAGATTTAATTATCCATAGTTATTGCATTCACAACTAAGCTTAACTTAGTTTCTTTATATATTGATTTTCAACCTAATATTGAAGAATGAATTTAAATCTCAATTCTAATTGTTTTTATTATTCAACTTGGCAAGTTTGTGCAATTATTCTTCAACTAGATCCATATTTGTGCTCTAATAATTTTACATTGTATCAGAGCTACAAGGGTTTGGAGAAGGTGCATGAAAAATATTTTGTAGCTCTCAAGAGTAAAGAATTGGAAATTATTCGAAGATTTGATTTGCAGATCAAAATATTGGAGAATTGTCGCAATTGTCGCTACAACCACAAAGTGAAAGAATGGAATTCCCAACTTCTACTATTATGACTCCATACAAATACTACGAATGGAAGAAAATGATTTTTCTTCATCTTAGGAGCAAAGGCTTGTACCAAATAGTCATGGGAATTGAGACAAAACCATTGTCAGAGGATGAGATGTCAGATTGGCTTAACAGATCTAACATGGCTTATGGAAGATTGTGTCTATCTATGTCTCTTGATATTCTTTATCAGATCATAAATATTGAATCGTCACATGAAATTTGGACTACATTGAAAGGATTATATGGTGATGAAAATGATCTAGAAGAACGCCATTTGGAGGCAAAGAGATCGACTTATTATAACAGTCATGAAAGTGGTGAAGACTCCAATAATATGGAGAAATATTCTCAAGACAATGATGAACAAGAAGACTCTTTTTCTTCTATTGTTAATAAACCTGTTGCAGATGAGAATTTTTCTTTGTTCAATAACAAAAACATTTCACATGAGGAAATATCTTCCTTTGCTAGTAATAAAAACACTAGTTTCATAATCATAGAAGAGGACTTTGATTCCTCTACTAATGATGATGTTGATGATGCAGATCTGATGAGATCTCAATTTAATGATGCCCAACATGCACTCTTAGTCGCAGAGCCATGCATGCCCATGCATGCATCTAAGGAGGCATTTATAACCCCATGTATGCGCAAGTATGCATCCATAAAGGCATCTCTAAAGCCACACATGAACATGCATGCATCCCTAGAGACAACCATTCCCATGCATGTATATAGGGTACATGAATATGATTGTCAAATGCATGATGAAGTTGCAGGGAATCCATATTGGCATGCAACCATGTATAATGAAATTCAGTCCTTGATCCAAACGTGGGAGTTGATACCTCTAATTCCAAAAATAAAGCTTATTCCTCCATATCCATGATGGGACCATCGATCTTCAGTATTGTCCGAGTTCCAAGAAGACTGCTGATATCTTCACCAAGAATTTCACTGAGCAGAAGTTTCGATTTTTGTGATATCATCTCGGGATGAAGGACACCACTGCCTAACAGTTGTCTTTTCTCTATTTTTGCATTATATTTTGAGCGGGGGTTTTTCTTCCCACTGGGTTTTCCCTCTTTCCTTATTTTCATGCATTGTATATGGGTACCTAAAATGACCGTGTTGTCGGGACTCATTCATTTTGCATCACACTCACCTAAGTTATGCTTAAGGGGGGTGTTGGTGTACATGCACCTAGATTAGCTTTAGTTCAACTCTAGATGTTGCATGCAATGTGCACTTATCTTTAGCTAGTTAACTTGAGTGCTTTACATGCACATAGTTAGTCTTAATTAGCTTTAGCTCAACTCCAGATATTGCATGCAATGTGCACTTGTTTTTACGCTAGTTAAATCGAGTACTTACATGCGATGTGCACTTGCCTTAGTTAGTTAACTCTAGTGCTTGCATGTGGTGCATGTACACATTAACAGAACATAAAGCACGCTTAGCTTCAGTTAGCTTTAATTATCTATGATGCAGGCCTAAAACTGCAAGCCCAGAATCTTCAATAATGCTATGCATATAAGCATATATCCCACTTCTAATCCAAGTCCGGCAATTCCCAAATTGCGATGCGGAAGCTTATCACAACATAGGATTTAAAATTCCTCAATCACATTCGTTTATTATCATTCAATTCCCATTCATTTCAAACATTCACATATGGCTATACTTAAAATTCAATAAGGTCAATGTAACCATACTTAAAATCTCCACTTGACCACATATAAATTCATCTCTGGATAAATTCGGATTCCAATATAAAACTCTGACTAAATAATTCCATTGCAAATATTTATTATATCTACACTTTCTAACATATCACAACTGCGCAAGGGATCAATCCATAATAAATCTCGATATGCTACAAAGGTGCTTACCTCAACAACGCCTCTACAATTCATCTGCTCTGTCTGCACTCAAGTCGGAGTTTATCTATTCCTTCGCGCCCTGCGCCTTCAATTTCTATCAAACAGCGTTCAAATTAAATTCAACACAGCCAGTTAATGCGTTCAACCTCATACAATTGTTGAAACCCTGCAATAGCGACTTCGATTTACTCCGTTCATATTCGATTATTATAACTCCATAATTCGATTTCGCCCTCTTGGAACCAACCTTTGGAATTACACCTTCTCTGATGTGGTGGAATTCTTTCAACATTTCCACACGCAGTTTCAATACTCTGCATTCCCTTTTAAAATTTGATGCTACAGATCAAAACATTCACGCATTTCCCATCTTCTGGCAGACTCAATTTACTTACAAACCGACTTAACGTGAATGCATACCTTTAAATTTTTGGACAGTGATACGCACAAGGCTTCTGCCAGCGATTTGATTTTAAAAATCCGTCTTCAATCCCTTCTCACCGCTTGGAATTCTGGAATGAATTCTTCAATTGCTTTTCTAATTTCTTGGACGCTCCATCGAATGCCATTGACCTTCATCTACAAAATAGTAATTCAGACCCAAATCGAATTCTATTCGATTATACACCATCTGGTCTTCAACGCTTTTGCAGAAGTCTTCACCTCAGTTGTGAATCGATTCCATAGCCATCGATTCAATTAAAAATCTGGATTCAGCTCAGATATGATACCTCTATTTCAATACGCACAACATGTAACCTCCAACCGAATCCCAATGGACAAATCTGCTCCAATATCACACAACAATTCTTAACAGAGATTTGTATTAATAGCAAATGGGAAAAAAAACCAAGTTTTGTATAATGGTATCACACAAACAGCTGATTCAAATGCGCTACAATACGCCCCTTCATTTCCTTTCACTGGTTACAGAGATTAGGGCTCAGTACCCATTATCCCAATGGAAATTGAATCGATCCTTAATTTGGATCTGGAGTTGCATATTTCCATAAACATATCACTTACAAATTCAAGCATGATATTACCATATCAAAATTAGAAGTTCGATTTCCGTCTTCCCCATCGGATAATCGATGTCATTCAGATTCATCAAATTGATTTTAAATCTACTTACACCAATAATTCATATGCACACTTCTTGTCACAATAACAGAATTTAAATACCCAAATTCTAAATCCACCAATAGCTCAAAAAAACCACACTTATCATATTAATAAACAAAAATACTTACAAAATTTTCTTCCTGGCCAAATATTCAACATTTATGCCCTTACAAATTGCCAGAAGCTTACAGCCTTGGCTGTTCAAAACCTGCTCTCAACCACTCTCACTATTCTATTCTACTTCTCTCTTTGCCTTTGAGGCTTTGCTGAATTTATACAATTTTTAAAATGATCTAATTAAATGCTCAATCCCCTTAATATCTCAGCAAATCCTATTATCTCTCAACATCCCTAAAAGACAGATTCTTATCCCTAAAACTTAGAAACTAATTCCAACTTAGGCTCCATCATTAATTCTAAATAATCTAGAAACTAATTTCTCTCACATTTACAAATTCTCACAAATGATTAATTAAAATATAATTAATCACTCAAAATAATATTAATATTTACATGAAATTTAATATTTCTTCAAAACATGAAACCCCCTAGCTTAAATAAATTACAAGGTGTTTTTCGGAGCTAATGCTCCTGCATCAGACTTCCCATGTAAGAAAATTCATGACCACCTGGTCATAAGTCTGGATAATTATTTCCTCCTGGATCCCAAATTTTATTTTGTAATCTTTCCTTGCTTGTCAATTGCTTTACTGCTGTTGTTATCTGCTGTTGTCCTCCAGGTTTCCATATTTTGTGTTGTAGTGCTCCACTTGCTCTGCCTTCCAAGTCTGCTACAGTCTTTCTCTTGTTGTCTCTCCTTTTCTTTCTTACTGTTGTCTTTCTCTGGGATGTTTTTATCATTAACCTCCTTATCAACTCAATTTCTTTGTCCAGTATGTCCTCTGTCTGCTGATTGTGTCCATCTCTTGATTGCTGGACTCTCATTCTTACTTGTTCTTCACTCATTTTGATTGCTTCCTTTTCACCCTTACTGCTGTTTTGCACATTTTCTGCTGCTGCTACATTGTCTTTTAGAACAATTTCTTGCCTCTGTTTTCTGCATCTGTCAAATTCTTCTTGATTATCATTTATGACAACTATTTTGTCATCCTTCTTCAGCAGTCTCTCCTTAACATCCTTCAATAGATGTTCTTCCTCTCCTTCTTCCATTTGGCTATCCACCTATGCCAAATATGTTCCAGCGTCTGCAACAACATCTTCAATTATAAGACAATCATTATAAAAGAAATAAGGTCTCTGTACCTCTTTTCCCTTTAGCAACACTTCAGTATGTTGCGTTGATTTCTCTTCTCCTGTCAGCATATCAGTATGCTGATCCAAACTCAAAGAACTCTTGAGAATGTCAGCTAGTCTCCCCTTCTCATTAGCTATTTCAATGATGTCTGCCAGAATTTGTCCACTGTAGTGAACTGATTGTTTCCCAGCCTCTTTATCATATTCTGCTTCAAAACTTTCATCTTCTGGAAGGTACTCTTTTACAACTTCAAAAGACTGCCTATCTTCTTCCAAACCTGCAATCACACACAAATCATTAGTTTTAAAATCACAAGACCTTACGGTCTTATTTGATGCTTCGGTCATCAAGTCTTCGGGCTGCTTCGAATCATTCATATGATTCAACTCCTCTAGCTCTTCATCACTTTCAAAAAGTAATGGTCCACTCTCTGGGTAACATATCGAAACTTCAACATCTTCATCAGCATCTTCATTTTGCTGTAGCTCAACTCTTTCGAGCTTCTCTATCCTCTGTCTGGAATCTATAACTTGTTCAAGTTCCCTTAGTTCCTTTATCAACTGCATATTCACCTGATGATTCCACTTCTCTTGTAGCCTCTGCCATTTCAACTTCTTTCTTATCACATAACCATGCTTCTGGTCTACCTCATTTCTTTGCAACATCTCCATTAACACCTCAAGCTGAACTGCTATCTCAGCCTTCTCCCTCTCATATTCCTCTTTGCTTAACTGTTTCTGTATGCCAATTGTCTTGGCATCCTTCTCCTTTTGTCCTCTGTTGTGGTTGATTTCAGAACCTCTGTTACGACTGTCACTAGTCATTATCCTTTCCATATCTATGAGTTCCTCACTCACTTTACTATGAGTTTCACTAAAGCCTCTTCAGCAGCAATTCCTATCCTGCCGCCACTTACCTCACCAAGCTCTCCTCACTCAGTCTTTTGGCAAGCAATTGGTTCTCTATCTCTGGAACCTCCTTTGAGCACTTCTCTTTTCTCTTTCTGGCTTCAACTCATCTGCATGTTATAAGAACACAATTGTCCTCCTTTTCCAATCTCTTTTGGAATTCCTCAAGGTTCTGCCACATCTACATTTTCACTAAGAAACTTTCACCAACTTCCTTTATCTGTTAGCAATTCTAACCACACTGCCTTTTGGGAGTTTAAATAATACTTCAATGCAAAGACTACAATATTCTATTCTTCAAATCCAAATAAAACCATATCATCTTACCTCCAAGATCTTGTCTGATCTTGTCCTTCCGTTCACCTGCACTTCAATTACCTTCAGAATCTCACCACTCCTGCAAATCTGTTTCAGCAAATCTTTATGCTTCCTCTGCACAATTTCTCGATATTCAACTACTGTCAATCAGATTTTAAAATCTGATCCTCTCTTCCAATCTTCTGGCTTTATCTGGCAACTTCAGCTGTCAGCAATACTTCCTTCTTTGTTGAGTTTCTTCATTGCTGCAACCATCAATTCTCATTCCATTTCTTTGTCAGTAAAACTCAAATCAAAATTAAACAAACACAATACCTGCACGATCCAAGTGAATTTCCATTCCTCAACATCGCTGTGGATTCTTTCTGTCTTTGCAATCTCTGCTTAATTCTGCTTAACTTTTAGATTAGAATCCGATCTTCCTTCAGTCATTCATCATACATTCAAAAATACATTTCAGTTCTTCAACAAAACCTTCTTTCATTCATTCAGAAAACAAACATCTTCAATAGAGCATTCCAGCTCTGATACCAAAATGATGCAGGCCTAAACCTGAAAGCCCAGAATCTTCAATAATGCTATGCATATAAGCATATATCCCACTTCTAATCCAAGTCCGGCAATTCCCAACTCACAATGCGGAAGCTTATCACAACATAGGATTTAAAATTCCTCAATCACATTCGTTTATTATCATTCAATTCCCGTTCATTTCAAACATTCACATATGGCTATACTTAAAATTCAATAAGGTCAATGTAACCATACTTAAAATCTCCACTTGACCACATATGAATTCATCTCTGGATAAATTCGGATTCCAATATAAAACTCTGACTAAATAATGCCATTGCAAATATTTATTATATCTGCACTTTCTAACATATCACAACTGCGCAAGGGATCAATCCATAATAAATCTCGATATGCTACAAAGGTGCTTACCTCAACAACGCCTCTGCAATTCATCTGCTCTGCCTGCACTGAAGTCGGAGTTTATCTATTCCTTCGCGCCCTGCGCCTTCAATTTCTGTCAAACAGCGTTCAAATTAAATTCAACACAGCCAGTTAATTTGTTCAACCTCATACAATTGCTGCAACCCTACAATAGCGACTTCGATTTACTTCGTTCATATTCGATTATTATAACTCCATAATTTGATTTCGCCCTCTTGGAACCGACCTTTGGAATTACACCTTCTCTGATGTGGTGGAATTCTTTCAACATTTCCACACGCAGTTTCAATACTTTGCATTCCCTTTTAAAATTTGATGCTACAGATCAAAACATTCACACATTTCCCATCTTCTGGCAGACTCAATTTACTTACAAACCGACTTAACGTGAATGCATACCTTTCAATTTTTGGACAGTGATACGCACAAGGCTTCTTCCACCGATTTGATTTTAAAAATCCGTCTTCAATCCCTTCTCACCGCTTGGAATTCTGGAATGAATTCTTCAATTTCTTTTCTAATTTCTTGAACGCTCCATCGAATGCCATCGACCTTCATCTACAAAATAGTAATTTAGACCCAAATCGAATTCTATTCGATTATACACCATCTGGTCTTCAACGCTTTTGCAGAAGTCTTCACCTCAGTTGTGAATCGATTCCATAGCCATCGATTCAATTAAAAATCTGGATTCAACTCAGATATGATACCTCTATTTCAATACGCACAGCATGTAACCTCCAACCGAATCCTAATGGACAAATCTACTCCAATATCACACAACAATTCTTAACAGATATTTGTATTAATAGCAAATGGGAAAAAAAACCAAGTTCTGTATAATGGTATCACACAAACAGCTGATTCAAATGCGCTACAATACGCCCCTTCATTTCCTTTCACTGGTTACAGAGATTAGCGCTCAGTACCCATTATCCCAATGGAAATTGAATCGATCCTTAATTTAGATCTGGAGTTGCATATTTCCATAAACATATCACTTACAAATTCAAGCATGATATTACCATATCAAAATTAGAAGTTCGATTTCCGTCTTCCCCATCGGATAATCGATGTCATTCAGATTCATCAAATTGATTTTAAATCTACTTACACCAATAATTCATATGCACACTTCTTGTCACAATAACAGAATTTAAATACCCAAATTCTAAATCCACCAATAAATCCACCAATAGCTCAAAAAAACCACACTTATTATATTAATAAACAAAAATACTTACAAACTTTTCTTCCTGGCCAAATATTCAACATTTATGCCCTTACAAATTGCCAGAAGCTTACAGCCTTGGCTGTTCAAAACCTGCTCTCAACCACTCTCACTATTCTATTCTACTTCTCTCTTTGCCTTTGAGGCTTTGCTGAATTTATAAAATTTTTAAAATGATCTAATTAAATGCTCAATCCCCTTAATATCTCAACAAATCCTATTATCTCTCAACATCCCTAAAAGATATATTCTTATCCCTAAAACTTAGAAACTAATTCCAACTTAGGCTCCATCATTAATTCTAAATAATCTAGAAACTAATTTCTCTCACATTTACAAATTCTCACAAATGATTAATTAAAATATAATTAATCACTCAAAATAATATTAATATTTACATGAAATTTAATATTTCTTCAAAACATGAAACCCCCTAGCTTAGATAAAATACAATGTGTTTTTCGGAGCTAATGCTCCTGCATCAGACTCCCCATGTAAGAAAATTCATGACCACCTGGTCATAAGTCTGGATAATTATTTCCTCCTGGATCCCAAATTTTATTTTGTAATCTTTCCTTGCTTGTCAATTGCTTTACTGCTGTTGTTATCTGCTGTTGTCCTCTAGGTTTCCATATTTTGTGTTGTAGTGCTCCACTTGCTCTGCCTTCCAAGTCTGCTACAGTCTTTCTCTTGTTGTCTCTCCTTTTCTTTCTTGCTGCTGTTTTTCTCTGGGATGTTTTTATCATTAACCTCCTTATCAACTCAATTTCTCTGTCCAGTATGTCCTCTGTCTGCTGATTGTTTCCATCTCTTGATTGCTGAACTCTCATTCTTACTTGTTCTTCACTTGTTTTGATTGCTTCCTTTTCACCCTTACTGCTGTTTTGCACATTTTCTGCTGCTGCTACATTGTCTTTTAGAACAATTTCTTGCCTCTGTTTTCTGCATCTGTCAACTTCTTCTTGATTATCATTTATGACAACTATTTTGTCATCCTTCTTCAGCAGTCTCTCCTTAACATCCTTCAGTAGATGTTCTTCCTCTTCTTCCTCCAATTGGCTATCCACCTGTACCAAATATGTTCCAGCATCTGCAACAACATCTTCAATTATAAGACAATCATTATAAAAAAAATAAGGTCTCTCGTACTCCTTTCCTTTAGCAACACTTCAAGAGGTTACCATGGCAAAGAGCATCAAGACCTTTTTCTCCATTTGTAAATATAGGGTGTGATAATATTAATTTGTAAATATGGGGTGTGATGATTTTTAATATTTTCTTAATTAATTTGAATTAAATAGGAGAAGGTGAGGATTTATGTAAATATCTTTTTATTAATAAAAGGATATGAGGAAATTTAATAAATTGAAGGATTTTAGGGATAAAAACCTATCCTTTAGGGATGTTGAGAATTTTAGGGGTTTGTTAAGGATTTTAAGGGATTGAACATTTAATTAAATGATTTTTAAAAATTGTATAAATAGGAAGGGGATTTGTGAGAGAAACCATGAGAGATTGTGAGAGAGTGTGAGGCTGAAAGCAGGCTTGAACAGCAAGGTTGTAAGCCTTCAGCAATTGTAAGGGCCAAATGTTGAATATCAAGCCACGAAGAAAGTTTGTAAGTATTATTTTGCATGTGTTAATATAAAAACAGTGTGGTTTCAGAATTTTGGGGTTCGATTCATTATTTGGTGGAATATTTTTGTAACTAGATTTTAAGTTGAATACACGTTCCATATCATCTGAAGATATCGAATCGAATGTGGAGTCAATGATTGCTTGTTTTATGTGAAAATTAGACTGTACTTTAATTGAATTCGTGGAGTTAATAAATCGATCTCAATGGATCGATTCCAAAGAGACAAACTCTGTATGAATAAATTGCCAGTAAATGTTTAAAAGAGGGCGCTAGTGAATATTTTTGTCAAAGGCTCTATCTGGAACGTATTTGTTTACCCATCTCTAAAAATGCAGAATGCTGTCATTAGAATGAGCAACGCATGGAATACTGTTCACTCAAATTCGTATATGGTAGTTGTAATAGAGTTGCAATCTGTTGAATCGATTGGAGAAATTGGGCGTTTCTGTGTTATGTAATGAACGAAGTCTATGCTGCAAGCATAGATGTGATCGACTTAAGGCATTGAACAAAATAGGATGGCGCAGATGTATTTTAATACATTTTGAACTTGCAGATTGTGTGGAACTCCATAGAAGAAATTCTGTTAGGGTTGAACAATTCTGAGTATGTGTTCAACAACAGTAATGAATGAATTGTAGAATAAACCTCCGATTGCCAGAGTGATAGAATTGAAAAGCGATTGTTCTATTTTTTTTATGGCCTGTTCAGCACCAATTGAAGACTACGTTCTCTGCGCAGAAGTAAAGTTTGGATATTGTGTGACTGAAGGGCGCAGATTCCAATGAATGCTGGAGAACGCAGAGACATATGTTTGGCAAATTCGTTGAAGGTAGCTTCAGTAAGTATGAAGTTCTGGCATTTAATTTTAACTGGTTCATCTGAAAATTTTGTTGTATTGCTGGCATGTTGAGTAAACTGGACCATGATTCGGACCTTCAGAAGTTCGAAGGCTTTTTTGCAGCTAATCATATCTCATATAAGATTTGATATTGGAAGTGTTGAAGACGCTGGTAAATTTGTAGGTGTATAACAGTATGCACGTTGAGGTGAATACATTGGGCGATGTTGTTAATTTGCATAAAAATTGATGGAATAGGGTGAATGCAAACTCGTTTTTTTTAAACTGATGATGCACATGTATAACCAGAGGCGAATTTGTTTGATGACTTTGATTGTGAAATCCGATTTCAAAAGGTATATGTATAAGATTGATTTTGTAATTGAATGATGGGTGTAAAAGTCGAACACATGGGCATATATAATTCCTTATGGTATGTTGGCATGAGCACATTCTTTTAGTCCAGCAATATACTTTGAGATTGTTTATGGGAATGTCCGAAGAGTTTCAAGATTTGGATTTGGGATGTAAGGTTTTTATGTGAGATTGAAATGGTAAGGGCGGCGTCTTTTTATTGAGTATGATTTTAAACTCTCGCACTATAAGATGAAAGATGGGAGTTGGAGTTGAATGGAATTTATGCATTTGTATATTCAGATTGAAAAGCTTGTTGTCTTGGAATTATTTTAGATGGAAAGTATTTGAGTTTAAGAATTGAGTTTGATTCCAAGTCAAAAAAGTCAATGGGTTGGAATTTAATGAATGGGTTTTTGATTTTTTGAGAAGATGGTTTTCATGGTCATGGTTTTACAACCATAAAGCCATATAATGGAAAACTTCTGCACGTTGAAATGGAAAAATGATGAATTTGCCAGTGATTGATGTTTTTGATTTGGGAAAATGCTGTGTATGCATTTTTAAGCATGGTAAGAAGAAGATCCTGGGTATGGAAAGCTAAAACTTGCGTCATTTTTGGTATCAGAGCCGGAATGCTCTGTTGGAATGTTTGTTTTTCTGAATGAAGATCATGCAGGTATTGTGTTTGGTTAATTTTGATTGAGTTTTACTGACAATAAATGGAATGAGAATTGATGATTGCAGCAAAGAAGAAACTCAGCAAGGAAGGAATTGTTGCTGACAGCTAAAGTTTGCCAGATCAAGCCAGAAGGTTGGAAGAGAGAATCAGATTTTAAAATCTGATTGACAGTGAAATTTTGCAGAGGAAGCATAAAGATGAAATTGAAGTACAGGAGAATGGAAGGACAAGATCAGCCGAGATCTTGAAGGTAAGGTGATCTGGGTTTATTTGAATTTGAAGATTGTAGTCTTTGCATTAAAGCAGAAGTATTTTTGCAACTCCCAAAAGGAAAATCCATAGAAGACATGTTTAAAATTGCTAACAGAAAACTGGTGAAAGCATAGGTGTGGCAGAACCTTGAGGAAATCCAATAGAGATTGGATAAGGAGGACAGTTGTGAACAGGCAGATGAGTTGAAGCCCAGGAAGAGCAAAAGGAAGTGCTCAAAGGAGGTTCCAGAGATAGAACCAATTGCTTGCCAAAAGACCGAGTGAGGAGGGCTTGGTGAGGTAAGTGGCGGCAAGACAGGACTTGCTGCTGAAGAGGCTTTAAGTGCAACTCATAGTAAAGTGAGTAAGGGACTCATAGAGATGGAAAGGATGATGACTAGTGACAGTCGTCACAAAGGTTCTGAAATCAACTACAGCAGAGGACAAAAGAAGAAGGATGTCAAGACAGTTGGCATACAGAGACAGTTAAGCAAAGATGAATATGAGAGGGAGAAGGCTGAGATAGCAGTTCAACTTGAGGTGTTAATGGAGATGTTGCAAAGAAATGAGGAAGACCAGAAGCGTGGTTATGTCATGAGAAAGAAGTTGAAGTGGCAGAGACTACAAGAGAAGTGGAATCATCAAGTGAATATGCAGTTGATAAAGGAACTAAGGGAACTTGAACGGGTTATTGATGCCAGGCAGAGGATAAAGAAGCTCGAAACAGTTGAGCTACAGCAAAAGGAAGATGTTGAAGAAGATGTTGAAGTTTCAATATGTTACCCAGAGAGTGGACCATTACTTTTTGAAAGTGATGAAGAGCTGGAGGAGTTGAATCATATGAATGATTCAAAGCAGCGCAAAGATTTGATGACTGAAGCATCAAACAAGACCGTAAGGTCTTGTGATTTTAAAACTGATGATTTGTGTGTGATTGCAGGTTTGGAAGAAGATAGACAGTCTTTTAAAGCTGACAAAGATGTGAAAGAGTACCTTCCAGAAAATGAAAGTTTTGAAGCAGAGGCTGGAAAAGAATCAGTTCACTACAGTGGACAAATGCTGGAAGACATCATTGAAATAGCTGATGAGAAGTGGAGACTAGCTGACAGTCTCAAGAGTTCTTTGAGTTTGGATCAGCGTACTGATATGCTGACAGAAGAAGAGAAATCAACGCAACATACTGAAGTGTTGCTAAAGGGAAAAGAGATAGATAGCCAAATGAAAGAAGAAGAGGAAGAACATCTACTGAAGGATGTCCAGGATAGATTGCTGAAGAAAGATGACAAAGCAGTTGTCATAAATGATAATCAAGAAGAAATTGCAGATAAAATTGCAGGTGACAAGCAAAGGAATGTTGCAGAGGGAAAGGAAGATTGGGAGGCCGCAACATCCATAGTGACAGCAAGAGAAACATGTTTTATTGAAGATGTTGGAAACAATCAGCGGACAGAGGACACACTGGACAAAGAAATTGAGATGATAAGGAGATTAATGATAAAGACATCCCAGAGAAAGACAGCCGAAGGAAAGAAAAGGAGCAACAACAAGAGAAAGACAGCAAAAGATTGCAAGAGCAGAGCAAGCGGAGCATTACAACACAAAATATGGAAACCTGGAAGACAACAGCAGATGACAACAGCAGTGAAGAAATCGACAAGCACGGAAGATTTACAAAATAAAATCTGGGATCCAGGAGGAGATATCCAGACTTATGACCAGGTGGTCATGAATTTTCTTACATGGGGAGTCTGATGCAGGAGCATCAAGACCTTTTTCTCCATTTGTAAATATGGTGTGTGATAATATTAATTTGTAAATATGGGGTGTGATGATTTTTAATATTTTATTAATTAATTTGAATTAAATAGGAGAAGGTGAGGATTTATGTAAATATCTTTTTATTAATAAAGGGATATGAGGAAATTTAATAAATTGAAGGATTTTAGGGATAAAAACCTATCCTTTAGGGATGTTGAGAAATTTAGGGGTTTGTTAAGGATTTTAAGGGATTGAGCATTTAATTAAATGATTTTTAAAAATTGTATAAATAGGAAGGGGATTTGTGAGAGAAACCATGAGAGATTGTGAGAGAGTGTGAGGCTGAAAGCAGGCTTGAACAGCAAAGCTGTAAGCCTTCAGCAATTGTAAAGGGCCAAATGTTGAATATTAGGCCACGAAGAAAGTTTGTAAGTATTTATTTGCATGTATTAATGTAAAAACAGTGTGGTTTCAGATTTTTGGGGTTCGATTCATTAATTGGTGGAATATTTTTGTAACTAGATTTTAAGTTGAATACACATTCCATATAATCTGAAGATAACGAATCGAATGTGGAGTCAATGACTGCTTGTTTTAGACTGTACTTTAATTGAAATTGTGGAGTTAATAAATCGATCTCAATGGATCGATTCCAAAGAGACAGAACTCTGTATAAATAAATTGCCAGTAAATGTTTAAAAGAGGGCGCTAGTGGAATTTTTTTGTTAAAGGCTCTGTCTGGAACGTATTTGTTTACCCATCTCTAAAAATGCAGAATGCTGTCATTAGAATGAGCAACGCATGGAATACTGTTCACTCTAATTTGTATATGGTGGTTGTAATAGAGAGCGTAACTGAATCTCCATTGAGAAATGGGCGCTTCTGTTAAGTGTATCGGAATCTTAAGTCTATGCTGCTACAGATGTGATCGACTTAAGGCATTGAACAAAAAAGAGATGGCGGATGTATTTCTTAATACATATCTTGAATTTGCAGATTGTGTGGAACTCCATAGAAGAAATTCTGTTAGGGTTGAACAATTCTGAGTGTGTGTTCAACAGCAGTAATGAATGAATTGCGGAATAAACCTCCGATTGCCAGAGTGATAGAATTGAAAAGTGATTGTTCTATTTTTTTTATGGCCTGTTCATCACAAATTGAAGACTACGTTCTCTGCGCAGAAGTAAAGTTTGGATACTGTGTGACTGAAGGGCGCAGATTCCAATGAATGCTGGAGAACGCAGAGACATATGTCTGGCAAATTCGTTGAAGGTAGCTTCAGTAAGTATGAAGTTCTGGTATTTAATTGGTTCATCTGAAAATTCTGTTGTATTGCTGGCATGTTGAGTAAACTGGACCATGATTCGGACCTTCAGAAGTTCGAAGGTTTTTTTTGCAGCTAATCATATCTCATATAAGATTTGATATTGGAAGCGTTGAAGACGCTGGTAAATTTGCAGGTGTATAATAGTATGCACGTTGAGGTGAATACATTTGGGCGGTGTTGTTAATTTGCGTAGAAATTGATGGAATAGGGTGAATGCAAATTCGTTTTTTAAAACTGATGATGCACATGTATAACCAGGGGCGAATTTGTTTGACGACTAAATCCGATCTCAAAAGGTATATGTATAAGATTGATTTTGTAATTGAATGATGGGTATAAAAGTCGAACACATGGGCATATATAATTCCTTATGGTATGTTGGCATGAGCACATTCTTTTAGTCCAGCAATATACTTTGAGATTGTTTATGGGAATGTCCGAAGAGTTTCAAGATTTGGATTTGGGATGTAAGGTTTTTATGTGAGATTGAAATGGTAAGGGCGGCGTCTTTTTATTGAGTTTTATTTTAAACTCTCGCGCTATAAGATGAAAGATGGGAGTTGGAGTTGAATGGAATTTATGCATTTGTATATTCAGATTGAAAAGCTTGTTGTCTTGGAATTATTTTAGATGGAAAGTATTTGAGTTTAAGAATTGAGTTTGATTCCAAGCTGTGGTTGGAATTTAATCAATGGGTTTTTGATTTTTTGAGAAGATGGTTTCATGGTCATGGTTTTACAACCATAAAGCCATATAATGGAAAACTTCTGCACGTTGAAATGGAAAAATGATGAATTTGCCAGTGATTGATGTTTTTGATTTGGGAAAATGCTGTGTATGCATTTTTAAGCATGGTAAGAAGAAGATCCTGGGAAAGCTGAAACTTGCGGGGCTGGCCATGCGTTGATTTCCCTTCTTCTGTTAGCATATTAGTATGCTGATCCAAACTCAAAGAACTCTTGAGACTGTCAGCTAGTCTCCCCTTCTCATCAACTATTTCAATGATGTCTTCCAACATTTGTCCACTGTAGTGAACTGATTCTTTCCCAGCCTCTGCTTCAAAACTTTCATCTTCTGGAAGGTACTCTTTCACATCTTTGACAACTTTAAAAGACTGTCTATCTTCTTCCAAACCTGCAATCACACACAAATCATTAGTTTTAAAATCACAAGACCTTATGGTCTTATTTGATGCTTCAGTCATCAAATCTTCCGGCTGCTTTGAATCATTCATATGATTCAACTCCTCTAGCTCTTCATCACTTTCAAAAAGTAATGGTCCACTCTCTGGGTAACATATCGAAACTTCAACATCTTCTTCAGCATCTTCATTTTGCTGTAGCTCAACTCTTTCGAGCTTCTCTATCCTCTGTCTGGCATCTATAACCTGTTCAAGTTCCCTTAGTTCCTTTATCAACTGCATATTCACGTGATGATTCCTCTTCTCTTGTAACCTCTTCCATTTCAGCTTCTTTCTTATGACATAACCATGCTTCTGGTCTACCTCATTTCTTTGCAACATCTCCATTAACACCTCAAGCTGAACTGCTATCTCAGCCTTCTCCGTCTCATATTCCTCTTTGCTTAACTGTTTCTGTATGCCAATTGTCTTGGCATCCTTCTCCTTTTGTCCTCTGTTGTGGTTGATTTCAGAACCTCTGTTACGACTGTCACTAGTCATTATCCTTTCCATCTCTATGAGTTCCTCACTCACTTTACTATGAGTTGCACTAAAGCCTCTGCAGCAGCAGGTCCTGTCCTGCCGCCACTTACCTCACCAAGCTCTCCTCACTCAGTCTTTTGGCAAGCAGTTGGTTCTCTATCTCTGGAACCTCCTTTGAGCACTTCTCTTTTCTCTTTCTGGCTTCAACTCATCTGCATGTTCTAAGAACACAACTGTCCTCCTTTTCCAATCTCTATTGGAATTCCTCAAGGTTCTGCCACATCTATATTTTCACTAAGAAACTTTCACCAACTTCCTTTATCTGTTAGCAATTCTAACCACACTGCCTTTTGGGAGTTGCAATAATACTTCAATGCAAAGACTACAATATTCTATTCTTCAAATCCAAATAAAACCATATCATCTTACCTCCAAGATCTCGTCTGATATTTTCCTTCCATTCACCTGCACTTCAATTACCTTCAGAATCTCATCATTCCTGCAAATCTGTTTCAGCAAATCTTTATGCTTCCTCTGCACAATTTCTCGATATTCAACTACTGTCAATCAGATTTTAAAATCTGATCCTCTCTTCCAATCTTCTGGCAAACTTCAGCTGTCAGCAATAATTCCTTCTTTGCTGAGTTTCTTCATTGCTGCAACCATCAATCCTCATTCCATTTCTTTGTCAGTAAAACCCAAATCAAAATTAAACAAACACAATACCTGCACAATCCAAGTGGAATTTAATTTCTCAACATCGTCAGAGATTCTTTTTGTTCTCGTAATATCTCGCTAATTCTTCTTAACTTTAGATTAGAATCTGATCTTCCTTCACTATTCATCATACATTCAAAACTACATTTCCCCGCTTCTTCAACAAACCTTCTTTTCATTCATTCAGAAACAAACATATCGGCTGTAGCATTCCAACTCGATGCCAAAATGATGTAGCCCCAACCGAGAAGCCTGCATCTTCAACAGTGCCATGCATATAAGCATATATCCCACTTTCTACTTCAAGTCCGGTAATTCCCAACTTTTAATGCTAAAGCTTATCACAACATAGATTTAAAATTCCTCAATCACATCTGCTTATCATTCAATTCCCATTCATTTCAAACATTCACATATGGCTATACTTAAAATTCAATAAGGTCAATGTAACCATACTTAAAATCTCCACTTGACCACATATGAATTCATCTCTGGATAAATTCGGATTCCAATATAAAACTCTGACTAAATAATGCCATTGCAAATATTTATTATATCTGCACTTTCTAACATATCACAACTGCGCAAGGGATCAATCCATAATAAATCTCGATATGCTACAAAGGTGCTTACCTCAACAACGCCTCTGCAATTCATCTGCTCTGCCTGCACTCAAGTCGGAGTTTATCTGTTCCTTCGCGCCCTGCGCCTTCAATTTGTTGGAAATATTGTCATTGATGGCAAAGGCGGCAGCACTCAGGAAAAAGAGGCAGCGCTGAAGCAAAGGAAGGAAAAAGAGGCACAGCGAAAGCAATAGAGGCAGCAAGAAGACAGTCAAAATGTAACAGTCATAGACGCATAGTGAGACAGAGGCAGAGTGACAGAAGCAGAGACAGAGGCAGAGAGCAGTTACAAAATTCCAGGAATCGCACACTCCAGCGAGCATTATACATATAATATAACACGAATCTTATTCCGGGAATCGCACACTCCAGCGAGCATTATACATATAATATAACACGAATCTTATTCCGGGAATCACAGACTCCAGCCGAGCGTTACACATATAATACAGAACCATATTCCGGGAATCGCACTCTCCAACCGGCGGAGCACATATAATATATAAACCATATTCCGGGAATCGCTTAACCCTTTGGCAAAGTATACATATATGTCTGTTATATTATGGAGCGCACAAAACAAAGTTTTAGATGGTGGGACCTCTCCCCAATCGCAATCGGAACTTTCCGATTGATCGCAAGTCTTTTGTTATATGCTCCGATCGAAGGCCGGACCCGATCGAGTTATATGCCACAGTTTATGAGCCAATCGCATCCGAGTTCCCAATCGCAATTGGAACTTTCCGATTGATCGCAAGTATTATATTGCTCGTCGAAGGCGGACCCGATCGAGGATTATATGCCACGGTTGAGCCAATCGTAATGCAGACTTTGCCGATTGATCGCAATTCTTTTGATATATATCAGATAAAAGGCGAACCCGATCGAACACTGTGCCTGAGTTTATGAGCTAATCGCATCCGAGTTCCCAATCGCAATCGAAACTTTCCGATTGATCGCAAGTTTTTTGTAATATGCTCTGATCAAGTGGCGGACCCGATGGCGATTATACGATGGAATTAATTGGTTCAATCGTGTCCGGAATCTCAATCGCAATCGGAACTCTCCGATTGATCGCACGACTTTGTAATATGTTGCGATTGAAGTGGTGGACCCAATCCTATTATATGCGAGAGTTAATTTGTGCAAATCGCATCCGTGTTCTGATCGCAATCAGAACTTTTCTATAATGCGTCCCGATTGCATGTGTTCAAAGTTAGGACCCGATTGTGATATGAGCCATGTTTTATGTGGTCATCGTGTCCGTTTGATCAATCGCAAGTTTTTCGTTTGACACCACCGATCCGCCGACGAAGATGTGGGGCCCGACCCTTTCATGTATTAGTGGTTGTGATTCGACTTATTGGATTGTAATATAAGACCAAAGGCTTAAGGTGGAGGGTGATTGCTTATATATAAAAAGATTGTTGTTAGATATATAAAACACGGTTGCAGTTGTATTAAAATATGTCACATGGGCTGTGAACACACAGGCCTCGGCCTAATGAGAGGGCGATTATAAATATAAAATGACTGTGATATATGTCCGTTCCATTTGTGGAATGTTCCACATCAACAAGAAACTTGCTGCAAGTCAGCAGTCACGCATTTTTCTAAGAGGCACTGATATAAAAAGCACTGTTACACGTATGCAGCAAATACACTACAGTAGAGGACAGAAAAGCATACAGAGCAGAAAAGAGTCAAAACACAGTCACAGAAAAGACAAATGCGCAGCAAACCAAGAGACAAAATAAGTGAGCCGGAATTCATATTGTAATTCGAATGTAAATGTTTTAATTGTTTTTGACATTTTGTGATGCATTGGCGAGTCTCAGGGAAAACAAACTCCCATGTGTGTTCAAATTGGCACCTCTGATTATATTAATTCAAAATGGTGATAAAGAAAGAGTGAGAAAGCTGACAAAGACATGACTTTCCATTTGAATTCATAGCCCAGGCCTAAACGATCAATAGAGGAAATCTATAAATAATATCATCATGATATGCGAGTGGGTTTTTTAGAGCAAGGAAGGCTATATATAGAAGAGAATACGAGAATATCGAGGCATGAAGATTAGAGAAACTCGGAAGCAGTAGATATAGGAGTAAATCAACAAACATTCAGTTTTAGAAAATGAGGAAGTTGGAGCTTCCCTATCAAGTTGCAGCCTGATAGCTGTCAGTTGTAGCTGACTGAGGTTGGAGCCTCCTCTAGGTTGGTGCCTGCAGAAAACTGAAGGGAGTTGGTGCTTCCTTGAAAGTTGTAGCTTGCAGTTTTGAGGTAGGAGCCTCCTGTAGGTTGGTGCCTGCAGAAAACAGTGGTGAGAGGGAGTTGGAGCTTGCCTTTGCATCACAACAATAATAAGATGTGGTCTTCTCCCTTTATGGGTTTCCACTTATATCTGGTGTCTCTGTGCATGATATTTATGTATTGATCTGATATGTATTATTTGCTTAATACCTGCTGCTCTCATATTAAGTCTACTGCTCTATTAAACTAATAATTTCTGATTACATTCTAAAATTACTCTCACATCAAATAGAGTTTGAAATGAAGGTGTAAATAAGTTTAATGAAAAGTTTAAAAAATCAAGAATGTATTAAACTGATTCACCCCGCCCCCTCTCAGTTTAATTAGAGATTCAACAATTGGTATCAGAGCCGGTTCCTTTGTACAAGTCTAACAACTGAAAGGAGATCCTAGGTTCCCAAGATGGCTAGTAAAGAAGGATGCTCAACCAATAAAGCCCCTTTCTTCACTGGTGAAAATTATGCTTTTTGGAAAATCAAAATGAAGACATACATAATGTCACTAGGAGTAGAAGTCTGGGCTACTGTGCAATTAGGATATGCCCCGAAGTCAACTGATACAGAGAAATAAGCTAAAGAAAGCTTTGTAGCTAATGCAAAAGCCATGAATGCCATCCTGAACGGATTATGTGAAGCAGAGTTTATTAAAGTAATGCACAAAGACACTGCCAAGAAAATATGGGATACTCTTGAAGGCATACATGAGGGAGACCAGAAAGTAAAAACTGCCAAACTTCAAGTATATAGAGCCTAGTTTGAAAACTTAAAAATGGATGATGATGAAGATGTTGGCAGCTTCTTCTTAAAAGTTGCAGAAATTGTTAACAATATGAAAGCTCTTGGAGAAACCATACCAGAAAGTATAGTTGTGCAAAAGATTCTAAGATCACTCCCACCCAGATTTAATCCCAAGGTATCTGCAATAGAAGAGACAGCGGATTGGGAGACTTTGACCATGAACCGAATACTTGGAAATCTAACAGCCTATGAAATGAGGCTCCCACAGAAGAAGCCAAGTACAAGGGAAGCAGCATTCAAAACAGAAAAGAAGAAAGAAGAAAAGGAAGAAATATGCTCTTGCTCTGATGAAGAAGAGGCTAAATTTGTCAAGAAATTGGATAGAGGCTCAGGTAGATACAAAGGTAAACTTCCCTTTAAATGCTTTAACTGTGGAAGAGTTGGACATTATGTTGCTAAATGTCCTCACAAGAAAGTAAGAAATCAAGCTCAAGAATCAGAGAAAGACACATCAAAGTTCTGGCAGAAAGGAAAGAAATTCAGCAGAAAATCCTTCTATGCTCAGCAAGACAACAGTGCATCTGAAGACTCAGATGAACCCTCAAGTGAAGAAGGAACCTCAAAAATTTTATTGATGGCCATAGAAGATCTTGAGGGACTCCTACTAGAAGATGAAGAAGAAGAAGGGGAAGTAGACCTTGAGGGGGAGCTAAGAAGTGCTCTGGAGGAGATTGACAGACTCAAACTAAAATGCAGAAAACAAAAAGAGATTCTCCTAAAATCTGTGAAAGAAGAACAAAATTCAGAAGTCCTCATGCAGCTGAAGGTAAAGCTTGAAGAAGCCAAGAAGATAGAAGATATGTTACTTCAGCAAATCAAAGATAAATCTCGAGAACAAGAGAAGCTAGAAGAAGAAATTCTGTGTCTGAGAAAGAAATTAGAAAATGCTCAACATAAAGTTTCTATATACCCTTCTCAAACAACAAGCTCTATTAAGTTGAATGAAATTTTGGTTGCTCAAAGATCCCCTATGATAAAGACTGGAATAGGCTACGAAGGAGAATCAAGTAAAGGAAAATAAAAGGTTGACAGAGAGATTAATTTTGTAAAAGAAAAGAAGGATGAGGAAGTAGCTCAAATAATTCCTACAAAAGAAGAAATATGCAATAAGAGAGACAGAGAGCAGAAGAAACCTCTAGTAACAAAGAATATAATGAATACTAAGATGGCAAAAAAAGAATCATATGCCCCTAAGTATATCAAATTTGGAAGTCATCAGAGGAAATTCTTCCCTCCTATGAAGAATGCCACCTGCTATGTCTGCCACAAGCCAGGACACATTGCTGCATATTGTTATGCAAGGAAGAGTAATTCAGACCTGCAAAAGATGCAAACAGTGAAGAGGCTATCTCAAAAAAACAAATGGAGAAAACAATCTTACATCAGGTATGCAAATAATTTCTATGGTTATTGTTTTTATTGTAAGGAATTTGGCCATAAAATTATTGAATGTAGAAAGTATGGACAAAGACTGATGTTCAATACCTCAAGGAGGTTTATGAGTCAAAGCAATTTTGCTCATGCTCACAATTCTGCAAAAACTATAATCAAATGTTGTATATGCAATCAAATTGGGCATATATCTTCCAAGTGTTCTCTAAAGGGATATAATTCATCACCTCACCAAAGATACCAAACAAAAGGGGGCCTCCAATGGATAAAGAAAGTGAATAAATGTGACCTGGCTCTAACTGCTCAAGATCTGAAAAGCCAGTGGTACTTGGACAGTGGCTGCTCCAAACACATGACTGGAGACAGAAGCAAGTTTATAACTCTTGATGAAAAAAAATCTGGCAATGTTATTTTTGGTAATGATAAATCAGGAAAGATCAAGGGAAAAGGCTCAGTCAGCATAGACAATGGCAGAGGAAAAGCCCAAGAGGTACTATTTGTGGATGGACTGAAAGCAAATTTACTAAGTGTCAGTCAGATGTGTGACAAAGGCTGTGAAGTCCTTTTTAGAGCACAAGATTGTGTGGTCAGGTCAAGCACAACAGGAAAGACTCTGCTCAAAGGTGTTCGAACAAAGAACAATGTATACATAGTGAAAGAGGAAGATGAAGCCTGCCATCTTAGCAAACTTGAGGAGTCATGGTTGTGGCATAGGAGATTGGGACATCTCAGCTTTGACCATATCATCAGACTAAGCAAGAAGAAAGCTGTTAGGGATATGCCAGAAATAAAAAGGCCTTCAAGTACTATATGCAAATCTTGTCAATTTGGGAAACAAACTCGCACATCCTTTAAATATAAAGAAGAGTTATCAACAAGAAGACCACTGCAACTTGTGCACATGGATCTGTGTGGACCTGCAAGAACTAAAACACCAAGTGGAGAGTCCTACTTTATGCTGATAATAGATGATTTCTCCAGAATGACATGGGTTGTGTTTCTCAAGAATAAATCAGAAGCACTGGACAAATTTAAGATATTCAAGGCATTAGTTGAAAATCAAACAGGATGCAAACTAAAATGTATCAGATCATACAGAGGAGGAGAATTTACAGATTATGAATTTGCTGACCTATGCAATGAACATGGCATAAAACAACAATTCACTATTGCAGGAACACCTCAGCAGAATGGAGTAGCAGAAAGACAAAACAGATCTGTTCAACAAATTGCCAGAGCCATGATGCAAGAGAATGATATTGCTCAAACTTTC
Organism: Pinus albicaulis; assembly: GCA_034641835.2. Classification (NCBI taxonomy): domain Eukaryota; kingdom Viridiplantae; phylum Streptophyta; class Pinopsida; order Pinales; family Pinaceae; genus Pinus; species Pinus albicaulis. The sequence goes on from CM076576.1 coordinate 59,755,759, forward strand.
TGGGCAGAAGAAATGCACACAGCAGTACATATCCTTAATAAAGCTCACTTAAGGCCAAGCAGTGACAAGACTCCATATGAACTATGGCATGGAAAGCCAACTTCAATAAAACATTTCAGAGTTTTTGGTAGTAAGTGTTACATAAAGAATAATGATGAAAACCTTGGGAAATTTGATGCAAGGGCAGATGAAGGGTTTTTTCTAGGATATGCTTCCAAAAGTAAAGGATACAGATGCTACAACAAGACTCTTCGGAAAATAGTTGAAAGTATTGATGTGAGATTTGATGAAGAATTTCCAAACAATACAAGAAATAAAGATTGCTGCAATCCATCAGTTAATCATGAAGAAGAAGACCGGAATGATGAAGAAACTAGCAAGACAATAGAAGATGCAGAGCTGAGCTCAAAAACCCCCTCAAGATACACTCAGAAGAATCATCCTGAAGATCAGATCATAGGAGACAAGAAAGCAGGAGTCTAGACAAGAAGGCAGCTAACAGAACAAACAGAAGAAGTATACATAGCCATGTTATCAAAAATAGAGCCAAAGAAATTTGAAGAAGCCAGCAAGGACAAGTATTGGGTAAAAGTAATGAATGAAGAATTGGACCAAATTGAGAAGAACAATACCTGGGAACTAGTTCCTAGACCTATTGAGAAAAATATCATTGGTTCAAAATGGGTATTCAAAAACAAAATGAATGAGCAAGGACAAGTAATGAGGAATAAAGCCAGGCTGGTCTGCAAAGGATACTCACAAATTGAAGGACTTGACTATGATGAAACATTTGCACCTGTAGCCAGAATGGAGGCTATCAGAATGTTCCTGGCATTTGCATGCTACCAAGACTTCAAGGTATATCAAATGGATGTAAAGTCTGCTTTTCTTAATGGAGATCTAGAAGAAGAAGTGTATATGGAACAACGAGAAGGCTTCTCATTGACAGACAAAGAAGACTATGTGTGCAGACTGAAGAAGGCCCTATATGGACTGAAACAGGCTCCTCGTGCTTGGTACTCAAGACTGGACAAATATTTGCAAAAATAGGGTTTTAGGAGAGGTGGAGTAGACAACAATATATACATAAAAGCCCATGAAGATGAAGTCCTGATTGTTGTAGTATATGTTGATGACATTATGTTTGGAAGCAACAAAGATGAACTAGCAAAAGGGTTTGCTGATGAGATGAAAACAGAGTTTGAAATGTCTATGATTGGAGAACTCAGTTTCTACTTGGGACTGCAAATTCAACAAAAGAACACAGGCACATTCATTTCTCAAGAAAAATACTTAAAAGAAATGTTGAAAAAATTCAAAATGGAGGACTGCAAACCAATGACAACCCCCATGATCACGGGATGCAAGTTGTGTGTTGATGATAGGTCTGCAGATGTAGATCAAAAACTCTACAGATCCATGATAGGAAGCCTGTTGTACTTGACAGCTTCAAGACCAGACATCATGCTAGCAGTAGGACTAGTGGCAAGATATCAAGCAGCACCTAAACAAAACCATCTTCTGGCAGTAAAAAGAATACTCATATATCTACAAGGAACAACACAATATGGGCTTTGGTATCCTAAAGGCAAGAGCTTCACCTTAATAGCGTACACAGATGCAGATTGGGCCAGCTGTGTGGATGACAGGAAGAGTACAAGTGGAGGTGCATTCTATCTAGAAGAAATTCTGGTGGCATGGCTAAGCAAGAAACAAACATCCATATCTCTGTCTACAGCTGAAGCAGAATATATAGCAGCAGCAGCATGTTGTACACAAGTCATGTGGATGAAGCAAACTCTTCAAGACATGAAGGTAAGCATTAATGAACCTATCTCAATCAAATGTGATAATACAAGTGCTATAAGTATATCTAAAAATCTTGTGCTTCATTCAAAAACTAAACATATACCAATCAAGTATCATTTTCTCTGAGAACAAGTGGCTCAGAAGATAGTTAAACTGGACTATGTATCAACGAAAGAACAGATAGCAGATATATTTACCAAACCACTTGCCAGAGAACCATTCGAATACTTGAGAGACAAAATAGGGGTAGTATCTGTAGATACTATTCTCTAATATGAAGAGAAAGTACAGTCTCAGGGGGAGAACAAAACGAAGATATCATTCCAGGGGGAGAACAGCCAGCAAGATAAGCATAAAACAAGTCCACAGGATCAGCATTATCAATATTATCAGCATTCAGAAGCAACAAGAACCTTTCAATCGTAATATGCATCATCTCTGTCTGCAATCTAGCACATATTACATGCACTACAAATGAAACACAACATAGTCCAATTTCGGTAGAAGAGGACCTAAACGTAACTCAGAGAAAGGAAATACAATGACAGAACCCATACGGAGGATGAGGAGTCATCCTTTGCCATTGATGTCAAAGGGGGAGGAAGAACAAATAGCAAAAAGGAAGAGCAAGCAACAAGAGAAAGAGAAAGCAAACAGAGAAAGTGGATTGCCATCAATGCCAAAGGGGGAGACTGTTGGAAATATTGTCATTGATGGCAAAGGCGGCAGCACTCAGGCAAAAGAGGCAGCGCTGAAGCAAAGGAAGGCAAAAGAGGCACAACGAAAGCAATAGAGGCAGCAAGAAGACAGTCAAAATGTAACAGTCATAGAAGCACAGTGAGACAGAGGCAGAGTGACAGAAGCAGAGACAGAGGCAGAGAGCAGTTACAAAATTCTGGGAATCGCACACTCCAGCGAGCATTATACATATAATATAACACGAATCTTATTCCGGGAATCGCACACTCCAACGAGCATTATACATATAATATAACACGAATCTTATTTCGGGAATCGCAGACTCCAGCCGGGCGTTACACATATAATACAGAACCATATTCCGGGAATCGCACTCTCCAACCGGCGGAGCACATATAATATATAAACCATATTCCGGGAATCGCTTAACCCTTTGGAAAAGTATACATATATGTCCGTTATATTATGGAGTGCACAAAACGAAGTTTTAGATGGTGGGACCTCTCCCCAATCGCAATCGGAACTTTCCGATTGATCGCAAGTCTTTTGTTATATGCTCCGATCGAAGGCCGGACCCGATCGAGTTATATGCCACAGTTTATGAGCCAATCGCATCCGAGTTCCCAATCGCAATCGGAACTTTCCGATTGATCGCAAGTCTTTTGTTATATGCTCCAATTGAAGGTCGGACCCGATCGAGTTATATGCCACAGTTTATGAGCCAATCGCATCCGAGTTCCCAATCACAATCGGAACTTTCCGATTGATCGCAAGTCTTTTGTTATATGCTCCGATCAAAGGCCGGACCCGATCGAGTTATATGCCACAGTTTATGAGCTAATCGCATCCGAGTTCCCAATCACAATCAGAACTTTTCGATTGATGGCAAGTCTTTTGTTATATGCTCCGATCAAAGGCCGGACCCGATGGCGATTATACGATGGAATTAATTGGTTCAATCGCGTTCGGAATCTCAATCGCAATCGGAACTCTCCGATTGATCACAGGACTTTGTAATATGTTGCAATTGAAGTGGCGGACCCGATCCTGTTATATGCAGGAGTTAATTTGTGCAAATCGCATCTGTGTTCTGATCGCAATCGGAACTTGTCTATAATGCATCCCGATTGCATGTGTTCAAAGTTCGGACCCGATTGCGATATGAGCCATGTTTTATGTGGTCATCACGTCCGTTTGATCAATCGCAATCGCAAGTTTTCATTTGACACCACCGATCCGCCGACGGAGATGTGGGGCCCGACCCTTTCATGTATTAGTGGTTGTGATTCGACTTATTGGATTGTAATATAAAACCAAAGGCTTAAGGTGGAGGGCGATTTCTTATATATAAAAGGATTGTTGTTAGATATATAAAACACGGTTGCAGTTGTATTAAAATATGTCACATGGGCTGTGAACCCACGGGCCTCGGCCTAATGGGAGGGCGATTATAAATATACAATGACTGTGATATATGTCCGTTCCGTTTGCGGAATGTTCCACATCAACAAGACACTTGTTGCAAGTCAGCAGTCACGCATTTTTCTAAGAGGCACTGATATAAAAGCACTGTTACACGTATGCAACAAATACACTACAGCAGAGGACAGAAAAGCATACAGAGCAGAAAAGAGTCAAAACACAGTCATAGAAAAGACAAATGCGCAGCAAACCAAGAGACAAAATAAGTGAGCTGGAATTCATATTGTAATTCGAATGTAAATGTTTTAATTGTTTTTATTGTTTGTGATGCATTGGAAAGTCTCCGAGAGAAAACAAACTCCCACTGTAATGTTAAAATTGACACCTACAGTTATAATTTCTGAGTAAGCTGATAAAAGGAGTGAGAAGGCAGAAGGTAAAGAGACATGACTTTCCATTTCGAATTCCAAGCAGAATACAAACAGTCATGTGAGGAAATCTATAAATAATATCATCTTGATATGCAGAAAGAGTTTTTTTTTTGGAGCATAGGAGAGAGTAAATAAAGAGAAGGCATAATACAGAAGAATGAAGCAGAGAAGATTAAGAGAAGCTACAGAACAGAGCTGATATCTGAGGAAAATCAGCAAACATTTAGTTTGATAAATTGAGGAAGTTGGAGCTTCCCTATCAAGTTGCAGCTTGATAGTCGTCAGTTGTAGCTGACTGAGGTTGGAGCCTCCTGTAGGTTGGTGCCTGCAGAAAACTGAAGGGAGTTGGTGCTTCCTTGCAAGTTGTAGCTTGCGGAATTGAGGTAGGAGCCTCCTGTAGGTTGGTGCCTGCAGAAAAACAGTGGTGAGAGGGAGTTGGAGCTTGCCTTTGCATCACAACAATAATAAGATGTGGTTTTCTTCCTTTATGGGTTTCCACTTATATCTGGTGTCTCTGTGCATGATATTTATGTATTGATCTGATATGTATCATTTGCTTAATACCTGTTGCTCTCATATTAAGTCTACTGCTCTATTAAACTAATACTTTCTGATTACATTCTAAAATTACTCTCACATCAAATAGAGTTTGAAATGAAGGTGTAAATAAGTTTAATGAAAAGTTTAAAAGATCTTGAATGTGTTAAACTGATTCACCCCCCCCTCTCAGTTTAATAAGAGTTTCAACACAATTTCTGTCAAACAGCGTTCAAATTAAATTCAACACAGCTAGTTAATGCGTTCAACCTCATACAATTGCTGCAACCCTGCAATAGCGACTTTGATTTACTACGTTCATATTCGATTATTATAACTCCATAATTTGATTTCGCCCTCTTGGAACCGACCTTTGGAATTACACCTTCTCTGATGTGGTGGAATTCTTTCAACATTTCCACACGCAGTTTCAATACTCTGCATTCCCTTTTAAAATTTGATGCTACAGATCAAAACATTCACGCATTTCCCATCTTCTGGCAGACTCAATTTACTTACAAACTGACTTAACGTGAATGCATACCTTTAAATTTTTGGACAGTGATACGCACAAGGCTTCTGCCAGCGATTTGATTTTAAAAATCCGTCTTCAATCCCTTCTCACCGCTTGGAATTCTGGAATGAATTCTTCAATTGCTTTTCTAATTTCTTGGACGCTCCATCAAATGCCATCGACCTTCATCTACAAAATAGTAATTCAGACCCAAATCGAATTCTATTCGATTATACACCATCTGGTCTTCAACGCTTTTGCAGAAGTCTTCACCTCAGTTGTGAATCGATTCCATAGCCATCGATTCAATTAAAAATATGGATTCAGCTCAGATATGATACCTCTATTTCAATACGCACAGCATGTAACCTCCAACTGAATCCCAATGGACAAATCTGCTCCAATATCACACAGCAATTCTTAACAGAGATTTGTATTAATAGCAAATGGGAAAAAAAACCAAGTTCTGTATAATGGTCTCACATAAACAATTGATTCAAATGCACTACAATACGCCCCTTCATTTCCTTTCACTGGTTACAGAGATTAGCGCTCAGTACCCATTATCCCAACGGAAATTGAATCGATCCTTAATTTGGATCTGGAGTTGCATATTTCCATAAACATATCACTTACAAATTCAAGCATGATATTACCATATCAAAATTAGAAGTTCGATTTCCGTCTTCCCCATCGGATAATCGATGTCATTTAGATTCATCAAATTGATTTTAAATCTACTTACACCAATAATTCATATGCACACTTCTTGTCACAATAACAGAATTTAAATACCCAAATTCTAAATCCACCAATAAATCCACCAATAGCTCAAAAAAACCACACTTATCATATTAATAAACAAAAATACTTACAAACTTTTCTTCCTGGCCAAATATTCAACATTTAGGCCCTTACAAATTGCCAGAAGCTTACAGCCTTGGCTGTTCAAAACCTGCTCTCAACCACTCTCACTATTCTATTCTACTTCTCTCTTTGCCTTTGAGACTTTGCTGAATTTATACAATTTTTAAAATGATCTAATTAAATGCTCAATCCCCTTAATATCTCAACAAATCCTATTATCTCTCAACATCCCTAAAAGATAGATTCTTATCCCTAAAACTTAGAAACTAATTCCAACTTAGGCTCCATCATTAATTCTAAATAGTCTAGAAACTAATTTCTCTCGCATTTACAAATTCTCACAAATGATTAATTAAAATATAATTAATCACTCAAAATAATATTAATATTTACATGAAATTTAATATTTCTTCAAAACATGAAACCCCCTAGCTTAAATAAATTACAAGGTGTTTTTTGGAGCTAATGCTCCTGCATCAATCTATAGTTATTGCATGTACAACTAGGTTTAACTCAGTTTTTTTTATATATTGATTCTCAACTTGTTCGTGGGGTGTTGGTTAAATAGTGATGAGGTGGGCTATTATAGCACTCATCACAAGTTCAATTCCTTCCCTGCTATATCTATATATATATAAAAACTGAAAAATGAAAGAAACTACCAAGCTTACGAAAAATATATATGGAGATTCTGAATTTTAATTTTTTTCATTTCAACTTGACAAGTTTGTGCAAAGATAACGAACAAAATCTGTCGATATGAAGCAGGCCACGCTAGCGGAATCAATTGAAAAACGCGTATGAAAGTGGGGAGATGTACAATGACCTTTCGAGCAAAAAGTTGACCATCTGTTCTATTTGGTCGATCTGTCGAATAAAGTAAAATATAAGGCGATCTAATATGATATCGAGGGGTCGAAATTCTCTTACAGTGCTCCACTTTTCTCTGTCATTTTCGTACTAATCGTACTCACCCTCATGTGACTCCAACGACCACACACACATGGCCTCGGAGATTCACAGTTGTATTTGCAAATTTTTATTTTCATTTATAATGATACCGTTGTGGGGACTGTATACCCTGATAATTAAGTTCAATTATACCCAAAACACAGCTGAAGGAATCCAGTTAAACAACTGGCAAGTTATACTGATCAGGCTTTCTCTGTATCAAAAAAATATCTTGTGGCTTTGCTTTTCACACTTTACTTCCACTAAAGCAACATGACGGCGTTATTTTTAGAATCCTTAAAATGATATTTTCAGAGCATAATGGACAAACTGGATCAGCGTGAATCAAAATGATATTGCCTTTTTCTTTCTCATTCTGATTCCTCTTGTCTGGATTCATCACACTCCAACAACTGGTTGGTTTGTATACAGAGGAATCACTCATTATTCTTTCCAGTACAGAACCCCCACAATTACAGAACCTGATCTCCTTCTATTTATACGGACACACGACGTTATGGAATGCAAACTGCTTCACTCACTCCTCGGTGGGAACGTCATTTGCAAAGCCTCTTTGAAGCCCTTCTGTCAAAGCTTGCTATTTTTGTGTATTTGCTTCTTTGAATTCCCCTGATTTTACTGTCAGAATTTTAATTTTGTTAGATCTAATATATGTTTTTGTGATTATAGAAGGCTTTCAGATTAATCACATTTTTTATGATTAGGTTCACATGTCAAATCAATTAAATGTGATTCCTACTTTGTCTAGCCTAAATTACATTAATTGATTGGAAACATCGCATTTTATTTTATTTTTAATACAACTTAGAATAATTTTTAGGCACAATTGTTTCCAATGTGCTCATTGGATTCCTGGGTTTTAGTAGAATTCTATTGAACTCCCGGTGTCTCTATGTGTTCCTGTAATATCTCAGATAATTGGGTTCTTGCCCTTAATCCCAAAGGATAATTATTTGGCACAAGTGTTTATCGAAAATTATATCGAGTTCACTCCAATCTATATTTTGTCATTGTTGGGGTTTTGTCTTTGTTTTTCTCCACAAGTGTATCCTGGGTTCTTGCTTTTTGTCCAAAAGTCTAAATTGGGTATTTGTTTTCTGTCATCTCAGATGTTAATATTGCTGAAAGGTCAGTCGAACATAGACGAGAGCAGCATATTTCTGGTCTGTGAACATTGCCATTGAATTCGTTGCGGCTGAAAGTGTCAGTACCAACCCTAGAAGTGTCATGGACTCTCAATCAGCTTCTTCATCGGGAAGGCATTCTTCATGGACTTCTAAGCAAAACAAACAATTTGAGAATGCCTTGGCTATTTATGACAAAGACACTCCCGACCGTTGGAATAATGTTGCTTCCTTGGTTAATGGCAAATCCCCAGAGGAAGTCAAAAACCATTATGATATTCTGGTAGAGGACTTGAAGTGCATTGAAGCAGGCCAGGTGCCGTATCCCAACTACAAATCTTCGAGGAGCTCCTGCTTGGGAGCCAGCCGCAATGGCCGGTAAAAGAGGAACAAGAAAGTACAATTTTCTCATTTCTTTGTAACTATGTCGTACTTTTTATTATTATTGAATGAATGTAAAAGTGTGTAAAATAGTAAAATAAACAGTTTATTTTTAAGGCATGTTCAAACAGCTTTTAAACTTGCTCTCACTCTCATGGCTAGAGAATGCTCAAAAATTCATGTATAGTTTCATGTTGGGGAAGATAGTTTTTAAATTAGTTTGAAGTGTATTAATTTTTAACGTCCACTAGATTTCACTGTACAAGAGATTACTCACTATCACTTAATTTAGATTGTTTCCTAATTTGATTCTGCTGTTATGGATTTTGAATAAGAAATTGGCAATTTCATGAAGCCTTGTTTCTTCAAAAAGTTCACTGAAATTGTTGACCTCACTATCACCTAATCTAGATCTTTTTCTACGGTTGATTCTGCTATTATAAATCTGAATAAAAATTTGGTTGTTTTGTAAAGTCTTGTTTCCTCAAAAATTTCATTGAAATTATTGAACTTTAAAATACTACCAATTTAAAGTACTATCAATTTGATAAGGGATAACTTTATAAACTGCACACTATTAAGTTGAAAATAACAACATCTAAATAGTTAGTAATCTAAAATAACGTTAGTTTTCCTTTCAAAAGGTCAAGAATGACTCGAAATTTTTGTTTTATACTATGGAAGTCATAGATACCTCGATTCTGGATTTTTGATCTAAATAGTTAGTGATCTAAAGTAACGTTAGTTTTCCTTTCAAAAGGTCAAGAATGACTTGAAATTTCCGTCTTTAAGTATGGAAGTCATGTTGGAATATGTAATTCCCACATGTCTTCAGTTGTGGTTCTCTCTATGTATAGAGTCTGTTCCTATTTGATAGGTTAGTTCCTGGTTTGGTGTGAGGTTGAGATATTCTCTCAACCAAATTATTGTGCGTCCAAGATAGCTTCCCTATCTTGAGACTGTACCTTATGTATATATGTAACTTGATCTGATTAATGAAATAGAGCTTATATGCTCAGTTTCTGAGTTGGCATCAGAGCTTGTTTGGGCTTGGGTCCGGACCTCGGCCCCTCATGGGCTGAGGGAAATAAGAGAGAAATTATTTTTGTTACGTTTGTCTATTCGATTTGGTGAGGCTGCATCCTTTGTGTGGCTTGGAGACATATGATCAACACGACAAGTGGGAGATTCTCCCTCCCATGAGACGAGAGCAAGATCGATGTCATGGTCAATGTGATCGCTCGTGAGGGAAGGAACACTGCTGTTGTAGGAGAATGGAGCCGAGAACAAAAACGCTGCCTTCTACCACTTACAGGAACGCTGTTGCTCCTACCTGAACATTGCCACCATTGTCAAGAGGATTGGAGCTGTGCGCCCTTCGCGAGGGACCTCTTTTGCTAGGCAAGATAAGGGCTGTTTCAGTTGCAGTTTTAGCACTGTGGTGGCTCGACTATTACGCAGAGGCTGCAGACAGTATTCTGCAGAGGCCATGGGCAGATCGCACCTCCTTTCTGACCAGTGGACCCACTATATCCATTGTTGGTGGCTCTGCAATTGGCAGATTCCGTGGGAGATGCAGATTTTTTGGTATTTATTGATTAGTTCTTTTTATTAATGGTTCTCCTCTTGATTCTTTAAGCACTTTGTTTGAAGAGAAAATTTTGTTCAGATATAAGCACTCTGTTTCAAGATAAATGCAAAATTATAGATGATAATCAGTCTAAAAAGAAGAATCGAGAGTTTGGTGAGCATTGTAGTCAGGATGTTGATGAACTATGTTTGGAGGATCATGCTGACGTTTGTTTCATTGTGGAAGGGAAGAGATTTTGAAGCCACCAAGTGATATTTCCTTCACGATCGAAGTACTTTAAGGCAAGGCTGTCTCGGGCTCCCAGAGTGGCGCCCTTCCACTTCTTGAGGATCATGCTTTGAGTGCCAAAGCATTTGAAAAGTTGCTGGAGTACATGTATACTGACAAAGGTGATGGACATTGGTCTGAACCAAGTAGAAGAAATGTTTGATGTCGCTTCAAGATATTTATAATTCTCCCTAAAATGGGTTGTAGCAGATGCATTGTTACCACAGCTGGAAATAGCATCCCCTGCAGAATTGTGCCATTGGCTAATGCTTGAAGATATGTATGGAGTTTGGAAGATTAGGGAGCATTGTCTATATGTAATGGCTCTCAACTTCGAGGCTTTTTCTGACACATGTCAATTTCGTAGGATGTTATTGAGCCTGCCACCACCTTCTGGTGATTCTTCAGAACGTACTACTACTCCTCAATTCCCCAGTTGAGCTTCTTTTGCAGGTTTCTAAATTTTCATTTGGGCGATAACAGTAAGGCTGATTTTAGGTTTGTGTTTGACTTTTGATATGTCGTGGGTTCGAGTCGTTGACCTGCCTCTTCCACTGGATTGGTCTTATTGGCTTGGAAAAATGACAATTTTGAGATTGAGGATTCCATTATAGGGACAATGATGTGAACTCTTTTTTAGGAATGGGGATATGTGGCATCATCTGTATCAGATAATGGACTTAAAATCTGTGGCCTATCAATTAAAGTGTGGTAAGGCCAAGCCTCTGATGCTTTGGAGGGCTCGATTACAAGTTTGGTTTGTACGAGTCAGTTCGAGCATACTACTATGGACATGCATTGTTCAGATTAATTTCTTTATAGGAAGGAAGGAGAATGGCTTGCATCATTCTGAGGTTTGAAGTGATAAGGAATGATGTCATGTAAAAATAGAATTATGTTGCCATTTTTTTTATATTTCTTTAAGATATCTCATGTGAGTAATGTAAATCTGGTTGAAAGAATTGATTTATTTATTATGACATTTAGTTTGGCAAACTATTGTCATGAGTTTTGATTCTATGTTGGAATCGGCCATTTCAACAATAGACAAATTTATTTGCAGGAATGATTTACTACTAGATATGATGAAGACATGACAGTGAAAATGACATCTAAGGATAGTGGTTGGAGCTACATCAGAGATTGGAGGCTGATCAAGTTTGTGTGTGCCTAGTGTGATGGAAACATACCTGAATGTTCAATTGCGAGGAGATTAACTTGATAATGGGTCTTCATTGTTGCAGCCTATCAACGAGCATGAGGAGGCATGCTTGGAAGCAGTTACCCTGCCTTGATACTGTGAACAGGGGAAGTGGCATTACGTTGCGATTCCAGGGGAATTAGATACTGAAACGAAAACTTTTTGTGTTTAAAATTGTTGAAGTTTATGCATGTTGACAGTGAATTTTTGGACGACGCAGGATTGGACCATGGAGTCATGGTTGTTTTGAGCCTATGTGGCTATGTTGAGCCTTCGTGGCTGTGATGAGCCTTTGTGGCTGTGGTGAGCCTTTTTGGTTGTGATAAGAATTGGTGGCTGAGTTAAGCCTTGGTGGCTACATTGTATCTCCTCAAGGCTGAGCGCCTGAGCAGTGGAGGTGAATTACTGCTTGTCGAAATGTGAACTAGTAAGCAGGTGAAAGGGTGTTGCTCGTGCATGTTCATGAAGCAACGCAGAGTGATCAGTTGCCAGTGATCTGATAGGGATCAGATCGAAGACAACATGCAGTGTATGATCTTGGATCTGCTCACAACAACATTGTGGGCAGTGTTCTGGTGAATTGAAATTCGGGGCAGTCTGTCCACAGCAGTGAATGGCATGGCCATGTGTTGTATTACTGTCATGGTTATCGCTTGTGCTTATAGTGTCATTTGGTATTGTTTTTGTTTAGTATGGGTAAATGTGGACAAGTCTTGGAAATTTGTATAAATATTGAGATTTGCGACCTCAATATGATGTCATTCTGTTAGAATTCGCAACTCTAATTGATGACAGGTAAAACATGGAGACCAAGACTAGCTTGTCAAAGTAAAATAAAGATGCCAAAGACTCAAAGTACAAAGCCAAAGTAATGGTGTGTTCCAGCATATGAATAGTGCGGTGTTTGTGGAGGTGAATGGTATGGTGAGCGACAAAGGAGGATGGACAATCAAGTTTCTGAGAGTTTGTTTTGTGTGAGTTTCTTGGAATAGAATCATGACCATGAGTATGAGTCACAGTTTGTAATTAGAAGCAATTATGCATGTCATTTATTGTTTGTACGTGTTGTAAGACCCAGAGAGGCATGCATACTCGTTTGTTATATGTTCCCTTTGTCAGAGAGTTTTAACACCCTAGAGGAGTGTGTTATGCGGGATGGATACACTTGGGTGGGATGTATTTGTTTTAGACTCCATAAGGTGAAATTTTATATTAAGGGGGAGTTAATCAAGATTTTGGATGAACCATATATGTGAAGGACTTCCTAGTAGACTGGCGGTCGCAGCGGTTGGAACCCGTGCATTTCGGTAGATGGTTGTTTCTTTATATGGACATTGACCACAACGTGAACAAGACACAAAGTGTAATTACCAAACATAACTAGTGTAATTACCAAACATGACCAGTGTAATTACCAAACAGGACCAGTTGTAGATTTTGCAGATAGATATTCAGACAAGTAGTAATTAAGGGGCAGTGTTGGAATATATAATTCCTACTTGTCTTCAATTGTGGTTCTCTCTATGTATAGAGTCTATTCCTATTTGATAGGTTAGTTCCTAGTTTGGTGTGAGGTTGAGATATTCTCTCAACCAAATTATTGTGCGTCTAAGATAGCTTCCCTATCTTGAGACTGTACCTCATGTATATATGTAACTTGATTTGATTAATGAAATAGAGCTTGTATGCCTAGTTTCTGAATAGTCATAAATACCTCGATTCTGGATTTTTTATTTTTCTTATTCAATTTTGGAATATTTTAAAAAAATAAAAAACAACAGAATCAATTGTTTAATTTTGTTTATATATAGAAGTTATAGATATTTCTTTTCTTTTGGCGTAATCTGATACACTGTTCCACCTAGAACTACTACTTTCACTTTAAATACAAATACTTTCAATATCTGGGAAGGCATTTATCATGAGAAAGATCTTTAAAAACAAAAAAATTCTAGGCTTGGAGGATCTCTCATAATATTTGGAGCGTACATCTAACCATTTTTCTTCACATGAAAACGTGTGTTGAGGATTTCCTTCAGGATTAAGCAACCGTTGAATCTAACTCTTTTTTATTATCTTGCTACTTGGATCTTCCTGCTTAAAAATAATATTTAAGCTCAGCGCGAACTGTCCTTTTTACCGCATATCTCGAATATTATCGGACACGTGTGTTTAAAATTAGGTTTGAGTGACAGAAATTTTAAGAACCAAGAGATTTTGCTTTTAGGCAGGAAAATTTCAGTGTGTCAAAGGAACGTAAAGCTCACCATAGTCTGAAAATACAAACATCGAACTTGTTAAAGGCCAGCCCATAAAAGAAGAATCTCAATCTCTTATTTCACTTTCATGTTTGGTAGATTTTTTTTTTTTTTTCCTTGTTGATTACTGAATTCACTGAGTTTCTTTGCAATCATCAATTTGGTGCAGCTGTTTTATGTAGAACACGCTACAATGAATAAATATCTGAACTGATGTATGTTCGTTATCCTTCGTATTACTACTTATTTGTAAGATACGTGAAGGATGTCTCTATAATAATGAGTAATGGCTCTTTTCCATTTGTAGGTTTTTAGTCATTTGTATAATAGTGTTCATTATAAAGTTAAAGGAAGTTGTCAATTCTAAAGTTATAACAGTTATTGTAGGTTGAATTGATCAAGTTGTGTTGTATTTTTCCTAAGTCTATGGCATTGAAATTTTTTATTGAAATTCTTATAATTTCCTTATAGTTTTTAAATGGAAGTTCAAAAATTTATTAAAGTATGATTAGTTACCTTTAATTACATATTTTTATTTAATAATATTATGATAATGGAGCTAATTATTTTCTTTCGTTTTAATCAATGAAAGTAAAATCAAGTTTGAATTGTGAAGCTAGAACTTCACTTACTATTAATGTAGGATTTTTCTTGTTTTCCTTATTGTGTGGACATTTCGTGGCATAGTGCCCAAATTCATGATAGTGAATGCACTTGATGTTGGAAAAGTATTTCTTCTTTCTCTTCTCATCTTGGGACTTCTTTCCCTTGGATTTATTTCCTTTGATTACTAATGTAAGTCATTTTCCACTTATTTGGATGACGTCCCATCTTGTTTGTCTCGAATTTTTTCTTCCTGCACTAGATCAAACCATAAACACTCCCAAATTAGTAGTTTATATCTATGATTAATGGAATTTTGTTCATTTTCCGAGATCTTTGGAAGACCCAACCGAGATAGAGCTACCAAAACTTCTTTTGGGACAGTAATACTCACCCCGCCAAGTTCATCACGACACTATAAACTTCCACAAAAAACTGTAGAATTGTGCCATTCTTCTACATTTTGATGCTATGACGATTTTCCTTTAGTCCTAACTTCATGTGGTCATTGTTGTTCTCAAACAAGTATGCCTTTTTTTTCCATATCGCGAATGGAGTTTCTTTCCCATGGAGATTCGATAAAATACACTACAAGGAAAAGACCCTCTAGCAGAGGTTATAAAGGAGGTTTTTAGTGTTATAAAATTGCCCAAAATTGTCAAAAAAAACATTTGCTACAACATTCGTTTATAGTTACAGAGGTTTTGGCAGAGCTTTTAATGGAAATTCAACACAACTAAAAAAATTGGGCGGCTAGAGGTTACTACGAATGTTTTTTTCATCGGTGTGATACTAGGGTTTCAACGCACCGGTGCGTGTCATCTAGTCGGTGGCCCCGGGGTAGTCGAAGGTTCCTGCATTGGGCTGTCAAGCTCTAAAACCGCACTGGATGCAGTGTTGGTGATACAACACACGGGACCATACCAATTCGTCTTAGGATTTGTGTGGTGCCCATAGGTTGTCTCAACGCATCGGTTCGTAGACTTATAGAAATGCACCGGTGCGTCGTATCAAAAAAACACACCGATATTTATAATTGGTATTGGTATTTTTGCTGTGCCCATATGTCATACAAATGCACCGATGCGTAGTTTGAAATAAAAAACACCGGTGCACAGTATCGAACAAACACACCAAGATTTTTAATTGGTTTTAGTATTTATGCAGTGCCCATAGGTCATAGAAACGAAATGGTGCGCTGCAGTATACAAACGCACCAGTATACAGTAACTTACATGCACCAGTGTTCATTTTGTATTTTTTAAAAACATCGACCTGTGACAGCGCAATTATTGTGATTGTTTTAAATTCATTATTCATCAAAAGTCGACACATCTTATAACAATATTCATATTAATTAAATTTTTATTAATTCATTTGAATGTGATGTTTGGATTAATTTGTTATATCATATCAAAATTATTGCGTTTTTTTTAGATTCATTATTCATCAAAAGTCGACACATATATATCTTATAACAATATTCATATGAATTAAATTTTTATTATTGCATTTGAGAACGACAATGGAGAACACAATAGCGACAATGGAGAACGCAATAGAATAAATTAAAAGATATTTTATTATATATATGTGTGTTTCTGTGTGAGAGAGAGAGAGAGAGAGAGAGAGTCTTTGACATACAAAATGGGACAGTTATTGGTATCCCTTTGTCTTTGAATTGGAACACTACGTCCATTACATTAAACAAAATGTCTCATTTCACAGAAAATTATTTCAAAAAATTCAATGCCTTGCTTTGGTATCCAAACATAGTGATCATCATTCTTCGCTTGAACTATTGTCACTACTATAAATATTTCCATGACGGGTTATTTTGAGGAATGTTTTGTTCACAGTGTTGACTGTTTTCTTCTTCTTCACCTTCCATCTACAAGCATAAAAATAAACTGAAATGACTATGTATACATTGGTGAGAATAATGAAAATTGAAATATTAAATAATATACATCAATGTAAATTGAAAATAAAAATGACGTACCATAGCAAAAATTGACTCATAAACTACACACAACCTTTCAAAACCATGTACCATGCCATCTTTCGAAATTTCATCTGTTGGCGCAGTTCCATACTTTGTTTCCTACAAGTTTTATACCCCATAACAAATCATATATTTAATATAAAATATTTATTTTGTTCTATTAATTATAGATAGAGCTAAGTAAAACAAGATCGATAGATGCTTATGATTTCCACAATTAATTTCTTATATACCAACATATACTCACAACCCATATTTAACCCAATTTCAATCAATTTGTCTGATGGTTCTTCTCTGTATGTTAGCACCTGTTTGAAGACATTCAATGATGATTTTTGTAAAACAACTTAAAAAATACAAAAATAAAATCTAGTTAAGCTATTATAAGGAAGTAAAAATTACTCACAAACTTATATATCAACCCTTTTCTTCCTTGTCATCCTGTTTATGTGCTGAATGGGTTCCATTTTCTTTTCTTTTCTACATGAAAATACTTGAAATTAATATTTAATGCTAAATTGTTTATTTATTGTACCTAATGATCGAAAAATTCAATGATTACATATTACATTTGAAGTACGTTGTTGTTGAGATGATTCCTCTTACGATGAAATTTTGTCCATTTATTTGACCATCTCCTTGTACACCTTTTTGGACATTCCTACTGGCATATTTCTGATATCAGCTCGTTCATCTTTTGAGATTTTCATAATCTTCCTGAATATGTAATATGACAATAAACTATCTAATTTTTATATTGATATATGAAAATTAAATATAACAAAAGTGATATTTATAAATAATTCTAGACAAACATTTAAAATAATATTACTTTTTCATTGCTTTTTTTTTTGTAGGTTTTTCTATTAAAAGTCTGACATGTCTCATCGACCAATTCTCTAGAAACTCTTCTTGTAGTTTAGATAAAATTTGGTTCTTGGAATCACTGGATTGGTTTTTGTATTGTAAGTCGAAAGAACGTGTATACATTCATTCCACTAGATCCCTCAAACTTTTGTAAAAGTTTTCCCCTCTTTCGGTAACCTCCAGCACCACTCCAGATGAGATAAGGAGCAATTCATTTTCATTTGCATGTTCTATTTTTTCCCTTTTCTTAGAACAAAATTCATTTTCTGAGTTGTTGGTCCCTGTCGAACATTAAACAAATGTGAATTAATAGACTGTTTGACACATGTTATCTAATAAGTTTAATTATATTATTAATGAAAATTAAAAAAAGAAACTCATATTAGATCGATAGTATTTTTTCATTCACCTAATTCATCCTTTTGCAATTTTTCCATCAAGCTTTTATGCTCTTCTAGTCCTAGATCAGAAATAATCTTATCGAGCTTCATCATTTTGTGGCTCTGCATGATACACAGAAAATAATATACATATTAGTTAAACTTACATATGGTTTAAAAATAATGTTTTTTGTAAATAATTTATAAAGAACATGCCTTTTTTGCTTTTCTTGATGTGTTATCAGTGTTTTTGTTACTTGATCTCTTCTGAGTCATTTCTTAATCAATTTGAAACCTGTACCATACCATTCATTAATATATTTATAAATAATTTCTCAACTTTTCAGGTAAAAAATAAATCTCAAGAAATTAGTGCACCTTTCATGATGTACGAACTGACGTTAGTGCGTGGGCGTTTTATAAACGCACCACACAAACAGTATAATAGACCATATGGTGCTATCCTCGTAACATAGCACACCGGTGCCCTATTTTAGATATGGCATACTGGTTAAAAAAAATTGTTTTTAAATATTTTATTACACAGTACTTGCGTGGTGCACTATATAATATAGTGCACTGGTGTGCTATGTTACGTAGGGTGCACCGATAAAAAATAATCCATTTTTTTCAAAAATTCATGCAAGGGCATACATGGATTGGGATTCGACTATGCAAGTCGTCTCCTGGGTTGGATGTCAATCTAAAATGAAAAGCCCTAATTCTAAAATCATACAAACAGGGAGAAGTAAGGGAAGAAACAAAAAAGAAGAAGAAGGGTTTAGGGTAAAAATGGATAAAACTGTAGAAAAAGTAAAAAACCTACAGAAAAAAGTAAAAAAAAAATAATCAAATTTAATCACGAGATCATTTGAAATTCTATGTTATAGGGTTTGAATCACCAGAGGTTTGGATTCAGATTTTCTTAATACTTCTGTTTGAACGTATTTCACTGCTCCATAGTGCTCTCGTGCTCTCTTGATCTAGGTATGTCTCCTGCAAATCTCTGGCTAAAAATTTTAGCAAAAATAGTGAAATAATGAAAAATCTTTAGTATTTAAAGAATTATTTTATGAAATTAGATTTTCAAAAATATTTTGCTGCCCATTTTTCAATTTGCCGCTTTTTTTTTCACTTAAAGAAAATAGATTTTGTGCTTTTTTTGTTTGTGGTACGTCACTGGTGTGTCACTTAATAGTACTGCACCGGTGCATCGATTGGTAACATGACACCGGTGCGTAGTAACTAAAACGCACCGGTACGGAGTAACTAGAACACACCGGTGTGGTTATTTGTACATTAGCACCGATTTATGGTTGAGGCACCGAAATTATTTTTACGTGTGTACACCAAAATTAGACATGTTGGAAATGTACATTTTGTTGTGAAAATATTTGGGCCATTAATTTTCAAAACTACAACTCTTATTCTTTTAGAAAAATAAACTTGAACCTTTCCATAACCTGCAACAAGCTGAAAAGGTTCCCCATGATCTACTTGCTCATGTATAAGTTCCTCCTCCATATTGGCATCCAATTTCCTCTTTTCTCCTTTGTGCTTTCTATCTTGATCCTAACAAAATTTATACAATCTTTGTTTTACAAGAAACTGACCTTGAATGTTCTGGGAGCAATGACAACGAGTCATTCATTCTGCATTTGCTAGTAGAAGAAGACCGATTTTCGACTAGACGATGCAGTTATTACATGTGGAGGCAATGGTTTCCCGTAGGAAATGAGTATAGGGTTGAGGAGAGGAAATACATTGAAAAATGGGCTATTACATTAGCTTTTCCAATGGGAAACTGATTTGCAAGTGGAAATATGGTAGCTGCAGGTATCTATTCTTTTCTTCACACAAAAATGGTCATTGGATTTACATTTATAACACAAGCAGAATTTTTATTGGTTTCATCTAGAGAGAGCATCATTTTCAATAAAAAATGGAACTAGGGAATCCTTAAGTGTATCCTGTTCATGTATTGTTCGGCATTTCATTCTTTCATAAGTGCTAATTCACCTATACTTTCAAAAATTTGGATTTTTGGGTACCTTCCATGTGATATTCCTCATTATCCACAGGACCACAACTTAAAAAAGTTAGAGATTCCATTCAGGTTCAATTGAAAGCCAAAGATGTGATTTTATGCAACGTCAGCTTTGCTGGTAAAAGTTTATGTAGGCCAACCGAAGCTCAGAAAATACTCCCAGCTGCTTTTAAACGCATTCTCGAGAATCTTTCCCTTCATGGGACCTACCAGCCTGATCAACAACATCAATTGATCTTTCTCTACTGTCCTTAAGGGAATGAGAATCCTTCCCTTCATGGTGCCTCTTGGCTTTATTGACTGCCTCAATTGATATTTCTCTATTGTCCAATCTTTCCTTTCCATCCTTGTAAGAATGAGAATCGTTACCTTCATGTGATCTCTTAGCTCGTTCAAGAGATTCAATTGATCTCTCTCTGACATCCCTTACTGAATAGGACTCCTTGCTTTCGAAGGACCATTTCACCTTGCTAGTCGCCAGAGCATCGACAGGTATTTCTATGCCATCAACTCTGCTCTCCCTTTATCCATCATGGAACCTCTTAACCCTATCATTGGCCTCAACCAAATGCTCTCTTCCATGATCAAGAAAATACTTACCCTCGTGACCAATCCTCTTAACCCTATCATCGGTCTCAACCGAGCTTTCTCGACCACCCTTCTCAGATTTCTCATAAATATTTTCTCCTTTTGTACTATGTCGAGCTCTGTAGACATCTACATCCCTGTAAGCGTCTTTGTCCATATCTCTATTTGAATCAATCATTTTATCTACTATAAAATTCTCAGATGAAATTTGAACTCTCATCTTTTCAAACCTCATCTCCTCAGAAAAATTCTTGCTCGTGATTGGAACCCTCCGCTACTCTAATACTACACTTTACAGAATAAATTTCCTTTTTTAGAAAAGATATTTTAATGAAATACCTGGTTCACATGAGGTTTTATTTAACCCTGTTTCGGTGCATGGGGTTTTATAGGCACACCAGTGCGGTTTCAGAAGATCACGGTTTATGTTAGGGGGCGGTGTTTTATGACACACCGGTGCAGAAGAGTTTTGAAACACTAGTGCGCTATAGTAATAAGACACACCTGTGCGGGTTAGTATGATAAGCGCACCGAACGAAAATCCAAGAACCTCCACTAGAAATGTCATACTGTATAAAGTTATTTTTTTTTGGTATGTAATATCATAATAAAATAATGATAATTCTAAAGTACATGAATTTATTTGCATTATTTTCTAAACTTTATTATGTTACAAAAATTCATATTATTCTAGATTTATTATTTACAATTATTTACAAATTTTAAAATTTTAATCAAATCATTTCACATTAATAGAATTAAAAATTTCACATTAATACAATTAAAATTTTACAAATATCTTACATACAATTAGAATTAGAATTAGAATTAGTATTACAATTACAATTACAATTTTACAATTTCACAAACATCAAATATACATCTAATGTCAAATATCAAATAAACATCTCATGTCAAATAACTCATGCTATCACATACACATCTATCTGCAAGTTGCACATTAAATGAACATATCTAACATGACCTAACAATATACACATCATGATGATCACCAACATGTAAATTAAGTACAATTGCAACATGAACATAAAATACATGGACCATATATATATATATATAAATGAATAATGTTAAAAGGATACAACTATAATATAAATGTCATGGATCAGTTGATGGTACAAAATCAATCATAGTACTAGTCGAGGCCTACAAAGTCAATGGTGCAGCCTCGACGGTTGATGGTCCAGGCTAGTCATGATCATGAATACTACTGGATGCTGCAAACTACTATTTGGACGTGGTCGATGGTCCAGCCTCATCTCCATGACGACTACTGCTTGATGCTAGTGGAGGCTGCTCATCTGGCGCGACGCGAGGTGAATGGTCATGAGATGATGAGTCTCCTCTCATGGAATATCGATCACATGCTGCATCTCGACCACGCCTATAACATGCAGCGGTCCTCCTCAGCTGCGTAACTAAGGTCGTAGCTGCTACGACATGCGGCATCAAGCTATACATGTCAAGCGTCATGCCTTTCCACATCTGTAACAACCTACCATCGGCCTCTATATCTCTCATATGAGCGACGCAGATGCCCACATCAACAATTAATGCAGTGAGCTGGTTGCCGAACTCCATCCCGTATCTAGTATCAAGCCGACCATGCCTAGCAGAAGGCGGTACCGATGCACCAGCAAAATCAGGTCTCTTTGCACCGACCTCCTGATGATCCTCAGCATCTGGCATGCCCTGATCATCAACAGGATCCACACCTAGATCATGTGGTGGTGCCGACATGTCCTCACCATAAAAATACCCAATGTCTGCAAAATATATACAAGTACACAACAATAATTAGAAAATTTAATAAAAAAAAGTTAAATAACATGTTAGAATAAATTTAAATAAAACAGTAATATTACCTCTATCATTTGGAGATTCATCATCTGTGAAGAGGATTTTGGCACACCCTCGCCAATCCAATCTAGCATAAGCACAGGGGACCATAATGAAGGGATGCAGCTTGTCAACACTGGCTAGCAACTCTAGTACATCATGCGATATCCTCGCTAGAAAATACAGTCTCGCCCCTCTTCGGTATCATCTTCCCCCACATGTGCATCCATGCCTCGAACATCGGCCTACGAGGCTACCGAACAAAAGTAGGCCTCATCTGTAGAAACATCTCAAAAAATAAACAAAAAATCTCTTAAGAAAAAGGGAAGTTGACCCTCCCTTATGCATGAGCACGAAATCTATCTAAGGTTGTATAGAACTACCGCAAAGAAATGGCAGACCACCTGACAAGTTGTGGCTCATGTACTAAAGAATCAACATAATATAGAAGTGAGCAACTAATGTGGTGCCTGTCACTAGTGTTGTGTGAAATGGTTGAAATCATAAGTGAGAGGCACCTCACCTCCTCACTAACAAATGCACCAATACGTAGCTAACCTCCGTCGACCTGAAAATATGAAGGAGACATTACATTTGCTCCAATTTATCTTTGATATTACACTAACTAACTCCCTACTACATAGCTAGTTGGAACCTCTGGGAACAAGGGAAAATCCACCCCTCTCCTCGATGGCCCTGTAATGAAATATATTTTCTCCTCAATGGGCATGTACCATTGGTTAGGACCAACATAGAAATCCTGTCGATAAACATTCCACCTGCGGATAAGATGTCTCAAAAACAAACCATGGCCCTTTAGGGAAGTAGCCTCATAGAACTTGAGGAGGCCTAACTGTCTTAGGAGCCCTTGGGTAGCTGTTGTAATAAAGCAAGGGTACGCATCTCTCTCCCTCTCTCGTGCCTCCCATAGGCGAGAAATGCCATACTGCTCTCCTGTTATTTTTGTGGTTCCCCCTCTCCTCTTTGAATGATTGACATATTAAATAAAAAAATTTATTAAATGAGACATGTATTTAGGAATATACATATATAATTTTTTTGGGAAAAAAATAAAAACAAAACGTTCGGTGTGCCACAGGAAACAACAATGCACTGATACTGGTGCGTCTTTTTTTTGTCACACACCGGTGGCGGTGCCCTAGATGACATTAAACGCACCGTAGGCGGTGCACCTAAAATTTTTTCAGAGAACCGTTGACTATGTACGATGTCAGGAGTGTAGTGCGCTGACTAAAATCTATGCCTCGACACGTATTGTTGGGTATGCACACCAACCTCTTAACATCATTACATAGTCAATGGTACTGTCGCTGACCCTGTCGACATGTCGAATGCGGTGCACTTACAAACATAGCCGCCCTGGGGTGGATATTTCTATCAACGCACTGCATTGCCGCTATTCCACATGGTCAACGGTATGGCTGGCTAAAGGAATGCACCGCACTTTTTTTTTAATTTTAAAATAATGCGGTGCACCTTTCACTACTGCCCCAGACACAGTGCAGATACCATTAGCACTGGTTGCGATGCGGACTATGAATTTTACAGGCATCACCACTTACCAGTGCGAGCCTAACAGCTCGAGCACATCGTGCGACAAAATTTTCTTTTTTCATTTAAATTGTTAATTTTAAGGTTATTTGAAATTCTAATTCGCTCAAAAGATTAATTATGGAAAAAAAAGAAAAATACCTCTACATTTGGCCATCGAGGAGGCATATTGACTGTAGAATTTGCAAAAAAAAAAATTCCCACCATTTTGAAAAATGCAAGCTGGAGATTGGTGGGTAATGCACAACAATAGTGCGTGAAATCGGTGCAATGGGAGCACCAATGTCAGGGAAGCTCATACAAGGATAAATTGCACTGGTATGTGAGAGCTCTAGAGCACTAACAAAGTGAAAAATGCAGTTTTTTGGCCATAATTTTTTTTATTTAACCTTGTTCCGATGTGCGGGGTTTTATAGGCGCACCAGTGCAGTTTCTTAATACCGCACCAGGCAGTTTCTATTTTTGCATGATATTTTATGATGCACCAGTCCAGAAGATTTGTAAAGCACCAGTGCTCTACATTAATACCACGCACTATGACGGTGTGTACGGAGCATACAGTGTCCGGTATGCCAATGTTTTGTGCACACCGGTGCTTTCTATTGTTGAGCACACTAGTGTGGTTTTGGATGATAAATGTACCAAATGAAAAATATCTGCAAAAGCCTCTGCCCGCCAACTTCCTCTAGTAACCTCTGCTATAAATGGATGTCTGGGGTATTTTTATAAGGGGTTCCTCAAAAACATCCACTAGAGGGTCTTTTCGTTGTAGTGATATGACCTTGAACTCCTTCCAATATGATCCTCCTCGCTTTAGCTACATCCTTCTTCCATTGAGCGAGATCCTCAACATTATTTTTTAGGGGTTTTACTACACCTGTGTTGATGTAATATAGTAGCCTGTTATTATCTAATACCACCTCCATACAGATCTTCCATGCCACAAAATTTGTGTTTCCTTCCATAGCATACTCGAGCCTAAGTTCGGTTGAACTCATCTTCTCAGTCCCGGATAAATCCTACAATAGTGATCTTGAAATTCGAACCTCTTGCAAAAGCTTCGATGTCTCTTCTCTACTGTGATTCTAGCTTTGATGCCATGTATACTTTTAATGTAGATTTAAAATTTCTCATGTAATTTACTAAAACATAAGACTCAAATCTACTCTACTCATCTCCGGAAATTATTTACAATTGAGAAGCAATATCAAAAACATGTGACATGAATAAATTAACACACATAACAAGAGGATATATCTAGGGGAAAGCCACTTCTCAAAAATCCTTCATATATATATTGAATTAATCATAAAATAGATAAGAAATACAATGTTTGTTCAAGTATGAACAATCTCTGCACAAGTATAATCTATCTCCCTACCTCACAAGCTAACTTTGGCCAATACCTAGCCAATTTTCCCACCTTCCAAGCCCCTATTTCCTTGAGATTTTTCCTTGGGAATTATCCCCTATTATTTAGGGAAATTCCTCATCCATAACTGTAAAATCCTTATAGGCCCTTCTTGGACTGCATGCACCACTTGTATAACTTGGATAATTATACAATTGATGGTCCATTTCCCTTGAACCACAATATCAACTTGGAAACTTGGTAGCTCATATATCATGAATGCATGAGTTAATTATGGATGATTTATGAGGTAAATGGTTGAACACTGAAGCTACACCCCACTGCTAGACCTCCTACTAGTTCCTCCAACAGTTGGAACTAGTTTAACTTACTTTAATTCAATTTAACTGAATTAAGTTGTTACAACTCAAATTAAACCCAACCTAGGCTCCTAAAATTTAGGAAAAACTGTAAATGACTCCAGTTAGGCCATCAACTCAAATTAACTGCACCAAATAATTCAAACTAACTTAGTTAACACATTATTTTTGTCTTTTGATGTGGAATTACAATTTTTCCTAATTTAATTCAAGGGAAAAATAAATTAGGATTTTTTTATTGCCATTCTTCAACATGGCTTGGATTACACAATGTAATATCCTTATGGATTGCGCAGTTACTGTCAATAACGACTACACATATATTGTAACCAAGCATTTCACAAGAATTATTCTTAGTGAATGCACAAGTCTTACTCTCAAGAACTGCATAATTCCTATCATCATGAGTAGTCATTGACTATTAAGCTCACTAGGAAGATGTGTGCTTATGAATGCATCAAAGGCTGAGAATGTGTACTCAAGTGCCTTCAACACTTTAGAATATTAGAAGAAGACTTAGGAACTTGGGAAATATTAATTGACCATGAAGCGACAATGGAAAACTTGAAATGATAGACTGTAAGATCACAAGGAGGCTCCAAAACTTTCAAGTGTAGGAAAAATTTGGGAAGTTGATTGTCACAGTGACAATAAGCCCTTTTGAAGAACACACTCAGAATAAGCTAGTTTGTAGAATATTTAATTTTGTATAGTTTTTTTATAGTTTCAAATTATTTTGGAGGTTTCTAGCATCATTTTACGTCCAAATTGAATTATGGAAGAAGCATGATGATTTGGATCCAGTATTGAATAGTCCTAAAGCAATGAAGAGTCTTGATGATGTACTTTGTATGACAAAAATATCTATTATATGTTTCAGAATATTATGAGAAGTGTTGGCAAGAAAAGAGGTCTCAGGAGGAGACCCAGGTTCAAGAAGGTGGCCAATAAGGGTTACCGTAGTAGTCTAACACACGCTAGCATTTTCACCCTACTCCGAGGAACAAAGAGTCTCACCCAAGGCATGCCGAGACCTTACTAAAGCTGGGGTTGGATTAGGTATCGATCAACCGTGGAAAATGCACAAACCATCCATAGCTAAAGTACTTCGAATAAGTGTAAATACAAGATCGATAACAATACTCATAAACTTGATCAGAATGACAACCAAAAATTAAAAATCGCCGCATGTCCACTAAACCATAACACAAGATAGAACTTAGAAAAACAGCCTTATAAAAGTGTTGCATTAACAACAAAAGACTATTACATCACTCCTCTATAGCGTGCCTGGAAAAACTACTTAATATCGCATTACAAAACATAGAACAGAACAATGAGAGAGAGAGACAGAGAGCAGAACAACATGAACATAGCTCTCCTATTGCTCCTGCTCCCCGATCCATCCTAAACCAACCTCTCTTCTTCGCTTGTCTGCTAGCTATTTGTTCCACTGCCAGCACAATTGAAAGTCCTTCCTTCTTTTCTGCTCGACTGTTTGCTACTTTCCATGATTGCTGGGAATCCCACTGATTGTCTTCTGCCGCTTCCCTTTGCCATCTGCATCTGCTTCCACAATAGTCGCACCACCTACTCCTCAGTTCTTCGTAACCGTGACAACTCTTTGTCTACCGTGGTTTTGCTTCACCACCTGTTCTCCGCAACAAAAAAATATTTTATTTCAAAATAAGGGCCCCAACAGGCACTGACCACATCCTATTGACTTGTCCTGAGTCAATTTTTTCCTGCCGCCTCAGTCTCCATTGGTGCGCTTGACTCCATGGCCCATTCTATCTTCTCCTTTTCCTCTGCATGCCCAAACAAGCGCCCCAACTCTGGGACCTTTGTGAGTGTGGAAGCGTTCAGTTCTTGAAAATTGTCAATGGCGTGCTACCATCCTTGCATAAGAAGGTTCATTTCTGTTGTGAACTGAGCGAACTATTTTTCCCCAGCGACCGCTTGTAGATTTCCGAAGACGCTAGAGACTTTAGTGTTGGTCTTGACAACTATTTGTTGTATTTTTTGTGCCATGGTCTTCACTGGTTACTTCAGTTCTCATAGGGCTTTCTTGGCTTTGGTTGAATGGTCTTCAATCTGTTGTATTTGGACATCAAGCTCCTCTGCTTGAACATACAATTGGTCAAGGCCGTCCGGGTGTGTAGCCTCCTGAATATGTTTGGATAGTTGTTGTAGCTTTGTTGAAACTGGCTGTGGCTTCAAGGTGAGGGAGGTGGAGCATTCATGTTGACCCTTCAGTAGGTCATACGCTTATTTTTCTGCAGTACTCAGAATTTCATGCATCCCGGCTACATGTGTCTGTCATTCTGCAATATTCTCTGTGTAAATGACGCTCGAGTCCGGTAGCGCGGGCTTAGTCTCCAATGCTGATCTCAGCTCCCTATTTTCTCTGTTGAGATTCGAACATGCCACATGGACGTGAATGGACCATCTGACTATGTCATCTTTTGCCTTGTCTCTGGGTATCTGATCATTATGGAATGTCACCGTGGGCCAAAGATCCTGGAGGACCTTGGTCACCATGTCTAGTTGGCCCTATGGTTGGCTCTTTTCAATTTTTAGTTGTTCGCACTCTTCAGTAAGCGTGATAATCTATACTTGTTGCTGCTCGAAACTCTGTTGAAGTTCTGCGTGGAGCCCTTCAATCTTCTATGTAGCCCACTGAATGAAATTATACAATTGAGTCATTCTCCAAGTCTGCATACTTTTGGCTCCTGAGATATCCTGATTTGGCTGTCGTTCTTGAAGCGGTTGACTGCTTGCAATGGATTTGGCTAAGTTCTCCTGTGGTGACTACGGTTGTGTTACTTCAAACTTCTCATCTCAACTTATGTATCTTCAATTACAAACATAGCTTACAGCAGCTTCACAAAACTATTTACGTGCAACAGATATTCGGAGACCAACCTTTGTCTCATCTTCTACAGAGGTGTTTATAGAAGAAATGAGGAGGTGGCATGAAAGAAAAGATCTCTAGGCTCAATTAATACAATTTAATGCATCTCGGCCTTTGAGGGGCTCAATGAAGAATATTTCTGATATTTCCTCTGTATTAATTGGTTTTCATTAAGTTTTTAGGCTACTTGGGATAAATTGTTGACTTTAAAGCTCTTTCTTATCTTTCTAATAACTTTGCTAACAGTTGTAATAAGTTCCTTTGATTTGAAATAATTGTTCAGCTCTCTTTAGGAAAATATCTTTTGTTCTGAGGCAATAAATATGCCTTCTTTGATTGCTTTGAGGTTGTAGGTGGTTTTTGGTAGCTGGAGAGGATTCAATTAGCCTCTGATGTGGCAGTGGAGGCTTCTCAGACTAAGAGACTACTTTGTCTTTCTCTAAAACACCTTTAATTTACTTTAGATTTGTGTTTTATGTCTGATTAGGCTTAATATGTGTCTTCAGGTCTTCATAATATCTTTAACTGTGTGGATTAGGCTTTTGATAGTTGAATTTATGCCTTAATCCTTCAAAACCATGTTTAGACCTGTAATTCTTCATTTCTGCTTTGATTTTATGATGTCAAACTGATACTCTCTGTCTGTTTGATGTTCACTGTGATTCTGTTGTTTTTGTAGGCACGCAGAGGGTTTTATAGTGTTATATGTGCTCATGAGGCATGGATAAAACATGATGTGAAACTCTGCAGAATGATCTCCCTCGCGAATAAAGGCCTAGGGGATCATCATCCCCGACCCTTGATTTCCTTTTAAAACAATGGAAAACCTTTAAAACCTGCACAAACAAGCAAAAAATTATAAAAATACTGCGTGGATGGGTTTAAAATTCCTCAGAAGTTTAGATTAGATCATGGTTGTTGGATGAAAAAATCCAATGACGAGGATTTTTTGATGGGGTCAAATGGAGAGGCGGTCGAATGAAATGAGGATTAGATTAAGTTTGGGCCGTTGATCTATGTTGGTCAACGGCTGAGATCAATCAGGGATTTTATAATGCAGAAGGGGAAGAGTTATAACGAAAATGGAAGAAAATGTAATGTAAAAGGGAAAATTCTTTGGCGGAAGGGAAAATAGGGCTAAATGAAGTTTGGGGATAACTTTAAAAGAGGACCATTAGATTAGGGCATCCAATGACAGGGATTGATCGAACGGAGCGCTTGGGCGTTTAGATGATGGGCGGATGAATTGGGGGGAAGATATAACTAGGACTGTCGATCTTCAGAGATCAACGGTGGAGAACGGTTGATGAGACGACCAAGTGAATAAGCGAAAGAGCAAAGACTTGGGGCTTTAGATGATAGCTGGGTCGTCAAATGATACGAACGAACGATGGAGATTAAAATGCAAATATGTAATGCAAATG
This sequence comes from Pinus albicaulis, assembly GCA_034641835.2. Taxonomy (NCBI): domain Eukaryota; kingdom Viridiplantae; phylum Streptophyta; class Pinopsida; order Pinales; family Pinaceae; genus Pinus; species Pinus albicaulis. The sequence goes on from CM076576.1 coordinate 59,785,823, forward strand.
GGGAAAGGTGGTTTTTAGCTGAGAAACCACTGATTTCGCGCGGCTTTCAAGTGGTTTCCAAAATCTTCAAAAAAAATGCAATATGCCTTGCTGCCCGCTACGTGTCCTCAGAAAACCACTTTTTCGCATTTTTTTTCAGCATTAAACCCTGGATCGAAAAAAAAATAAAAATGTACTATGAGCCGTCGGATGGAGAGGCTTAGATCCGACTGTGCAGATCACACACGATGGAGGGTAAGATGCACGGACGGAAAGGTAGGTGGGGTGAAATGGCGGTTTATATCTGGACCGTCGGATCTCGGGAATGGATGGTGGAGATCTATCGATGGGGGAGATAGGTCCCAAAGGAGTTGGGCTTATCGGGTTGAATATAGACCGTAGGATCTAAACAATTGACAGCTCAGATTTAATTTCTGGGTAATGAAAGGAAAATGAGGCAGGGGGTTGGGCAGAGATCGGGTGAAATTTGGACCGTTGATCTGCAATGATCAACGGTGGATATTTACTAAGGAACTACACTGTCAGGCTTTATGAAATAACAAAGGGAAGTCGGGCTTGATCTGGACCATTGGATCTTTGGAATGGATGGCCCAGATTTGATCGCAGGATCGTAAGTCAGAGGAGGAAAGGGGAAGGCATAGAGGATTTTTGCGATGTGATGGACTATCGACCGTCAGATTAAAGGAAGATCAACAGTAGAGAATTGATCAGCGGGTGTGATAGTAAGGGCTGTGAGTGGAGCGTGATTAAATTTGGGCCGTCGGTTCTTGTGGATTCGACAGTCCAGATCAAATCGCAGGATCACATCGGCGAGGAGAAAAACAAAGGGTAAAATGAAAAGTTGCGATGCGATTGTGGATTGACCGTTGGATCGGATGGATTGATTGACGGCTGGGGTTTGATCGCATCGAAAATTTTGAAGGAAATGAAGAAAAGGGAGGAAGTAAAGCAGATGTGCGATGCCATGAGCCTCTGGCCATTGATCAATTTAGATCTACAGCTGATATTCGCTGCAACTTTGAACTGTCAGGTTTTATTTGAAACGTAAGGAAAGTTGGGTTTTATGAAATAAAAAAGGAAAATAAGGTTTTTGACGGAGTCTAGAAAGGATTTTAGGCTCTTTAAGTTCCTGGTTGCAGGGCTAAAGGTCCTATGAAGCGGAGGATTATGAAAGTTAAGCCCTCGGGGGCTAAAAAATTTTATTGTGAAAAAGACTGATTTTTGGCTTTAAAAACAGAGTTTTTTAAGGGAAATTGAGTGTTCCGGTAGAGGAAAAAAGGCTTTTTGAAACCAATGGAAGGAGACCAAATGATTTTAAAAGGGACTTGAAGTGAATTTGAAGGTTAAATGAGGCTTTATGGAGGGATTTTACAGAGGAAAAGGGGATGAAAATGGGGTTTTTCAGTAGTCTTCTTCTTCATGCAAACAACAAATTGTTTACGTTTATGAGGCAAACAACAGTGAAAATTAACTCAAGGATTAGTTATCTTCATAAGACTTTAAGAACTAGCAATTTGATCATAAAATTGTTTATTGATGGCTTTAAAAATATTTTAGCCACCATTTGATATGACAAATTTTTATAGGTGGCTAACACCCACATCAAACATCAACAAGGATTTGTTCAACAAAAATCATCTTAGAGACAAATAAGTACATGAAATCAACACATCATATGCCTCACATTGAAGATTACTAAAGAATGAGGTCCTATGCTGCTGGATCTAAAATCACCAACAAAATCATGGCATCGAACGGTGTGAAATCGACTACTCATGCACTGAATGCTCATACATGCAACTTCACTTCAAAAAGTGATCAAAAAATATAAAGCTCAGATGGAAAATATGAATATGCCATCAAATTCATGACATTAAATATTGCAAAATCGATTGTCAAATTTCTGAATTCTGACAAAGTGAAAATATGGGGCAAAAAGGGATCTTTTAGATTCCCCCTAGATTCCTCAAAGATGTTGCTCCATGGATGGACTGGAAATATGCAACTCAAAAGGTGAATCCAACCTCGCCATTGTGTTCCCTACAAAAAACCATGAAAAGTGATTGTATACTTGACTATATTCCGACATGGAGAAAAATTACATCTGCGGGAAAATTTCAAGGATCATGGTTCTTCCTACAATAAAAATTCATGCCTCAATCCTCGTGCATGCTCCTGCTATGCCCTCGCTTGGGTGCACTGTGCAAATAATGGGTTTAAGTAATATAAGTTAGGTGAAGTATTCCAAGTAGCCTATTGGCCGAATGGTTGGAGATCCATTGTTTGGGGGAGGGGGTCGGGTGGTCAAACCTCGCCCCTTCCTATTAAAGTCAGAATTTGTTTTTTTTAAACCAACCACAAACCTTTTATAAACCCAAAATATATTTTTTAGTCTACTTGTGGGGGGTTGGGCCCGCATTGAGTGGCCCACCCCGCCACTTATTTTGGCTCCGTCATATTAATGGAGGCATGTGGGTTGGGTGGTGGGTTAAAAACCCCCACCTAACCATATGCAATATGGTGTGACCATGGCTTATGGGTTGGGATGGCATAGTTGATAGCCCCGCCCCACCTTTATTGCTATATATATATATATATATATATATATATATATATATAGATATCTTAACATATTATTTTAATGTTGGTGGTATTCGTGGGTCCGGCAGGAATCACATCCTGTCAGAATTTTAATAATTTGATTTTTTCTATGGGTTTGGTTGGCGGACAGGGATCATCGCCCACCCCTCCAATTTTTTTATATTTTTTTCATTTTATATTAACAAACCACAGTTTTTTTAAATAACCAAAAAATAGGCCAAATGAGGCAAATTTATAGGGCCAAAATTTTTCCTGGAATCTGGCCTAAGCTTGTTGGAATCCAGTGGCTGGGAAGGGTTGAATTTGTGCCTTCCTTAAGGCTGCCCAATCACCAAGTCAACCTGGAACTTTTACTGCTCCTAAATTTCCTATATGAGCTCTGTTTAACAAACTGTTCGCACCTCTACGATCGAGAGTACGAAATCTTCAATCTGAACCTCGTTCAAGAGCAATCTGAACACTTTGATTTTTGAGCTTCCATAAGCCCTCTTTTTCTTGTGTGTGTCTTCGGAGCCACTTGGATCACTTAGATATATATATTTTTATTTTACAAGTAAGTTAATAGGCATTATGCAATGTGGCAGATGTAATTCTGGAAAGACAAGAAGGAGAAAATCGTGGAGTGACTTTTGGTGGGTGCATGAAAACAACAATTACATCTTTTTACTGTGTGTTGCTTCCCTGCCTTTAATTTTTGTTTAACATGGTATCAGAACAGGTTTGAAAACTTAGTGAAAGGTAGTGTTTTTATTGAGGAGCATATTTACCAGTAAGGAGAAAATTTGTACACAATAAGAAAGTCTGTTTACATAGTGAAAATCGCAGCAACAAGTACAAGCTTGAATAATCCAAAAATACCACAGTTTAATGGCAAGAATTACAATTATGGGTTGTAACAATGAAGGATCTATTTGCTTCTCAAGATATTTGGGAATTGGAGGAGAATGGTTTCCAAGAACCAGCAGATGTAGAGCATACAATTCTTTGACACAAGAAGAAAGATATTTGTTGAGGGATAACAATAAGAAGCACTCCAAATCCCTCTTCTATATTTTTCAAGCAGTCCATGAGAGTATTTTCCCAAGGGTTGTAGCAGCAACGAAGTCCAAGAAAGCATGGGATACCCTTCAGAAATCCTACCAAGGCATGGCAAAGGTGAAGAAAACAAAACTACAAATGCTGAGAAGAGATTTTGAGACAATCTGTATGAAAGAGTCTGAGAATGTAGACTCATATTTTACACATGTAATTGGGTTGGTTACCCAAATCAGGTCTCATGGTGAGACACTTGAGGCCGAAAGGAGAATAGTTGAGAATGTTTTGAGAAGTCTGCAAACAAGGTTTGATGCCATAGTTATGGCCATAGAAGAGACAAAATATCTCTCACGATTTTCAGTGGATGAGCATCATGCATAACTGGTTTCTCATGAACACATATTTCACATGTGGAACAAACTCCTCATTGGAGCATGCATTCAAGAAAAAAATTTCCTTCGATCAAGGTAAAGGTCAAGGAAGAACAAATTATAGAGGAAGATGAAGAATCCCACATAGAGGTGGAAGAAGCAGCCCTTCAAGCTCAAGTGCAAGGGGCAACAATCAAAATTCAAGTCAAGGCCCAAGCCAAAATCAAGCACAAGGTTAGAGGTATGATAATCTCAAGTTCAATGTCATTATTATAATAAGTATGGTCATTGTGAAAATGAATGTAGAAAGAAGCAATATGAAATAAGTAGCAAGCCAAGTGCAAATTTCATAAAGGAAAATCAGAACCATGATAACATGTTTTTAGCTTGTAATGTAGCACAAGAAAAATAAGGAGATGTATGGTTTCTAGATTCAGGGTGTAGCAACCACATGACAGGGAACATTTAAATGTTTTCCAATTTATATGAGAGTGTAAAATTTTAAGTGACATTAAGGATTGATAGCAAAGTCTCTGTAATGGGAAAATGAAAAGTAGACATTCTAACAAAGAAAGGAGATAAGAAGTATATTTAAGATGTTTATTTTGTTCCTGGTTTGAAACATAACCTCATAAGCATTAGACAACTCATGCAAAATGGCTATAATGTATTTTTAAATAATGATGTGTGAAAAATCTTGGATAAGCCTCCAAGTATACAACTGATTGCAAAAGTTCATATGACAAACAATAGAATGTTTCCTCTCAAGCTAAGATCAGATTTGAAGGAAGAAGGTGCTAAAGCACAACTATCAATGAATTCACCAAGGGATGAAAGAAATCTAGCAGCTGCCACACAAGAAAACTTTGAAGCAGAGGTCAAAGATGAAAATTGGTTATGGCATTTTAGATTTCGCCATCTAAACTTAAGAGGTTTGAATTTGTTGCATAGGAAATGCATGGTGAAAGGATTTCCACTCATAGAATAACCAGACAACCTATGTGAAGGATGCATCTTGGACAAACAACATAGAGAATCATTTCCAGTAGGAAACTTTATAAGGGAAAAAGCACCTTTGGAAATTGTACACTCAGATTTATGTGGACCAATGAAAATGCCATCAATTGGTGGCAACCACTATATTTGGACATTCATAGATGACTACACAAGGAAGACATGGGTCTACTTCTTAAAACAGAAAAGTGAAGTGTTTGACCGCTTCTGCCACTAGAAGCTCTTGTTGAGAATCAAAGTGGACACTACACAAAAGTGTTGAGGATTGATAGAGGTGGCACATATATCTCAAATGACTTCCTACGTTTTTGCAGGGAGCATGGAATTCACAAGCAGTTTAGAACAAGGTATACACCTCAGAAAAATGGTGTCACGGAAAGAAATAATAGGACCATCATCGAAATTGCAAGGAGTATGTTGAAGGCAAAGCATTTACCAAATGATTATTGGGCTAAAGCTGTCTCTTGTGCAACATATATTATTAATAGGTGTTCAACCAAAAGTGTCATGAATAGAGTTCCTGAAGAGGCATGGAGTGGAATAAAGCATAATGTCACTCACATGAGAGTGTTTGGATGTGTGGCGTATGCACATGTCTCAGATTAGTTGAGGAAGAAGTTGGACAGAAAGGGGGAGAAATGTATATTTGTTGGACACGGTGATGAATCCAAGGCATACAAGCTCTACAATCCATCAACCAAGAAGATAATAATCAACAGAGATGTTCAGTTCATAGAAGAGGAAGCATGGAATGGAATTTTAGAGAAGACAGTCAATGTGAAGACATGTATGTCACACGAAGACAAAGAAGAATTTACCAAAACAAATAATTCCTCCAATTCCTACACGATGACTCCTCCTCCACCTACACAAGCTCAAAAAAATAGTCAATGCGTGACACTGCAAAAAAAATAATAGGACAATGTTGCACAACCAAGAAGGTTCTTCTCCAAACACACCACAAAGATCCATAACTCCATCTACTTCAAGCACAACACCAAGTGACATGTCAAGCCCATATTCAACAAGCATAAGAAGACCAAAATCCAGAAATGTAAATGATATTTATGAGCAAGATGAAGTTGATAGCAACATTGGTATGAATTCTTTATTTGCATTATTTTTTCATGTAGAGGACCCAATACATTTTTAGGATGTAGTCAAAGAAGAGAAATGGGTTGCATAAATGAATGAAGAAATAGGAGCAATAGGAAAGAATGACACATGGGATTTAGTGGACCTTCTACAAGCAAAATAAGTCATTGGAGTGAAGTGGGTCTATAAGACCAAGAGAAAAATTGAAGGCAAGATTGAAATGCATAAAACATGGCTAGTTTTCAAAGGATACAAGTAGAATCATGGAAGAGACTATGCAAAAAAATTTGTGCTAGTCGCGAGAATGGAGATAGTGCATACAATGTTGTCGATTGCTGTGCAACATAAATGGAAAGTCTAAGTCATCATTCTTAAATGGAGTGCTGAAAGAGGAAGTGTATGTTATGCAACCTCCTGGTTATGAGGTAGAAGACCAAGGAGACAAGGTGTGTAGGTTGCGGAAAGCTCTCTATGGGCTGAAGCAAGCACCACATGCATGGTATAGCAGGATAGATGCTTACTTGATGGAAAATGGGTTCAACAAATGTGATCGTGAACCTACTCTTTACATCAAATAAAATGACAGTAAGATTCTTATTTTTGTTTTGTATGTAGATGATTTGGTTTTTACAGGGAGTGATGATTTCCTCATTGTTGATTTCAAAGCAGTCATGAAAAGTGAGTTTTAAATGCATGACTTGGGGTTGCTAAGATATTTTTTGGACATAGAAGTGAAGAAAATAGAGAATGGTATTTTTATCTCTCAAGCAAAGTATGTTGCAAACATTTTAGAGCGGTGTAATATGCAGAACAACAAGCCATCATCACCTCCAATGATCATGGGGTTGAAGTTGAGCAAGGAAGATTGTAGCATCAATGTCAATCCAACATTATATAAAAGCGTCGTGGGAAGCCTAATGTATTTGACCGCAACTAGGTGTGATATAATGTATACAGTGAGTTTGGTGTCAAGGTTCATGGAGACACCCAAGGAGACACATTGGCATGCAATGAAAATAATTTTAAAGTATGTCAATGGGACAAAGAAGTATGGCATTTTGTACTCTGAACAAATGATTTTAGGATGGTTGGTTACACTGAAAATGATTGGGTAGGAAGTGTTGATGATATAAAGAGCACATCAGGATATGTTTTTCATTTGGGTTTAGGATCCATTTCATGGGTTACCGAGAAGAAACCAATAGTATTATTTTCAACAACAGAAGCTCAGTATGCTGCCGCAACAACAACAGTGTGTCAATCAATTTGGATGAGAAGGATGTTGCAGGATTTATGTCATGAACAAGATGGAGCAACCACTATTTTTTGTGACAATAGTTCATCAATAACACTATCAAAGAATTATGTCTTTCACAAGAGGGCAAAGCAGATTGATGTTAAATATCATTTCAAAAGAGAATTAGTTAACAATGGTGAGATTGTGTTGGAGCATTGCTAGTGAGAAGAACAATTTTTAGACATCTTCACAAAGCCATTAGCACCTATTTTTTTTTTTATATCAGAGATTATTTGGGAATGGTCAATGGCGACAGTTGTGATTAAGGGGACTGTTGGAAAATTAATCGCAACCACCGTGTTTAATTTTCTCACAACAATCATACCACAGTAAATGTTTTGGAGGTTGCGAATTTACTTTGCAGAGAATGACAAGTTATGAGCATAGTACATAACCCATTCCGCAATAGAATAAATTAATTTAAATTCAAATAGAAATTTAATGCATAGTTAGTAAAAGTGCATGGGAAAACATAACTCGTTCCACAATAAATTAAATTAATATAAAGTCAAATAGAAATTTAATGCATAGTTAATAAAAGTGTACGGGCAAACATTTAATCCGCAACTATTGTTTACTCCACGCAAACCCTATAAAGTTCAGAAAGTCATGTTCGCCCATCCTGTGTATTAAATTTTGTCTGTCATGAATTAAATGTCTTAGATATATATATTGATTTTACAAGTAAGTTAATAGGCATTGAGAAAAAATAGTGGACCCAATTTTGGTGGGCATGTGAACAGTTAATGGTTTTTACTATGTATTGCTTTGCAACCCCTGGTGAATGTAAATCTCAATAAGAAGTCTTGTTTTACTGGTGGAGGAGCCACAACCTCCATATGTGAATGTATTTTTGGTTTTACAAGTTTTTACTGTGTGTTACTCTCCAACCCCTAGTGAATGTAAATCTCAATAAGAAGACTTGTTTTACTGGTGGAGGAGTTGCAATGTCCATATGTGAATGTATTTCATGTTTTTGAATCATTCTATAAAGTATTGTCAGTTGTAATTTGGTTGTGAAAATTTTAGGTAGAATTATTACCCAACAGCTCTATTTTATTTTCTCCACTATAGTTGTCATTTTAATCTCCACCACTTTGTCTTGAAAGGAAGACCTTAATGGTTTGGATTAAGTGAGTTAAAAAAATCTATGTAAAATTCCTTAATTGTGTTGTGTTGATTAAAGTAATTTCGGCAAGTCTGTATGAACTCTGTCTTAAGGAAAAGACTTCCCCTTGCCTTTAAAATTTTTCACATTTTGTACAATTCTGAAATCGAGGAAGGCAATTGGAAAATTCAATACAAATTGCAACTTAAAAGTGCCCAATATATGAAGTTGTGTTTAGGAAAAAAAATATGGACATAAGTAGGAATCTTTGAGCGGGTTAGATACAAGAGCAGTTAAGGTAGTTGTTACAGGCGACGTTCTCAGTTGTTAGGGAAGCAGTTTACTTTTGATGACCTCATCTATTCGTACAAATAGGATGTTTGATTCTCTTATTATGTGTCAGTTCTTCGTATAATGAGTGATTCATTTATTTACAAACCACATGAATCAGATTCATAAAAGAAACTTAAAATTCAACCTAGAGGAATCAGATTCATAAAAGAAAATTAACAGCATTTAGAATCACACAGATTTGTCCATTAACTTCTTAAAATATCATTTTACGATTTTTAAGAATAATGCCGTTATGTTTCTTTATCAGAGGTAGAGTAAGACATGCAAGACGCCAGCTCTCTTTTTGATTCAGAGACCACTTGAGTATCAACTGGATGGTTCTTGAACTGAATTCCTTTGACTATGTGATTGGTGTAATTGGACTGGTATTTCTCACCACAATGGTATCTATTGGAAGATAATTCTTCCATAATCATATTAGAATTAGTTACAGATTTGTAGGTGGATGTTGAGAGAATATCTCAACCTCCCTATTCATATTTAGAAGTGGTTGGATCTCTACAGCACTATAAATATTGTGATGTATTCGTATAATGGTGATATAGAGTAATAAAGATATTTTGTTTTGTGTGTTTATATTTTCCAATGCCTGCTCTCTCTAGTTTTAATTTGGTATCAGAGCCGATGCTGGCTTAATTCCCTCACAGGAAATCCAGGAAGATGTGTGTTTGTTTTCTATTTCTAGTTTTATAGGTGCAGTGAAGAATCAGGACAATTTTCTATCCACGTTGAGGGCCATCGCTAGGAATATAAAAAGAAATTGGACTTGAAGAGTAGCAGAAGAAGTGCCATTTTCAGATCTGATTTGATCTGTGGATTCACCACATCGGTTCCTGCAACCCCACGTCTTCACCGATTACTTTTGTTGAAGGGAGGTTCAAAACTATTTAAATGAATTCAGTGCTTTCTCTTCTCATACATGGTGATAAGATTGAATAGAATGTGAGTTTAGAGGCATGCGTGAACTATTATGAGTTTAGAGGCGTGTGTGAACTCCACTTGTCTTTCGCACAAGCCAAATAATTCTCGGTAAATATCAATATTTTTACCTAATGTCACGTTGTTGATTTTATAATTTCAAAGTGAGGAAATCAATCCTCCTTGCCACTGTAAATCTGCTAGCAATCACGTACATTCGGAAGAGGAAAAGTTGAATCTAAGTTCGCAGGACTGTTCGGTGAATAATTCTAGGTCAATATCAAATTTTTTGAAATGTGACCTGAACGACGATGGCTATTTAAGTGGTCATAGTAGGAGTCAATAATTATGCTGAAAGGCTTGGATGCAAAGGGGTTTTAAATTTTGAAGTTATTTATTATAAATATCATGTAATATTTAATAATGATGAGGAAAACACCAAGCCGAGGGATAGTGGTGGGTCGAAATTGCTGGTTATGTATGCTATATTTAATTTTTGTCAAGAGCGCAGCAAATCTGATTGGGAACAATGGGGGAGAATTATTCATGGGAGAAGAATTGTGTTGGTGGAGTGTGTAGCTTCTTAATATGTAGAATTATGAATTTTTTGTTGTGAGATTTGTGTAGAGCAGAACCAATTATTGAACAATTTAGCATCATTTAAATTAGTCGTTCTTGACATTCTTCGGTGCTGAGAGAACAATTGGCTAATTTGATTGTGTGAATTTTTTATATGCTGATGGATCTTGTTGTGCTTTGGGCTTCAAGAGCATCGGTTACAGATTATACAATGAGATCCTTGTGTGTAAATGTCACTTTGTAGGATTGATCACTGATCATATTCTGTACCTAGAATATTTTCCTATAGACTATTGAAATTTATTCTTTGGGGTTATTTCATAGATGGAAATATTTTCATAGGGTAGTTCAATGTCAAGAATCTTCTTTGGGGGTGTCAAGAATCTTTAATCTTACAAATTCAGCATTGATGGTCAGAAGCAGGTGTACTTTAAATGGGTTGAAAGGTAAGCTCGAAGATGTGAAGAAAGAAAGAGAGGAATCCTGAAGACTGCAGAGTGGGTAGAGTTGCTGATGAAGACTAGTGAGACGAAGATAATTTTTATTATTGTGTATGTAAGAATTAAGGGGGAGTATTGGAAGATAATTCTTCCATACTCATATTAGAATTAGTTGCAGATTTGTAGGTGGATGTTGAGAGAATATCTCAACCTCCCTATTCATATTTAGAAGTGGTTGGATCTCAACAACACTATAAATATTGTGATGTATTCGTATAATGGTGATATAGAGTAATAAAGATATTTTGTTTTGTGTGTTTATATTGTCCAATGCCTACTCTCTCTAGTTTTAATTGTTGGAAATGAAAATTCAAATTCATAAAGTGCGACTTCAGAAATTGTTGATGTGAATTTTATGGTTCATGAGTGTCGATGGAATATGCTTGTGGGCACTGGAGTTACACGATGTCTATTACAGTAATGCCTAAGAAAGCGGCGGGAAACTGAGTGAATTTCAACCCCTCATTTCATATTATATTAGATTTCATTCGATCAGAACACCTATCAACTCTTTTCACTGAAAACAAAATCGTACGTCTCTCGAGGCATTTTCTTTTGTTGAGTACATTAAGTTCGGTTGCTGCAAATCGATAGATTTTATTTTAACTTATTTTTAGGAAGCCACTCAGTTGTAGAATCTAAATCGACAGATTGGTTTTCAATTTCTTTCTCTGAAAGAAACAACTCCCAAGATTTTAAAGATTCTATGTTAAAGCCTAGGCATAAGGCTTTGAGATTCTGTTATAAAGCCCCTATAAACATCGCTTGGAATAAGCTTTCGAAGCTCCTCGGACATGGGCTTTTGAAGATTATCGATAATATATTCTTTCCAATTTATTTTCAATCGTGGTTATTAAAATGCTATGGAGAGTACTAGAATAAAAAGACAAGGAGAATCCTCTAGTGGAGAATGCTTTAGAAAGATATTCAAATTAGGGTTATGCTAATGTATGATTAATTATTTGTAAATTTAGACTTTAGTTAACCACTATATTTTTGGGAATAATTAACACATTATAATAATATTTTGGATTATCACTATTACTTGCTAATATAAGTCTCAATTAGAGTTACACTACTTGAGATTAAAACAAAAGTTCGTTTTACTTCTACAAGTTAGTGAAAATTGTCTTAAGTTATATATATATATATATATATATATATATATATAGGCTTCAAACATTGTATTGGATTATTATTTTTCTTTAAATTTGGATATATTTTGGCTTCTCTCTTCAATATTTATTTGCATTTAGTGTCATCTTCATCTAGTTCTTCTTTTGCATATGTTTGTACCTAAGTATTACTTGTTGAACTTTTATGTTGCGTTGTGTAAGATAAAAAACAATATATTCATTTATTTTATCTCCACCTTGATTACTATAGAATTAGCTTCACCAACTTTGATGGTTTCCTTCATTTTTTTTTTCTTCTCTTGTAGTTATGAAGTATTTTCGATACTCACTTCCATGATCATTACTCTTGAATTTTCCCTGCCACTCTTCAAGAAATGCTAATTTAGCCTCTTAATGAATTTCAACTTTCACTACTATGTTTTTATTACCTATTGTTGTTGTTACAATGTTGGCTTTAATTTAAGCATCTATAATTTCAATTTCATTTTCCACAAATGTATCTGCACAATGGACTTGAGCTTTTGTATCATGTTGATACTCTATGTCTTGCACAAAGTCATCTTCTTCTTTCAAAAATTTTCCCACAAATTTCTTTGTAGTGTTTAGGTTGATTGTAGACTCCAGGTCTTTTATAACTTCATTTGCTTCAACCATATTTTCCACAAAATCAACAATTACTTTTGCGATATCAAAATGTTTCACTTCTCTTGTTACAATGGGTGATTCATTAACAACTGTAATGAATGTTTCTACCCCTATCGTTGCATGTCATCACTAGAATATTACAAACCTATCTGGTCGTGGTTTTTACTACAATATTGTGAATAATTCTATCATCCAAACCTTGTTGAATGGTAAACAATGTTGTTTCATCATCCTTCATGTTGGCTATAAGTTAATTTCTTTGATTTTTTGTTATCACCACATAAGATACTTGACTTGGGGGTTCTATAAACCCAAGAAATACCCCATAACTCATCTATTCATAATACAATTATCATTTTAATGTTCCAAATTCATAATTTATGTTAATGAAAGTAGGTTGTAGAATATAAGAATAATTGAAAAAATCCATAATGATAATCCATCTTCTTGTGGAAATATACACATCTTTGTATATATATATATATATAATGGAAAGTAAAGCTAGAAAGAATCTTGTAATATGAAACAAGTAGCTCATAGGTGAGACGAGCTAAACCTGAAGACTTCCCAAGCAGTACCATTTTATTCCATTGATCATCAAATTAGAAATAAATAAGATTAAATTCAATTTAGGGAGATCAATACTATCTCCTAGAAAATTATGTTTTCATTTGACTGCATGTAGAGCTCTTCTTTGGCATTGTGGTCTTCTACACTTGTTCAACCCCCAACTCTATAGGCTCTATCTCCAAATCCATAGCCTCTAGCATAGGCTACATCTATGTCTCATGGTCAACCATTGGTTTTTCTTCAGATTTCTTGCATTTCCTTGGTGTACTAGACTTAGATATTGGTGTTTCCTTAGGATTAAGAACATCAACCTCATAGCTACTTAAAAACAAGAATGTAGACCAATCTCTGTTCAACTTTTTTAATTGTTCAACCACCAACAATTTGATCAGAGCATATTTAAAAATGAAATTTGTAGCGAATCTTGTGTTTGGGAGGGGGAATTTTCTATGGAAGTGCCTAGAACTTCCGTAGCAAAACCGGAACTATTTAAACTGAATTTCCTACGGAAGTCTATAAAAGTTTCAAATTCACCATAATGAGCGAATTAACTTAAGCACACAAATTTTTTTGAATTTTTTATTACAATGACATATGTAACCACTAATGATGACATTTCAAACTTAGTAAAAGACCTTAATACATGTGAAACTTTGAAAATCACAAATTTAGAAAAAAATCCTATTACAACCTAAGACACTTAACCTAATTGACTCAAGACCAACCTAATGGTTATCTTGGATAACATAGTCCAAAGAGATTCTTCTTGAGTATTGTAACACTTGTGAAAATGCAGCTGATATATTCACCAAGCCTCTCGGAAATATCAAATTTGAATTGTTTAGGGATGTTTTTTGTGTGAAAGTGAATCCTTTCTCCATTAAGGGGGAGAGTTGAAATTAATGGAGAAATGTTGTTTCGCGGTTGTGTGTGTGTCTTATTTTAGAATCAGTTCCTTTACACTTCATGTTTCTTAGATATTGAACAACCTATGGAATTCTTGTTAATGGTTGAAAATATATCCTTTATCTATCCTTTGGAGATAGGGTAGACATTGATTACATTGCATGTATTTTCGATGTTTGGACACATCCCCTGGAAAGAGACATAAATTACTTGAGGTTTATACCTAAATACCATAAGTATAGAAATTGCGACTATCAATGGATGGTTGACAGATATAAGAAGAGGTTGGAAAAATGGACACACAAATGGATCACATTAGGAGGTATATATGTGCTCATAAAGGTGGTACTACAACACCTATCTATATATTGGGCTCATCTATATTGGATTCCCTTGGGCATTATTGCCAAGATAAACTCTATCATCTTTTGATTTCTATTGAGTGGCACAAGTTCTGCCTCTAAATATCATTTATGCAAGCAGGGTGGATTGAATTTCACTAAGGAATTCGGTGGGTGGGCATTTATGGATCAAAGAATATTTGGTATTGTGTTATTAAGTAAGTCTTTTTGGAGGGCTCTGAAGGGAAGGGGCCTCTGGCAGGAAATTATACATGACAAATATTTGAGAAATATTGACATTAAACATTTATTTAAGAACATTTGATCCCATAGGACATAGGGATTGCTAATCTAGAGGATTTTTATCAAAATCCGTCCCTGGAATATTTGGTCTCGTCGGGGAGTCGTTTATGAGCCTACAAACCTTAGAGACTCTACATTCTAAAGGATGTATTTTCTTATACCAGGCCATTACACAATGCAAGTTGGGTGCCCTATTTTTCGTTTGGTAGAGGACATTGGATTGACTAGTCGAGGTGCACATGAATGGAAGGAATATACTAGGCAACTTTGTCTGGATGGAATTTACCACCAGGAAACTGATGACTGATTCATATGGGGTGGTAGATTACTTAAAAAATCAGTCGTTGTGGAGGATGCATATCAATTTTATATTAGACATGCTCTTGAGCTACATAATACTTCCTAGTTTAATAAAATTTGGAAGTGGAAGATCCCTCTCAAGGTTATCTTATTCATGTGGCTGGTATGGAGAAACAATAACTTGACGTTGGAAAACGTGCAGAAAAGGGGTCTTTTGGGTCTTAGTATTTTCACTCTATGCAGAGAAAATGCAAATTTTGTTCTACACATTTTCTTTATATGCCCCATAACTAAGTAGGTTTTTCTACACATTTCCCGCATTCTTCAGATCCCAGACATGAGGGTGCATGGTATATATGACTGTATTGAAAAATGGTCTACTGGATGTGGGAACTATAAGGATATTTCATTATTCGTATTTTGGAAAATGTAGATTTCGCTTCAAAGGTCTCTGAGTTGGTTATCTACCTTCTCCAAGGGGCATGGTATGGTAAAAGAAAAAAAACATCACAAGAGTTAACGGGAGATTCATTTACCTGGAAGATTTTTTGATGGGGTGTCACAAATTGGAGTTTGTGGCTGTGGCGCGATCCTAAAACTCGAGGAGGGCACAAAGTATGAGATATGTCGGAATGGAGGATTTGAGACTACCTCCAAGCCGAACATATTCACTTTTTGGGGCTTACTCTAGTTTGTGAAGGAGATACAAATATATAATTTTCATATATTTGGGGATTCTATAACAGTTATACTGGGCATTCAAGGACTTATGAAATTTGCACCTACCTCCCTCACTGGGTGGATTGAGAAGATCAAGCTACTTGTGGAAAACAACATTATTAGATGAATTTCTCACATATATAGGGAGACCAACAAGGAAGTTGATACAATGTCGAAGGAAGGCCTTCGCGCAAATTTTGGTATTATGAACTTCAGATACATTTTGGAGGGAAAAATCAGGGAAATGGGAACACTTATAATTCCTTAAATGGCTGAGACTTTCTACATGTTTTTTTATATATCATTTTTTGGGGGATTTTTTATGTTAACATATGTCTCTTGGCAGAGCACTGAACGTTCTTTGATTTTGACTATTTTGGTATATGGATGCATCAGTTCTGATCTTTCTAGTTGCATGTAGTTTGTCTAATATTTTGATAGTCACATGTTGGATTTTATGGATGATACCATTAAACATTGTAATGGATCTTGTACTTTTAATAGAATTCCAACGATTTTTTCCTATGAAAAAAAAATCATTCAAATTTTTAATATAAAATTAATATGTTGTATTTAAAATATATCAATAACAAAAAAACAAATTAGTGTGTATAATATAATTTATATATTAAATATCTCACTACCCATGTTAAGTACAAGATATTTTAATCATGAAAAAATAACTCTTTATATATTGTATAATGAAACTATATATGGATATATATAGACACTTTTTTTCATTACACTTACTTATGGTTATAACATTTAAAATAATTTCACTATTTTACATTTTAGCCCCTTTTTAGGTATATATTTTTTCAAGTTTATCCAAATTATAACAAATGTTTTTTTATAATTACAAGTTTAAGTTGTGTACATTACACAATTGACGTGCCTAAAAATACTTTGCTAGCATTAAATCCATTATTACGTTAAAAAATGTTATTTATACATTGAAAATTTTCACATGCTATGTGTTAGAGAGAGAGAGCACTAACCACCAAGATGAAGAACACTCTGTTTTTTTCAAGTTTTGTAACATAAAAGTGGTTCACACCTCAAAATATTTGATCCCTATGAACACGTGCTACATCCATATTTAAGGAAAAATCTATACTATCATAATAATTAACTCTTCAAAATAATAATCTTCAAGATACAAATAAAATTGTTAAAACTATCCTAATAACAATAATAAACAATTTTATAATATTCATTATTTAAATCTGACCTAAGAAGTTGTATAAACATGCACGTGTTAATATGAAATTTAGTGAATAAAAAATAATTTAAAAAATAAAAAATTACAATTTAACATATATTAAATTTAGGATATACTTAATTTTTATTTTTTTAATTATAATTCATATTAAGTTAAACTTTTAATATTATTATATAAACTTTATATTAATTAATTAAACTTTTAATATTACTATATAAACTTTATATTAATTAATTAGACTTTTATAGTAAAAATTGTTAATGTTTTAAATAAGAGAAAATATATATAACTTATTTGTCATTAGGTTATCATTGCAGTCTAGTTTATTTTATTTTTTTGTCAATAAGTTATTATTGCAATCTAATTTATTATTAAAGGTAAATATGTTGTTTGAAATGATTTATGAGTCAGTACAACGACTTATTTATTTACGTTTAAAAAAGACGATATATTTGTCAATTAAAAATATTTTAAAACTTTATTTAAAAGAAAAAATGCTCTCACTAAATATAATATATGTCTGACTTAGTTTTCACATATTAATCATATCCAATATTATAGAAAAAGAGTCATGTAATTATAACTAGAAATTGCACCATATGTTGCAAAGGAAACGCTGTAAAGCAGTAACATAGGAAATAGTAATATAGAGGAAAAAACCATAATGCCAGACAATTCTGGAAGTTTTTTGGTTTATTTCCAGGGCCTGAAAACGGAAATATTTTCTGTTATTTTAAAGATGACAAAAATTGGAGAAAAGGAAAAATTAAATTGAAATAAAAAATGGAAAAAAATCATTAGAATGTTTACCACAAAGCATGGTCATAGTTTTTGTACCACTATGCATGCACCAGAATTTGGGGCAGTGTGCCCTAGTGTGAAGAAGTCATTTGCAATTACAGACAACTTCACAAATAAGGCTAACCATCTCATTAATCAATTAGTCTCCGTATCAGTATTGATTCAAATGTTCATGCATCCTCACAAAACTTCCATGTGAAGCATTATTCTTACCATACCCAATACCTATCAATCACATTTCAAGAAATAAAAATATTTTGTGCTGAAAATTAACAAAATTCTTTGATCCATTTCTTCATATTAACTACTCTATCACCAACAATGCCTTAAACAGATTAAATTTTGTTGGGTAAATTGGCATGAGTTCAAAACTTTGTATACTACATATGAAGCCCACAAGCTTTCAAGATAAAATCCAATGTACCAATGAAAGAGGAAACATGCATATTCAACAACCATGAACTGTTTATTCCTGGAAAATACAACATAAAGTCCTTATTTTCTTAGAGAAATGAAAAATTAACTACATATAGACATGGATATTTAATAGCCTCACTATGACAAATGCATAGCATAGATAAAAGTATATGGAATGCTTCAATTCATACAACCCCATCATATAGTTGACTGCTGCAAACTAAGCAATCATGCATCCCAAAACCTTCAAACAATTTCCCTTAACAGCCTATACGCCTCATCGAGCAGGCAGCCATATTCCTGCATTTCAGCAAAGAATTTGAAAGATAACATACACTCTAATTTGTCAATGCTAAATAGCCTTTCTCCAAGTTGAAATGACATTATTATTATTTTCTAAAAATAAAATAAATAAAACCAGACACCTTTCATTGCCTTGGCTCAGCTAGCTAGGTATCGAAATGAAATTTGATACCTATTAGAATTTAATGGAAATGGATAAGAGATTAAAATAAACCTATTCTAATTAAAAACATAAATTTCAATCCATCATAAATTAGAATATTTACACCTGCATAAACTTTAATAAATCTATATGCCATAATAAGATTAAAAAGATAATAAATGCAAAATTTATATGCCATGATAAGATTAAAAAGATAATAAATGCAATGTGAAATTTTGATTTGATTTGATTTCCATGATTGAAGTAGTGTATTTTATATTTGAATTGCTTGTTTGATTTTTGTATCTCTATCTTTCTAATTAACTCTGATTATGAGAAAATAACAAGTTACTAATTATTATTAAATTCATGGTTAATCATTTACATTTTCAAATTATATGGTTTATTATAAGTACAATTAGGTGTGATAGATTTTACAAATTAGGGAGATTTAATCTTGAATCTTGGTCTTTCTACAGGGTCAAATCATATTATTATTGTGAGCTGTGTTCATTGCTGGGATTCAATTTAGATGTTATTGCAGAGGTTGGCAAATGGTAAACATGATCTCTCGCAATTTCATGATATCACCTTTAAATGATTTTAAAAGTTTTATTGCCATCTTCTTGCAGTTGAGGAACAGCTTGATAACGTGGTGCTAACTAGGCTAACGAAGATTGTGGGACATGTGGATGTTCACCAAAATGGTCTGATCTCATTCTTTTTCTGATATGCAAGTGGGTTTACCAAACTCCATTTACTTATTGAGATTTACAATTTAATACCAAGAATACAGTTTAAACACTTAAATGTTAAATGGTTGATTTGCAGTGTCGCATATTAGGGAGCAAATTTCAGATGCAGAGAAACTTCTTGGTCATACATCTTCATTGTTAACATGTCTCAAAGAGAGTATGCATTCTAAGAGAACAAGTCCTGCAGACTTTGTGACGGGTATATCGAGAAGCTTTGACATGAACATTATCAAGTTTGGAGTTAAAGAAAAAGAATATGGAGCCCAAAACAAAATGCCAAATATTTGTTGGGCTGCTCTTGGAGAGATGGGTACACAGATATTTAGGGATGTGCATTGTGGCTGCTGTACATTGTATGGTACTTTATCCCTTTGGTCAGAGTGAAAAACTGCTGAATACCTTTATATTTTTCATCTCTTATAATATTTTATTGAATCTCTTTGTTTGAGTGACAGAATTGGTTCCTTGGAAATTAAAGTGAACCCAGGACAAAGAAAATCAAAGTATGCATGTAAGGATTTAATGTCGGTGAAATGTGAGCCTCTTGTAAGTATATTTACTTCTAAATTTGGAAGAAGGTTAATCTGTTTAGCATAATCATGTTGTTTAAAATTTAAGAGTTTTGATCTTTTGAATGGATAACCAGGTACTGATAACCGATGATGTAATTAAGGATGATAGCATGGAAATAAAAGTTGGAAGTCTTTATGGGAAGTTATTAGAGAACAGGCTTCTTGCTTTAGACAATCTTCTTTTTGAAGACTCATTTTCTCAGGCTGTAGAAAAATTTTTTGCATTATCATTTTTTGTGAAGGATGGCAGTGTTGAACTAACCATCAATGAAAATGGTGAACATTTGATTGGTAAGGACATATTGCATGACTCACCTAAAATCTCATATTTTTTTTTTTTCCATTTCATATTTACCATAAATTAAAGCAACCTTGTATTGATTGTTTAATCAAAACTACCCCTATTTAAGGATTGTCACTGCTCTTTGCCATTTGAAGAGACCATCTTCAATCGCATTATTTTGACCTCCAAAAATATGTTAACCTTTGCTATCTGCAGATTTTATTTTTTATTTATATTGGTTTATCATACTTATAACACCTTGCAAATAATAGATTTATTTTTTGCTAACTGTAGATTACCCTGCTTATTTTATTTTTATATTAAATTAGTTGTTGGTAGATCGTTCATTGAGACCATACTATGATTTTGTTATGCAAGTTCCTAAGATTGCCCCAACAACCGGAGATAGGTCAAGAGGTGTACATGATACACAAAGTTCTTGTAACTTTCTGTTTTACAGGCAGTTACATTTGATTCAAACAACTACCTGGTCGTGAGGAACTTGATTGTGATGAACAGCCAACAGATACACATTACTTTCAAGAACTGTGTTGTGGTAGAAGCAAGCAATCTGGAGGTGACAGCACCTGAACATAGTCCTAACACTGATGGCATTCACATTTCAGCTTCCACTTATGTTGTGGTTACCAACAGCATCATTGGAACCGGCATGTCTAAACCAACCATCTATCTCTACCTTCTTTCTCTGAAATTTCTAAACTCTTTCTAAAGAGTTTCAAGTTATCATTGTATGGTAACTCTATGCAGGGGATGATTGTGTTTCCATAATCAGTGACTCCTTTGACATTGTAATTCAGAATGTCAACTGGAGACCATACTATGATTTTGTTATGCAAGTTCCTAAGATTTCCCCAACAACCGGAGATAGGTCAAGAGGTGTACATGATACACAAAGTTCTTGTAACTTTCTGTTTTACAGGCAGTTACATTCGATTCAAACAACTACCTAGTCGTGAGGAACTTGATTGTGATGAACAACCAACAGATACACATTACTTTCAAGAACTGTGTTGTGGTAGAAGCAAGCAATCTAGAGGTGATAGCA
Source organism: Pinus albicaulis (assembly GCA_034641835.2). NCBI lineage: Eukaryota > Viridiplantae > Streptophyta > Pinopsida > Pinales > Pinaceae > Pinus > Pinus albicaulis. Next base: position 59,807,177 of record CM076576.1, read on the forward strand.
CCTGAACATAGTCCTAACACTAATGGCATTCACATTTCAGCTTCCACTTATGTTGTGGTTACCAACAACATCATTGGAACCGGCATGTCTGAACCAACCATCTATCTCTACCTTCTTTCTCTGAAATTTCTAAACTCTTTCTAAAGAGTTTCAAGTTATCATTGTATGGTAACTCTATGCAGGGGATGATTGTGTTTCCATAATCAGTGACTCCTTTGACATTGTAATTCGGAATGTCAACTGTGGACCAGGCCATGGAATCAGGTATAGAAACACATCAGAAGAAAAACAAGGAACGCCCCTGTATTTTTTATATGAACAATTTTAAAGTGACCATTTTTTTGTTACTGTGAACACCCAGCATTGGAAGCTTGGGCAGGGGAAACTCTGAAGCTCACGTTGCCGATGTCCTGGTGGATAGGGTTTTTCCTCATGACACCACAAATGGTTTCCGGATCAAGACTTGGCAGGTACAGGCTCGGACTCAAATATAATACTGTACTGTTTTTTGTTCTTATTTGTAAGCTGAAATACTCTGTAGCTGGCAATCTCAAATAAAATGAATAATACTTCTTGACATGTATCTGCTATACATGTTAACACCACCCATATGAAAATACAGCAAACACTGGGAATCCTGACATTCCTTAGGAAGGAACTCTAAATGCAATATAGGTATTTTTCCATTCAGTGATCTTAGGCAGGAAAAACAACAGCTCAATAATTCACATGCACAGATTAAAATGAGGAAAAACAACAGCTTTTGTGAAATCAAAATCAATCATAACTTGCTAGTTTGTTTATTTGTTAAGCAATGATTCTATCAAACAATATTGCAATGACTATCAACCACTGGTAAACTTGCAGATAAAATTGAAAGAATGAGAAAGGTCTTCCACACCAGAACAATATTTATAAATGATTTAATATGTTACAACATAGTTTCATTTGCAACACATGCACCCATTGGATCTAGTGCTGCAAATGTGTTTGGATGATTCGTAAAGAACATGCAGTAAAAGTCAGACGAGGAAAATTCACCAATTTCTGACATTCAAAGAGGAGGTAAAAGAAGATCTGAAAGCAAAGTAATCAACCATAAACCTTGTTCTCGGAACGCATTAAATCTTGAAAAGAACTGAAAAATAAATTATTGGCAAAGGAAAATCCATATATATCGAGTACACAAATTAGAAAGGAGAAAAGAAAACTGAACAGGTAGTGTCTAATTTTAGATATATCCTAAGGCCTTGTTTTTATAATCTTGAGCAAAACTTAAACTGAGCGAGATTATCCAATGGCTGGCATCATTCAGTGGACTGAATGAATACAGTGCTAGACTTTCCGTCATCACTTCTATCCACCAATGCTGAAAGTCTGGTGATGATTACACGGGACAACATATAAGTTTTTCATAGATGAATTAAGAACTATATCTGAGTATAGCTTTGACTAGGTATCTTGGCCTCTGCATGGTTAGTTTGTTCATCAAACTTAATAGAAACTCTGACTCAAGAGTCAGAATGGTTACTGATAAGGTGACTCATGACAACTGGCTTTCTCGAAGATCGCTTATAACATAATTGAAGCTATAGAAAAATTCTATAAGATGTTTATGTAGCGATGTAATAAGGGATTGGATCAAGGAAGCAGACATGAAGTAACTTGCAACGTTAAAGTAAGACAAAAAACAGAAATTAAAACTTAAAACAATGTTCATTTACTTTGAAATCCAAGTGCTGAGTTCATTCACACGTACATGTTCTAGATTTTCATGCCCCTTATAGTTCCCCTGGTAAAGTATTCAGTTTGAGTAGACAAAAGAAAATGATACTATTGCGGATTCTAATTGTTTTGTGTCCAACACATAGCTTGTGACTGAATAATAATATACTTCCATACCTGTCAAAAGCCATGCCACTGTGGAGCAAGGACATCCATAAGGCATGGTAATAAAAACACCTGATTTTAAAATTGATGCCATAGAACCAGTCTCCAGAGTTGCACCTTCTTAGCACATTTCCAATGCAGTTGCAGAAGCTTCCAACCTCGGATCAAAAGGAAATCCTTGCAATCCTTCCCTGCTGTCAACGAAAGGGCAGTGAGGTATCCAACACCAGATCTTCTCATAAAAGTCATACATGAGCATTTCTGGGTTTTTGCTCATTGTAATCAGAATAATATTGCCATGGCCAATGCAGGTAAAAGCTTCCTCCTCTGAAACCCTCACGAATTCCTCATACAAGTCCTGTGGCATCCTTTCCAACTCTACCCACCCATTCTTTGATTATTGAAGACCCCACATCCTGATGCTCTTAGGTACATTCAACTTGCTCTTCTGAACAACAGCCACCAAAACTAGCCTCCCCCTACATTCTACAAGGTTGGGAGTCTTGAGGAAACGCCGCATTGGTGCCTGTATCTTACTCCAAACCCCCTGGCTGATATCATAGGCCAACACACTAAAAGGACTATAATTCATGCAATAGAGAAAGCCATCTGAATACGTCATCTTACCTGATTCCAAACTGCAGAGCCGAGGCAAGGGACCTGACATTCTCCAATAAGGGCAAGTGGAATCAAAGACTTCAGTGGTCAGATTCTTCACTGCAAATGGTGATATCAAGTCATCTCCGGCAACGACAACCTTGTAGGATTTAGTCTCTCTGTCCACGACCAAACCCACAGAAGGAACAAACCGCTCCTTCATTGTGGGGGGCAATAACATGAAATTCTCTGTCAATGGATTGCAAATTATCATTGTCTTGCACCCTGCCTCCTCTGGCACCCAACATAGAAGGCCCCTCGATGAAGCAACCACTGTGAAACGAGGCGGCAAGAATGCAAAGGATATCTTAAACCATGTTTTGGAAAATGGGTCGTAAAGAAACCCTTCTGTCCATATTCCCCTCCTGAAGAGGAGAAACCATGGCCTGGGTGGCGATACCTCGCCACACACTTCAAGAAAGCTGTCGGAAAACATGAGACGATACCAGTGCCTGCAAACCACCCTCAGCCTGAAGAAGCTCGGCAGCGGGAGAAATGCAAGCACCCGCTAGTAGAAACCCGAGAGCGTAGATTGGTGCCCAGGAGATTCGAACCCTCGCTGGATCTTCTGGTATTTTTGGCAAACAACTGCCATTTCTTCATCATCATGCATTTGATTTTTTTCATATTGCTGCTGCTGCCATGAGCCATGGCTTTGCTTCTAAGAAATGCCTTCCGACAAACACGAAACTGCTAGCAGGAACAAAACCAGTTTTCAAAGGCCGGAAAAGAAATCCAAGCGCCTTGACTGCAGGTTTTCCAGAAGAAGAAAATGAGCCGGCAAGAAGAAAATGAAGTCGAAGTATGAAAGAAGAAACCCTCACTGAGTTCCTTCACGGACATCTGATATTCGTTATGCAGTATCACTGATTAAAATAACAGAATTTAATCCTAGGGTTGACATCGTTTGAATCGTCTAACATTCAAATCAAAGGTGCATAATGGTACACGTATTCATTTAGCGAAGTTGTTTTCAAATAAGAACGCTTTACAGCGTAATTAAATGACAAACATAAATTCCATATATAAAACTAGATAGCAAATTTTATTGGATTGTGTTAATTATTCTTAGTTTTGTTGGTTGCACATATTAATCATAATCAATATTTTAGTAAAACATTCATGTAATTATAATGAACTGACAAATCTAATCAATATTTTAGCAAAATATTCATGTAATTATAATGAAATGACAAATCTAAATTCTATATAAAATTTAATAGTAACTTCTATTGGAATGTGTTAATTATTCTTGGTTTTCTAGTTTTTTTTGTATTGTCTAAATTCAAGAATAAAGAAATCTACATTAGTATAGCCATAATTATCATTTTAAAGGAATTTTTGGAGAATTCTTCATTATCTTTCTAGAAGATTCTCTATAAGTTTCTTGGGTCTATTTATTCTTGTATCTTCAAGCAATTTAATTAGAATTTAAGTGAGATACGTTTCTTGGGTCTATTTATTCTTGTATCTTCAAGCAATTTAATTAGAATTTAAGTGAGACAACCATAACTTGATTATATGTTACTATGTAGTTTATTGTGTGATATTGTGAATTATTTGTGTGTTTGAATTATTGTAGAAACTATTTTTCCTATTATTTCCATTACAGTGGTATCAAATTTAGTGGTATCAACCCTACAATAGATGTTAGCCACCATTGCTAAGGGAATCATTGTTGGCTTCCAACCCTAACCACAATAGGTACAGGTCAAGTGGTTTTTGTTCGAGCCACTGATTTGATTTTTTTAATTATTTGTTAAATATACAAACCCTCAAATGTGAGGTTCACATAGTTTCTTGGTTTAAAATATATTCAAGTTATAATATCATCATTTATTTTCCAGATTAACATGAAATTCAATTATTTTGAAAGATTTTCATTGGGAGAGAATTTATTTCTTAAAGTTCAAACCTTTTCCAAATAAAATTTGAAGAATTTTTCCAAACAAAATTTGAAGGATGAGAAGTTATCTAAAAGTTTAGAAACTGTGGTGAATGTTACTTGTCCCTAATATGCAAACTATAAAATATTTAGTGATACCTTTTTAAAAATATTCAAATTTATAATGATTTTATATAGTCTCTACAAATTTTGGCAATTTTCAAGGTAGAAAATTCTATACATTAAAATCTAGGTGAATCCTTTTTAAAAAAGATAGAAAATGAGAGATTTTTTTTTTTTGAAGCAAACATAGAAAATTAACCCACTTACAAGTTAGCCCCTAAAATTTTCCATGCCTTTTCCATTTTCATTTATGAATGATTTATTAAAATTTAGATACAATTCCTTCAATGTGCGAGAAGGAATTTTTTGTTAGAGAGATATTTTTAAAGCGATCTTGGTTGTTACATTAAAGGGACAAAAAAAAATACAAAAGGTATTTGAATTATTACATTCCATGTGGTGTGAACCATTTTATTGGCATGTGATTCTACATATTGACATTGATTTCGAGATTTTGTTTTTTAATGTGGATTTAACTAGTAAATAGAAAAAGCATTTGAGAATTAAAAATGGAAAATACAAAATTAAAATAAAAAATAAAAGGAGGAAAAAGTAATTAAAAGAAAAAATTCAAGTGGAAGTTTGAGAAAAGGGTACCAAAAAATGAAAAGAAAAAATAAAAACAAAGGTGAGGGAATAGAGATAGAATAGTAAGGAGTTTAGAAAAAAAGAAGAGAAAATATTACAATAATAAGAGAAGTTGTTATTGTGTGGAGTAGTATATTCATAAATCTCTTCATCTTTCCACTAGACAAGAAATTATCAATATGGTTTTTTTCAACGATTCTTATATTCTACCACCTCTTATTTTGTTGCAAAAATTGTGAATTTTGGGCATTCAAATGAGAACCATATTATGAATATATGAGTTATAGATATTGTTGTGTATGGGTTTGAATAACCCCCAAGTCAAAGGGATCAACTTATATCCAACACAAAGTATGATGTAGCAACATTGTTTCTCATTCAACAAGGTTGGGATGACAACATTTTTCACAATATTGCAATAGCAACCAAGGCCAAAGAAGATTTGGATATTCTATAAATGAAATATAGTGATAGGGGAAGCAAAATTCATTACAGTTTTTAATGAAGTGGTTATTGTAACAAGAGAAGCGAAATATTTTTATATCAAAAAAGTGCCTACAGATGCTATAGAAGAGCCCATCGAAGAAGAAGAAGGTATACAATACATGGTGTTATGCGGAAAGTTCCCTCTTGGGAACAAGAATGATCTCGCTATATTCCTGAGGGAAAACATAAACAAACAAACAATTGAATAACTCTTTCCCTAAGCCTACTTCATTTGAATCATCAAGAAAAGAGAAAGAGAATGGTGGCATTACTTATTTTCGAAATTTTTTATGGAGATCCCCACATTGTCCCAATGCAACTCCTCAATGCTTGATACAATCTGCAATCATAAAAATAAAACAGATCAAAGGAATATGCAATATAATGATTCAAACAAGCTTAATATAATGATAAAGGAGATTATAAATTGATATCAAATTAATTAATACATAAAAGGAACATAAATCATTCATAATTTTAGTAAGAAAATTAAATGGAAAAAATGATTCATTTGTATTAATTCAGACATAAAGAATAGCCTTACAACCTTTTCCTTCATGTCATGAGGTTCCTCCCAAGTGCCTCCAACCCCCTCCTTGGATGATAAGCTTTCCAATCTAAATTCAACAACATAAGACTACCTTTTGTGAAATCCTCTAACCGTTTAGCCTCTACTTAATTTATAGGAAAAATAGAGGAGGTTTTAGATCCATAAGAAAAGGATGAGATCCACTAAAAGTGGGATTAGGGTTCCTTGATGAAATTGAATTAACACCATGATGTGATGGGTGAGGGTCAAATAGATATGACCAAGAATATTTCAGTTGGGATCACCCAACAAGGCTCCTATAATTTATTTTTTATTTTTTACTTTTCATTGATTCATGTGTGCAGTCTACAATGGAAAATAAAGCGTAGTTCTATGCATGTTTCAATGGAACAAATTGTGAATTCATGGAAACTGACTAGGAAAAACACGCAGGTAAAATACTAAACAAGTTAAAAGGCCTTGTTACCCAAAATCCATAATTTATTCAAGGTTTTTAGATGTTTGAATTGCAAGGGAGTGCTTTGAAACATAATTATCGATGACGAGAGATCCATTTTAACTTCCTAGTGTCATGGTGAAAAAATAATGTGTAACACATGGAGACTACAATTAGACTAAACACTATAAGGAAGTCTATTGAAAAAATAAAAAAAGAAGCAGGTGAAATTATACAAGACAGAGTGTCAACAAATGAAGTGCACTTTGAAAATACATGTGTAGAAGATGAAATTGAAGTTGAAGATGCTGAAACTGAAGCCAACTTTGTAGCAAGAGAAACAAGTGAGAAACACATAGTAGTGAAAGTTGAATTTTATTATGAGGTTAAATTAGCATTTATTGAGGAGTGGCATGGAAAATCCAAGAATGATGAGGACTAAAGTGAGTGTGGAAAAGCCTTCATAACTATATAGAAAGAAGGAAAAAAAAGGAAAAGGAAAGTTACCATCAAAGTTGTTGAAGCTATTGCAATAGTAGAGGAGGAGATAAAAGAAAATGAAGATATTGTTTTTTTATATTACACAAGTCAATATAAAAATTCAATCAATAGTAGTTGAGGTACAAGCAGATGCAAAAAAAAGAACTACAGGGAAAATATCATTGAAGTCAAAAAAATATTGAAACATAAGGCTAGAATAAAGCTAAAGAAAAAATAAAATAACTACAGAATATGAAGTTTAGAGATTAAAAACAAACTCATACAATATAGAGCATAAGATAACTTGCATTTTTTTTTCTTCTGAATTTGACTAATCTATTATAATACAAAAATGATTTATAGAGAGGCACCAGCCTCAGCAGAGCTTGCCCATGGTAGCGGCATTATAACACTACAAAAAGACTTTAAAAAGTTTACCAGACCTCCCAGACATACAAAAACTATCCTAATGACCCGATATAAACAGACTGAAACTTGCCGCCCACATGGGGGAAACCAGCCTTGGAACAGATTTACAAAAAACTGAAACGAAAAACAAGTAGTCATGAAGAGCTTAGAAGTGTACCCAGCCCAAATACTGTGAGGAAAAAAACGGCGAGTACTACCCAGATTATATGTCATGGGAGATTGAGAGGGGTTCCTCGACAATTCGACAGCCATGGGCATACAAGTCCTCTTCCTTCGCCTGCTATTTATCTTTGACGCTGGAGCCGCCTCGCTTCAAGTTGTTCAGATTTTCTTCTTGGCCAATGTCCTAAGCTTTTCTCTTCAAGCCGAAACCTTGTGGAGTGCACTACTGGTCGCCAGCCCTTTTCTCCAACCCAGCACCAGATTGCTCAGCTTCTAAGCCGGGGGGCTCCTCTTTGAGCTCAATGGTAATGGTGGCTACGAGTGTAGGCCAGTTCAAAGAGCAGGGGAAACAAAGCTGGGAAGTGTGGAGATGTGCGGGGATAATAATTAGAGAGGCAGAAGTATGAGGCGATCCCATTTCAAAATGAGAAGACCCACGCCCATGCCCGTGACCATGACCATTTCTGGTGTCAGGCTAATGACTGGTGAAATTATCAGAAGAAGGAGATGAAGAGTCAGAAGTGGAAGTGGAGGGTTGGAGAGAGAGATGACCACGGCTGCTACCTCTCTGGCATCTCATACGCTGTCGAAGGCACGACATGTTTCCCTGAGCGAAATGACGGGAGCGACTAGCAAAATTACTAGGGACGGAGAGGGCGTTGACGGTGGAGGGACCATAGATCAAAGGAGGGCTTTCACACAGACTAGGAGAGTTCACGATGGGTGAGATGAGCCACAGGTTGCAGAGGGAGCTCTGCGAAATGTGAAGGCCAGGAGCTAAATCGATGCAGCACATGATGGAGCAGCATCTCCCTGTGGTTGTTCGAGAGCTTGGCTTTGCAGCAGCAAAGGAGAAAATAGAACGCAAAGGAGGCGAAGAAGGAGTGAAACTTCCAAAGGAGGCCATGCTCATAATGGACGCAAGCTGGTATTGGATTTTGTGCAGCATTAATTCCGCTTTGCGAATGACAGTGGGCATATTAATGAGGAGCTTCGCGTGAGTTTGGGTGGCGAGAAGGAGAATCCACACACCGACCCAAAATCTCAACCACGTATCAATGCAGTTAATCACCCGCATCCGGGGTAAGACAACTTGTATTAGCATGTAGGAGTAAAACCAAATTTTGATATAATCTTAAGTATTATGGCCTTAGCTAAGACTTAGTTCTTAGCACGTAATAATAGTGATAATTAAAGAGGAATGTTGTAATATGTTAATCATTTTTAGTTTACTAGTAGTTTCTAATAAAATCTAAATTTAGAAATAAGTATTCATACATTAGCATAATCGTAATTATCATTCTAAACATTTTTCTAGAAATTTTCCATCATCTTTTCAAAGGATTCTCCAAAAAAAAAGGTTTTTAATTATTAGAGAGTATTGTACCTTCGACAGGATTTGCATAGCCACCATTGCATGTAAATTTTGGAAGCTTATATTCTGAAGAATCTTCAAAAGTGCATGTCACAAGGGATTTGAAAGGTTGTACCAATTGAGTTTTGCAAGGGCTTTCCCATAGAAGCCCAAAGCCTCATGCCTAAGATTTAACATAGAATCTTTGAATCCCCATATCCCATAAATTGGACATTAAAATTGAGTTATTTCTTTCACAAAAATAAGTAAAAGAAAAATACGTTGATTTTGATTCTAAAACTAAATGGTTTCCTTCAGAAGAAAAATAAGTTCAAAATAAAATTTACCAATTTGCAGAAGCCCATGGTGACGTACTCAGCAAAAAAATTCATATGATCATTTAGAGACTTACGTTGTTATTTTGAGTGAAAAGAGTTTTTCTTTCGAAAAGATAAAATTGATTTCAGATTAATTCAATTCAGAAAGTACAATAAAATGGGATGTATATCCCATTGGCTCACCATCAGAGGATGAAGCAATAACCTATAAATTATTATTAGTTCTCAAGGCTTCGTTGATTATGCTCGTATATTCATAAGCACAGAAAGGCAATCCTATTGCAGTGTTCTTAATCACAAAAATACAAAAAAATAGAGAAAAACAAGTTTAATCAATTAGACATAGTTCAAAATATGCTCCGAACACTAAAAAGAGCAAGAGGCAAAGGGTTTGAAGAAAATATCATCAGGATCTAAATTAAAACCTTCATTTGAGAGGTGATTTTATTCACCATTATGAATTCAATAGATGTGAGTGATGGAGACGAAGCAGAACTCCTGGAGTAGGGATTTGATTTGACATTTCCAGGTGTCGAGGTTGGAAGAGTCCAAGGAGACGTGATTGTTAGGCCAGGTGATGATGGATTTGGAGCCCCAAAAAATTATGACAGTTGAAATTCCAATCCAAAAGGCACAAAAAATGACCCCCCATAGAGCAAGGATTTCAATGCGAGAATCAAAGCCAATTCCATAGTGCTACTGAAACTTGTAGAAACTCTCAGGTCCTAGAGGGATAGCCTTGCCACATCTACAAGAGTCAAACAAGGAGGCCCCATCAAAACAACCCACGAGATAAGAGGACCAGATGTTCTGAGGAGGGGAAGGGTGTTTAGGGGCTGATTTTTTGATAGGATGGTATTCAAGATAGAAGGAGAATATGTTGCAGTTGGTTTTCCATATGTTGTGTATCACACTATCAAAAGTAAGGGCATTCTTGGATCTCTAGATTCTTCAGATGATGAAGAAAGCCAATGACCTGTGTTGAGGATGATCCTCATACCAACGACCAAGACAGGAGAGGATGTCCATGCAGTCCTAGTCTGCAAGGGAGTTTGATATTCGTAGTACATTTGTCCAGATAGATCAGGCGAAGGGCTAGTGGAGGAAGAGATGATCGATGTCCTCTCCAGCTAATTGACAGAGACAACATCATCCTGATCCTTGAAAGCCCCTCTTACAGAGTATATCCCAAGTCAAAATCATGTTATGAGCCACCAACCAAGAGACATACATGATTATGAGGGGGAAGTTCCATTTCTAGCTTCTAACAAGCCAAGGGAGGAGAGAAATGTGCTTGGAAGGCTCATGGATTATCTTGTAAACATTGTATGCTATAACCCAATTTTGTTGTGAGTCATCGCACCAAGTGAATCTATCATATTTTTTGGATAGGACAATCCCTAAAAGTTTGAGATCAGTGATGTATGATGTCAATTATTAGATCATATGAGCATAGGTTTCCAACTCTTCGGCATATCTCCAGTGTGTAGATGTGGAAGAAGAGATATTTTCATTTTCTATGTCTTGTATCATAGAGTATCCATGATTATTCAAAAAATTAATGAGCGGAAGGGATAAAAGGTATGGACCTGTTAGGCTAGAGAAGGGATCCATGCAGATATTTGGAGTGGATCCTGATCTAGCATCCCATTTCATGTTCCCAAAGAGCTAATGCTTTACATGGAGAAATTTACAGCAAGAAAATAAGCAGTTAAGAGTATCCAAAACACCATCACAGGGCCAATCGATGAGGTGTCTATTCTGTAGCTATTTTGACTTGATTATTTGGTTCCAAAGGCCCATGTTTGAGACAACTATCCAATATTTTTGTGAAGTAGTTCCCGGTTGAAAGAATAAATATTTAATAAACCCCATCCACCTTGTTTGAATGAAAGGTTGATGATATCCAAGCTAACCAGGTGAAATTTACATTTCGGTTGAGTGTCATCCCATATGAATTTATTGATAATGGCATTGAGCTTAAAAATAACGCATTTAGGGAGTCTAAATGTGTGTATCTAGTATATAGGTATGATGTCCAGAACAGACTTGAGAAGAATGAGGTTCCCTCCCAAGGAGATCCAATGATAGATACCATTGGTAAAATCGCTTGCTGATTTTTTCCAAAAGTCGGACCTAGTCCTTGTTACTATAACCATTAGGCTTGATAAAGAAGCCCAAGTAAGTGAAACCATAGTCAAAATGTGAGGTTTTTACCTCAAAGATGTTGGAAATATCCATGGTCCCTTTGGCTTCTGGCTCACTGGAAATCAAAACAAAATTTGATTAGTTCACAAGAAGCATAGTGCTATTCCAAAATCTCCTAGGATGTTGAAGATCACCCGCCATTCATAAGGGTTATATTTTCCAATTATGAGAGGGTCATACACAAATATTAAATGGTATAGGGATATGTTGTTTTCTATTTTGAAAAAAAAATGAGACCATGTTCTCGATCATTTGTTATTTTTATGGACATGCCATCAATGATGATGAGGAAAAGGGAAAAATAGAGGAGAGAAAGCACATCCTTGTCTAAGTCCTCTGGCTATTAGGAAAAAATAAGTTTGAGATCCATTAATCATGATAGTAAGGGAGTTAGTCTTAATGAAAGCTTTTATATAGTTTAGCATTGAGGTCTGAGAAAAATTTTGTGCAAAATCATCCCCATTATTTCCCAATCATCGCAGTGAAATGCCTTGGTGAGATCAATTTTCATGAGGAAGGCATATAGGTGGCAGGTATTCATTGAATGTATGCATTCCTATGCATATGCAACAACTTAAAGGTCATCTATTTAGCAGATAAAATCAAATCGAATAAAATATTAAATGATATGATAATGTGGGGCTAAAATTTGGTGTCTTTGGAAGGTTTTATTGTAATAAAAATAATGTAACTCTAGTGACCACATGCATATTCCATCCACAAACATGGCCCATGAAATTCATAGAAACAATTACCGAAGTCCCACATTACGAATTTGTATTTGTTGGAAAATTAATCACAACCATCGCATTTAATTTTATGATAGCAACCATACCAAAGTAAATGTTTTGCAAGTTGCGGATTGAGTTTGCAGAGAAGGACAAGTGAGCAGAGTACATAACCCATATTAAAATTCAAATAGAATTTAATGCATGGTTAATGAAAGAGTATCGGCAAACATTAATCTGCAAGTGTTTTTTTCTTCACATAACTTCTGTAAAATTCAGAAAGTCATTTTTTCCCATCCAAAATTAAATGTCATAGATATATATGTTTAGATTTTACATATAAGTTCTAGTGTTGTGTAATGTGGCAGATGTAAGTCTGGAAAGACAAGAAGGAAAAAATCATCGAGAAAATTTTGGTGGGCTACTGGTAAAGGAGCCGCAACCTCCATATGTGAATGCATTTCATGTTTTGAATTCATAATATAAATTTTGGTTAGTCGCCATAATTTTCATGTATAGTTCTTACCAAAACACTCTATTTTACTATGTTTCACAGTGAGTAAAATTATTTGAAGTTTTATTTGCTCCTTATAGTTCCGTTTTTAATCTCCTCCACTTTATACTAAAAGGGAGATCTTCATAATTTGTTTTTAATATCTGCTACCTGTATTAAAAGGGAGATCTTCATAATTTTATTTCTGGAGCTGCATGGTCGGGATTAAGTGAATTCCTCAACTTTGTGTAAACTTTCTTAATTGTGTTGACTTGAGTAAAGTAATTTACGCAACTTTGTGTGAACTCCATGTGTTGAGGAAAAAATTTCCTTTGTATTAAAATTTTTAACATGGTAACCTTTATTACTAAGGATTTAAAAGGATTTATGAATTTGTTTTTGTAAAGCATATTTTCCAGTAGTGAGAAAGTTTTCACACAGTGAGAAAATTTTTACACAGTAAGAAACTTTTTTTACATAGTGAAAATGGTAGCAACAAGCACAAGCTTTACTAATCCACAAATACCTCAGTTTATGGAAAATATTCTGACTATTGGAATATAACAATGAAGGATTTGTTTTCTTCACAAGACATTTGGGAATTGGTGGAGAATGGATTCCAAGAACCAGCATATGCAGCAACATAAAATGCTTTGACACAAGCAGAAAGATATTTGTTGAGGGACAATAGGAAGGACCCAAAATCCCTCTTCTATATTTTTCAGGAATTTCATAAAAGAATTTTCCCAAGGGTTGCAACAGCAACGAAGTCCAAGCAAGTATGAGATACCCTCTAGACAACCTACCAAGGCATGGCAAAGGTGAAGACAAAAAAACTACAAATGCTGAGAAGATATTTTGAGACAATTTGTATAAAAGAGTCTAAGAATGTAGACTCATTCTTTAGACATGTGATTGGGTTGGTTACCCAAATCAGGTCTCATGGTGAGACACTTGAGGAAATGAGAATTTTTGAATTTTTTTTTAGAAGTCTGCCGGCAAGCTTTGATTCCATAGTTGTGGCCATAGAATAGACAAAGGATCTCTCAAAATTTTCAGTGGATGAGCTTGATGCATAAATGATGTCTCATGAGCATAGGTTGAACATAGGAACGTGCTCATCATTGGAGAATGCATTCAAGACACAAGTCTCATTTGGTCAAGGTAGAGGTCGAGCAAGATTAAATTACAGAGGAAGAGGAAGAAGCCCACACAGAGGTGGAAGAAGCAACCCTTCAAGCTCAAGTGAAAGGGGAAGAAACCAAATCCAAGTCAAAGCCCAAGACAAAATCAAGCACAAGGTCAGAGTTATGATAATTCACAAGTTCAATGGCATTATTGTAAGAAGTATGGTCATTATACAAATGAATGTAGAAAGAAGAAATATGACATAAGTAACAAACCAAATGCAAATTTCATAAAGGAAAATCAGAACCATGATGACATGTTTTTAGCTTCTAATGTAGCACAAGAAAAATAAGGAGATGTGTGGTTTTTATATTTAGGGTGTAGCAACCACATGAATGGAAACATAGAAATGCTTTCCAATCTAGATGAAAGTGTAAAATCTGAAGTGACATTGGGAACTGATAGAAAAGTCTATGTCATGGGAAAAGAAAGAGTAAAAATTCTAACAAAGAAGGGAGAGAAAAATTTCATGTCAGATGTTTACTTTGTCCCTGGTTTGAAGCACAACCTCATAAGCATTAGAAAGAGCATGCAAAAGGGCTACAATGTATTTTTCAAAAATGATGTATGCACAATCTTGGATAAACCTCCAAGTAGATAGTTGATTGCAAAAGTTCATATGACAAACAATAGAATGTTTCCTCTCAATCTAAGATCAAATTTGAAGGAAGAAGGTGATGTTGCAGCTGTTACACAAGTAGACTTTGAAGCAAAGTTCAAGGATGAAAATTGGTTATGGCATTTTAGATTTGGTCATATCAACTTTGGAGGTTTGAATTTTTTGCATAAAAAATGCATGGTGAAGGGATTGCCACTCATAGAAAAACCAGAAAGCCTATGTGAAGGATGCATCTTGGGAAAACAACATAGAGAATCATTTCCAGCACGAAAATCAATAAGGGTTGTGTTAGTGTGTTTGGTGCATGTATGTACGAAATCATGCCCACTTAAGGGGCGCGGTTTACCCACTTAACTTATTGGTCATAGGCAGAAAAAGAAGTGGAGTCAAGAAAGTTAGTGGAACGGGATAGAATCATAAACATACTAGATAGATAAATAGCATGCATATATAAACTAAAAATAAACTAAAACTAAAACAAAGCAAAAAAATCTCTGAATAGAGTCAAACAACTGCAATAATCCGAATGGTGGCTCTTCGACCCCTCTTATTGAGTGCTGGTAGGAAATGAGGATGAAACTTTAACCCTCTTGCCAAAGGGCCCTTAGAACATTGGTTCTAAGTCCCGATGAAAGGATTCTTTTACTTTCAAGATTGCCTCGATGCAAATTCTCCCTCTCTCTACTATGGTGGACTGAACTTTTTGGGTTGCCAAAAATTGAGTCTCCTCTATCTTCAGCTCTGAATCACACACTACTGATATTCTTGGGAAATTTTGGCCAACATAACGATGTGTTCTCCAATTCTTCATCTCATGGTGGCTTTATACAGGAAGATTATAACCCTCCTTCCCTCTATTGGTACACTGTGGATGGTGATACAAGAGAGGGGGATGATTCCTTTGCGTGCCACAAATATTCCATTGTGTGCTCCCTTGATGTCTAAGGAGGCTTTGGTGGTTGTCCTTAGGTGACCTCAAGTGAGGAATCACTATCCTGGAGTGTGCTTTTTTTGGTCCCATAAAGTGACTTTCGCCACTCCCAGGATTGCGCACATTTTGGGTCATAAGGTGCACAAAGGCGCTCTTCACGAAGGATTATGCACGCAAAAGCATTTATGACTTGCTCAGATTTGGTTTTTCGTCAGACCTTAGAGATATTTAAATAATTTCTAGATTCTCTAATGTCTTTCAGCCCTGTAAACCCTTCTTCCTAACATTAATTAATGTCATCTTCTGCTTGTATGATTTTCCAGTGTTAACAGTTGCCCCCTAATGTCTGAGGTCTAGGAAGTATTGTATACCCGAAATATGTTATAGTTTCTTTTCTGTATATCGTGCATAGAGAGAGAGACCTGCGTGAAGCTTGGAATTGGAAACACCCTGCACTGGTTCAAAGAATGACCATGTCCTATGGGACCCCTGTAAGCAAATAAGTACAATATATATACAAATTTTCTACAAGGCGGGAAGGTCCCATGCTCGTGATGTTGCGTCTAGTTAAACAAATCTATTTGACAGATGCATGTTTTGTCTATGTCAATGATATGGTAGTGATCTGGTGGTTGCTGACAACAACTGTTGACGCCCTTCGGGGCATTTTTTCTTGGAAAATAGGTGGAATATGGTACCCATATGCATAAAATTGGTATGGCATATAGTTGTGCATTGTACGCACAAGCGTTGGTTGGGACCTTCCCATGTAAGCATTGCTGAAAGAGACGCTTATGAAGGCATGGGTCTTTGACTAATTTGATCAAAATGCAATGGTTGTAAGGTACGAAACCATATTCACATGAAAGCTTTCATTGTAGTTGAATTTAAAGAGGATCGATGACATATGTAGGAAGTAATGTCTCCCACAGTGCCACCCGAGGATGCCCCTTTTATGGAGAGGGGTAATCCAAGGTACTACTTCCCTTTTGGAAAATTAGTGTTGAAGTCGACAGAAAGGAAGCCTCAACCAAATGGGGAGTTGCTGACATGAGGGGTAAAGGACCTGTATGTGATGATTTTAACATACGTATGATGGCGAGGGGTGGCTAAAAACTAATGATGGGGATTCAATGGCCCAAGTTTGGAGTGTACTGAGTATCTTGGCAGAAGTCATAGTTATTTCTGATGGGGAAATCCCTGGAGTCGGTAGGACTTCCAGGGTGGGTGAAAATTGGCTATGAGTGTCATGGTGTCTTGTGTGTGGGGGTGTGATACTCTGACCAAGGTTGTTCAGGGATTGCTAACATGGGAGAAAAGATGAATGAGAGGGTGGGGGACATAGAGCACCGTTTTCAATCTTTGTACACTTACCAAAAGAATAAAAGAATGGGGTTTGGTTTGTACAAAACATAGAGACAGGTGCCTCAAAACATGAAATTATTCACTCATTGATGTTATTAGGAAGATATTTTGCTGAGGGTGGGGGTCCAACTGGTTGGTATAATGTTTGTGGTTGATGAAGTGGATGAAAAGGTATCACAGATGGGATCATGCTGGTAGATGTATGGTGGGCCAAATGTGAGGCGTGGTAGTGCGCTTTTGATCTTATTATACAACCTGGTCATCCGAGAAGGAGGTTTTAGTTTTTATGGTAAAAATTGACCTTTATGCATGGTGGATGGATGGGCATGAGGTGCTTCCCAGACTAAAGTGGTATGGCCAGACTAAAGTGGTATGGCTAGACTAAAGTGGTATCATGGTGAATGGGTAACTAAAAATATGTTAGGAATGTAGTGGCAAGGGTGCTAAAGGTTCCATCTGAAGCAAAGTGTTGCTCCACGTACCATTTCGCAGATACTCCTATAAGATTGTGTTGAAATAGTCTGAAGTGAATCTTGTCGTCAATGATATTGTTCGATGAGCACCACAGGTGGAAGGTCATGGCATGATTACGTGGGTCTTCTGCTTACTTTCCTTTGAACTTTGGAATATCCAAAGGGAGGTTCGTGGGCATGGGAGGCCATGTAGGGTTGTGTACGATGGGGTCATTCATCATCTTAGTTAAATCAAGTAGATTCAGCAAAGCTAAGAAAGGTGACTAGGAGGTTGAATCCATTGCAACTTGCGAAAAAAAAAAGTTATGGTTAGGAAGAGGGTTAGTCTGTGACATACCCTGTTTTGTATTCGACTGACTTCCTGAATGGGAGGCACTCCTCTACCCCCTAGGGGTCGTGGGAGGAGTGGTGTGTGGTGTGGTGTTGAGAGATCGACCAGGGTTCCCAACTAAGGTTTCCCCAATAAAGGACGAATCGATAATGATGGTAGCATTTCGTCTTTGAATCCTAAATGGCGAAAGACCTGGAACCCCTCCTAGTAATGGGGGGAGGTCCAAAATATGCCTAGATCGACGAGGTCCTGTTGGGTCCGTTTTGGTGTCGACTAGGTTTGTTTTTTGGAAAAAATTGAGAGAATAGAGTCTATGATCAAAGAAAAATTATGGTCACATACATAAAACAAAGAAAAAATAAAATAAATTTTCCCTTTAAATTAATTCTATGTGATCAAGTAATAAAAAAATTTGTTTTTGTTTATTTTCATATGATACTCAAAATCCTAGAAGACATATTCGTCCTCACACACTAAAATTTAATTGGGCCTTGAGAATATATCTTGCGAGTGCTGGCACAATGTCCCATAAGAGCTGGCGACACCCCCGGTTAGCCGAAGAAAATCCACCAAAGTAAGGGTAAAGGGTATGGCGCTTACCTGCACCGTCACCTATAGGGAAAGGATGCCCTAGATTTTGCCACTAAGTACCACCATCCCCCATGAGAATTCGAGTCTTAGGCTTCTTGGTAAGTTAACTAACAGTACTGAGTATCAGCCAAGTTAGGTAGCCATGACTCATACCTGCTCGCACTGTGCCTAAGCCTAACCCCCTCAGAAACGGGTCTTTGCTACGCTTGGGTTTTCTTTTCTGTGGGCCATTAGGTGAATTTAAAGCTCCATAAATAGTCAAATTATATGTTTCAAGATGAATAATGATCAAGGTGGCTTATTGAGCAGTGGGTTTTCTTTTATGTGGGCCACTAGGTGGATTTAAAGCTCCCTAAATAGTCAAATTCTATGTTTCAAGATGAAGAATAATCCGAACGGTGGTTCTTCGGCCCCTCTTACTGAGTGCTAGTAGGAAATGAGGATGAAACTTTAACCCTCTTACCAAAGGGCCCCTATAACATGGGTTCTAAGTCCCGATGCAAGGATTTTTTTACTTCCAGGCTTTCCTCGGTCCAAAGTCTCCCTCTCTCTACTATGGTGGACTGAACTTTTTGGATGGCCAACAATTGATTCCCCTCTATCTTCAGCTCTATATTACACACTACTGGTATTTCTTGGCCAATTCTGGGCAGCATAACAATGTGTTCTCCAATTTTTCATCTCATGATGGCTTTATATAAGAGAATTCAAATCCTCCTTCCCTCTCTTGGTACATTATGGATGGTGACCCAAGAGAAGGGGATGATTCATTTGTGTGCCACAAATATTCCATTGTGTGCTCCCTATATGTCTGAGGAATCTTTGGTGGTTTTCCTTAGGCAACTTCAAGTGAGGAATCACTCTCCAGAAGTGTGCTTTTTGTGGTCATGGAAAGTGACTTTCACCACTAGCAGGATTGTGCCCATTTCGGGTCATAAGGCATGCAAAGGCGCTCTTCATGAAGGATTATGCATGCAAAAGCATTTATGCTCAAATTTTATTTTTCCTCAAACCTTAGATATTTTTAAATACTTTCCATATTCTCTAATGTCTTTCAACCCTGTAAATCCTTCTGCCTGACATTAATTAATGTCGTATTTTGCTTGTACGATTTTCCAGTGTTAACAAGAGAAAAGGCACCTTTGGATATTGTCCACTTAGATTTATGTGGACCAATGAAAACACTATCATTCGGGGGCAGCCATTACATTTTTACCTTCATAGATGACTACACAAGGAAGGCATGGGTCTATTTATAAAACATAAAAGTGAAGTATTTGAGCACTTCCGCCACTACAAAGCTCTTGTTGAGAAGCAAAGTGGACACTACATCAAATTTTTTAGGACTGATAGAGGTGGCGAATATATATCATGACTTCGTATGTTTTTGCATGGATTATTGAATTCACAAGAAGTTTACAACAAGGTATACACCTCAGCAAAATGGTGTCACGGAAAGAAAGAATAGGACCATCATGGAAATGGAAAAGAGTATGTTGAAGGAAAATCATTTTCCAAATGATTATTGGGCCGAAGCTATCACTTGTGCAACATATATCATTAATAGGTGTCCAACCACAATTGTTATAAATATCATTCCTGAAGAGGCATGGAGTGGAAGAAAGTAATATGTCACTCACATGAGAGTGTTTGGGTGTGTGGCATATTCACATGTACCAGATGAGTTGAGAAAGAAGTTGGATAGAAAGGGGGAGAAATGTATATTTTTTGGATACAGTGATGAATCCAAGACATACAAGCTCTACAATCCATCAACCAAGAAGGTAGTAATCAGCAGATATGTTCAATTCATAGAAGAGGAATCATGGGATGGATGTTTAGAGAAGACAGTAAATGTGAAGACATGTATTTCACATGAATACAAAGAGGAATTGACCGCAGCAAGTAATTCCTCAATGGTGACTCCTCCACCTACACAAGCTCAACAAAGCAGTGAACATGTGACACCTCAACCAAATAATAGGACAACGTTGTGCAACCAAGCAAGTTCTTCTCCAAGCACACCAAAAATATATGCAACTCCATCTACTTCAAGCACAACACCAAGTCCATCTTCAACAAGCATAAGAAGGTCGAAATTCAAAAATTTAAATGAAATTTGTGAGAAAGATGATGTTGATAGCAATGTTGGTATGAATTCATTATTTGCATTATTTTTTCATGTAGATGACCCAATCCACTTTGAAGATGTAGTCAGAGATGAGAAATGGGTTGCGGAAATGGATGAAGAGATAAAATAAATAGAAAAGAATGACACATGGGAGTTAGTGGACCTTCCGTAAGGTAAAGAAGTCATTGGAGTGAAATGGGTTTATAATACCAAGAGCAACATTGAAGGCAATATTAAAAGACACAAATCAAGGCTAGTTGTTGAAGGATACAAGCAACATCATGGAAGATACTATGCAGAAAAATTTGTGCTGGTCGCAAGGATGGAGACAATGCATACATTGTTGTCAATTGTAGCACAACAGAAATGGAAAGTGTATCAAATGGATGTAAAATCAACATTCTTGAATGAAGTGCTAAAAGAGGAAGTGTATGTTTTTCAACCTCCTGGTTATGAGGGAGAAGGCCAAGAAGACAAGGTTTGTAGGTTGAACAAAGCTCTTTATGGGCTAAAGAAAGCATCGTGTTCATGGTATAGCAGGATTTATGCCTACTTGATGGACAATGGGTTCGACAAATGTGACAGTGAACATACTCTCTACATCAAACAAAGTGACTGTAAGATTTTTATTGTTGTTTTGTATGTAGATGATTTGATTTTTACAGGCAGTGATGATTTTCTCATCGTTTATTTCAAAGCAGTCATGATAAGTGAGTTTGAAATGACTGAATTTGGGTTTCTACGATACTTTTTGGGCATAAAAGTGAACCAAACAGAAAATGGAGAATTTATCTCCCAAGCAAGGTATGCAGCATAAATTTTAGAGAGGTTTAATATGAAAAACAACAAGCCATCACCAACTCCAACTGTTAGGGGGTTGAATTTGAGCAAGGAAGATTGTAGCAACAGTGTCAATCTGACATTATACAAAAGTATGGTGGGCAGCCTAATGTATTTGACCGCAACTAGACCTGACATAATTTATGCAGTGAGTTTGGTGTCGAGGTTCATGGGGACACACAAGGAGATACATTAGCAAGCATCCAAAATAATTTTAAAGTATGTCAATGGGACAAAGGAGGATGGTGTTTTGTACTCTGCAACAGATGATTTTAGGCTGGTTGGTTACACTGCCAGTGATTGTGTAGGAAGTGTTGGTGACAAAAAGAGCATGTCACGATATGTTTTCCATTTGGGTTTGGGAGCTATTTCATGGGCTTCCAAGAAGCATCTGATAGTGTCATTGTCAACAACATAAATTGAATATCTCGTTGCAATAGCAACAGCATGTCAAGTAGGTTTAATGAGAGGGATGTTGTGGGATTTATGTCATGAACAAGATGGAGCAACCACTATTTGTTGTGATAACAGTTCAATAATTTCACTATTAAATAATTATGTTTTTCACAAGAGAACAAAGCACATTGATGTTAAATATCATTTCATAAGAGAATTAATTGACAATGGTAATATTGTGTTGTAGCATTGTAGGTCATAGGAACAATATGCAGACATTTTCACAAAGCCATTGGCATGTGAAAATTTTGTTTATCTCATAGAGTGTTTGGGAATGGTCAATGGCGGCAGTTGCGATTAAGCGGGAGTGTTGGAAAATTAATCACAACTACCATGTTTAATTTTATAACAACAACCATACCATAGTAAATGTTTTGTAGATTGTGGATTAAGTTTGCAGAGAATTCTGAAAAGAGTATATAACCCATTCTGTAGCAGACTAAATAATTAAAAGTCAAATAGAATTTAATGCATGTTAATGAAAGAGTATGCGAAAATATTTAATCCACAAGTGTTGTTTACTTCACATAACATGATACATCTGTAAAATTAATAAAGTCATTTTTTCCCATCCATTGTATTAAATTTTGTTAATCATGAATCAAATATCTTAGATATATATGTTTAGATTTTACATGTAAGTTCTAGTGCTGTGTAATGTGGCGGATGTACGTCTTGAGAGACAAGAAGGAGAAATTCCTGGAGTGAATTTTGGTGTGCTACGTGAAAACAAGTTACAGGTTTTATTGTGTGTAAATTACGCAACCCTGGTGAATGTAAGAAGTCTTGTTTTACTAGGAAAGGAGCCATAACCTCCATATGTGAATGTATTTCATGTTTTGAAGTCATAATAATTTTCATGTATAGTTCTTACCGCAACACTCTGTTTTACTCTATTTCACCGTGAGTAAAATTATTTGAAGTTTTATTTGCTCCTTACTGTTGCGTATTTAATCTCCGCCACTCTGTATTAAAAGGGAGATCTTCATAATTTGATTTTGCAACTACATGGTATGGATTAAATGATTCCGCAATTCTGGATTAAGTGAATTCCGCAATTCTGTGTAAACTTTTGTAATTGAACTTCCGTAATTGTGTTGACTTGAGTAAAGTTATTTCCACAACTCTGTGTGAAGATACCATTGTGGTGATTGGATACCATGAAAAATACCTGTCCAATTACACCAATCACACAATCAAAAGAATCCATTCAACAACCATCAAGTTGACGCTCAATTTGTCTCTGAATAAAAAAGACATCATACTATTGGCACTCTACCTAAGATAAAGAATCATAGCGGCATTATAATTAAAAACCTTAAAATTATATTTGAAGAAGTTAATGCACAAACTGCATCATTCTGATCTAAATGCTATTTTATTTCTCTTCTAAATGTTGTTTGAATTAAAACCTCATAGTGTGGTTTGTATATGAGGGAACCACTCATTATTATTTTGAGTACTTATCAGAGATTCGACAATTGCCCCACAAGAAGAGAACCAAAGCTCCTATTTATAATAACACATGAGGTTAACTAGTGCAAGTTGCTTCCCTCTGGTCTCTCTGGGAGTGTGACTTGCAACGCCTCCCTAACCTATATCCACTCCTCTCAAAGCTTGGTATTTATGTCCAAAATTTTTCCACGAACACAATTTGATATATTGGGCATTTTTAAGTTGTAATTTGTGTTGAATTGGGTGGGTCGATTTTAGTAGAATTCTATTGAACTCCGGATATTTATATTTGTTCCTATGACATATCAATTAATTGATTGACTCTTTCTAGAATTCTATTAAATCTCAAAGGATTACTTTGTGCCCATATTATAGAGATTTCAATCCCATCAATATTATGGCTACATGAGTTGATCAGTTAGGTCTTTTTTTTTATTGTCACAAAGTCTCGGTTGTGTCCTTTCCTTTTGTCTCAAAGTGGAAGCTAGGTATTCGATTTTTGCTTTGTTACAGGCTAATATTGTTGAAAGGTTACTAGAACATAGTTTTCTGTTTGGAAAAGTTAGTAGAACACTGTCATCTGTAAACACTGCCATTGAACTTGTTGTGCCTGAAGTGTCAATTTCAGACATATTAGGTATTTGTTGTGTATTATTGAGATGATGGGTTTTATTTAGTTTTTATATCCTATTTACTAGGAAGTCTTTCAAATTCCTGAACATATTTCTAATCTTATAAATCTACATGCTTTTGGTTGAATGACTTAAGTTGCATGTGCAGGGAGACTTAGGTTGAGCTAGGCTCACGAGACAGCTACACATTTATTTTATATTATGTCCCTCTTTAAATTTATCGATTCAAAATGTTGACATCAAAATCATAATAATAAGTAATCTAGATATTCTTAATACCAAAACATTTTTACTTTTTAAAAACCGTATAATTAAGTTAGATAAAAAGAATTTACATCACACTATAGAAAGGCGTATGAAATTTCTCATCATATTATAGAACTGAGAAAGTCACTGAGACAAACTTTCTTGCATATTTTGAGAATGTAGAGACCTATGAAGAAAAAAACAAATCATCAATAGATATACCATCTTATAGGATATTAGTGGACATGTTTTTGTTTTCTTTTAGAATTTAAATTAATAATTGCATCGAGAGACATATGTTATAGCTCAATAAAACATTATTTAAATAAAAATATGAAATTAGTTATAATACAAAAAAAATAATGAATATACATGTTTGGTTAGCTTTAATTATCTCACTGTGTTTGGTGACTTAGTTAATATTACAACCTTGTGTGAAGAAGATGTAAAAATTTCTCACCCTTACCCATAAATAAAATATTTTGATATCCATATGAAGTAGCATCAATTATAAAAAAAAAAATAGAAAGAGATAAAGTAATTAAAAATAAAGATAAAATTCTTATATTTTCTTTTTGAAATGTTAAAAATATATAATACTTATACTTGTTTAAAAATATTACAATACAAAAATTAAATAAAATACATAATTGATAGTGAACAAACTAAACTCTTAGTAATGGGAATAATATAAGAGAGATGTGTAATTCATTCAATTTTTTAATATAAAATTAATATGTTATATTTAAAATATATCAAAAAAAATAATTTAGTGTGTATAATGTAATTATAAATTAAATATCTCACTAACCATGTTAAGCACAAGATTTCAATTGTGAAAAAAAGAACTCTTTATATATTATATAAAAAAAGTATATAGAGAGAGAGACTTTCTTATGGTACACTTACTTATGGTTAAAACATTTAAATAATCTCACTGTTTTACATTTTAGCTTTTTTTAAAGTATATTTAGTTTTTCAATTTGGTCTAAAATATAGAAAAAAATTGTTAAAATTGCAAGTTTAAGTTGTGTACATTCACAACTAAAGTGCCTAAAAAGAGTTTGAGGGCATTAAATCCATTAATACTTTAAAAAATGCAATTTAAACAATGAAGAATTTCACATACTACGTGAGAGAGTATGTGCGCGCACTAAGCACCAAGCTGAATTATGAATTCTCTATTTATTCAATTTTTCTAATATAAAAATGATTCACACCTAAAAATATTTGATATTTTTATTTGGTCCTTTATTTGGTCCTTTAAACGTATGGTAGATCCATGATTAAAATAAATCTATACTAATCATAATAATTAATAATTAACTCGTCAAAAAATAATTAATAATTAACTCGTCAAAAAATGATTTTCAAAATATAAATAAAACCGTTACAACTAGCACAGGAAAATAAAAACAATTTCATAATATGCATTATTTGGAGCTACAATGTGATTTAATGGATTGTATAACCCTTCACATGTTGATATGGAATTTAGGAATTTAGTGAATGAAAGATAACTTGGAACAATAGCTTGGCCAAATTACTAGCCCACGTGAGAATTGTTTCATGAAGAGACGAGAAATCATTGGAAGTTATTATGAAATATGAAATATGTTAGTGTGAACATATTATTGTTATGAAAATATGAAATATTTTAATATTAATATAAATTTTTTATGTGGATATAATTTTTTTATTATTATGAAATATATTAATGTGAATAAATTAGATATTTTAACGAGAGATTAATAAATATTAATAAAAAAATTATTGAAAAAAAAAGTTTATTTTTACATTTAACATGTTTTAATGATAGATTTATAGATATTAATAAAAAAATTATTTAAAAGTAAAAAATATATATTTTTAATATTGGTTAAATTTGGGATATACTTTTAATTAATTTATTATTATTTTAATATAATTTATACAAATTAAATATAAGTTAAACTTTTAATATTATTATATAAATTATATTAAATGATTAGATTTTTTAATGTTTTAAATAAGATTATATATATTTTTAATAAGTCGTTATTGTTAAAGACAAATTTTTGTTTGAAATGATTTATTGTTTATCTATTTATTATGCCATTAAATTATTTATTTATATTTAAAAAAATGAATTATTGGCCAATTAATTTGTAAAACCTTATTCTTAAAGAAATAATATTTCCACTAAATATAATGTGTATATGACATAGTTGCACGTATTAATCATAACCAATGTTCTAGAAAAAAGTGATATAATTATAATTAAATGAAAAACATAAATTCTATATATAAAACTAGATAACAACCTCTATTGGAATGTGTTAAATATTCTTAGCTTTCCAGTAGTATCAATAATTTCTTTTATTCACTCTATTCAAAAATAATTAATAATCAAGCATGCACCATGCATTAATATAGCCATAATGATCATTCTAAAGATCTTTTTGGAGAATTATCCATTATATTTCTAGAATATTTTCCATAAGTTTGTTGGGTTTTTTTATTCTTGTATCCTCAAGCAATTCAATTAGAATTTATTTTAGTTTAGATAACCACAATTGATTATATTTAACTATGTGGTTTTTTTTGTGTACTATTGTGAATTATTTGTGTGTTTAAACTATTGTAGTAACCACTCTTTCCATCAAAGTGGTATCAAAGTTAGTGGTATCAACCCTACAACAAATATTAGCTATCATTGTTAAGGGAAGCATTGCTAGCTTCCAACCCTAACCATCATAACCACATGGTCAAGTGGTTTTTGTTCAAGCCATTGATTTGATTTTTCTAATTCTTTGGTAAATATACAAACCCTCAAAGGTGAGGTTCACAAATTTTCTTGGTTTAAAATATACTCAAGTCATAAGATTTCATCATTGTGTTGTCAATATTCCCATGAAATGCAATTAGTCTGAAAGATTTTCATTGGGAGAGCATTTCTTTCTTAAAGTCAAAACCTTTTCCAAACCAAATTTGAAGGATGAAAATTTATCTAAAAGTTTAGAAACCATGGTGAATCTTACTTTTCCCTAATATGCAAACCATAAAATATTTAGAGATAATTTTTTTAAAATATTCAAATTTCTAATGATTTTATACATTCTCTACAAATTTTGACAATTTTTAAGGTAGAAAATTGTATGCATCGAAAACTAGGTGAATCCTTTTTAAAAAAGATGGAAATTGACAAATATTTTTTTTAAACAAACTTTGAAAATTAACCCACTTGTAAATATTAGCCCCTAAAATTTCCATGCCTTTTTCATTTTCATTTATAAATGCCTTATTAAAAATTAGATACAATTCTTTCATTGTGCCACAGAATTTTCTGGTTTCAGATATTTTTCAACTGATTTTGGTTGTTACATTAAAAGACCAAAAAAACAAAAGGTATTTGAATTATTAGATTCAATGTGGCTTGAAGTGTTTATTGGCATATGTCTTTGCATATTGACATTGATTTGGATTTTTTTTTTAATATGGATTTTAACTGGTACATAGAAAAAGTATTTGAGGATTAATAATAAAAAAATTTTAAAAAAAAGGAAAAAGTAATTAAAAGAATAAAGTCCAGTGGAAGTTTAAGAAAAGGTAAAAAAAAACAAAAGCAAAAAAAAAAAAAAGAGGTGAGGGAATAGAGATAGAATAGTAAAAAGTTAAGAAAAAACAAAAGAAAATGATAAAGCATTACAATAATAAGAGAAGTTGTTTTTGTGTGGAGTAGTATATTCATAGAGTTTTCATCTTTCCACTCGCAAAGGAATTATGAATATGGAGTTTTTCAACTATTCTTATATTCAACCACCTCCTATTTTTGTTGCAAAAATTATGAATTTTGGGCATTAAAATGAGAATTGGATTATGAATAGAAGAGTTATGGATATTGTTTTGTATGGATTTGAAGAACCATCAAGCTAAAGGGATGAACTTATAGCCAACATGAAGGATGATGTAACAACATTTTTCCTCATTCAAAAAAATTTGGATGACAACATTTTCACAATATTGCAGTAGAAACCAAGGCAAGAGAAGCTTTGGATATTCTAAAAATGACATATAGTGATAGGGGGAGCAACTTCATTTCAGTTGTTAATGAAATGGCCATTGTAATAGGAGAAGAGAAATATTTCAATATCACAGAAGTCCCTAGAGATGCTATGGAATAGCCTACTAAAGGAGGAGAAGTTATAAAAGACATGGAGACTATAATTGGCCTAAACACTATAGGGAATTCTATTGAAAAAAACAAAAGGAGGAGGTGAAACTGTATAAGCAGAGAAATACAAAAATTGAAAGCCACTTCACAAATACATGTATGGAAAATGAAATTGATGTTGAAGATGCTCAAATTGAAGGTGTGAGAAAAACATAGTAGTGAGGGTTGGATTTTATTATGAGGGTAAATTTGCATTTCTTGAAGAGTGGCATAGAAAATCCAAAAATGATGAGGACAAAAGTAAGTATGGAAAAGTCTTCATAACTACAACATGATGCAAGAGCATCTAGACCCAGCCAGCGATGTGATGGAATGGTCACATGTTGTGGCTAAACAAAGCGAAATTCATTGACTGTTTGGACGAATTCGATTTTACTGAAGAGGATAAACTTCTCAAATAAGTTTGTTATTAGTGATAAGATTGTTTGTATAGGTGTGTTGAGAAGCTAGGAAATAGCAGATTTCTGTTACTATTCCTAGAAATAGAAGATTGCGTTGATGGAAAATTTAGTTAACAATAAAGATGTGATAAGAGCGAGAGAATGATGGAGAGGTTTTTTTTATATAGAACGAGTGGAGTTAGAAGGGGGTATTCTTGTGTGGAGCGAGGGATTTTTAGAGTGATTTGTTAGAGATAGCGTGAGTTTTGGTAGGGAGCCAAAGCTCATTTTAGAGAAAGACTGTGTAAGTTAAATTATATACAGAGTTCATTCTTATGTAATAAGAGGCAATGTGAGACTCTGTTCTTTTGTGTATTGTTCATAAAATAAATATCGTGTGTCTTTTTATACGATGTGTCGTGGAATTTGAATATCAATCTGGTGTGAAATTTGATAAATTAATGGAGGACTGTTTTTTTGTGTGAAACGGTGGTTAGTTTTCGTTGTGCAAGTGTGGCAAATGTCAAACTCTATTTAGTTTTTGAGTATTATGAGACGCCATTATATTTTGTGCAAGTCGAATGACAAATCGTGAGAATTTGAGTATTGTTTGCCTGTATAATCAATTGAAATGGTGTGCGGCCTATGTTTATTGAAAGAACTCCAGTGTTAGTGTAAATCGGGCAGTAGTTTAAGGTTGTAAGTTAGAAAAGCTTTCAACACAGAAAATTTGTTTAAATTAACTTCGCAGCACCTTGAGCAGACTGGAATTAATACATAAGTTGGCTTTGAAAATTGCATGGGTCCGGAAAATTCGCATCGGCGATGTGGAGTCGAGGAATAGTTAAGTGATGTTAAATTCTGGAAATCTCCGATTCTGATTTGGATCGGATCGGAAGTTTGGGCGCTGGAAGTGAAAACACCTTGTAAAAAGATTCGATTGATGATCTCCGATAAATCGGATCGGAGCAACTAAATTGTTGAAGAGTCATGGCATTAAATTATGCGATTGCCAATTGTGAATGAATCGCGTCAGAAGCACAGTCTTTCACAGTCTTTCTCTAAAATGAGCTTTGGCTCCCTACCAAAACTCACGCTATCTCTAACAAATCACTCTAAAAATCCCTCGCTCCACACAAGAATACCCCCTTCTAACTCCACTCGTTAAGTCAATTTCACTAAAATGTTAACATTTCACTAAATTGACTTAACTTAATCAATTTCACAGTCTATCTAGCTGACTCCATATATTCTAACCACAGTCATCTTTCAATACTACTCCACGTATTCGGATTCCAACCTATTTGTAAAACATACCAACCTCTCTCACATCATTCCAATTAAAAATGTGCCGATTTAAAACTATTGTCAGATCCTACCGGTAAAACGTTAAAACTAAAACCACTGGAAATAATTCAAATTGGAATGGGACAACCTAAGACCTTCCAACAACATAGATTCTCTACTAGACATTGGAAACAGAAACCATAGTTACCAAATACGTCCGTATTACGAAAAATAATACGGAAATTCGATAATTCGATTCGTGCATCGAATTATTCGATAAAAATTCGGTTCGATTCGGTTTCATTCTTGGCCGTCATCAAATTAATGGGTTTTTTTTTTTTCACAGTGATTGGTATGTTCTTTTTCACAGAATTGTTATGTTTTTGTTTTTTAGTCGTCACAAAATTGGTATGTAAATTTTTTTTCCCAGTAGTCACAGAATTGGTATTGATAGTTTGTTTGTAATGGTAAGTGGAAGGGTAGGGTAATAATTAGGTAATAGAAACTAATTACTCTTTTTAAGATTTTTGTTAAATTTTAAAATGTTGTAGATTTTAAAAGCGGAAATAACTAAAAAAAAAGGGAAAGATTTTAAGTTAAATTTAAAAGTTTATAAAAGTAATTACTTTTAATAAATTTTATAAAAAGTAATTGATTTTCTAAATAAGTTTAGATTAGAATAAATTTTATAAAAATAAGTTTTGGATATTTAGTTTTTAATTACTTATCAATTAAAAAGAATTTTAGAAAAGATTTTAGGTAATATTTGAAATTTGAATTTTACTTTTAATTTTAAATATTTGATTTTAAAAATAGATTTTAGATAAGATATGGAATAGATTTTAGGGATAATTGACAAGTGTGGTTGTGTTTTTGTTTAGGTAATATTTGAAATTTGAAATTTACTATTCACTTTAAATATTTAATTTTTAAAAAATGATTTTAGATAAGATATAATATAGATTTTAGGGATAATTGACAAGTGTAGTTGTGTTTTTTTTAGTGAATTGCAGTTTTAAAATTGTTATCAAAATTATTAAAAGATATTTAAATATTAAAATGAATGAGAAAAATATGAGTAGGAAACATTGTTGTTATAAATATATATATATAGAGAGAGAGCGGAGTATACTGTCGAATTTTTTTCGAATTGAAAATTTTTCATACGAATTTCATCAGATTTATCGGTTCAATCCTGGTCCGACTAATTTGGTAAATTTCGCGGAATAGATATATATATATATATATATATATATATATATATATATATATATATAACTGAGATTCGAGACCGCCGAATTGATATATCAGTGGATGAATAGAGCTTGGAGCGCGAAGAACAGTATTTGATATTATAGCAGTGTATGTCAGAGTTGGAATGTTTTAATTCAGCTGAAGGTTAGCCATCGAATCGGATCTGGAGATTTAAATGCGTTGGCAACTTTAGGATCGATGAGATCTGCGTTTTCTTGAAGGGCAGAAGCAAGTGTCACAGCTTGAGATTGCTGGATATAAGCTTTGCAAAAAGGACTCTGTCTATTTGACAAAATTCATATAGTTGTTCAAATCGGTATCTGAATGTCGATTTATAATCTGAAGGTTGCGAAAGATTGGTTTTGAAGGTCGATTTTTGTACAGGAAAATCATGGGGAATTTAGACTCTACAGAAGAGTCCTAAGTTGAATTGTGAACGGAATCCGATTGAGAATTGAATCCATCAGAAACTGGTTGAGCGCTATCAGTACAAAGTGAGTACTGTGGTGCGAATGCATGTTGAATTGGGCGCATTGAAGAGAAGGACGAAAACAGATCCTTGGTTTTTTGGGAACATTGGAATGATAATTGGGTTTGATTTCAATGAAATGTAAAGTGTTGAGCTGTAGCGCTCAATGCAGAGTTGAAGGTTAATGGTATGAAGATTGTGAATTAATTTATTTTGAAAATCTTCCGCATTCAAATGATAAAGTATGAAAATTTACCAGAAAATGAAAGATAGGCTTCCGCATATTAGTTGATTGCCAGTGATTAAGGTTTTTTATTTGGGCATTTGCTGAGCTTCATAATTATTTGCACAGTTTGAAGAAGATTCTGGTTTTTGATTGCTAGCTCTGCGTCACAACAAAAGAAGAACAAAAAATAAAAACTATCATCAAAATTGTTGAAGCTAGTGCAATA
Source organism: Pinus albicaulis (assembly GCA_034641835.2). Classification (NCBI taxonomy): domain Eukaryota; kingdom Viridiplantae; phylum Streptophyta; class Pinopsida; order Pinales; family Pinaceae; genus Pinus; species Pinus albicaulis. The sequence goes on from CM076576.1 coordinate 59,839,297, forward strand.
ATAGAGAGATAAAAGAAAATGAAGATAATATTTTTTATCTTACACAAGTCAATATAAAAGTTCAATCAATAGTAGTTGAGATACAAAACAGATGTCGAATTTTTTTTTAGAAAATATCATTGAAGTAAAAGAAATATTAAAAGATAAAACTAGAATAAAGTTAGAGAACAAATCAAACAACTAAAAAAAATATGAAGTTTGGAGTTAAAAAAAAAACTTATTCCACAGACAACTTGCATTATTATGGAGAAGTAAAACCAAATTTTAATCTTAGCAGTTAATAGTCGTGATAATTAAAGTTAATAGTCATGATAATGAAAGAGGAATGTTGTAATGTGTTAATTATTTTTAGTTTAAGTAGTGATAATTAAAAAGGAATGTTGTAATGTGTTAATTATTTTTAGTTTTCTATAAATAAAATCTAAATTTAGAAATAATTATTCATAAATTAACATAACCATAATTGTCATTCTAAACATTTATCCAGAAAATTCTCCATACCATAATTGTCATTCTAAACATTTATCTAGAAAATTCTCCATACAGGATTCTCCATTAAAAAAAAAATTGTCTTAAAAAATTGTCTTATAAGAGAGTATTGTACCCTCGACACGATATTCATGACCACCATTGCACGTAAATTTGGAAATCTTATATTCTGAAGTATCTTCAAAAGGCCATGCTACACTAGGAGATTCAAAAGATTATTCCATGCGATTTTTGCAAGGGCTTTACTATAGAATCCCAAAGCCTCATGCCTGAGCTTTAAAATAGAATCTTCGAATGCTCGTCTCTTCTTTCAGAGAATGAAGTAAAAGAAAAATCCGTCGATTTTGTTTCTAAAACTGACTGGTTTCTTTCAAAGAAAAAGAAGTTGAAAAATAAAATTTATTGTTTTGCAGCAGCCCACGATGATGTACCCAGCATAAAAAAAAGTGTATGATCGTTTAGGGACTTACGCTGTTTATTCAATCAGAAGAGATTACAGGTCATCTATTTGGCGGATCCAATCAAATCGAATAAAATATTAAATGATATGATAATGTGCGGTTGAAATTCGGTGTCTTTGTCAGGCGTTACTGTAAAAAACATCGTGTAACTCCAGTGCCCATACTTAAATTTGAAGAGGTTTTTTGTTACACTAAAATTCGTAGGTATGGGTAAACTTATAAATTGGTAATTAGGATCTTCATGGTGTGAATAAGGGATTCTATAGAGGTGTTCTGATTATTCCAACATTTCTAACAATTCAGGTTCAGGTTTCAGGTTCAGGTTGATTTTCACACACTTCTATAGAGGTGTGTGAAAATCAACACTTCTTTAAATGCGGGGAATCTGGTTCAGGTTTTGATACTATGAAGAGGTTTGAAGTTACACCTCAGGTATTGGTAAACTTTCAAACCGGTATAGAATCCCCAAACTGAAAATTACAAATTCCACCATAAAAGTGTAATGATTACTCCAACACCCCTCAAATACAGCTGGGAAAATCAACACCCTACAAACACAGCTAAAAATAATAGAACCTGAGTCCAAGGTCTGATAGCATATTCCATCCACACCCATGGCCCATGAAATTCACAACAGAAATTTCCGAAGCCCCACACTACGAATTTGAATTTTCATTTACGAATATACCATTGTGGTGATTGGATACACTGACGAATAGCAGTCGGCCAATTACACCAATCACACAGTCAAAGGAATCCATTCAGCAGCCATTAAGTTGTCTCTAAATCAAAAAGACATCTGGCACTCTACCTCTCCTAATAAAGCATCATAGCGGCAACATTATACTTAAAAATCTTAAAATAATATTTGAAGAAGTTAATGGAAAAACTGTCTAAATGATGTTTTCTTTCTCTTCTGAATCGGATTCCTCCTGTTTGAATTCAGTGTTGGAATTATTGAGAATTCCAAACAACAGAGAGTAAAATCCTCTCCTTTATCAACACAGAGAATATAAACCAAAAAATTGCTTTCCAGACAGGAGACAAAGATGGCATTAAAATGCTTTCTATTTCAATAACAGAACTTAAAAACAAAAAAAAAACTATTACAAATTTTCTTCCTCAATGGAGGGATTCACAAAATATGTTCGATTGCTACAGACGCAGTGCTATACAACACAAATCTTCTCTCTCTGTCTCTCAAGAATGCACAAGCAATGCTCAGTTCTTCTTACTGTGTTTTCTTTGCCTGTGGGCTCACGCAGCGTTTACAATGCAATACATACATTCATTCATTCATTACCAATGCACGCGGGCCTTTTCCCTTTATATATGGCGCAGCGGCACAAATTACATATAAAACATAAACAAATAAATAAACCAAAATACAAAGGAAAACCTTTGCGGACATAAAAATTTTAACATTGGCGCGACGTACGAGTGGGGACCACATCGTAGTCGACCATCGCAATTGACAGTATTGCGATATGCGATATGGCAGAACGGCAAAAGTGCGATTTGCGATATTTGCGATGTGCGATGGGATCGCATCGCAAATATCTGCGATAACACATGGTGGAAACGAACAATGAAAATGCGATATTGCGATATTGCGATGGTGCGACGAGCGCACATCGCAACTTTCAACATTTGCTATCAACACATATATATGTGTGGCGGAACAACTTTGCGATATGCGATTGTGCAATCTTGCGATGGCGCGACGACGGCACATCGCAACAAACTAACTTGCGATGGCGAAGAGCGATGAAAACATTTGAAATATGCGATATGCGATCTTGCGATGGTGCGACGATCGCACATCGCAATTTCAATAAAAATCTGGCAATGGGCGGAGGGTGATTGCGGTAAAATGCGATATTGCGATGTTGCGATGTTGCGATGATCGCACATTGCAAGCATCCACATCAACAAGACACTTGCGGTCTCAAACTTCAAAACTGCGATCTGCGATTTGCGCTTTGGCGCTTAAGTGGTAGGGACCACTTGTCCGGCCTTTTCATAAAATACTTCTGCCTGTTCGATCAATTTCATTCATTTTTTGTTGTTGAGGGCTTTTACGCCCGACATGACTTTAATGAATTCTGCTCCTCCGTAGACTTGAACTACGGGAAATCTTCGCTCCTCTATCAAAAATGACTTCGCCCATACTTCAAAATTAATTCCTTTCTCTATCATACTTGGCTGCGGCCCATCAAAATTTAATTCTTCTCCTTACGTTCTTCATTCTTCTTTAATACAGAGTGCTGTGCACTCAAAAATCTGCGCTGCTACTGCTGCTACTGTACTTTGTTCTTTGTTCTTCCTGCCCAAGGCACGGTAGGTGACTTTAACATTTTCAACACTCCCCTTTAAAGTCAGCTGCTGGGTTTTCCATCAAACCCAAACATTTTCTTAAAAATTCAAAGGTCTTCTATTCCAATGGCTTTGTTAAAATATCTGCATATTGCTCCTCTGTTTTACAATGCTGTAAAACAATTTCTCCATTGTTTACCAATTCTATGATATAATGAAATTTTGTGTCTATGTGCTTTGTTCTTTTATGGAACACAGAATTCTTTGATAATGCAATAGCTGAGCTATTTTCACAATAAATCACTGTCCCTTTTACCTGTTCTTGACATAGACTTCTCAACATTCTTCTCATCCAAATTGCTTGACACGTTGCTGTTGTAGCTGCCACATATTCTGCCTCTGCTGTAGACAATGCTACAATAGGTTGTTTCTTAGAAGCCCATGAAATGGCTACTGAACCCATATGAAAAACATAACCGGAAGTGCTCTTCCGATCATCTACACTTCCAGCCCAATCACTGTCAGTGTATCCAACTAATTCTGAATTTTCTGAAGCTGTATACAAAATGCGAAGTCCTTTTGTTCCTTTCACATACCTCAGAATTCTCTTTGCTGCTTGCCAATGTGCTTCTTTTGGCTTCTCCATAAATCTGGAAATTAAACTAACAGCATGCATAATATCCGGCCTAGTTGCAGTCAGATACATGAGGCTGCCAACTATGCTTTTATACAAACTTGGATCAAAATCCTTGATGTTGTCATCTTTTCTCAACTTCAATCCCATTACTGTGGGAGTAATTGCAGCTTTGCACTCCTGCATATTAAATCTTTCTAAAACTTGATTCACATACTTTGCTTGGGATATAAAAATCCCTTTCTCATTTTTCTCTACTTCTATTCCTAAGAAGTATCTCAACCAACCCATGTCAGTCATTTCAAATTCATCTTTCATGACTGTTTTAAAATTTTCAACAAGGTAATCATCATTACCTGTAAAAATCAAATCATCAACATACAAAACAACAATGAGAATCTTACCATCCTTTTCTTTGATGTAGAGGGTGGGTTCTCCCTCACACTTTTCAAATCCATTTTCCAGTAGATAGGAGTCTATCCTACTGTAGCATGCTCTTGGCGCTTGCTTCAGCCCATAAAGAGCTTTCTTGAATTTGCAGACCTTATGCTCTTGGCCTTTCTTCTCATATCCGAGAGTTGTTCCACATATACCTCTTCCATTAAAATTCCATTTAAAAATGCAGATTTTACATCCATCTGATATACTTTCCATGTGTTTTGTGCTGTTATGGACAACACTGCTCTCACTGTTTCCATTCTTGCAACTGGTGCAAAAGTTTCTTCATAATCAATTCCTTGCTTCTGCTTATATCCTTTGACAACAAGTCTGGCCTTGTGTCTCTCTATCTTTCCTTCAACATTTCTTTTGGTCTTATAGACCCATTTTACACCAATGACTTCTTTACCTTCTGGGAGATCAACCAGCTTCCATGTTTTGTTCTTCTCTATGGCTTTTATTTCATCATCCATAGCTTCTATCCATTTTCGATCTTTAATATCATCTTCAAAATGAATAGGATCATCAACTTGAAAATACAAAGAAAATAAGGAATTCATACCTTCGTTTGCTTCTCCTTTCTCATATATTTCTCTAATGCTTCTGAACCTTGTTCCGCTTTCACTTGGTGTAGTTGTGCTTGATGAAGCACTCGATCCTTCTCCATGTGGTGTGCTCGGTGATGCACTCCCACTTCTTCTCAAGGGTGTTCTCGCTACTGCTTGAGGTGTCCCTTGCTGTCCTTGTGTTGGTGGAGGTTGTGCAACAGATGGGTTATTAATTTCAACCACATCTCCCTCATCTTCATCATGAGATAAATTTTTTTTAGCATTTACTATTTTCTCTATGGTTCCATCCCATGCTTCCTCTTCAATGAATTGCACATCTCTGCTTATTACAAAATTCTTTGTGGATGGGTTATACAATCTATATTCTTTGGAATCCTCACAGTATCCAAGGAAAATGCACTTCTCCCCCTTACTATCCAACTTATTTCTCAACTTGTATGGAATGTGTACATATGCCACACATTCAAAAACTCTCATGTGGGTGACTCCCTGTTTTCTTCCACTCCACGCTTCTTCCGGAACTTTGTTCATTACTGCTTTTGTAGGGCATCTATTTAAAATATACACAGCACAGTTTGCTGCTTCTGCCCAATACTCATTCGGCAAGTGCTTTTCCTTTAGCATACTTCTCACCATTTCCATTATGGTTCGATTCTTTCTTCCAGCAACTCCATTCTGTTGCGGTGTGTACCTTGTGGTAAATTGCTTGTGTATGCCATTCTCTCTGCAAAAACGCAGAAAATCCTTTGATATGTATTCTCCTCCTCTGTCAGTTCTGAGGACTTTTATATACTGCCCACTTTGTTTCTCTACAAGAGCTTTAAAGTGGCAAATTTTTTGAAAAACTTCACTCTTATATTTCAGAAAATAAACCCACACTTTTCTTGTGAAATCATCTATGAAGGTCAGCATATAGTTGCTGCCTGAAACTGATGCAGTTTGCATCGGCCCACATAAATCTGAGTGAATTATTTCTAAGGGTGCTTTCGCCCTTATGCTTTTCCCTGAAGGAAAATTTTCTCTGTGTTGCTTTCCCAAGATGCAGCCTTCACATAGGCTGTCAGGTTTTTCAATCAATGGTAAACCTCTTACCATTCCTTTTCTGTGCAGCAAATTTAATCCTCCGAAATTGAGATGTCCAAATCTCAAGTGCCATAACAAATTTTCATCGTTTTCTTCCTTCTGGAAGGCTTCTTGTGTTATAGCTGCTATACTCTTTCCTTTTCCTTTCAAGTCAATGTTGAGCTTGAGTGGAAACATTCTATTGCTGGTCATTTGGATTTCAGCAATAATTTTCTTACTTGGAGGTATATCTTTTATTGTGCACACATCATCTTTAAAAATTACATTGTAACCTTTGTTTATGAGCTGCCCAACACTAAAAATATTACACTTCAGACCTGGAATATAATACAAATCAGGGACAAATTTCTGCTCCCCATTTCTTGCTCGAATACTAACTCTGCCTTTTCCTTTGACAGAGATCTTAGTATCAGTCCCTGTGGTCACTTAAGATTTTATTTCTTCATCTAGATTGGAAAACATTGCTTTGTTTCCAGTCATATGATTACTACATCCAGAATCTAAGAACCAAACATTATCATCTTTATTCTATGCTACATTACAAGCTAACAGCACATTACTTGGGTTCTTTTCTTCTTTTGCTACATTAGCATTCTGCTTATTTTTCATTTCATTTTGCTTCTTTATACATTCATTGGCATTATGCCCATATTTCTTGCAATAATGACATTGGACATTGGATTTGTCACACCTTTGTCCATGAGCATGTTGGTGCTGATGTCCACCTTGCTGGCTGTTGCATTGGTCGTGGCTCTGAATTTGACTGTTGCTCCTTCCATGTGAATGTGAAGGGTTATTCCTTCCACCTCTGTTTTGGCTTCTACCTCTTCCTCTTCCTTTCCCTTGACCTCTTCCTCTTCCTGAAGGCATTTGGGTCTTGAAGGCGTGCTCAAGAGATGAGTGTTCATCTCTGCTCAATCTCTGTTCATGAGTTATTAGTGAGGCATGAAGTTCCTCTACCGTGAACTGTGAGAGATCTTTGGTCTCTTCTATGGTGGTAACAATTACATCAAACTTTGAGGGTAAGCATCTCAAAAGTTTCTCCACGATTCTTCTTTCTTCAAGAGTTTCTCCATGGGATCTTATCTGATTTACAATCCCAATCACATGTGTAAAAAATGTGTCTACACTGTCTAACTCTTTCATGCAAAGAGTTTCAAAATCTCTTCTCAGCAATTGAAGTTTTGTTGTCTTAACTTTCTCCATACCTTGATAGGCTACTTTCAAAGTTTCCCATGCCTCCTTGGATCTCTTACCTGCTGCTATCCTTGGAAAGACACTCTCATTTACAGCTTGATACAAATAGAAGAGGGCCTTAGCATCCTTCTTTCTATTGTTCTTCAATAAGTCCTTCTCTTCTTGAGTTAAGGCATTAAAAGCCTGCTCATCAGCTAGTTCAACAAAACCATCTTCTACAAACTCCCATAAGTCTTGTGAGACAAACAAGGCTCTCATGGTAATGGCCCAATAATCATAGTTCTTTCCATTAAATTGTGGAAGTTGAACATTTCCAATGCTCATTCCTGTGCTTGGTCCAGCCATTGCTCTTAAACTGAACTCTGAATCTTAAACGAACTATCTTTCCTTCTCTGAAAGAACAGACTCTTTTAAAACAAAATAACAACTTTGTTTTCTTTGAGAAATACCTGACCTTTTGACTTCTGTTGAGCTTTCACGCTGCTGGAAAAAACGCTTCAACAAGTCTTCTTCTTCTTCAGCTTCTTTGAAACCTTCAAAGAGCCTGAACTAGCTCTGATACCATGTTGGAATTATTGAGAATTCCAAAAAACAGAGAGTAAACTCCTCTCCTTTATCAACACAGAGAATATAAATCAAAAATTTGCTTTTCAGACAGGAGACAGAGATGGCATTAAAATGCTTTCTATTTCAATAACAGAACTTAAAAACAAAAAAAAAACTGTTACAAATTTTCTTCCTCAATGGAGGGATTCACAAAATATGTTCGACTGCTACAGACGCAGTGCTATACAACACAAATCTTCTCTCTCTATCTCTCAAGAACGCACAAGCAGTGCTCAGTTCTTCTTACTGTGTTTTCTTTGCCTGCGGGCTCACACAGCATTTACAATGCAATACATACATTCATTCATTCATTACCAATGCACGTGGGCCTTTTCCCTTTATATATGGCGCAGTGGCACAAATTACATATAAAACATAAACAAATAAATAAACCAAAATACAAAGGAAAACCTTTGCGGACATAAAACTTTTAACATTGGCACAACGTACGAGTGGGGACCACATCGTAGTCGGCCATCGCAATTGACAGTATTGCGATATGCGATATGGCGGAACAGCAAAAGTGCGATTTGCTATATTTGCGATGTGCGATGGGATTGCATCGCAAATATCTGTGATAACACATGGCGGAAATGAACAATGGAAATGCGATATTGCGATATTGCGATGGTGCGACGAGCGCATATCGCAACTTTCAACATTTGCGATCAACACATATATATGTGTGGCGGAACAACTTTGCGATATGCGATTGTGCGATCTTGCGATGGCACGACGATCGTACATCGCAACAAACTAACTTGCGATGGCGGAGAGCGGTGAAAACATTTGAAATATGCGATATGCGATCTTGCGATGGCGCGACGATTGCACATCCCAATTTCAACAAAACTCTGGCAATGGGCGGAGGGTGATTGCGGTAAAATGCGATATTGCGATGTTGCGATGTTGCGATGATCGCACATCGCAAACAGCCACATCAACAAGACACTTGCGATCTAAAACTTCAAAACTGCGATCTGCGATTTGCGCTTTGGCGCTTAAGTGGTAGGGACCACTTGTCCGGCCTTTTCATAAAATACTTCTGCATGTTCGATCAATTTCATTCATTTTTTATTGTTGAGGGCTTTTATGCCCGACATGACTGTCTTAATAAATTCTGCTCCTCCGTAGACTTGAACTATGGGAAATCTTCGCTCCTCTCTCAAAAATGACTTCGCCCATACTTCAAAATTAATTCCTTTCTCTGTCATACTTGGCTGCGGCCCATCAAAATTTAATTCTTCTCCTTACGTTCTTCATTCTTCTTTAATACAGAGTGTTATGCACTCAAAACTCTGCGCTGTTGCTGCTGCTGCTATACTTTGTTCTTTGTTCTTCCTGCCCAAGGCATGGCAGGTGACTTTAATATTTTCAACATTCAGACCCCATGAATCTGGTTCCTCCTGTTTGAATTCAGACCACATCGTGTGGTTTGTATAAAAAGGAATCACTCATTATTATTTTGAGTATTTATCAGAGATTCGACAACTGGCCCACAATTATAGAGCCAGAGCTCCTATTAATACGAACACAGGAGGCTATACGATGCAAGTTGCTTCCCTCATTTCTCCTCCAATCCAACCCTCTCAAAGCTTGGTATTTATGTCCAAAATTTTTCCTCCAACACAATTTCATATATTGGGTATTTTTAAGTTGCAATTTGTGTTGAATTGGCTTCCACGATTTTAGTAGAATTCTATTGAATTCCTCGATCTTTATATGTGTTCCTATGACTTTCAAATAATTTGGTGACTCTTTCTAGAATTATATTAAATCTCAAAGCATTATTGAATGCCAATAATACAGAGATTTCAGTCCCATTTATCTTTTGCCTACATGAGTTGATCAGTTAAGTCTTCATTTTCTGCTATAAAGTGATCTATTAGTTTTCTCCCTGCCTTTTGTCACAAAGGTGAAGTTAGGTATTTGATTTCTGTTTTGTTACATGATTATAATATTGTTGAAAGGTTATAGCTAGAACATAATAACTGGGGTGTTAGTTTTCTGTTTGAAAAAGTTAGTAGAACAATACTTCCATCTGTAAACACTGCCATTGAACTCGTTGTACCTGAAAGTGGCAGCTTTAGGCGTAAATATTGTACGTCAATGGCTGGACAATCACCTGCTCATTCTAATTTGTGGACTTCCAAGAAAAACATACAGTTTGAAATGGCTTTAGCCCTCTATGACGAAAGCACCCCTGACCGTTGGCGTCATGAGATAAAAACTGAACTGAATAGAAGTTGCAGCTCACAGGTGAGTACTGCACCTGGAGACTACACTCAAATAGAGAGTACACTCTACATTCATTAATGGAATGATACAACTATAAGTACATCACAAAGAATCAAGGAGTTGTAAAAAAACTCCTATATCCTAGGAACTAATCCTAACTTAAGGAGCTACGTTACAACAATGTAACCATTTCTCCATTAATATACAAATAATATTAATTATTTCCAACTCTTCGCCTTAATGGAGAAAGGATTATCCTGAATTCCTAACATCCCTCTAAACAATTCAAACTTTATTCTCCCGAGAGGCTTCATAAAAATATCTGTCATGTTGTCACAAGATTTACAATATTCAACACATATTTCCTTTGACTGAAGTTTTTCTCGAATAAAATGGAACTGAGTATCGATATGTTTGGTGTTTTTGTGAAATACTAGATTGTATTCTAGCTTGATAGTACTCTGGTTGTCACTTTTAATGGTAGTTGCTTCTTTCTGTTCTTCTTCTGCATCACTGAGAAGTCTTCTCAACTAGATAGCTTCACATGTGGCTGCACACAATGCTTGGTACTCAGCTTCAGCTGAAGAAAAAGCTACAGTACTTTTCTTTTTGCTGCTCCATGCTATGACCCTGAATCCAATGCTGAATGCATAACCTGTGATGGATCTTCGATCATCCAGGTTGCCTGCCCAATTGGAATCTGAAAAACCTACTAAAATAACATCAGATGTGTCAGTGTATTTTGATACCATAATCACTAGTCTCACAAAGGTACCTCAACACACTCTTTGCTGCAACCCAATGACTTTCGAGAGGTCTACACATGAACTGGCTCAACACACTAACAGAGTATGCCAAATCTGGTCTAGTTGTAGTAAAATATATCAGACTACCAACTAGGTGTATATACTTAGTGGCATCCACATCCTTAGTGCCATCGTCACTGCACAACTTCAAATTCTGCTGCAATGGTGTTGCTGTTGATTTACACTGCTCCATGATGAATCTTTCTAGCATACTTCTGGCATACTCCCCTTCAGTAAAAAAATTCTTTCCAGAATCTCTCCATACTTCCAGACCCAAACAATAATGGATATTTCTGATATCTTTCATTTCAAATACTTGCGACATCTGCCCTTTGATTTCTTTGATTATAGTATCTGCATTCTCTGTTATAATCATGTCATCCACATATAAAGAAATAAAAATAATTTGCCTCTATTTATTATACTTGGTATACAGATTTGGATCATTCATGCTCCTATGAAAACCATGATGTAAATAGAATGAATCGATCTTCTCATACCACGACCTGGGTGCTTGTTTTAAACCATATAATGCCTTTTTCAATCTACAAACAAGATGTTCCTGCCCCTTTTTAACAAACCCTTTAGGCTGAACTAAATAAATCTCTTCTTTCAAATCACCATTAAAAAATGCATACTTAACATCTAACTGGTGTAGCTTCCACTTATATTTTGTAGCTAAAGATATTAGCATTGTAATGGTATTTAATTTCGCTACCAAAGCAAAGGTTTCATCGAAATATATTCCCTCTTGTTGTGAATAACCCTTTGCTACCATTCTAGCTTTAAGCTTTTCTATACTCCCATCTACATTCACTTTAGGTTTATACACCACTTACAACCTATGGGTGTTTTTCCTTTAGGTAATTCAACTAAATCCCAAGTATGGTTTCTAGTAATTGATTCAATTTCTTCATTCATTGCAGCCCTCCATGCTCAGATTGACTTGCTTCTTTATAATTTATGGGTTCTACAATGTTTAAAATACTTGTCATTATAGCATAGTCTTTCAATCTGGCTAGTAATTGAGTCTGCCTACCTGATTTCCTCGGTAGGGGACCTACCTCAAATCTGACTGCTTCAGACTTATACAGGCTTGCCTTATTGACTAAAGCACCTATTTCTTCTTCTTCTTTCTGCTCCTGCTCCTGATTATCCCCGCTCTCTTCTTCCATCACTAATGGAATGTGCCATTCATCATTACTGTCATCCTTTCCTTCCTCAACCTTTTCATGAAATATCACATCTCGACTTGCAAATATTTTATGAGTCACTAGATTAAGTAACTTATATGCTTTAAACTCAATGCCATATCCTACAAAGATACATTTCATGGCTTTAGGATCTAACTTCTTTCTATCCACCTTGGGTATTTAAACAAAATATTTTGACCCAAATACCCTTAAATGACTTACTACTGGTTTGAATCCATATAATGCTTCAAAAGGATTTTTGAAGCCAAGACATTTAGTAGGACTCTTATTCTTTAGATAAACAACAGTGTTGATGGCTTCCACCTAGAAACCATTTTATAGACCCTTACCTTGAAGCATACTCCTTGCGCACTCCACAAGAGTTCTGCTCTTTCGTTCTACCACTCCATTCTGTTGTGATGTATGAGGCACTGTAAACTGTTGAGCAATCCCATGATATATGAAAAAATTCATGAACTCTCCTGGCTTGTATTCTCCCCCTGGATCTGAGCGGTGAATTTTTATACATTTTCCTGTCTGTTTTTTCCACCAAAGTTTTAAATTATTTGAAACACTGAAAGGTCTGACTCTTTTTACTCAAATAATATTTCCAAGAGAATCTAGTGCAATCATCAGTAAACAGAAGAAAATAATATGCACCACCTAGCAACCTAGTCTGCATAGGTCCACATATATCTGTATGCAGCAGCTCTAGAATATCTCTTTCCTTTCTATTAACATGCAAAGGAAATTCTTCTCTATGCATTTTCCCTAATGCACATCCATCACAATCTAACTGAATACTATGGAAAACAGGGAGTCCATCGACCATACCTTTTCTCTGAAGTAACATGGGGTCTTGTAAATTAATATGACCAAATCTCTAGTGCCAAATTTTTTTGGTTGTCAATCCTATTGCAACCATGGCTTTCTGTGGCATGTTTTTCACATCTAATCTGTACAAGCTCCCCACACGCACCCCTGATGAAACTATTTCCATTTTACTATCCTTTATGACACAGTGGGTCTTGAAGAATTCAACCAACATATCCTGATAAGTTATCATAGATACAGAAATCAAGTTTTTACTCATCTCGGGCACATACAATACATTCTTAAGATGTATAATGTCACCGCTAGGTAACTTTACCGGAATATCATCGTACTCTTGGATCTCATATCCTTTGTCATCTCCTAAATAGATTTTAGATCCACATGAAGTTTCTTCAAGAAATTCAAACCATTCTTTCTTACCTGTCATATGTGAGGATGCGCCAAAATTGACATACCATAAGTCGTCCTCTTCTTCCTTAGATGCTGAAAGAGCACAATCAGCTATAAATAGTCAAAGTTCATGACTATGGTCTTCATATTCATCAACAAAGTATCCTTTGTGCTTACTCTGCTTATTCATTGCTTCGTCTATCCGCCTCTTATAATAGTCCCTAATTTGATGGCCAATTTTCCCACAATAAAAACATTTCTTGTTCGAAAAATCATTTCCAAACATACCTTTAAATGGTCTCTTTTGAAATGTGCTACCTCCTCTCTCTTGCTGCTATTGTTGTTGCTACTGTGGCTGCTATTGCTGCTATGGCCACCTCCCTCTAAACTGTCGCCTCTTTGCCATCAGAGCAAGATCATCACTCTATGGTTTTAAATTCTTCCACAACTCTTATTATTGTAGCAAAATTCTTGTCAATTCTTCAAATGTAGGGGCTTTATCCCTCACTGCCAATCCTGTCATGAACATCTGATATTCATCCTTCATTCCATTCAATGTAATTGTGACTAGATCGGAATCAGACACCTTCTCCTCGATGTCTCCCAATCTGTCCTTCAGGTCTTTAACCCTCGCAATGAATCCAGTAGCAGATTCAACCTCCTCCATCCTCATCGCAAACAACTTGCCTTTGAGAGACAAGATGTGATTTGTATTTTGTGTCTGGTATAAATTCTTGATCGTCATCCAAATCTCAATGGACGATTTGCCAGCTCTAATATGTGGGATAATATTATCCTTAACGGACATCTTCAGTATAACTTTTGCTTTGTTTTCCCTTTTATCCTAGTCTTGTTCCTATGCAGTTGTTCCTATTGTCGAACTCGGTTTCTGCTCATCGCCTATGACAATCGACCATGCATGTGCTCCCTCGAGGTTTATCATTTGGTAAAATTAGACCCATCGAGTTTTCCAGACTCGTTGAGATATGATTCTATGCTATGATTCATACTGGACTGATAAGCTTTCAAATCCTCCAATGAATAATTCTAACCAACTGAATAATTACAAGTTATACTAACAGAAATTCAATACATACTAGAACTTGATTATAGATCTACCACTAACCTGGTCCGATCTCGTGATCTACCACCACCGGGCGAATCTGTAACTCCGAACTACCACCAACAGGAAAATCTGCAACTCCGATCTACCATCTACTCTGTAGCCACTAATTCTCTCAAAAACAAAAATCAGGCTCACCCAATCTGATCTCTGATACCAAGATAAAAACTGAACTTAATAGAAGTTGCAGCTCACAGGTGAGTACTGCACTTGGAGACTACACTCAAATGGAGAATACACTCTACATTCATTAATGGAATGATACAACTATAAGTACATCACAAAGAATCAGGGAGTTGTAAACAAACTCCTATATCCTAGGAACTAATCCTAACTTAAGGAGCTACGTTACAACAATGTAACTATTTGTCCATTAATATACAAATAATATTAATTACTTCCAACTTCATGTTGCTTCCAAGGTTGATGGGAAATCCCCGGAAGAGGTCAAAAAACATTACAAAATTCTGTTACAGGGCTTGAATTGTATTGAGGCAGGCAAATTCCGATATCCCAACTACATATCTTCGGGGAAATTGGGATAGGGAGTGAGCTGCAATAGGTAGAAGAGATGAACAAGCATGTCTAAAATTTCTCAGTTCTTTGCATAAATGTTGTAATATTTTTATTATTATATATGATAAACCGGCAATAATGTAGCCTTATATTTCATGATAATAATGTCATGTTAACAAGACTTATGTGTGGTGGCATGTCTTTTTTTTTTTTTTTTTTTTTTTAATTAATAAATTATGTGGATATATAATTTTGTGCATAAAATTCTTATCTTAGATGGCCATTATCTAATGTTACTACATACTTTGTGCCATAACATTCTATATTAAATGTAAATTTGAAAGTACCTACTCCATCAAAAAAAATGATTCAGTTGTGCAATGTTAACTCTGAAAATAGTAAAATTATAATGTTAAATTGAACACCCAAAAAGTTGAACTTTCAAAATAAAATAATACAATGTTATTTGTATTTTGGACTTTTTCGAAATAAAAAAAATATAATGCTATTAGTATTTTGTTGGTCCTGAGTGCTTCACCATTCATAAATATGTATGTTTCTAAAGCTTGCATGGAATCCTACTTCAAACTTTCAAAATTCATTTTAAGAAAATTTCAATTTTTTAATAAAAATTATAATTTCTACAACTCTCATTTAAAATTTAATAAAAAGTTATTGATAAAAAATTTCAAAATTATTATCAAATTTTAATTTATTTATTTCTATATAAACTAATATTTATCAAATAATTAATCATTAAATTAATTCTTAAATTTCTCTAATCTAAAAAATATATTTTAAAAGGATTTCAATTTTTAATAAAAATTATAAACCTACAAAATTAAGACGATTTCAAACTTTTTATAAAAACTATAATTTCCACAACTTTCATTTAAAATTTGATTGAATTTATTAATAAAACAATTTCAAAATTATTATTAGATTTTTAATTTTTTTTTATATAAACTAATATTTATCATACAATTAATCTTAAATAAATTTATCTAATCTAACAAAAAAAAATCATTTTAACAAGATTTCAATTTTTTAATAAAAAATAAAATTTCCAATATATAGAAAAAACAAAATATCAAAAAATTATATAAAAATAAGTTTTAAATAAAATTATAATTATATAAAATCACAAATTCGAAGTACAAAATAATTTCTGGCTTTTTTATAACATTGTTCTTAAAGTTTTGATTTAAAAACATTAAAAAGATAGAATATTCATTTACTTAATAAAACATACAGTTAAAGCTTGCAAAATTGAGGGCTTGACTAAAAAGAGATTACCCTTTAAATGCAATTTTTGAACTTATTGGCGGATTTTGGCTATTCCGAACAAACATAGTTAAATTTTTATTTATAAAAGTTTTCTTTAATATTTTATTAAAATACACTAAAAAAATAGAATATTCATTTACTTAATATTAAGATTGCAAAATTTAGGGTTTAGACATAAAAAGGGATTAGTCTTTAAATGAGATTTTTGAAGTTATGGGAGGATTTTGGGTATTCCAAAAAAAATTCTGGTTAAATTTTTTTGTATTATTTAAACTAGTTTGAAGAGTCTACCCGTGATTTCAATAAATCCCAAACCAATTCTAAATAAGTTTTTCAAAGAATCACACTTAAAAATATTTGTTCAAAAACTTTAATCTTAACATTAACTCAACCATTTCAACTTTGCACTTTTAAATAATGCATTGTATTCAAAATTTTGAAAAATCTAAACTAGAAGTTATCTCGTACAGAGAACATATATTTGAAAATTGACAGATATTCCATTAAGCGAGAGAAAATTACAAAAATTTTGAATACATACCCCTCGCTATTTTCGCTATAAAATATTCTCGAGGGAACCTCCCATGGAGTATACTCTATCGAAATTCAGTCCTCTCACTTCCATGGAAAGAAGATCGATGGTTCCGGAAATTACAATCTAGAAATAAATGGAATGAAAGCTTAAAGCTCGAGGGTAAAAGCATTCTCAATCTGTATTTTTTAGACAGTGGAGATTACTCAAGTAATCCTAACATTACCTACTATGGTTGGATAAAATCTTCTTAGCAAACTTGGTTCAAAGAGGCATCTGTCAAATGGCAGGCAATTCAATTTATTTCAGTTACTTATTTTACTTTTCAGATGTTGTCTAGCTACAAAGGTTAGAATTTGGATGTAAAATTGTTCACCGAAGTTGTTTTGAAGCGGACTCACACACATAATGTGCATTTAAATAATAAAATGCCACTGACTAAGTGTAAAAACCATGCCATCAATACCATACATGCACGTATAACCTTACAAACTTATTGACGTTTGGATTTTCAAGCAGCATCTATGGATTACATATGTTTAATTCTCTTACATAGATGCAACGATTTTAAATTTGTGAAGAACCTGTGTAAAGTACATGTGCCCTGCCATGCACACATACATGTGCTCAAAAATTTCAAATATGTGAATAACCTGTGTAAACTAAACGTGCTCAATGATTAACACATACTAGAGTCAGACTATGCTTTACTCCCTTCCTACACACATATTATATCAAACAGGAGAGACTCAAAGAGAGTGCAATCCTCATCATTCTGATTTGCATGTGAAATGTCGAACTGAAAAGTGCATGGGGAAGAAATTCTAGTAGTTCCAAAGAATTTAAGAGAAGAGCCAGTTGTTGGAATTTCTGAGTATTTCAAAACACATACAGAGAGAATAAATATTTTCCTTCTAACACAAAGAGCACTTATAAAATTTGTTTGTTGGACAGAGACTTTAACACAAAATGCTTCTATTTCATTAGAATGAAAACTATTACAAAATGATGTTTTTCGTCTATCAGAGGAAATTACAAAATATGTAGAACTGCTTCACACGCAGTGTCCAACCAATCTTCCTCCCTGTCTCTCACAAAAAAAAATGCACACGCACTGTTGAACAAAAAAACTGTCTTTTCACATTTCTATGCTCTGCTTGCTTACTTGCAGATAAGCATACGGGCTATTCTTTTTATATGGCGCAGCGTTTAAAAAAAATAAAATATATATATATATATATATATATATAGATAACAAAAAAAAAACATTACGATAAGGTTTCAAAAACTTATATCATATGTAGCATAACAAAAAAAACTTAACCAATGTTTTAAAACTATTATCGCAGACTTCAAATGGATATTAAACCACATTGGAATCCTTTTCACATCCCGAACGACCCCTACATCAGCAGACCCCAACTCCGCGCGATTGCAATTTCATTGGTCGCTAGTGGAGCCCATATCGCATCGCAATCTATATGACTTGATCTGCAGGTAGTAAGATAAACACTTTGCACATGTGATATGCGATATATGATGGCGGCGATATCGCATCGCAAATGGAACAACATAACTTTGCGGTTGCAGTGGGAAATAAACTTATCAAATTGCGCTTGAGATATGTGATATGCGATATGCAATATGCAATATC